>CAJRST010041110.1:3274606-3949921 GCA_907169785.1 Menidia menidia
CACACACACACACACACACACACACACACACACACACACACACACACCTCAATCCTCTCCTCCAATTTCCCTGGTAGTGACGGGGACCAGTGGTCCGCCGGATGAGGGAAAGGAAGGTGACTATTTGGCAGGAAGATGGACCAGATTTAGATTTTATGAAAAAGAATCTGGCAAACTGCAACACGGATGTCTGAGCAGCTGCTGTGTGTGCGTTTAAGAAAAAGAAAGCTGCTGCATCCATACTTAAAAATTGTTGGAACTGAGGCATAGAATATTTAGATTTGAGTTTCTGGAAAGGGCTGAATTGCAAATTGTGTCCTTGTACATGTTTGAGCCGGGAAGTTTGCGAACAGATGGTGGATAATTAAAAGGAAAAACCTCAGCACTTGACCCCGACAGTGAGGGGATCCGGTGGCAGTGCTGTGGGAGATATTTCCAGTTATAAGAGTGGATTTGATGCATCCCATTTGTGTATTTTTGCATGTAAACATCACAGCACATAGGAAAAATACCTGGGCCAACCCTTATACCACAGAATCATCACGACTGTGGCTACAAATGAAGGGTTTGCACATTTTAACATCATTTCTAAAAATGCTTCCTTAAGGTATTTTGGTTAAGCTACCTATAATTCAAATAGCTAAGACTGTTTCTGTCTCAGCTGAAAATATCTCAAAATATTCATACAACGTTCACTTAACGTTTCTTTAAAAACCGTCTCTGCATTTTGTTCTATATTAGAGTATGCGTGGGTTCTTCCTGAGACAAGCAACACATATAGAGACGGTTATACCTATGTTTTTACACTGTTTGTATTATGAGTGTAGAACTGGGACACTCAAATACTTACGGTAATTTTCTATCTGAAATTTTAACAAATGATCTTTATTTTCATAAGCCTGCATTAGGTTTACAAATCAAATTAGGGCTCACCTCCAAAAGGTTTCTTGGTTTTGCAGAGATGACTGTGGCTTATGAGGGAAACATCACAGAAGCTTAAAGCACCTTCACGTTATCAGTTTGTGGCAAGAAAAGCACATGCGTGAATTTTGAGCCACTGGAGGCGTTTTCAGTCAAACAATATGGGTTAACATTTATGCTTGGCTTATTTGGGCCCATAGAGTAACTGGGCCTGGAGGGTGGGAGATAATTTTAGCATGTTAGCAGCAAAATAGGTTACAACCTTCAGTGGCTCCGCTGCTGTTTGGGACAAAGTAGGACACAAGCATGGCAACAAGTACACTGTTTTTGAGACCACAGGAGCGATTACTGTAAACTAAACCGGACATGTACGCACTTAATAAAACTTACAATACCAACCTGGCCTGCTACCTGCACTTTCATTGGAACCTCCAGGACTCCTGTATCACTGTCAAAAAACTTCCCAGCATGTTGGGATAGTGAGCGTCTATGAGGGGGCAGAAAGGGAGACACAGTGTAAGAACACAGAGCCCAGTTGAGTAAAAACAAATTAAAAGAAAAATCTTCATCAACAGACTCAGAAACAGAAGAAAACATAAACAATAAGGGCTGGAATACAACACACAATATCAACAAGTGTTTCAAGAGTTTTCCTTTTGAATTGTTGGACTAAAGACATCGACAGTCAAAAGCTACGAGTTGCTTCTGAGATTTTTAATGAAAGAAAATTCAGACCCTGAAGACCTATTACTTTACTTTAACCCACGACTGCAGGATTGGCTCACCAGAGAAAGCAGAGGAGAGATAAAGAGTACGCCTCCACACTACTGTAGGTTGTAGCCATGGTGATGAGAGACATAAGTATGATTCAAAGAGGGCCAGTAGTCATACACAGGCTTATGTAAACCTCCAGCCCCTCAATATCACAGTGGAGAGCTGCTCTCATGATTGCATGTTCACTGGATGTATATGACTGATTAGCGTGCAAGCAGTGATCATTTGAAAGTTTGCGCCTCAAATCCAGGGATTTCTCTCACATTCTCTGCCCGTATCCCAACATCCTTCTCTCCTCCTCCCTACTAGTTCCTTCCTTTTCTTTCTCACCCGTCAGCTGTCTGCTCTGTTTTTCCCTTGTTACGCTCTTAATGCTTGTTGAAGGTTTGAGAGCTAATGCTGTAAATGTCAGTGGTTTAGAGGCTGTCCTTATGCAGCGCGCGTACGCCTGTGTTTGTGTGCCTGTATTTGTGTGCCTGTATTTGTGTGCCTGTATTTGTGTGTTTTTTTAAGGCACAACCAAGTCTTGCCTTCTCAGAGATCTGTCAGTTGGACAAGTTTGTGCCTCGCGTTCCACAGAGCTCATGGCTGCTGCTAACAAGCTGGTGTACAACAACAACCCAATTGACTCAAAGCAAAAAAAAGCTCTCTTTTTCCCACCAGTCAAAATTAAATCCCTGCAATTACAAGGTAGTTTTATTCTCCCTCTGTGGCCTGACCAATGAGTGCAGAGGGTGTATTTAAGGAAGCACTCTTGTTCTGCCTTCAAATAGAATCGCTGCTGGAGCATCACTTTTGAATTAGCTTGGCAAGGCAGAGTGGAAAAGCCTGGTGGGGCGTCACCAGGCCCATATGTTCAGGAGAATATGTGGAGGGATGATGCTTCAGATCAGTCAGTGTCCTGCACAGATTTACTGGCGCACTTTCCTTCTTTAGGGCAGATTATCCACATTAATTCTCCTGATTAGTTTTAAATGTTTCTTCTAAGATTAGTGGAGGACGCATGGAAACAGAAATTGTTTTGGAGTCTTATCTTAGGGGTATTTCACCTAAAATCTCTGAACTATAGTGGAAGAACCCAACCTGTTAAAGCTTCTTCATGCATCTCCATTAAAGTCAACCTGGAACATATAAAAGGTGGGGAAAAAGACAAACCACTTGAGATAGTTGAAAAAAGGTTAAACTTTTTTAAAAACTATCTAGATAGAAATGTATAACTATGTTGTTTCTTTTTATTTATTTATATTTTTAGAAAAGAGCCTCTTTTTTAACTGAACAGGAGAAAAATGTAAAATGTGGTCTTAAATGTGGTCTTGTTTGGTTTTTACTTATCACCATTAAAAAAGTGATTATGAACAGGATTAAAAAAGCGGATTAGGAGACTTTAGGATTTTTCAAATCAGAATGATGGTTGGGTAAAAATAACAAAAAAGACCAACATTAAAGTAATAAAATGGACTTAAATATTGATCATTTAAGTTTTTTACATGTCTCACTGCGCCATCAGTGTCTGGAACTGACGTGAGCAATGGGCCAGCAGTAAAAAGCGCTGGCAGTTCAGTGTAATCTGTAGTAAATCATCCTTGTAATCTCCTTTTTATCAACTGGAACTGCTGGGGCTGGACCCAGCGCATGCTCTCCAGAGATTACGCCTAAAACCACTCAGCCAATCCTATTCATGTGTTCCTGTCATCAGGTTAAAGCAGAATAAAAAATAAACCAAGGAAATGGCAGGATCAAGTAATCTGGATCACATGCCCTAAAAAAATGCTGCACATGTGCTAATCGACATAATCTGTCTTTAATCTTTCTCCATTTTGTCCAAGGTGTCCGGTTTGGAGAAACTAACTGTGGAAAAGAGAACTGAGAGTAATGAACTAACATGGAAAATAAAAAATGAAAATGCTGTGGCTGATTAAGAAGAGGAGGTGTGACAGTGGAGCTGAGGACCAATTCAGAGAACTATGAAACCAAAGGAAAGACCAAAAAGGAGGGAAAAAACACAAAACCCTGGGATGATGCCACCATTTGGAAAATGACAAAATGTTGACAAATTCAGATTGTGTGCTTCCTTAAAATAAACTGAGCGGGATTACGAATCCCGGGCCATTACTCCCCATGCTGTGGAGACCGAATTATGGAGCGGTGCAGAACAATGCCGTGGTTATGTGAGGGAGAAGTGTGGGTTGGATGGTGACAAATAAAAGTGGAGGAAGACAGCCAGAGAGAAGAGGGATGAAGCAAGAGAAAGCTGCCGCGGCGATGTGGGCAGGTTGAGCGCCATCCTTCAGAGCAGGAAGCAAGGATGTGCTCACCCTCTCCCGAAAGCCCGAGGAGGGAAAGCAGAACGCAAACACCTGTGTAAAGAATGAAAGCTATGAGTCATTTTAGAATCCAGATTTAACAGCGCAGTGTGTGCGTGGATGTGACAGTGAGTGAAAGCAGTGCAGATAATGAGGATTTGAAAATCCAATCATGGGCTCCGGCTGGGAGAATTGGCAGTGCCATTTTAAATGACACACCACCACTGAATAAAACAAAAACAAACCTAGAAGATATCAACAGATTGGAAGGGCTGATCCAACCATGACAGAGATGACACATACAGGGACACGGCTAGCTGTGCTGCTGGAAACATGCATATTTTCCATTCCAGGTCGGAACTAGGGCCATGCTCTTCTTTGCTTTTTGAGGCTTTAATCTTTGATTTACTTGTTTGCGAAGACTGATTTCTTTGATCCTTCCAAAAAGTATCTAAGTATATTCGTAGCCGAGCCAAATTTTGATTTATAGTGTTTTTTTTTAAACTGATGAAAGGAAAGAGAAATGTTTAATGACAGGGACACCACTGCTATGGTAAAGCATGGTGATGGGATTTGACCCTTTGCTGTAGTTTTTTTTCCCAGGTGCTGACCAGACTATGTGAAGAAAGTCAACACTGAATTAGAAAAACTGTATCTGATATGATTTTAACCCAATCAGATCAATGTTTGAAGACTGAAATATATGTATACAAGTTGTAAAGCTTGTACATTGGCTTCTGGTGCTTTTGTGAAACTGTGCATCCTCACAAAACAAAAATAAAACCATCTTATCATAACTTCTAACAACTCGGGTTTTCCAGTTATTAATAAGGTAGTTTGTTCTGCTCAAATAAGACCATAATCTAAGTCACACAAGCAGATATCAATTTAAAAATTAAGTTAATTTGTGACTCCAAATTTACCCGAGGAATATGTATGCCTACCTCTCTTCCCATGACAGCCAAAATAAGCTCCAACCCTGAATTGGATCATCATGAAACATATAAGAAAACTTTTTCCCATGGATTAGTTTGGATAAGGAACGTAATTTATTTAATGATGTTTGGTACTACTCATGACCCGATTGACAAGATCGTACACGAGTTGCAATGAACTGGAATTTCCATCAACGGACAACAATGTGACAGAGCAGGAAACTAGGTCTGGTGTTAGTTATGTAAGCAATATAAGGGCCAGCACAATAACAGTGGTGGAAGGCGGATGCAGAGAGGGAGACGGGGAGCGTGATAACACTCAGAATGACAAAGAGAGGCAGAATGAATGCAGCATGGGAGGAGAAATGAAGAAGCAAAGATGGGCAAACCCAAAGTGGAAAAAGTATAGTGAAGCTCGGAGGTGAGAAGCCAAGAAAAAGAGAAGTATGTGAGAGGGAGTGGGAGAGGACAGCAGAGAAGTGAAAGAGACCCAGGGAGGAAACGTGTGATAGAGATGGAGAAGGGAGGGGGTGGAAGCTGTAGCGTTGGTGCCTGTGAACGATGCACCATCTACACAGCAGCACGAGTAAAGCTGCACTCTAATCCTCGCATTAAAACCTCTGCTGATTCAGTACGGCAGATTACTGACATTTCTGCACTTTCCTCTAATGTCTCCCTGCTGTCCAATGACCACTGCACGGCCCGGACATCATTCTAACGAGTGAAGAAAACGCACTGCTCCTTCTCACACACACATCCGCCCATCTATCAATGCACAAAGCTGTTGTGCTGGCAGGAGAATACCAGTGCCCACGCAGAGGTTTTACATACTGCACGCCTCTCATATTTGCCCCGGGGGGTCCCCTTTCCCATCTCACGGCATTCAATCTGCAGTCCTACTCCTGCCTCTTGGTCTAAATATAGATCCTGGAGAGTTGTTGAAACAATTACCAAGTCCTTGAAAGTCATTAGACACTATTGGCGGAAGCCTTCATGTCCGTGTGCCCCGAGTGCAGGTGTGTTGAAGCAACTCTTTTTAGCCACTGGCTGCTGACTGGATACTTTAATTCTCTCATGCTGCGCAGCTTCCTCCCATTAAAAAGAAAGCTCTTACACAACCACTGTTGTACGCGAGAAACCTGTCACAGCTAGTATTACAAATCTAGATTGATAGATATGCATATGGGCACACTTAGGTATCTATGGCTACTATTTCATTGGTCATAGAGGAGACGAGAGAACGCCAACATCTGAAAGAAATGGGAAAAAATCTGCTTAGTGAAAAACTCTATGGTTGTATTGTTATTATTTCCCTTTCTGCATCACATGAAGTACTGGTGCATTTATCTGTTACTTAAAGATTGGAAAAGTATAATTCTTTGCTTTTACAGTGGTATGACTGCTGTACCAAAAATTCCCTGAAGAGCCTCCAGATGATCCAAAATTCTCCAGCTAGACTTCTGATGAGAACTAGCTGTGGGGATTGTGTTTCTCTAGTTTTAGCTTCTTCATTTAGCCCCGGTAAATTCTGAATAGAATAATATTCTCCTCACCCAGATAGAGCTCAAAACTACCATCTCCATCATAGTCATGTTGGCCTGGACCTAGATTGGTTATTACAACACACGAAGAACCTCTCCTGACTCTCCTCATTTTTGTCTTCTTTAACTTGCGCTTATTTTTCCCTCAATCCACAGTGAGTTGAGATGTACAGCTGGTCTTTTTCAGTTTCATTCTGCCAGAGTTTTTTCTATAGGCAGACGATTTTATTTTCAATCAGCTCCAAATGAATTGGACTAATTCCAGGAATTTGATCTGTTTAGACAGTATTTGAAATATAATGAATTACATTACTGGTTTAAGTAGATTTCTGAAGTGCCTTAAGATGACCTTTGTGTGATTTAGCATTTTATAAATAAATCTGAAGTGAAGTGAACAAAATCTATAATAAAGCTCACCTCGAATAAAATGTCAATTGACAGTTCATAGCTGTGGTTTCAAACTTTCCTGATAGTTACATTTTTTAGATTCAGTGTGGCCTTTTCCTCATCCCTCCTACTTCATCTGACTGACTTATTGAGTGCGAGCTGCTCACAGACAGCATCATATATAATTAACTTAAACAAGGTGGTTTGGGAGATAGATGTATTTATTTCAACAAGTTAACCCCCCCCAAATTGTGTATGTGTTTGCATCTCCCGAGTTTTTTAGGTGGTGCCTGTTCTCGCTGAAGAAGCAGAGCTGGAAGGTGCACAGTCTCTTTTGGAGTGAAAGGATATGCAAGGTCAAAGGGAATCTCAACAAGCTCTGTTTACAATAAGATTATCAATGCTCCAGTGATTCCATTATCATTGCATCCTCAGGGTGTGTCCGTCCTTACCTTGGCATGAACTTCAGTTGGGCATTAAAGCTTGATTGAGCCTGGATGAAGCCCATCTTTGGAAGAATCTCCATGTGTTTCTTCATCTCTGGGCACACCTCGAAGGTCAGTTTCAAAGCAGTGTTGGCTCTGTCATGCAAGAGGTGAAATGTAATGTGCAAATTACAGACAGAGACAGGGTAGTAATGACATAAAGAGTTAAACACTCAATATTAACTTATTCAATGCAGTTTCCATTAACTAGCAAAATATTAAGGGACCATAGATTTAAAAAAAAAAGAAAAGTTATCCAAGAATTTCAATGATAGTGCATCAAAAGAATAAAAGTACAACTGCCACAGGATTTAGAATACAGCCCCACCTACAGAGTATATATAAATATATATACATATATACACACACACAGTATAGAGTCCATCTAATTCTAAGCGGCCTCATTTCGAGCAGCTCAAACAGACGGTTAACCTTGTACCTACAAGCCTCAGTTAAAACTGAAGCTTGGGATATAAATGGCTCTTCACTTTGGGAATTCTGCGATGCATCCAACCACAGCACACACCTTTAAAAAGCTGGGAGATGAGCTGAGAATTGTTTACTGAAGGTGAGATGTGTTTTAGCGTTTCATTTAGCTAATTTCCATTCTAAAAGACACGGAGGTCAGCCATGAGAGAGACGGCCACACAGACCGAGGATCCCTTGTTGCCTTTTTTTCTGTCTTTCTCCACATTGAAATGTCCCATTTTAAAAAGAGAGGTCAGCCAGATGGTTGCTGCCCTGAGGCTGGGACTCACAGAGCCACTTGGGGGATGAATGATAACATTCAAATCACCCTTGAAGAATATTCTTGGAGACATAAACATTTTTGGCAATTTAGCATTTTATTTGTCAAAATAAGTTCTTCTACGATTATTTTGTTATACCAATGTTGCATCACAACGTTGGACTAAACATTGGTAGAAATACATCAGAAAATAAAGCCCTGATTTTTTGGGGCTAAAGATAAAATGTTGAGATGATGTTTGGAGTTATAGCATTATAAGGCAATCAAATCTCATTCGGGGACGTGGGCATGGCGGCAGTATCCCGCATATGCACATGTGAAACATTTGTTTTAGCTGTTGTTCTTTTGTGTGAACAGGCAGTTTACACCATGAACAACGGCTAAAACAAATGTCTACCTTTTGTTTTCTTTTTCATGGATTATTCTATTTCTTTACTCCTTTGACAGCTAAAGTCAAGGCAAAATCCTAAGAAAATTTTAATCTGGTTATTATTTGAACTTTGGAAGAACAACTGCCACAAATCGCTTCTGCTGGTTTTAGAGCAATGACACAAATAAAAAAAATGTTCTTCCTGAAAGGAAAAAAAATATTTTCTAAAGTAACGACAGGAAGTCACAAAAATTGGATATGAAAAAAACAAACAAATCCCATTGACAGCCATTGGAGTTATCAGCTGTCTTAAAAAACAACCCTTTATGAGCAACAATAAAAAAACCCAAAATGGACGAGCCTTGTGTGATATTTTCTTGAAACTAATCATGGAGAAGCTGCTCATGCAGAGTGCAGACACAGATCAGAGTTACAGAGGGCCCCACTCTGTTCCTTCTGCCATTATAAAAGAAGCACAGGTGCCTGCGGTTAGGTTCACCAGAGGAGACGGGAAAACACAAACAGCACGTTTGTGAGGGAACTATGAGCTCAAACAACAGATTATCAATTACTATTTGTGTAAATTTTTTACTTAAATAATTCAAGATCTAAATGAACAACACACTCATTGTGTTTCTCTGTGCAAACACAAAAAGGATCAGGCTGCATTAGGATGAGTTATGAGGGATATTATAAATGAAGTAAGCAGAGAGGAACCCAAAGACAGAAGGCTTTGTGAAAGAAAAAAGCTGGCTTGTTGTGGCTTTGAGATTGGGCAGGAATCCTCAACGCCCCAGCAGGTGCCCATGAAGTTGGGCTTAAAAGTCCAGGCCGAGTGTTTGAAATATAGAAAGCAGAATCTCTGCCAAGAGTGTTCAAATTATTCCAATGACTGGCTCTCTAGCAGAAAGTCAGAAAAGCTGCATATTTTAAAACCTCTTAAACAGTACCATCGATTAGCAAGAATGATGATCAAATCACTGGCACGAAGGCAATATAGACACACTCTCGTGCTTTTGTGTTGTTCTCTTGAAACGTCTGTCACACACTGAAGAGGACTTGTGGGATATCTATCTATTCGAAGAAAAAGGTGACAAATTGTGTGACGAAAGAAGCGGCTCTCTTATTGTTTTCCCCAAAGCCTGCCAAGATATTTTGTGCTCACATTATTGTCTTGCAAGCGGGGTGACATATTGCGTGCTTTGGTGGCCCAAGCATTATCACTTGTTTCCTGGAAAAGCTGCAGTTCACACTGACACTGTCATCGTCATGTTGTCACATGTGCTGGTGTGCCAGCGCACCAGATGGCAGTTGTCACAAATCCCCCCCTCCCCATCCATACACTCCCTTCCCAATATGATACGACACAATGACAGTCTAGGTGACGACCACACTTCTGCAAATGCCATTGCCGCTGGTGGATTCTTAACCTTTGGTATGCATAATGTATCACATCAATGATAAAAAATTATTTGCTTTTGTTCAGTGCGGCGGTACATTATGGATCACAGAGGGCCGCAGGGATGGGAGATTAATGTCTCTTACATCATCCCCTGTTTATAAATACCCACCAGCTGCATCTCTATTATAGTTATAATTTTTACTATTATATTTAAACATTTGCTGAATATATCTAAATGCGCTCCTTGGCTGTAAGAATAGTTTGAGACTTTAATGTTGGGCTGCAAATCGGTGCCTGTCAGTTTTAAGGGATTTCGGTGAGCTGATATTCTGTGGAATTGCCTGTTTTGGCAGTGGCTGACTCCATAAAGGAGTTTAAGCATTGTTCTCAGCAGATGAACCAGCATGCTACATCAGCAGTCCATGACACTTTCCATACTGTAATGGACGGATCCTTCCAAGACAACAAATGAAACTGAAACATGAGCTGTGGCATTCACACGAGTTGTCACGTCACTGCTTATGGGTCTCTTGAGTAATACAGCTCTAAGACATAATTAATTTCTTTTAGCCTGAAAGTGTAAAAGCTTGGAGCTTTTTGGGGGATTTTTTTGTTGTTGAAAACTTCTGGAAAGTGCTGACACTGGGTGGGGGTAATCACTATATCTTCCTGAAAGACTCTTCTGCACACTTTTCAGCCAGCTGTATATTGGACAGATTGTACAAAGACATCTTAGTTAGTAGATCTATGGTTATTTTTTATGCATACTGTTTAATGAATATTATATTTCTTACTAAGCCACTTTTTGTGTTATTCACTATATGCTGTACAGGCTCTTCATGTAGTTTTCTGCCATTTGTCAAACTTCCTTTGCTCATATAGTTTTGGCCTTCCATGTCGTTAACTTAGTCTCAAGTGAGGTTGGATTTATTTTTAATTCCTAAGGTACTTCAGCATTTGAAGAGCCTCTTTTGAATGTTAACCTGTGTGCTGTGCACAGCGTACTGCGGTCTGGGTGTCGGTTTAGAAGATTTTGGGACCCACCTGCTTTGGACCACAATGCTGTCTTGATAAAGGCGGTCAAACATGCATATCTTTAGGTTGATGTTGGGATGAACTACCCATACTGGGACGCTGACTGCCACACCCCTCACCTGGATGGGTATCTGTTCAAATCAGTTTACAGTCAAGGAGAGTTAACATATTATTAATGAAGACTTAAATCGAAGCAAGTAGCTTTGACTTTCTGACCTTTCAAAAAATTACAACCCCAATCTTGACATTTACCTATGGCATGAACAGATTCACCAACATTTCTTACCGGCTTGGTGTTAGTATCAGAGAATCTAATGTAGAAATCCAGTGTGGTTTCTCCTGGAATGGTTGGATTGAATATTACCTCTAGCTTGATGCTCTCAAAGGGTCCAATCTCTCCCTCTCTCACCTAAACAAAATCACATCAAAGACAAAACCTTTTACTCCTTAAGACCTTGATACCTCTTAGAGACATATCTGACAATGTCATCAGCTGTGCAGTCTAAGTCGATGACACAAAAAAGGAAGCTGAATTCACTGAGGTGCAGATGTACTAAGTCACAATGGAATCCATTGAACGGCAGCAAAAGGCTGCATGAGCATCAGTGTGCTGAGAGAAATAACAAAAACGGAAGAGGAGCCCAAACCACCCATGCAGCAAGTCACTCAATATTGTGGGAGCATTTTTGTTTGATGGATAATCTACCATTTAAGACACCAGCCTTCAACCTCTCAGTGTGCACGTATCAGTCAAAGTGGCAACATTCAAGCCAAAGGCGTACAGAACACAACACACACAGCCCCGACAAGCGCAGAGGGAAAGGTGATGCACCATTAGTCCCCCACCAGAGAGATGTAATGAACCCTGAACAACTCCCGAGCTTCACACAGGCCACAGGCACAAACAGCATCATTAGAAAAAACAAGCGGCAGACAGAAGTCATGGATCACCATCTTTGTACCCGGAATTTGTTGTAGTCTATTGGAAAGACCAGTCGATGCAACTAAGAAAAAAAGAACTATTAGAGTGAATTATTACATTTTAAAACTTTTGTCAAAAGAAGGGCAAATCCTTCTATTTGTTACAAACCCAAAGCATTTCATTGAGGCCCTTCTTTATCATAAAATATCTACAATACCTGTAAGACCACTCATATGACAAACTCGGAAAATGGAAGAATTTTGACATCCAGTTATATGTTTCATGTTATGAGAGCTCAATACAGCCCAAAATATTTGGTTAAAGCTGTGTTTTTCTCCTCCTAATAACACCATGCCAGTTATGCATCTGTGTATGCTTTCACACGTTTAATGTATTATGTGCATTATAACCCTTTTAAGGGCCCTTAAGAGGACAGATACTGTGTCAAATGTGTGACTGGCACCAGAGTATAAAGATTAATCTTTATAGAATGTAGGTCACAATGTGTTAGATTTGCCATTTGACATTATGAAAACTGTTAAGAAGGATCCAATACTTACATGTCCAAGTCTTATGTCATGTATCTCAGAGGGGGTGTGGTCTATCTGAGAGTTTTCATCTGAAGACAAATGAGCTTTGGGATCATCTTCTGGATTTCTCACTGCACAAAACACATGACAGACTCATACATCATAAATCATGGCACCACTGTGGTACTTTAATAACTGCTATAAAGGAGCACCAAGCTTAGCAGAACATAACTTCTGTGCAGCGGGGTGATGAAGCTGTATGAAGCAACCGAAATGGTGGTATGAATGTTAAAATATTAAAAATACAGTTAAATAAGAGTAACGAATGCAAGTTAGACCATTATGCAGTTATGACCTATAAAGCCCCACATCATCCTCTTGGAAAAAAGATCTAGAAGATACAAAATGTGACTTGAAATCTGAAAAAGCAACATCAGCTGCCTGAAAATGCGTTCAATATCTGAGGGTCTTGTCGTACAACGATGAATTAAATGAAGAAAAACAGTGATACAGTCATGAAAAATCTCAAAAGCCAGCAGAGCAGAGGCAAAACACTGAACAGCTTATCAAAGCATCAGTGGTAGGAAGTGCTGAGCACAGTGATGAGGACTTCAGATGTGAGAGAAGGTGAACCCACCACTTTTTCTGTGTGCTCTTTTTTTCTTTTCTTTTTTTTTTTGTTCTTAGACCAAATGTCCTCCCAGGAACAGAAAGATGAAGAGATTTTATCAGTTTTCATTTTCTGTAATACAGAGACTTATTTAAGTAACTGTGTCTTCAAAACTGCATTCAAATACAACTAATTTATAACATGATTGCGGATTTAGTTTCCTATCAAAATATCTCTGGTGTTTAGCAGGTATAATTCTCTAAAGTCTTGTTTAGTGGGTGAGCAAGTAAATGCCCCAAGTTGAGGCTAACTGGTTACTCAGTAGTTGTTTTGGTAAAAAATCCAATAGTAAAACAGTCAAGAGTTGTCCCCACTGACAGCTTTCAGTCAACTAAAGTCTAACATGGTTGTGTTACAAGTAAAAATGGAAATCTGATCTGCAGCATAATGAGGCAGACGCCAGAATTTAGTACCAAGCACAGCCTGTCCACGTCTGTTATCTGCTCTGGGATGAGGGACAGGAGTACTCCTAGAGTTCTGTGTTTTGGCAAAAAATTGTCGTCTAATATGTATTCAATGTACAACAGTTTTACCAGTCTGCTCTTGCTGTGAGGCCTCAGTGGGGTCCTGGCTCTCTTGCTTTGCTTGAACTTCTTCGGCATCCAGAGATGCAGAGCTCCCCTCATTGTGGGATGTTGTGTTTTCACTGCATGTGTCCTGTTAGCCCAAAAATCACATACTCATTAGTTTAATTATATAAATAGTTTAGATCTTTAGATCTATTATAAATGCAACACACAAGACACTTCTTAATTTTCTTATTGTCAGTATTGTCAGTAACTCTACTGTTTATGAAGATTATGCATGACAATCATAGAATATATAATGTAAAACAAAATAATGAATGTTAGCTGTCTATCGAAGTAAGAAACATTTTTATTGCTCTAAACTCCCCAAAAGTGCATTCAAAATTAGATAAACTCTTGATTTTTAGACTGATGTATGATTCTGAGTATGTTGGCAAAGACCTGGGATGGCATCTGGACATGGCTAGTTTCTGGACTGGGACAAGGAGAGGTGTCCAAGCTGAAGAAGCTGGCCAGTGCTCCCTTATTGGTCAAGGTGATAGTCCGTGAAATGGTCTGGCCCACAATGTGCGAACCAAAGTCAATTAACTGGCTGTCGACCTCTGGCTACGGAAAGAAAACATTCACATGCAATAATTAGCAAATACTGAGCATCATTCGGCAATTATATCAACAAAGATGCAGCTCAAGTTTTTCTTTATAATCACTGTGCAGTTTTTTCCAAGAACTAAATAAAATGTACTTAAAATCACAATTAATTAAAAATCCACATTGCCCCAAGTGTAAATCCTTTATTTGTAAAGAAAAGGGCAAAAAGGGAGCCATATGAGAAGAAAGAAATCAGCCAAATTAAACTTGCATTCAAGAGCAATGCCAGCTAGATTTCTGTAGGCTGTATTGCACTCTGCTCACCCTGCATTTCTTTATGGTGCATCTGACAGGCACACAGAAAGGACCCACTACCGAGACAAATTGGATCTCTCCTTCCAAGTCCATGTTGATCTGCATGGATGAGGCAACAGCACAATTTGTTGCCGGGAATCCAAAAAATAGGTCTTACATTGGATCAGACTAAAGAAATGTACAGGAAAAAACAAAACGACACAAAACGAAACGAAACAAAGAGCAGCACATCAAACAAGATAGGCAGGGTTTTTCACTGTCAAACCAAATCCTAGACAAAACATATTCTCGTCAAGGAACATCTCAGCATTTAGAGAAATACACCGACACTCACACATTCTCTCTGGGCAAGAGTAAGCTCGATTTCTTCAAACCTTGTGTTTTGCTGGCAACAGGTTAACTTAGCTTGAGTTTCCTGTTGTGGTAATACTTGGCATTTAAAGCAAACTCAAACAGGGTTCAAACTACACTGAGGCTATTCACAGGGACAATTTTTGTGGCTGATATCCACAAAAATAAAAACAATAATAATAAGATTTAAGGCAGAAAGAGAGAAATTGGGTTATTTAAAAGTTAAAGGTTTTCTTGCAGTTATTTCAAGTAGAGCAGTCAGACTTTTGTTGACGATACTCTCAGTGCAATTTGGAGCTCGTAAAGCACAAAACAGCAGAGCAAATTTCTCAATAGATGCAGAAAAAGAGGGGTGAGAGTACTAACCATAGGCTGGAAAATAGCCTGCATGTCACAGGACATCCCTGTAGATAACGAGCCAGGAGGTTCAAAGCTGAAACAGAAGTTACAGTAAAACGTGAGACAGTAGGTGATTTCAAAATACTGGAAATTAACCGAATTAACTTCATATGGAGTTCTAGCTTCTAGCCACACACTGTTTGACAGTAATAACATAATACGATAGATAAGGAAAGTCTTGAAACATTTTCGTTGTCAAAGCAACTGTAGCATACATTTCTCCCAAGAAAAGATCAGCAACTTCAGACAAAATATTGAGGAAAGAAGACAGAGCTCAGGTTAAACATTAACCCGATGCTCAGTTAAATGCTACAGGTGACAAAGCAAAGATGATATGGAACAGGTCAGGATTTTTTTTCACCCTTTCCAGTGAATGATAATATGACCTTATGCAGAAGCAAATGTTTAAAAATGTGTTCAAGAAGAGGAGCAAATTAGCATGAAGGCTTCGAGCTACTAAAGGGAAACATGTATAACTCCGAGTATGTTTATTCAAAGATGATGTTGCCTCAAGGAACTTGAGAACTCACCATTCTTTCAGGGATACAGGAGGACCGATCTATATAGATCTACCAGGCATGCAGAGAGGATTTTCAAAATTTCACAAACAAACAAAAGTTAGAGATGCAACTATGTCCATTATTAAAGAGTCCGAAAAAGCAGAGGATGTCTACTACTTTGCTGTTAGTATTGGTACCAAGTGGTCAGAATGTGAGCCTAGGACCAACCCTGCAGCTACTCACTGTATACGGATTAGATGTGCAAAATTCACAGACTAAATCTGAGGAACAAAATGTTAAAAGGACTTTAGTAGTTTTCCATGTTCGGTAATCAAACTTTCTGACATGTGAAAATTAGTATCATAGCCTTAACCCAGTTGGCTGCAATGCAAAATGTGAATGAGAGACAGCTTAAATCATGGATGGATCGAAGAAATTATTATAGAACACCAAGCTCCAAAAGTGCTTAGATTTGAAAAGTGTTTTCATAAAGATTCAAATCCAAAGATAAACATCCCACTGAGCATATTTCCATTAGCACAGCGAGGAGATGGTCTGCTACGGTGGCTCTGGTTTCAGCCTGTGATGTGAAGATGAGTTTGGTCGGGCCGCCTGAAGCTCAACAGTTTGACCTGGAAACCTATGAAAGAACTCCACCTTTCCAGATAAATGTAGTAATTTGGAAACTCACACTGCCATATCATCAGAATTTTTCATTCTCTTTTTTTTACCATCAAATTCATTTTCAGCACCACTTCTCTTTCCTAACATCAAGACAGGTGACATAAAAGGAGGAAATTAGAGCAGTTCACTTGGGATTGAATGCTGAGCGAGGCAGAGTTTGAAAAAGCCTGCCACAGCTCTATATAAACTGCTGCAAACGAGGCCATACTCTACAGAGCGTCCGCTGCAGAGGACTGAAATGATCCTGGTTAAAGTAACACTGACTACACTGTGTGCTAAATAAAACATCACAAATGCTCCCCATTGGCTTCTCCTACAGTAAATCAATAAGCAGCCTGTGTTCATAAATCAGTTCATAGCTCACATACCCTCACACTTGTAATCTTACCACTGCATTCCATATTTCAAATGAAATAGTCTTTCTTTGCACTTTTGAATCTACCACAAAAATATTTCAGTAGTGCACTTAAACTGTGAATGTAGCTTTAACTCTGGGTTAATTTAGTTAAATTATAAAAAGAACAAGGAGCAAAAAGCTGCAATCTAAGTTGCCCAATATATATTTACTTCCAGGATGCTTCACTATGCAGTGACATCCATATGATGATCTAATTTCATATCAAAGCTGTAAACCATATACTGATATGCACTTACTGTATGACAAATTATGAAATCAAAGGCGCAACAGGACAGTCACGTCTTCACTGAACTAGTTGGTGCCTTCAAAATAAGAAAGACATTCGATAGCATACGCATCTTTTCTTATACTTTTAATATTAAGCACTCACTGACAGAAAATAGAATACTATGTTCATCAGTGTATCAGTTACATAACATTTACCAGCATTAATAGAAATGACCACTATTAGCACTATAAACCCAACAAGCTGTCACTATGGTTACCTATTGGAAATGTAAAAACAAATTTAAGAGTAAAAACATGATTTGCTCGAGTTCAAAGCTGCTCATCAACCTGTGCTGACAGAGGGACTGATAAATCAAGCAGCCAAACGGTCTCAGAGAAGATGCATCCTTAGCGATCGTGTATGGAGCCTGAGGCTTCAGTCCAGCTGTTATTGAGTGTCAGTTACTAAACTATGATGGTTAAATACATCTGAGTCTGTACTGAAGAATTTCTTCAACTGAATCTGCTCAAACTCTCTAGCTGATGTCAGGACTAAATGTCACCCTGATTCATTCTGATGTCAGTCAAATGTTGGGTTTGATTAGCTGCTGCTGCATCTGGATGACCACCAGATCCCAACAAATAGTCTGGGCAAGTGACGGACTGGACAAATGACAAATACTGCTCCTAATTAGTTCATTAGCAGCGCATTATTTTAATTATGGGTTTTTTTGGGAACCCAAAAGTTTCCACCTTTGGAGACGTCGGTGAGTTAATGATCGAGGACTTATGTGGTATTATAAAACGTTTTGCTTTTTTTTGGACAAATTTCTAAACACTGAACTTGAATAGAGGTCAGGAACATGCATGTCACTCTGCCTCTCGTTACAAAATATGCCATGAAGTGCAACTAAACATCTAAAAAACTGATTTTCATCAGGGCTGGTGAACCCAGGCTGTTGTTGCTTTTGTTTCAGTAGTGAAATATTACGGCAGAGCCTACTCTGGCACCAATGCACCTACACTGGGCAGGGGGAAGCCATTTTTAGAAATGATGGGGGCGTGGAGGGAACCGTGGGCTGGTGTGAAAAAGCCCAGTGTGTTCCTGGTTCATGTGTCTCTCCCTCTCTCCTGCTGTGCTAATGTTTTTCTGCTGGGTGAGCCGTGAAGAGTTAGCAGTTGTCACGACTGATCTAAATGTTGAGGGTCTGAATGTGTCACTAAACAGTGCTTCACACACAAGAGACGGTGAATTGCCCGACGTGGGTGTGCAGCAGGTGAATTAGTTTGTCAGCATGTATTACAAACAATTGAATTCCGACACTTGTAAAAGGTCCTGATTCAGCTTGTGGCTGCTACAGCAAACAAAATGCTCAGTTTAATGTGAAGAAGCAAAGAATTCAGTATCTGGTGATGTGGAAAGGGAACTGGTTCTTCTAATATCAAAAGAGAGAGCTTTTATTCCTACAAAAGGGAGTGGAGTACAGTACACGATTAATGTCTAATCCTCAAATGAATTATGACTAAATGTATAGAAATGGGTGAATAACTAATAAAAATGTGACAAACAGGTGCCGGGGAGACCACAGAATTCATTCATTAGGTCAAACCTGCATGCAGCTGGCGCTGATCTGAATCTTATGTTCTCATAATAAATGCTTTTAAACAGAAGGGTGTTTATTCACAAAACACCAATCTAAAGATATGAACAGTAATGAGGTACTATTGACTGTATATTGTTCACAAAAAAATGGTTTATGAAGGAGTTACAGGGTATAGAGTGCAGAGCACAGTATGTGTGTACTCCCCCATTTGGTATGGAAGTGCATGTTTGATCCAGGCGAGTTAGGAACGGAGGACTGGAAGGAAATACGTTCAGACAAGTGGTCCCGCATCAAGGCTCAAGAACACCATCAGTAGTTTCCAGCTGACCCTGCTGCAGCCTGCGAGACTCTTCACTCAGTCAGGCAGAAAGAGGAGAGAGGAGAGGAAACCACATCAAGTCATAGGAGAGCTGATGGGAAAGTGATACGCAGTGAGTGACCTGGAGAACAATGCATCTCTGCTCGGCCTGTGGGCTGCTGGCAGGCACAGGGAGAGAGAGAGAGAGAGGAGAAAGAGGAGACATGGACTGACTCATTGAGCTGAGACTCATAAGAGGAGCTGTGCGCGTGGGGATCCAAGCTGGCATCCATATGTGGGAGGACAGGCTTTGCTTTCATGCACACGCCGTCATCTATTAAAATGACAAACAGGGGTTGTTCCTGACTCTTAAAATATGAGCGGATGTTTCCACATGTGGACTGAAGGAGTGGAACATACAATAGATTATTAGGACCTTTAACATCATTTGCTGATACACTTCTTCTTCTAATGTCACAAAATCAGAATTATTTCTATGAAACCTTATTTCAAAGTGCGGGTTTGGTTTTCACAAGCACCTCCTGACTCTATCTCTTCGGAGAAATCATGCCAAAATGCCACTGAACAACAGAGGTTACTGTTTTTTCATCTGCTCATCTCTTTCAGTGCTCATCAGTTATTTAGGCATCCTATATATATTGTCAAATGTCAATATCAAAGCTGAGGAATGCCACTGAACAACAGTAGTTAATTATATATTTCCAGAGTCTCTTTCATCTTTATAAGATGAATGTCTCGGTGTTTCCTCAGATAGGTTTCAGTGTTGACCCATTCTATGACACCTCTATTCACACAAGACGTGTGTATTGGTGGAGACCTGAGTGAGTGCAGTCCAAATCAGCTAAAGCTGTTTGAATGAAGGATTCTCTCAACACTGTCTTAAAATTTCCTCTCATACTTTCACGATTACTAATTACCTGCACATAGTGCACTAAGGAAACATCTGTGAATTGTGCCTGTGTCTTTGGGGAAAAGCTGCAGCCATCCACACATGTAAAAGGAATGTAAAACAGGGGTAACGGGGGTAATGTATAAACAAGTGGCTAACACAAAAGCAGGTTTCTTTTTGATGTGAAGCAGCTGCCTTGGTTAGCAGACACAGTTAAAAGTTAAAAATGTTCGTTGGCAGCGACACAGAAAACAGGCACAAGGACAACCCTGCATGCATGTTGTTTCATCCCAGTACATCCTCAATGACCTTGTAGTGCTGGTGTAAGAGTCAATGGGTGGTGCAGGGGCTGGTTTTGGAAGGTTTGCTTAGTGCATAACTGGTGAGGATGCAGTGAATTCAACTAACTGTTTTTGCTTGCTTTACTCCAAACTTACTTTTTCATAGTTAACTCAGATGGTCACGTGTTGTTTTTAACAATAACATAATTATGCACTTCACTTTCAAAATATTTTTCTAATCATGTCCTCAATCCTCTTTTTAGCAGCCCTAAGAAAGTTTGTAACAATGCCTGTTGAGTTGTTGGTAGGTTTTTACAGTGTAGTTCTTCTGCACTAAAGATATCCTTTTATTATGATATTTTTTACTTTAATGTAACCAAAAGTTTTGAAATGTATAAGAATTGTACATTACAAAAACAGACCTGAAATGAACAATTTACACTATAAAAAACTTCAATAAATACATATTTGAGATTCTTTTTTTTATATTTGTTGTATATTTTTTAGCTGTGTATGTACATGAGCTCTAGAACCAGTTAAGCTTAATAATTTAACAGTGAAAACTAAAGTTTTCTTTCAGTTGAACAGAAATATAGAATTTCAAGTGCATGTTATTCAGAGATTTGCACACCAATTAGCTTTGTCCCAGTCTGAGTATAATCCTCTGAATGCTGGAAAGAAGTCTAATAAGAGATCTTACTTGATAGTGAGGATGTCCTTCAGCTGAGCAGAAATCCCGAGGAACCTGCAGTGGTTAACAGAGTAGCTGATGTTCGTCAGGACGATTTTCTTCTTGTACACTTTTCCCACCTCAAAGTCCTAAAACAGACAACTAATTGAAACATGCAAACCTATCAGAAATGTGAAAATTTTAAATAAACTAGAGTTCTCTTTTTTAAATTCTCATGATGCTTCTTTTCAATTGAGGCAGTACCTTAAAGAGGATGACCTCTGGTTTGCTGATGAATGGAGGCCCTTTCAGCTCTTTTCCATTAATAATTTTAGAGTTTGTGTTGAGGTTTCCACCTGCCAACAAAGGGTAATCTTTCTTCTCTTCTTTTCCCACTGGTGCTTTCTCAGTGATCTGCTTCTGTAACCAAAAATGGGCACAACGTTAAAGCACAGGGTTTTAAATGTCATTTCATATCATGCATTGCTGCATATTGTATTTAAATCCACACTGAATCACATTCTGGCACAAAGTTAAATGCACACATTGAGTCATCTATCTCCTGCTCATGAATCAACTCATTAGCTGTGTGGCATCACTGTGCTCATCTACTGTACTTGGCCCGAGCCTCTGATGAGGGCATCAGACCGACCGAATGTAAGGAAGAGCGATCGCTTCAACTCGACTTGTCACTGGCTTGGATGTGTGAGCTGTAACACTCATGCTCATTCTGAAGCCTCAAAGGCACCCACTCTATGAGAAGTGATGTCTGTCGCCCTACATTTCAACTGCGTGGGGCTGTTGCATGAGACAGAGCACCAGCTCACCTCTATGCAAGTAATTTATTGTGGAACCACTTATACCTGTATCTAAGTGTCCTGTACTTATAGATCAGAGAGGAAGTACATAAAAGTCCTCATACAAACTCCCTCATTTTCAAGAACGGGTGTGTATGTGTGTGTCACACTTTTAAATATATCTAATAAACAAGCTACCATATATTTCCAAGGTCTTGTGCTGCCTGATTGTGTCCACAAAGCAGCCCCTCGATAAGAGAGGCTCCAGTGACAGATTAGTTTTTGGTTTTACATATTCATAAATTCAATGAGAATTTTAATTTAAATGGGTTCGACTCTTGGTTACGAGGCTTTATTCATCAGGAACTAGACATCAACACTTGACATGTATCTAGTTTGTTCCCTCAATATGAGAACAAACTTTGTTACTGCCAAGCATTAGAGCTTATAATGTATTCATGTAGTCATGACTACTCAGTGTTCATGGCTGAGATGCTAAAAGGTATCACAGCTGGTGTGATCCCATCACAAGACTGTCTGTAGACAGACTCATGCAACCTTGCTGACACATGGTGTCATTGTCTTTTTCTCACCTGCCAGAAATAAAGCTTCTCTGCAAGCATTGAGAAAGATCATGCTGCCCCCCTTCCTGATCCACCCACCTCATTGCATATGGTCCTACCATGTAACACAAGTCTCTGGTGGAAACCACAGTAAAATGATGTGCCTGCTGAACGTTATGTGATTTATGGGGGTCTAAATTTAGCAGCTTGCATATATACGTCTTTGCTTGAGGTTGGAAATGGCTGTTGTTTCAGTGCACCTTATAGTCTTGGTCCCACAGCCCAGAAAATTCTGGCTCAGCAAGGGTGTCAGCAAGACTCTGGTGGTCCACATCTTCCTGGATGACTTCTTCCAGTTCCTCCAGGTTCTCAGCATCAGAAGAAGCTGATGAAGAGCTGCTGCTGTGGCTGACCTTTCCCAAAAGCTGGTAAAAATACACGGCCATAGATGCACACGCTGGATCGTAACTACACATTTAACAAAGTGTGTATCAGATTTGAGGTAACCTCTCACATGTGTGGCTGCCTCCTCTGCGCCTGAGGGGGGGGTGGGATGCAGATTGAACAGGAGCCTCTCTTTTTCTCTCCTCATAGACAGGAACTTGGGAGTGGTTGAGAGCCTCAAAGGCTGTGGCTGGTCCCTTTTGCTGCTCTTTCTGAGTTTATCCTCCTGAAGAATTTTTGCCACAATCTCCAACCTCTTTGACTTCTGGCTTTCCTCAAATTCCCTGGGAGGTGTAAATCAACAACACTGCATTATACTGAAATGGGGTCATGTATTCCTCAGCACACAGCGAGAGAAAACACCCACACGTTGCTGCATGGAGTGGGAGTCGAGGACATGCGTGTAGGAGAGGAGAGCAGAGGAGAAAGGAGAAGACATACTCTTGTTTTCGTTTAGTCTCTTCTAGTTGTTTCTGCTGGTACATGTGTTTGATACTGTTGATGCCTTGGGCCTGCAGGGATTCTCTAAGTTGTCTTTGCTGCCATTCTTTCCTCTGGGCGTCTGCTTTGGCTCTACTTTGTTGGGCCCGTAAATTCTCCTGAAGAAACAAAGCTAAATTAATGAGGCTATATTTGACCACAAGCAGCTTATGAAATTAAATTGATTCTCCAAGCTGGGAAATGTGAATGTTCAAGCACGTTCTCCAAAATATGAAATGAACTTCCTTAACTGGATGTGAGGAAAAAAACATGTGACGTGTTATGATGAGAATAAGAATAGCTTTATCTAAATAAATGTGGCATCTGCCTGCTCTACACAGAAGAACAGCAAACACAGTTAGTTAATCCAGGTCCGAGGTTTCAATTTTATATGCAACATAAACCAGAATAAATTGTTAGCACATTTCTATTTCGTTTTAGTAATTCTTTTAAAAATCAATAAATAGAATAAATAATCCTGAAATCTTTTTTTTTTAGCTTAATTTGATAAAGCAAGGGTCACAACACCATAGTATTCTCATGGTATGGCTCTCTTGCTTACTTGGTTGGCCTCTATGTTAGATTTGAGTGTTTTCACAGCCTGCATCCTTTTTTCCATTAACTCCCTGTTCTGTCGCTCCTTCTCAGCTGCTTGCTGATGTATTCTGGCAAATAAAGCAAAACAAAGTCAATTTCAGCAGTGAAACTTTTCAGACATGACAGAAAATGAACTCTACAGGCATGGAGTAGAAAATGCAAATCAAATAAATCACGGTCACAAATATTTGGCCTAATTTCTGTTCTGAGTTGTGTCAATCTGTGGAGCTTTTGAATGGTGTAGGTTACTGATATTTAAAAACAGGAGTGAGAAGTGCCTCTTTCAGGCTGACTGTGAAGGTCGAGCTTTTCATTTATCGGCATTGGTGTATGATTGAAAGCGAGTTCAGTTCGAAGGCTGAAAGTCAGCCCTCCACCTAATGGGCTGCCATTGTATTATGAATAAATGATCAATAGGACGGGCCGACTCACCAATGAGCCCTCTGAGTTAATCTATATCGTTGTTCTATTCTGACGCTGTTCTTTGGTTTACCAGGTGATTACCTTTTGATGGTCTGTTTCAAGTACTTGGCAGCTACCCTGCGGGTGGCTTGACTCTCCTCAATCTTCCTCTGACATTCAGGCTCCTCCTTCTGCATGGCTTGCCTGTTTGTTTAAGAGAACACCAGAGACACTGAACACTCACAGAAGGAAATTAATTTTAAAAAAATTCCAAAGGCAACAAAAAGCTGCTTCCCTTACTCCCTGAGATGTCCCATCTTGTGCTGCAGGTTCTGGCTGACTTTCCTTGCCTGCTGCAACCTTGTCGCTGCCTTCTGGGCTTTGAGGACCTGGAAAAGCTGCTCTTCCTCCTTCACCTCCTGTCGGAGCAAGGCGGCCCTGCCAAGCTCCACTTCCATTTCACTCAGCTGGAGTCTGAGGACATGTGGACATAGTCAGAACCAACACCAGGGATGATGACTGATGAATTAAACCCCATCAGGATCCACTAATAGGCCCAATGCCAGTATAAACAGAACCACGATTCTAAGAACATTTTACATTTGCTGAATGATTGTTGAAAAAACCTAGCTAACCAGATATTTGAACAGGTGACCATGTGTTGGTGTTTCAGAACCTTAATGGCAAACCACCTTCTTCTTGGAACTCACTCTTGTTGCCTCAGTTCAGTGCTGATGTGGCCCTCTAGCTCCTCCTCATCGTGCAGGTGTTGACACAGTTGCTTATGTTGGGCTCGCAATCGAAACAATGCCACACTGCCGAATGCAAAAAGCAAAGAGAAGAAAAATAACACCAGAAAATGACACACGCAAATGACAGCTAACATATACATGGAAATACTGTCAACTGCTGTCCTGTCAGTTTGCTGATTTTGTACTTGCCTGTTCTCTGTTGCTTTCTGTTTCTCTATTTCTCTCTCCAACTTCTCCCTTTGCTCCAGCAAATGTTCAACATTCTGACGACAGAGTTTCAACTTTTCTCTGTATGGAAAAAAACACAAACAAGCTGCAGTGTGGACGTATTCCCAGTGGCTGAAATTAGATTATATTCGCTGGTATCAGGCCAAAGGAAGATCATTTTCTTATATATCAATTAAATAAAGATATCTGAATGCTAGAAGTAGACACAGTGATGCCAAACACTCAGGAAAAGAAGATTCTGCACATGGTCACACACAGGCTGCAGCTTGGTTGAAAGCCAGTCTTGCTTTGGTTCCATTAGAATGATGTTTAATCAGAGTGCACTAAAGCTCCACGCTGACCATTACTTCTTTGTTTTGAAGGATGATGACTGGCATTTTGGACGGGCACGGCATCACAGCTCATCAGGTACTTAATGACTCGCATTGCAGAAAAATAAAACGGGGGAAGAAGAAAAGTGGGAAGCGGGGACATTACAGGAAATGTTTTCTCCTCAGCTGAAATGATGTCCTGCAAACAGCTAAATGGATTGGTACAGAAATGATTGGCCCTGTGTGACAAAGGTAAGAGAGGGAAAAGTCGAATAATGGTAGGAGGAAAAAAGAGGAATATCCTTACGTAAACTGGAAATGCTCTACATACAGACAAAGTGCATTAATTTCTATCTGGGTTAAGAAGCCACTTCAGCTTGAGGGGTATGTTGCTGCCAGGCCCAGACCTGGCTTTCAGCACGTCATGCTCCTTCTGTCGGTGAAAGCAGTCCAGCTGGTCCAGGTTTCGTCTCAGCTTGAACATCCGTGCTGTCTCGGCATAACTTCTCTTCTTATCTATGTCGGCCGCAGGCGCAAGGTCACCATCGCCATTATCCTCCCTTTAAGGGCAGATGCAAAACAATGTAAAGGAAAGGACACAGGTAAAACGACAACAAACATTTTAATTGTTGTAAGCATTATAAAAAAGGAATACCCACTCATACAATTCTTCTAACCACTCCAAATCAGGAGGCAGGGCTGGCTCTTCATCTTTAAATGCCTCCTTGCCTGAATCGCCATCTGAAAAGTAGATAGATGGATTGTGGATATCACTTTCTTTTGAAACCAGGCTGAAATAGACATGTACATCAGAAAACATTCAGACTAAAACGAAGCAGCTACCAAATAACTTTAACAATACATAGCTCCTTTTGAAACCATGATATGAAACGACTTTTTAATTGTTTTTTCTTGCAAACTCACCCTCTGTGGCCTCGGCCCTGCTGGGGTGGACACACAGCTGTCTGCAGCTGCCTGACGTTAAATCAGATGGCCCTTCCTCCTCAGCATCCATTTCACCTTATGGAGAAATAAAACACAATTCTAAGCCAAAGCTTTTCAAAGATCCTACCAAAAAGTTTTTTTTCACAAGGGTTTGGTTAATAAACTGCTCCTCCTTCCGGTACGGAGTTGAGTTAGTTGAGTGAAAGACATTCTTAAAATTCACGGGCTAATTATAAATGCTAGAAAGCTCAATGACGAGGTAAATATAATTCTTTGTTGACGTCGTATTACACTGCAGAATAAAAACAGCTACCTGTCTGAGCGACGCTTTTCCTCTCCGCTCAAAGCTTCCGTTTCCTGGAGCCGGTATAACCCTCCGTGTTTGCTAGTGTTTCCAAGGAGACGGCAGCCAACGGCTCATTACAGACAGAAGATCTATCCATTCCTTCCCTGAACCGCTTATTCCCAAACAGGGCCGCGGGGGGGACTGGAGCCTATCCCAGTATTCAATGGGCGAGAGGGGGGGTACACCCTGGACGGTCTGTCCAGATGCAAATGCTAATTATGCTAATTACAGTCACCTGGAAATCCAACTGATACCGTCCAAAAAGTGCTCCCACTGCGCGTGGAGAAAAGGGGAAACATGTATTCATACCATCCATAACATGTCATGTTTAATATGAAGCCAAAAGTAATGAGAGGAACCTGTCCCAGTCTGATTGAAAACGCCCCTTAAAGGCAATTACATATCCAACTTGGATATCCAACTCCGCCCATCCAAGTAGGCCATTTTTATTACGTCACCCCTGGGAAGTGTGGCGCGGTGAAAGTGAAAATATGAAGGGCAAACTTTAGAAAGTTTTAAGAAAGTTTTAAATACAACATAAAAAAACTGCATTCACGTCATTTTCAGTGATAGTAGCCGCTAAAATGATTTCCCAAATATAAAAATGTTGCAATAAACATGCATTATTGTAATTGCTTCATGGCAATATAGACATTAATTTAAAAAGAGTTAAATTAATCTTGCAAACACTGAATTAAACTCTATACATAATATTATGTTAAAATAGTATGTGTTAACCCTCAATTTGACCCATTTCAAGGAGCATGACGTGCTGGTTATCCTTTTTTTATCTTCATGAAATTTGGTGACTTTTCCTCATCTGGGGTCTTGTGTGTAAAATCTGGTCACTTTGAGGTGTAGTGGGGTGTCTGTGCAGAGTTTGTATACAAAGATAATGTTGCGGGTCATTTTGACCCAGACACATTAATGTGGGTAAGTAGCTGTTCAGATCCAAAAAATCCACCTCTGAGACCCAGACCAAGGTGTGTGTGAAGGATCTGGGTCTGAGGGTCTGTGTAAAACACTGTAAATCACCACATCAAAGTCGAGGCATACTGCCATCATCAATATGGCCAGGGGTGGACATGGGGGGTGCCCGTCCTCCGGCTAAGGGTAGGGGTGTTAAACATTGCCGACACAGCTGAACAATTTAGCTGGTTCTCCTGGTGGCACGTCAATACAACCTGACAACATTTAGTCCCTGGTTAAGTTGGATATCTATACCATTACACAGAATTTAAAATGATTTGCTAAAGGCAAGAAATATCTTAATAGAAGAACAATTTACTCCATCAACACTCGCATCAACAGAAACCATATCAACATCTTTGTGTGTGCAGGCATTTGTTTGTTTCCATCTAATGAAGGCAGGATTTATCACTTTAAATATCACTGTTTAATTCCATCCATACCAAGATTTCTTTTTCATTTTCGACTTGATGATTGCAATTCAAAAATACTCTCTAATAACATGTTGCTCTTCAGAAATAGACATGCCTGTAGAACAAAACCACTTATCACACTGCAAATATTTGATCACATGTACAGTGCATGGATTTATGGCGAATGTGTAAGTCTCATGACACATTTCATATGTTTTTTTGACCTACTGGGATCCGCACAGTGTTTCTGTTTTAATCTCCCTGTAGCTGCTTTGTTCATTGAGGCTGTTTTCATTTGTCGTTCATTTCATGACTGAAGCTGGAAATCCCAAGGTGTACAATACACGTGCTCTCCTATTTTTGGTGAGAAGTATTTTTACTTTGCTGATGTTTAATCTTTGCTGATTTCCTCTTGAGAACGCTGCAAATCTTTGATCAGAGTTTTTAATGCTTTCTGAATAATCTACATGCTGCTTTAGAGCAGATTTATGTAATAGTCTGGGGTGGAGGGATGGCTGGGAAAGACAAGGTTGTCATCTCAGATCAAAAAACAAAGGAAAAGTTGGCAGAGTTGGACATCCTGTGAGAATCTGGCCACTATGCCATCACCAGGCTGGGCTCCCTCTTTCGCTTTGTGACAGCCTCTCCTCTGCTGTTTGTACACCAACCCAAAGACCGGAGGTTTGCTTGTGCTCCAATAGGGAGAAATAATCTCCAATTTCATGAAAGCTCTGATGGAGATGATTCCAATGTGTCAAATCTTGTAGTAAGCTTTCATGGAAGTCGTGTGTTTGGGACATGCCCTCTTGCTGCCCTCGGTGGCTAGATTGAATCTAATGTTAAGAGGCCAAGCAAGCAAGGATGGACAGATTAGTGCGTCTCACGCTCCCTCCCTCCCTCCCTCCCTGCCTCCCTCCCTCCCTCTCCGGCTCTTTGCCTCCCTCACTCTCTTTCTTCTCTGTTGCTGTATGACAGGCGACAGCAGCGGGCTCGGATCGGCTGCTTTTGACCGGGAGTTATCCCCCTCCTCTCCCTCTCGGGTGATCCCTGCTCTGGTGCGCTCCTGGAACGCGGAGGTACTGGGGATGGATCTCGTCATGGGGTCAGCATCAGCATCAGCACCAGCTCCAGCGGCGCCAGCAGCGCAGCCACACTTTACTTTGTCCACCACCGCGCTGGATCACGAAGAGAGCGCACTAAAGTAGAAACTCACCAATAAAACAAAAACTGCAGGCTCTCGCGGTCCATTTCCCACGAATCGGGAACTTCCCCCCCACCCCCACCCTTAGAAATACACGCCGTTTATCCGGTTAGGTTGTGGAATGGAGATCCCAACTTTCCTGCTGTCGAGTCTTTTGGTGCTCTTCGTCGGAGGGGGGATTTTCACCAGGTGAGAGCTGCCTTGCTTTTTTTTTTTTAACCTTCTTGCAGGTGTCTTACCCCCGTTTTTTGTCCCCTGCAAAGCAGAGCGACCCAACAGTTCAGGACGTGAAGTTAACTCTGTTTTATTGTGGTCGAGTTGCATTCGGTTCGACTTTTGAAACATGAAAAATGACGTTGTGTCATGGATAAGAATGGCATCTTTCCTCAGTGTCTCCTTGTTGCCCATCGCCACCCACGGCTTATCCTCATTTATGCACTTTACGCTTGAAGCTGGGGAAACTGAAAAGCTGTAACTAGATATTTCTATAGAATATCTCTCCATGACCACGTCCCAAAGTCTGATTTATTTGCTGCTCTCCCTCGAGAGCACAAACCTGATGACACGATTTACATAATGCTTTGGAACCCCCCCCCCCCCCCCCTTAAAAGTTTTTTTTTTTTTTGATGAATAGGAGGTGGCAGGTAATGTCACAGCGTCCATGCCTGTTCTGAAAGGGTCAAATACATCAGATGGTGCAAAAAAGTTTGGATGAGATCTTTACACTGAGCTGCATGTAGACGCTCAAGTTTGAATATTTTAAGAAAGGGAAATAATGTAGATGTGTGTTATTGAGTGGCCAGTGGGATGATGAAAAGTTAAATAACTGTTTGATGTGTGAAAAATTGGAACGTGATATGAGGTCAGGCTGAGATGTTCCAATTCTATTAAACAAAGAAAACCTAACAGCTATCACCAACACTTCTTTTGACAGTTTTTACTGCATCTAAAATCAAACACAAATCTGCCTTTTGTCCACTGTAAATGGCATGTCTGAGTCTCCCATAGGTTTTTGACTTCATGGTCTTGTTTTCATTGTAGGCTTTCTAGGTATTCTTATTTTTATGGTTAAAGTCTCCTCATGATCTTGGCCAGAAGCATCAATTTTTGGGGCCAACTTGTGCTGCTGAGGGTTCCTGCTGAAAAAGGCCAAAGGGGGAAGCCACTTCAGGTTTGGGGGAAATTTGGCCTAAATCACTTCTGTTGTCCCTCCTGGCTGTTCACCAGCAGAGGGAGTAACAACTACTGTAATTGGATTTTCCTGCCTCCAGTCACCACCGTTATTGTTATGTTCCTCTCAGTACAATGCAGTGTTAGCTTTTTTCTTGCGCCTCATTATGTGTCGGCTCTGCTGCTCTCTGTGAAACTCACACAATAATGCACACGCCTGCCACTGTTCTGCCTTTGGTATTTCAACAGAGTTACTCTCACTCTCTTTTTAGCTCCTCGATAATCCATTCGGCAATAAGTTGCTTGGCAAATTTGTTCCTTGCCACCTTTGACACTGTGTGAATTTCGCAGCTGAAGTGTCTCCTATTCTACGGTTTGCTGAGCACCATCTGCACGAAATGAACAGTGTAGTATCTGTGCAAAGGAAAGTAAAGCATCAGTCTTGTAGTCGTTCATTTAAGCTCAGTTAAATGAACATTAGTGTTTACAAATTCCACCAAAAAACACAAGCCAACAATGACAGATCCTAATAATACCCGTGTTATCCAAAAGGATCTTCCTGAATGCTCCATTCTGATGTGGTAAATACTCGATGGAGTACCAAATATGTTTTAATCCATGGATGAAAAGCCTAAAAGTGGGGGCACAATTTACTCATAAATGAGCTAATACTGCAAAAAAAACAACAGAAGTACTTAAACAACAAAGACGTTTATCCATGTAATTTTCTTAAAAATACAACTGTATGTTTTTGTTCTATCTTTAGAAATGTATGTCTTGAAAATTGGGACAGAACACTCACACTCAGGTACTGTCTGATATCACTTCCTCATTCAGGCTAAATACTTAATTATTAACTCCATACATTTTCATTTGGTTTAATCAAATAAACGGAGTTATTGTGTTCCTAAACCAAAATCTTGAAATAAATGTAAACATTTCAGTTTGATTGGATGAAATAAAAGAGGTTATAAAAGAGGTTAAATAGTGGCGCCAGCGAATGAACCAATGCCCGTCCTGAGCCCTGTGTACTGGGACTGTGTTCCACCGCCGAGTCAAGCTGTGACGGAAGCTCGGCTTAACTGTGCACGCAGAAGTACTGACACATGCTGCACAACACCCAACACTAAAAGCTGCAACAGATTTCAGATTATTAGCAGGACGCAGTTGGCCAGCTGTGGATTTCTGAGCTAAATGTTTCTCAAAAGAAGGATGCATAGTCAGTATATGAGAAAGCTACATGATGTAGCGTAAATTTGTCATTTTATTAGTAGTCAATCACACTACAACATGCCATGCTGTGGGTCACCCTTCGTATTTTTTCATTCAAACAAATGGCAAATAAACAAAAGGTCTGTGTTGGACTTTTTGGCTGACCAGATCAGATCTTATTAAATCTTTCTGTTTTCTGTTTCTGTTCTACGTTTAAAGGCCTTTTGTTTGGGCTCTGATGTAAGAAAAAAAAAAAACCTGTTTGGAATGAAATTTCCTCTCCAAACCTCATTGACTACATCCACTTTCACCTATCTCAGCATAACAATAGATTTTCCCCCAGTGGTCTGCCACCAGTGGCAAGCTCTTACTCTGAAGCAGCCGCATGAAGTGTTGAGTCTGCAGTGTTAATATAACTACACTTCACTCAACTCCGATTGCAGCAGATAAGTCAACAACAAGGCTGCTATCTGGTCACACAGACAGGAAGAGGGCGGTAAATCAAAAACTCTAACCAGCACACGCAGCTGTGGCGAGCAGGTGCCGGGAGAGCTGAGGGAATGATGCTTAGAAATCAATGACTTAACTCCATTTGTTTGCATCACTGAGTTATCTTCTTTCTACGCATTGTGATGTAGGTTTGCAGAGAGAGAAGGCCAGGAAGATTAGCCCCTATAGAAAGCTTTATGAGATGATCAGAAGCAGGTGGGAAGTGGAAAAGTCTTTCCGGAGCTCATATATGCATTCAAAACCAAACCTCTCAATGTCCGAAACCTTCAGATCTTAAGTCTTCCAAGGGAGCCAATCAGCCTGTCTATTTCTAATAAAGAACAATGTTTTGATGAATTCGGCATCATGATGTGACGCAAGAGGCTTCAAAGTCAACATCTCATGATATTCACGTTCGTCCTTAAACGTGCACGCAGGTGACCCACCTCTCCTGACTAATCTGAAGGAGAGCTGAGTCAGCGCATAAATCCCTCCTGCCGTCCAGGGAGTGCACTTCCCAATATCACAGCCATTTGATCGCGTTCCTCTGAAGCCCGTCTCCAGGCTGCCTTCAGGGTGAGCTGGTGCAGGCACACTTCAGCGCCTCCGCTAAAAGCCTCCCACTCGGTCAGAGCGGACACATCACACGTGAACTCAAAGTGAGCGTAAACAAATAACTAAGATGGAAGGCTCCAATGATTTATGCATGACTGAATGCGCCCGCAAATGTACTACCTTTATTGATTACATTCTTTTAAATGAATTTTCATGTGACATAATTGCCAAATATTGAAAAAGAATAATGAACATAACACAGTTGAAATTCCATTTTATTGCATGAAGGAAAAATAAAGATGGATGTGACAAAATGAGGCTCATACTTTAGAAACAAACTGTTTACAGAAAAAAGAGGTGGAATCTGTCACTTGCTTGAACAGGAGCCTTTGTAAGCTCTCTGATAAATATCGGTGAGGCACAATGTTCTTCCGTCAACATCACGAGGAGATAAAGGGACGATTGTTTCAACACAACACCAAACCTAAATAAATCAGAGCTCAGACTTCTAAGTAGCTAAAGTGTCCTTCAGGAAGAACCAATCCCAGCTTTTCAGGAGATGACCTTTGACCTCACTGCATTGGGAGACGAACACAGGGAACTTGGAACAGAACTTCATTGACTTGAAATCGTACTTTTTGTTTTTTTTTAGTGGTTGATGAACAAATTCCGTTGCAAAAAAAAATAAGAACGAAAAAATAAATAAATCAAATTCTGGTGCCGTGTCTACTGACGACAAGTCCTGAAAGCCTTTCTCTTTGATTGGCAAACTAACCATAAAAGAGTAGGGCCCGTGATCTCACTGCCATCTCTCCGCTTGGGGTGATGCCTTGCATTGCTTGAGTGAATTCTGATGCCATGGCGTGCACAAATCCTCTGACCGAGGAGGATTCTTACCTCGATGCTCTTAGACGTCGATGCTCTCTATACTTGTAAATGATGCCAAAAATAATTTACAAGAATCCTAAAAATAATAATAACATTGATAATGATGATGTCATAGTGAGGAGTGAGGCCTAGTAATATGTTAGCATTTTTAATTCAATAGGGATTCCAAAAGAGAAAAACATGCATCAAATGTAAAACAGTCGTGACCTGAACCTTTGCCACAGAAGCAGTGTATCAAGCTAATTAAAACCACATTCATTAGTGCCTTCATTTAAAACGTTGCTAAATCAGTTAAGCATAAACAGTCCCATGAGTCTTGTGTGTTTGGGCCGCAAACAGAGCTACTCTGGGTCCTGAGCCAGCCTACACATATGATAACCTCTGCTGGCTTTTTCTGCCCCTGAAAAAGAGGAAAAAAACTTCTACAGCATATTATATCACCTGTAAACTTCCAACAGCAGTTGACGACTGTGTATTAAGATTTTTCAGTGACAAAAAGTGCCTAACAACATTTTAGACTGCTTAAAAAAAGTATTACACTGGGGCCTGGAATCATAGATTAAAGTTTTTTCAACTTAATCAGTATTTTAACATTTACATTTGAAGGCAGTCAAACTGATGCCTCAGAAACGTCCAGATTGGGCTTTTTAGCACTGTTTATGTGAAAAAGTCTCTAAGTCTCTAAGTCTCCACATTTAAATATTTAATGTCTTTAACATTATTAGAGTCTAAATGTCTTTATTTTAAAAAAGTGTCTGAGATCCTCTCTAGCTCCTCTAATTTTGCCAAGGCACACATATAAACGTGAATGTGACGCAGCTGTTTGCTGATATTTAATTTATTTATGTCATTTTCTGATTTATTCAATGGGATTTCTTCTCCATCTTTCACCCGTACCAATAAAAGTAGCAACGAGGATCAGGGGAGTGACGCTCCTATTGTTTTCGGGCTACTTATGGCACTAGTGTACATGAAACTAATAAGGCGATCAATACATGCAGCTCATAAAAAGCTGCCATCAGTCCGACTGAAGCTTCTGCTCTGGTGTCTCCATCTGTTATCCGTTAACTCCCACAGAGACAGAAGATCTAGAGCCCGGGAGGGTGAAACATAGAAAGGAAAAGCAGCATCTGCATCTGTTTATCATGGATGAAGGGGTGAGAAAATATAGAGAAGCAAATGTTTACTGCATCTTCCCAGAAAGCCATCAAATGCTAAAAAAAATAAAAATAAAGCACAGGTTTTTCTGACAGGAAACAGTGAGGTTTCCTTTTGCCCTGACAGCTCGGAGCAGAAATCTCACATTTTCTCAGGGACTGTAAACTGTAAAATTCACAGAAAACCTGTTTGTCCTGATTAGTTCAGACGCACAGTGTGGCAGGATGCTGTGAGACGAACACTAAATTACATTAATTGTGTATTTTGGTCGGATTTGTCTCTCACATACCCCACGCTTCCGCACAGTTTCCTCTCCCTTCCATAAAAGAGGCCTGTTTGACCTTGGCTGCGAATGTCTTGAAGGAAGAGCTTTATATCCAGATTTAGAAACTACCAATTAGTGGAGAAATCCAGGAGTCACAGAATGATTAATTAATTCACCAGTGCTCTAATTTTTTCCCTCTATGTGACAGTTATTGCCAGACTAAAAATACATCTGCCACTACAAAATGGAAGCGCCGTGAAAATGTTGATGACATGGCAGAAACTACCCCCCCCCCTCCTTTAAAAAAAGCTGTTTTGTTCTTGTGATAATCTTTTTCGCCGTGGCTAATTTAATGCTTAGGTTTGACTTTCTTTAAATGTCAGGCTCATTTCAAAGGTCACCAAATGGCTTTCCACTGTTTGTCAGTGAGAACGCACTCGATACACTCTCCTGTGGTCCATCTCCTGATCAATGCCTTTGTGACTCTGAATGTCAGAGAAACCTTTACCTCGATTCACTTTTCTTTTTTTTTTTTGTTGCAAAATTGTCAGATGCTTCAATTCTGGCTGATATTGTATTGAATTGTGCCTGGATTGATTCCTCTCCACAGTGATTATCTGAGCGCTAATTGCTGGGGGAGTTGGGTTGTTTTCAGCCAGAATGTGGGATTTAAAACTCCCCTCTGCTTGTTTTAAAATACAAAACTGCCACCTGGTGGTTTCTGAGCTGTGCTGCTGTAGTGAGATGCAGCACTGGAGATGTGGCTGGTGGCATCGCTCCCTCCCACTTTCTTTAATGGCTCCTTTAAACTTAATCATCTTTTCGAATTCATGTTATTCCCCTCCGGAGACATTTGCATGTGGGGTAGAGTCTGTTGTTCAGCCAGGCTGTGCGGAATCTGAGGCCAGCTGGGCTTTAATCAGAGAGGCTTTTGAATGCTAATACAGCATAGATTTTTCAGCAGATAAAGCTGATGGTTGGAATTTTTGTACAGACATTCAGAATCCCAGAATTTAATCACTTTTGCGCTGAAGCCCTCAAATGACAAGCTGCTTTTCATGATGTAATATGAAAAAGTTGTTATATTCATACATTTGCTCTAACCAGGATACCCCTTGCAGCTCTAAGTTTAAGCACCAGGCATTCAGTTTCCCATATGAGTATTTGGTTTTCATCATTTCTGAGATATCTGTGAAAGAACTTAAATGCTAACAACTTGCTATCTGTCAAAACAAAATGTTTTTCCTGCATCCCGCTGTGTACCAACACAATAGAAGTCAAAACACGTCTTTTCCATAATTTCCAAAAGCACATTAATGTCGACTTAAAATCAAGGAGCTCAGCAAATCATACCAGGATCAAATCTAGCAGCAGTAATGAAAATGTTCCCCGATCAAACCATTGCAGAGAAGTGTCCCCGATAAGGATGAGGGTTTATAAAAAACAGTTAGATTCTGCTACATTTTTCAGCTCTTTCAAAATGGTGGATCTCATTATTTAGCTCTCTAAAATGCTGTTTCATGGGTTTCTTTCGTCTCACTGCACAAAGTCCAATGCAGCAGGAGAAGTTTACGAAAACCAACAATATAACTGATGAAATGCTCAGACCTTTTAAAAAATATGTTTTTTTTCTTCCCACAGAATAAACAAGAGACAATTTTTCTGGAGGGTGAAAAGCTTGAAAAACAATGAAACCTCGCTCCTTGTACCCTCCGTGTGTTGCGAGGTTCGGCAAAATGTGAAAAAGGAGATGAACTCTGCATTAACAGGGATAGCTGAAACTGGGCCATGTTTACCACTGAGTTGCATCACCTCTTTTGAAAACATTTACACCAATTTTTGTAGCCCTTAAAGTCAAATGTTCTCAATTGAAGCGGTATCTTTATCCTATTTATGAATGCTTTTTGTTTGTATTTTAATCTCTGTACTGACAATGGTTTTCAGAAGCACTCCAGAGCCTGTGCTGCGATTTCCAGAACAGAGCCCAATTGGACTTAAAGATGGAGGTTGCTAAGATGAGAGATGAGAAATCCTTCAAATTCTTTCTCATTTTACACTATCCAAAGACTCTTTTATGTGATTGTGTTTGTGTTGTTTAATTTTAATTTGCAACACAAAGAATGAGTAAAGGTTTATTAGCAGTAACTGAAGTGCATGTCGAGCAGCTTTTAGGAAGAATAACCAGCACAGAGCCCACTTTCTTTATTAGTTTGTTTGTTTTCTGTTCACAGGTTACTTCCTTTTAAAAGCTGAAAGTGTGGTCATGGCCTTTTGTTCACCACTTGGGAGTGTTTTAAATGTCTCCTTCACAGACCGCTGGGTTTAAGTTTGATTTGTTCTCATGTATGTTCCTAATGATGTCCTGGACTCTGGCAGGCTTTCCTGTGGACGTGCGGCTTTTTCCGACGACCCCTGAAGGCTGCTGTGTTTGCTGTTTGTCTCCTTTAGGGCCATGCTGAGTGACATTGGGGACTATGTAGGTTCAGACATTCAAATATCCTGGTTACCTAATCTGGATGAATTAATGAAGGGCTATGCCAGAAATTTCCGCCCTGGGATAGGAGGTGAGTATGAGATCTAGAGCTTGTGGTGTTGGGTTGACGTTCACCTCCTCACATTTACAGCCATCCTTAGCATAACACAGTGCTAGTCCCATGCATAGGAATATTGATGTTTGCATTTCATTTTCCCCCACTCCATTATTCTGGTGTCTTTGTCCACGCTCCAATAGAACAAAGCTGTGTTCACATTCGGTAAGTGTCCGATTGGATTCTTCTGAAAGGTGAATCCTGTTCAGATCGCAAAGACGAATTACACAGAGTGGCTTTGCTGAAGGCAATATAGGGGATGATGCTTCTCCAGGACAAGCTGAACAGGAGGGGAAGCACGAGGACTGTGCACCCCTCTGGAAACTTTGCTAAGAATGGCTGCCAAATGTGAAACATCCAACGACCACAGCAATAGATTTCTCAGTCTCACAGCTTAACTCAGCTGGTGAAACCGCGGGCCACCGTGGTGCCGTGACCACACGCGCTGCCCCGTGCACTGCACGTCCGCTCAGACCATCACAACCAAATACCATGCGGTCACCACATTTCTATCGATGTGCCACGCCGAGGGCCTGAAGGGAGGGGCTGTTGTGACTGCTATGGAATCATGTTATCTGTTATTCAGCGTATTTCCCATCATTCAACTCACAACCCATAACTCCTGATGTGTGGTTATATTTGTGTGTCGAAACGCAACAAGAATATGAAACATGTGCCGTGTGTGTGTGTCTGTGTTGAAGTTTTGTTGAATTGAACAATGGTCAAAACTGCATGAGCGCTCCACAAACTTTCTGTTCTATCCAAAATGTTTGTTCAGCAAAAACAACAAAAAATCTTGTGTGTTTTTGTGTCTCATCAGTTGCACATGTGACTGCATGCATTTTTAGTTGTCGTCAAACTGACTTAATTTTCGTGATAAAAGCTTCCCTTGCAATCATCAGCAGTGGGAATGTTTTTATCCAAGCTGTCCAAGAAAAAGAACTGACCTGTGCTAAAACAAAATGACATCTTGGCCACCTTTTGTCACTGACTTTACCCAGTGTGCTGAAATCCCATATGGATGAAAACCCTTCGTGCCACGCATGAGTGTAAATATTTACTTGTAAATGGTACACAGTCTGGAGAATGCCGTGTTAAAAAGGAGACTTTTACGGCATCATAAAAATTCCCTCTGCTTATTTTGCCATACAATAAAAATGCCATTGTGAATCACCTCACACAGTATACCCTGTGCCGGGCCTGCAGGAAATATAACTTGCCGCAAATGGGTTTTGGGAGGTGTTGAATGTTGCGGAATAGCAAAATATGATTCCCTAATGTTCACTGTAAACAGCCTCTCTCGTCTGCATCAGTGAGCTCCCCTGCAGCTTCCTCGCTCCAGCTTCCGATCACTGAGGCACACTCCATGCTAATCATATGGCAAACCGTTGAGTGAAAACACAACGCCATATGTGTATGAGTGTGTGTGGGTCTGTGTGTGTGTGTGTGTGTGTGTGTGTTCTCAGAAGCTCACTCTGTGCAAGTCCGCGAGAGCCTTGTGCTGTTTATGAATGCCCACAGCGTGATGTGCCGCTTAGCATGGTTAAACTGGAAAATGCTTAATCTCTGTGCACTGTAGGAGTGTTTGAGACGTGGGAAGATGGTGGGAGGGAGGGTGACGGGGTGAGGGTGGGAGGGGCGGATGGATTCAGGCTGGGAGGAGAAGGTGTGTGTGTGCGTGCGTGGGTGTGTTTGTGATGGGGAGGTGGCGGGTTTGCCTTGTTTTCTCACTTTTTCCTCTGCAGGTCCACCGGTGAATGTGGCCATGGCTATCGAGGTGGCCAGCATTGACCACATCTCTGAAGCCAACATGGTAAACAAACCCAGTCTTTTTCTCGTTTTTATACAGAGATCTTATTTCACAACTGCTGCAAAGATCAAATGTGTCCCATTTACATAATCCCGATTTAGACTTTGAAAGTGCTCAGTGTGACACATTGGCTAACTTGTCAAATTATTTGATGGTTTCCTGGAATTTGTTCAGCTGAGAACCAGATCTGTTGAGAGGATTCCCCATATTCATCAATAATCAATTTGGTTCTACAGTTAGAGTTTCCAAATTGAAGGACACATGAGCTCAATATGCAGTTGGATTGGAATAAAAAACAAAAGGAGGAAACGAATTAAAACCCACACGAAGCAAGAAAAATCCTTCATCGGCCTTACATAACAAAAGCAAGGAAATTCAGCCTGACATGGAAATAAGCTGCAAAAACAAAACAAACAACAAAGTGCTGCAATTTATCTCATCCATGTGAACCGAAGGTCAAAACAAAACAGGGCTTACATTTTAGCTCATTATTCCTTCATCACAGGTGACAGTTGCCCACAGCAGCTTTGTGAGTCGCCATGGCAACACGGAGCGTGTCCCAGCCACCGTCCTCACTTTTTAATTTCCGCTGGAAACGTTGGGCTTGTGTGTGCTGCTGTTTCACTTTTCTCTTCCCTTTTCTGTACGCAGATCGTTGAAGATTTTCCCTGCTCTGCTGGTGCTCTTTTAATCTTTTCTTGTTACTTTGGAAGAGATGCCGGCTTTCAGCAGACAGGGGATCGATACGTGTCATTCCCATGTAAAATAAAGAATCATAGTGAACAGCATTGCAAAGAGTTCAGCTAAAAAATGTCTCAACATCACTGAAAGAATGATTAAAGCTTTAGTTTCGAATCCTTGTCAAATTTCGGGAACACCAATCCATTGAAGACGTAATAGAATGATAAAAAATGGGATTTAATGAGACGTAATACGCAGAATAATAAAAAATGGGATGAATATGATTTATGCTCACTTCTGAATGTCCCCTTTGTAGTCCATGGACTTGTTAATGGATGATGACAAAGAGAATTGGACAAAGGTGTGGGTCGGATTTTTAACGCCCACATTTGCATACAAAATATTATTTGAGATTCAGTGTCAGAAATGGCATTCCAGTATATGTTAGATATCAGAAATATGATCGGAGGACAGACTTAAAGCATAGGTGGGTTTTTTATTTCTTGTTCTTTATAGTCTGATTTCAAACAGGAGGAGGATTAATTATAGAGAACTAAATTATTTCTGAGAACTAAAAATGAAAGGCATTTTTGTCCATAGCCACAGACATTTTAACATGTCATGGCCAAAAAAAGCAACAACTAAAAAAGTAAAAGTTAGAACACTGTAATGTGATTTTTCACTGCCTAGTGAAGTGTGTGACAAGTACATTTTTAAAAGGACTCCTTTTGTTCTATAGTTGAGCAGACTATCACTCTTTCCAAGATCAACCCATTCAGACTTAAAGCTTTGTTTAAATGAGCCTTTTTATAACCTGAGAGTTTTCCGGAGCACGTAAACAAAGCCACTCTCAAAAAATAAAAGCATGATTGAATGGGTTAAACCTTCAGCATATGCTGTTAAATGCTCAAAATGTTGATCAGTCATGTGCCGGGTTAAAGGATGCACATGTTAAAGGGTCCAGGACATAATTATGTAACAATACTCTGAATTTGCTTAAAGACTTTAAGTAGAGGAAACATTCTCACTTCACGCTCTGCTGTGTGTGGCAGGAATACACCATGACCGTCTTCTTGCGGCAGAGCTGGCACGATGACCGTCTGTCTTACAATCACACCAACAAGACTCTGGGGCTGGATAGCCGGTTTGTGGACAAGCTGTGGCTTCCTGACACCTTCATCGTCAATGCCAAATCTGCTTGGTTTCACGATGTGACTGTGGAGAACAAACTCATCCGCCTGCAGCCTAATGGAGTCATTCTGTACAGCAGCCGGTATAAAAACGCTCATCTTTGTTTTCTCTTTTCGAGTCTCTCAAGTCCCTTTTAGTTTTAAGTATGCCAGTTTATCTGTTTGTGAATTGTGGATCAGAACAGAATGATGACATCCGACAGAGTTTAAATAGTCTCTTTTGATCCCAGAATCACTTCGACGGTGGCGTGTGACATGGACCTGACCAAGTACCCCATGGATGAACAGGAGTGTATGCTGGACCTGGAAAGCTGTAAGTAGTAGTTCATCCATGGCACTCACTGTTCCCTCCCCACAAAATTAAAGAAAAATAGTTTCAGTTAAGTTTCAGCAGGTTGATTAAACCTTACGTCCATTTCAGATGATAATGTCTGGTGTTTGTGGATTTCCTTTTCTCGTTCTAGATGGTTACTCCTCAGAGGACATTGTGTATCACTGGTCGGACAGTCAGAGACACATCCACGGACTTGACAAATTAGAGCTCTCCCAGTTCACGATCACGGACTACCGCTTTGTCACAGAGATGATGAACTTCAAATCAGGTGAGCGGGACGCATGGTTTACTGTCTTTCCTCCCTGGCTGACACGGTCACTTATTACTCTCATGAGTTTTTTGGGACTAGCTTGCCTCTTATATGTGGGAGGCTGAGCTTTAATTTCCTTTTGAAGGTGGGTCCTTTTGAATTCCCAGCACCCCCGTAGTGATATTCTATGCACAGAAGGAAAGGATCAAAACAGAGTTTCTCCTGAACCAGGCATGAGATTGAGGAGATGACAGTCATCACTTTTCAGCCTCCTGTCCTGAAACTTTGCCAACAGGGGCACGTGTGAGCAGACAGAAGCTCCCTTACACCCCTGCTGTCTGTGAAGAACAATATGTTTATGGTGGATAATTAGCTTCGTCAGTTCTGCAATTAAACAGGGTGTCTTGTTTTCCGTTTCCCAGCGGGACGGTTTCCAAGACTCAGTCTTCGCTTCGAGCTGAGACGAAATAGAGGCGTCTACATCATCCAGTCCTACATGCCCTCCATATTACTGGTTGCCATGTCGTGGGTGTCCTTTTGGATCAGCCAATCAGCAGTCCCCGCTCGTGTTACGTTAGGTTGGTAATAATTATGTGATACATTTGACTTTCCCTTTTGTTTAAAAGGCTTAATTCAAATAGAAAGTTTTTACCATTGTGTGTGCTGTCAATGATATTCGCTTTACAGAAGTGTCCTGGTGCAGTGAAACAGTGTAAATCAAAGGTCTTTTACAGTGTTTCTGTTTTTTTCTTAATCACAACCCTCAATGTGTACGTGGATCACCCTGCCCAGGGTTGCCATATCAATTAGGGGAGCATCTGATTCAAATCCAGCGATAATGGGCAGAAAACACACAAAAAAACGTACATACATCGAAAATCTATTTTTACATACTGAGGACCTTTTTTGTCCTTGCAGAGGAGAGAGCACGTTTTCACTAAAGTTACCATCATTAGTAGAAGTTCAGGCTTTACCGTCCTCAGAGAAAAAAAAAAACATCCCGGAGAAAATGTCAGTGCGTCCATCCCTCCAGGTTAATTAGCTGCGAAATTTCCAGAGAATACTGAAATTTCACCCCATTAACAAGAGCGGCATCTTCAGGGGCCAAAGATACACAGTTCTTCTCGCTATAGCACCAGATTGGAGAAACACTGTTCCTGTGGATTGACAGGGACCGTCAGAGGTGCCTGGAGTCTGTCTGCCATTTGGTGTAACAGGGTTTAGCACCTGATATTAATATCTAATGTTATGTGAAACATTCATATTAACATCCTCTGAGGCGCATATGACTACTGTGAAAAGGGATGGGCTGCCTGGAGACACACGTCTAAATGTGGCATTTTGCTGCCACTAGGGGGCACTCCTAGTGATAAATATGTGGGAAAAAAATGAACTTTTAGAACTGCTTAGAGTTATTTTTGTATTTTCTGTTTCTTGGAGATCTCCTTTGTGATTGAGGTAAACTCTGTTAAGAGATTAAGAAACTGATTGTTAATTAAGAAATTAGTTTTCCTCATATGAGGCAGCTACCTGTGCTGGTCCTCTCTCTGTAGATAGATTCTTTTTTGTCCGCCCCTTTCAGAGCCAGGCTGGCTTTACCAAATTTATAGCCTATCAGCAGTCATTCGGCATGCAGCACTATCCCTGGAGCTTAACTGCTTTTCGGGGGCTGCATGTTTGCCAGCGCCTTGAGAAAATAGCAGTTTGTGTGGGCTGAGAGCGAGGCAGACGGACACCTATGTGCAGAAACAAAACAGCTCTTTATGTTAATGTGTCCTGGCCTTCACTGAAGGTCAATTCCTGATATGCAGCGTGCCGGTCTAAAACAAAAAAAGGCATGGGTGTTGCACCTGCACTGATTGTCAGCTCCTCAGGCATAAGGAGGCTGTGTGTCATCTGTGCAAATCAGACTGAATATCTTTGTAGCCTTAGAGTTATTTTTCTTCTTTTTAACCGGTCTGTTTGGATTTAGTTACCCAGGTGATAGTAGAAGCCTTTTTACAACCATGCAGAATGCTTGAAATTTGATTTAAATGTGCTCATTATGTATATAGAGCAAGGGAGTGGGATCTGATCTCAACAGAGCTTTGAACCTTGCTTTTTTCACAGTGCTGCTGCACATCATATATAATGTATATTAAGTACGCCATCTCATTCAAATGTTATTGCATGCCAAGATGTGCTTAGTATCAATAAATGCAGCATAGCTAGATGAGAGTGCCATTAATGTTTGAAAGATTTCTAATATTCCCGGGGTCAACACATATCCATAAGAAGCCATGTTTTTCTTACATGCGCAGCCTCAAATAAACCTAAACTGGGACCACTCATAGATTTGAAATAAGAAATGGCCAAGTTCAGGCTCTGATCTTGTCCCTCACTTTGGGAAATTATTGGATTTTGCTCCCTCTGAAAGAAACATACATGCATACGGGACTGTTTTGGCCATCAGAGAAAAAAACAAGTCACACAAAGAGCTGTGGTCTGATGAGGGCATCACACCACTGCCACATTAAGACTTTAGGTAGTCTCTTTAATAGAACCATGTCAACAAAACAATTTTTTTTATTGTTGCTTTGCTCCTTCTGCAGGGATCACTACTGTTCTCACCATGACCACTCTGATGGTGAGCGCCCGCTCCTCCCTGCCACGGGCGTCGGCCATCAAAGCCCTGGATGTCTACTTCTGGATCTGCTATGTGTTTGTGTTCGCAGCCCTCATCGAGTATGCCTTTGCTCACTACAACGCTGACTACCGACTCAAAGAGAAGGCCAAGGTGAAGGCCAACAAGCTCGGCTCTGAGGTGAGCAAATCATACCTGTCGTGTTTCTTGTCCGAACAAGATAACAGCGTTCTGTTTCGGGGAGGGGGGGGTGAGTGATGAGCATGACTTTTAAACACAAAGCATGAGCATGCATCCCTGTGCAGAAAGATGGGAAAATAATGATTCCCCGCAGCCAGTGAAAGGGATTTTTTATCATTCTGTAAGACTCTTTTGTTGTAAATGCACAAATTGATTGAGAAAAATAAACACATTTGTTTGTGAATTGTATTTGCACACAGATATAAGATTATATTCCAAGGCAGCAATGATGGGGGAATTAATTAAACCTTGTTGGCTTAATTATTATTGTTATTCGTAATTTGCAGAAACACAGTTGAGTCTGAGTGTGTAATACTGAAATGTGACCTCTTGTAAATGCTAAAAAGCCTTTCTCTCTTTTCCCCAACAGTCCATTGTTAAGAACGGCAAACAGGCCATGGTTCTGTTTTCCCTGTCCGTCACCGGCATGAATCAGGGCGTGGTTATTTCTAACCGCCACGGTCGGGCGCAGCACCCCGGCAGCGAGATCCCGGGCGAGGGCGCCTCAGAGGAACCCGAGCCCAGGAGGAGGAGATCCAGGCCGGCCGAGGAGAGCCAGGAGGAGAAGAAGTGCTGTTCCAAGTGCGTCTGCAAGCCCATCGACGCGGACACCATCGACATCTACGCCAGAGCCGTGTTCCCCTTCACCTTCGCCGTGGTGAATGTGATCTACTGGGTGGCCTACACCATGTGAAGAGGAGGCAGAGCCGTACAGAAGACACTGCTGGAGTCGTATCACTTTAACGCTGGCAGACTGACGCAGCCGAGCGATACTGCAGGCTTCAGCAAGAATCCACTTCAGAAAAATGAAGTATATAACAGCCTGTGAATATGGAAATATGGTCATTCATGGAAATAGTGATGAGTTTAACAAGTGTAAAGAGGACTTCAGTATATTTAACAACAGATAGAGCTATATAAAGGCGAAGGACTGTGGTGCCTGCAGAGGTTCACACTGAATACTGTTTAAAAAACACATAATTTTACGCAAAATTCTACTAAATTAAGACAAATAATCATAGTTAGCCAAACTCTCCTCTGTGAGCCGCCCGTCCTCTCAAGAGGCGATTCACCTCCCAGGCAGGACGGCGACAAGATGAGGTGTACCGCTATTCTGCATGGCTGATATCTCATTCACCCTCTACCCCACCACAACTACCCCTTTTTCTTTCTCCTTCGGCCCTTCCCCCATTTTTTCGGTCCGTTTTCACATTTGGGATACCATCTGGAGTGTCTTATCTTCTTTTGCCAGTCCTGCCTGTTTCCTTGTCATTAAAGGACTTCCTTCACTACCTTTGTGTTTTGTGTGTGTTTTTTCTCCTTGATAGAAAAAAAACTTAAATCCAAAGTTAATGGGCGATATAAAGAAAACCAATTATTTGAATGTTTTCTGGCAGATGTAAGGTGCTACGCATGGTTGTTTTGATTAAATCGACTTGTTTGATCTTTTCATAATGTCATGCCAGTTTCTCTTCTTCTGATTTAATAAACTGAACAGATTTTTTTTTTGGACAAAACAACAGAGTAATTTCTTAAAATACATCAAACGATTCAAGGTTTTAGGTTTTAAATAAGCATATACTATTTTGATTGAATCTTCAATAGATTGCTCTGAGAAAGCAACTGTTTTGTTTGATAGAAAAAAGGTGCGGGCTGATTCTGCATGTTTCATGAGAAGTAATGATGGTGTTATTCTGCCGGCTGGCTCCTCTGCCTTTTTCTCCATGACAACGCCATTCTGTAGTCCTTGAATGTAACTGAAGCTTTGTGTGTCTATGTTCAGTGACACAGGAAGTCATCAGAAGAAAGAGTTTAAGTGGGAATACAGAACAGGGTAAAAATGCTTCCGGAAACACAAATCAACCTGTCTTGGAAACACGCTGCACCTTTAAGAAGCATGAAACTTAAAGAAAAAATACATATTTTTTGTTTTCGTTTTGCCTCATTATTTAAAAAATGTTACCAATGGGATAGGCACCAGAATGAAATGATATGAGGTGAGTTGAAACGTTTTCAGTAAATCTTAAATAAGGTTGTAAAATATATTTTTTAATGAAAATAGAGAAAGGAAGAACCTGTTTGCTCCATCAAAGAGTCAAGGAGGACCAGAAGAGGCAACATGTTTGAACTTGGTTTCTAAAACCTCAACCCAACACTCAGCAGTCATTTCCCTCTCAAAGCAGATTAAAAGCAGATTAAAATTCCCCCTTTATGGCGGAAGCACATTGTCAGAAGGAAGCAAATAAGTTTCATTGCACTGTTTACTGAGTTCGTGATCCAATTAAGAAATGGCACATTCACAGGAATGTTACTGGCTAAATGGAAATCCAGCAGACCCAGACGAATTACATCCAAAGCTGCTCGAACTGTTGTTCAAAAGGCAATCTAAACTCCAGTTTGACGGGAAGAGAAAGTGCAGGAGCGTTGCTGCATGTCCTGATGTGTTATGTCTAATGTGATCCCAACAGAAAAATCATCAGCAGAAGCCTTTAGTTCAATCTTGTACCTCCTATTTACGTTTTTTCGCTAGAAATGACAGGCAACATCTTTAATGTCAGTACTGTTACAGGCTGACCCACAAAGTTTCCTCAGTCAGAGGCAACAGCACTGACACAGCCACACACTCTGGTTATCGCTCAGAGGGCCCATTTGCATATCTGCTCCCTCTTGTTGCTCCATGTTTTTGGTGTGCAGGAAGTGAATCTGTTATCGGGGCAGGAGGTGCCGAGGCGCAGCAGACCTGGGTGGGAGCGGGGCCGGGTGCTCCCTGAACCCCACAGCCTGGTCTCTCCCAGTGCAGATAACTTTGTTCTGGGCCAGCGGAGATGACATCATGACGGATAGCAATGAAGACGTGGGCGCAAGGGGGCAGGAAGACTTATCTACACGACGGCACCAGGGGCGACACAGACAGACACTTGTGGGTCACACTAAGGCAAACAGATACTCCACTTCAGTAGATTTGAACGACAGACACTCCCACCTTAACCCAAAACACACACAAGCAGGAGTACACACCTCTGACATGCCAACTCCTCGAGAGGCTCCCAGAGGTGGCAGTCATATAAAGGCTAAAGTGTTCATATAGAGTGGCCGGGTCACTGTGTGTGGATGCACTGGGAGGATATTTGAATATTTGGGTATTACACTGAGGACACGGATCCCTGCCAGGATTCCAGCTTTTATTTTAGGTTTGTACGGAATGCAGCTGTCATACATATTGCATGAATTCTTTTCAAAATCTATCAATATGCACTGGAACAGAGCACACCCTGATGTTGCAGCAGATTACAAAAGCTAGTAGGAAAGCTGAGTTGAATTTGTCTTTTTATTTAGAAAAAATGTGTGTGAGCTAGTAACAATTCTATATGTTTTATAAAGGAGCCAACTACTAAGAGATTTGATAAGGTGAATGGATGTAGTCATTTTTGTGTCAGTTATGTATTTTTAATGATTTCAATCAACATTACATTAATTTGTCTTCCATTTTCTTCTATTCATTAGCATTACCATGACAATTCTCCACATAACTAGTCAGAACTGCATTAAGAACTCTGAAAACTCATGTTTATTGTTAAGCTAAAAATAATTATCAGAACAAAACTGAAGACTTTTCTTATAATAAGTCAACCTTAGGTTTATTGAAACCGTCCAGGTCGTACCCTGCCTCTCGCTCATTGGATGCTGGGATAGGCTTTACTCCCCCCGCGACCCCAATTGGGAATAAGCTGTACAGAAAATGGATGGATGGATGGAGGTTTATTGAATGCTTATATTTTTATTCACCCTTTAGAAAAAGAAAATCATACCAGGACAGATATTTTCATTCATTCATTCAATAGTGATGTGTGGAAAAAAGACATGGTATATACTTAGAACTATGAGATGGCAACACCATCTTCACAAACTTTTGTCTGGAAACCCCCCCCCCAAAAAACAACAACAACAGAGATTTACAATGTAAATGGTTAAAAGAAAGAAATCTTAAATATCTTCATCGGAACTTGCTTCTCAGAAATAATTTCTTTACATGGCATGTCACAACTAAAATGTTCCAGTAAATAAATTATATCAAAACAAGTCATTTTAGGTGTTGACAGTGACAGCATGTGGCAGTAATAACTAAAGTAATAGCAATGTAAAATAATAGTTATTGTTAAAGTAAAGTCAAGTGAATGCCTGCATGTAGAAATTTAAAAAGATTCCATGCCTCCATTAAAACAAATCTATGACTACCCCCCCCACAGACAAATCAATGAGTCAATAAATTGACAGTTAAGGATATAAAGCAGTGACAAAGCACAAATTCCTGATCCCAAGACCCTCATTGAACCGGGTTAAAAGAATCTAAATGGGTTGTCAATCAGACTCCCTCAGTGATCAGGGATCACATTTAAGCAAACCAAAGCAAAGCCTCCTGGAGTCATTTAATATTGATTGCAGATCAGTTTGTTCAAATCTTGACTACTAATCACGTCTTGCTTTGATTTCCCTGGAAGCTCTAAGGATTTCATCCTGCTGACTAATTGACAGCGAGGGCTGCTTGCATGCTGACACATCATTCGCTTCTTACTAATGGTGAAGGCTGAACCTGTTTTTTTTTTAAGAAGCAGATTAATGGGATCGGTTACATTACATTTTTACTCATTTATGACATTTGGGAGCTTTGTAATGGACTGTTGATCTATCTATGGAGGAACCCGCCTCTCTCCAGCCCCCCAGTGAGCCTACTGGGAATAAGCGGGTATAAAAAAATGGACTGATGACTTTTGGAAGAATCTAACGAACTCTTCAGCCAGGGTTTACAACAAATCTCAAATGTATTAAAAACATAAAAAGTATTTCTGTATATAACCTTTTGTTATTGGGTATCTGCTGTGAAAGGAACATGAGGCTTTTGTCATAATAAAATTGACTGTCAGCCTTTTATTGTCCTTTTATTGAATTGAGACCAATGGCTAAGCCACTGAGACAAATGTGATGATGACCAGTTGTGGTAAAAAATCATCAGTAGTTTGAAATGATTTTCCCTGTTTTAAGTTGCAGTGACTCTTACCCCTGCTTAATGCTGCTGTACCCTCTGTGCAGGTTTTTGTGGTGCACGATGTGCCGCCTCCTCAACATCTTGCTGGCACTGCTCAGTCGCTTCCTGTTTGCCGTCCATGGGGTGGTGACGGTGTGGCGGGTGGTGGCGATTAAAGGGGACCCGCTCTACTGGCTGCTGCTGACGGGTGTGGCTCTGCTGGGCGTGGAAATGGCTGTGACCCTGAAATGCACCCGTAATGCCGAATGGAAATGGTACCGCAAAACGAAGCATGATTTCATAGTCTACTTTTCTAATATTTTCTAAAGTTGTACTCATAACTAAAATTTCCAGCAACAGAGGATATAACCAGAAAAAACTTTCAGAATACCTAAAAAAAGGACTCGAAGCACTGAAGAGTGGCAGAAACAACATAATAAGAGGTGTAAGAAGCTAATAACATTTTCCTGATTCATTCAGGTGCTGTTAACCAAAAATGAATTGGGGACACCAGTAATGTTAGCCCTTTTTCATTCAAACAAATGCTCCACCAGAAATGTTAATGAAAAATAACATACATTTTTCTGCGGTCAGTGTAAAAAAAATACAAAACAAATGAAAACAAACTCCTGTGAATGGGTTAACATAAAAGATGGAGCTGTCATTGGCAGTTCTATTTTATATGTGGAGTACTTCACTTCCAAGCTTGTAACTGTGGACTTTTTACAACCCATCTGGCCATGGCCGTGAGCGGTGGCTTGAGAACGGACTGTAAAATTGTCTGCCACTTCCTGAGATGAATTCTCTTATTCTCTTTATATCTCTTTCTTCTCTCTCCTTCACTGGTCATCCAGGAACAGCTCAATCCTTCTGCTGTGCTGTTGTTCTGACTTTCACTGAATTGACACTCTGGTTCTGCTGGCACGTCTCAGTCAGAGTCCCCAGCTTTTCAGCGCACGGTCTCCTGCTGAGCCCTAAATGGCGGGCTTAATTTTCCATAGGAAAAAAAAAAAAAACAGCATGAGTAAACATACGCAGATGTCAACCTTTATCGTCAAAGCCTCAGATGATGTGAGCATTTAGCGTCACACCTCTTTCAGCAGCAAGCCACGTCTCATTCAAACGCTGTAGCTCTCAGGCACACATGGACCGAACAACCCCGGAAACCAGCTTTCTTTAGGCCTCTCTGCTTCTCACTGACTCTAACTTTGAAGTTCTGTCCTCATGGAGGAGGCTTTGCACTGTCAAGTGGGATTTGCATATATGATGAGAATAATTGCCTGTCTGAATTTCAGTAGTACTTTTTGGGGAAAAGGGACTCTTTTCTTCTTTAGCATGTGGCAAAAGATTAGACGGAAAAAAGGGTGTCACTATAAATAACCCACCCCTACCTTTCCACTCCCCTCCCTTCTCGTGTGGTGGTTCTCTTTAAGGTTCTCCCCCATGGTTTTCCTGTACCTCAGTACTGTCATCCCATCCATTTGGTTTCTGGAGCTGAGCCTGTTACAGTCCAAGCTACCCCTCAACAATTCCTCCAGCCACGAGCTCCGTTTGCTGGCCTACATCCCGATCACAGCGGTAAGCGCCACAAAACTGCCCTCCCTGCCTCGTGCCGCGTGCAGTCACATTAAAGGGACACCTGATATCAGATGAGATTTAAATCTGGCGAGGGGGTGGATAAACTATTAGTCGCAGGAAGTGTGTAATAGACACATTGAGATAGGGTCCAGATAGGCTCCTGCTTGGAAAGCTCTCAGATCTCTGCCCTTCTGGGATGGTTTCAGTGCAGTTTCTTTGATGTGGGATTTGGGAGCTCCTTTGCTTCTTGGCAGTTCTTGAGGCAGGGTGGCAAAAAAAATGAAGACATAGTGTTTCAAGAATGTTGTGCAACGTCGAGAGGTTCTTTCACAAAAAAGAAAAAAAATGAAGGAACCCCTAGCGTCAGACGGACTTGACTCTCATAAGATTCTGCTAATAGACAAAACAGAACGGGTACGCCTTGTGGAAAGAGGCCAGCAGCTGTTTTTTTATTGAGTTCCTCTCAATTCTACTTTAAAGCTATATCTCAAATGTGAACGCTAGTGTTGAAAAATAGAAAACAAAAGTAAGGAGAGATTTGGCTTGATTGTGAGCTGTTTCCGTGCATTCAGTGTGATGTTTCCTTCACCGCAGGGCATCACGGATCTGGACCCGGAGAACTGGGTGGCTGGGCTGGAGCAGACGATGCTCATTGCGTTGGTTCTGGGTCGCTGGCTTATGCCCAAAGGCGACATGTCCCGTGATCAGCTATCACAGCTCCTCATGGTCAATGTGGGACTGGGCGCGGACATCCTTGACATTTTTGACACTTTCAAGGAGCCCGAAGTCAAAACCAACCAGGTAGTGGTCATAACTGGGTTAGCCCTCTTCTCGTGGGCTCTTATGCAGTTTCCTCTGGTCCTCACCCAGACTCAGCCCCAGCATCCAGAGCTTCCTAAGAGGAGCGGGGGGGCTCTCTCCTGCTGTCCCAAAGCTCCACCTTCCTTCTCCACCTGCTGCTCAAATGAAGTGTGGAGCTTGTTGCTCACAGTAGGTCTCCAAGACGGGCCGTTCCTGCTGTACCGTCTTTACCTCATGCTCCAAGAGCAAGTGCTGAACCAGCTCATGATTTTCTTCACTTGCAAGAACATCCTCATCGTCCTTTTGGAGCTCTACAGAATCTTCGTGGTGCAATGTGAGCAAAAGGTTCGGGAGTCGGTGTTTGAGAAGTGTGATGCTCTGCTGCCCTACTGCCAAACCCAGGGAGGCAGAAAGGAGAAGGAGGAGGAGGAGGAGAAGGAAGAGGAGGAGGAGGAGGAGGAAGGTGGTAAAGAGGCACAGCAGAGCTGTCATATAGACATGGAGAGGGCAACCTACAGGGAGGAAGATCAGAAACGTGCCCAGGTAAAAAAAAAGATTGCAAATGTCGTGAGGCATGACTGTGGCCCTCGAGGGACGGAATAGTCTTCACAAACCTGGAGAAGTCGAACCCATCTACCATCTGATACATCTCAGCCTCATTCAGAGATGAGCTCTGCTCTCTGGAGGTTTGGTGACCAGAAATAGAGCATAAGAGAAGAGAATGTCCCCATTGAAAAGAGCGTCTCCCTGTGATAGAGCCTTGCATAAACTATTTCATTGAGGTTACAACACAATAAAATAGTGTGCTCAGACTGTTCAAAATGAAGGAATTAACAAGGTGGCAAAAGCCAGTTAAACACAATTGCTCCATGCCGTGATGTTAAACTGATGCGCTTTAACTGGCTAATGTGGCAACAAAGGGAACGGTTTTATTATGCCGCATTAAAGTCTTATAAAATCAGCTTGATGTTGTTACGACTGTCTGTGTAAACGGACCAGGCTCAGCATGACAAATGACCCATTTGATGACATCTTTCTTAGTTGATAAACCTTTCCTAATAAAGCTACTTTGCAGGAAACAAGTACAGAGCTGCTTCTTTTACTTTCGTGGCCATGAGATGGCAGTGTTGCCAAGTCAACCGAGGCACAGCTCACACACACAGCCCTGTCTATCGCGTGAGAAATGGAGAAAAAAGGGTGTTACACTTACCATTTCTTTGAATTTGGCATGAAAATCTTTCCTCTTGGTCTCTCTTTGCGAGACCTAGTGATGAGTTGAGGGGGCAGGAATGCTTGTGATGAGGCAACGTCAAAGATTTAGTCACTTTCAGGCAGTGTCTTTTGAATCAATAATCAGATGCAGTCGATCCAGAGACACCTCATGACAAGTAGGAGGAGAGTGAGGAGGTTGGCTTCACTCTTCAAGGTTCATCTTCCTCTTGAGCACAATCAGTCCATGCAAGCCTGTTTGAGAGCTCAATGCATTGTTATAATGTCGGAAAAAGCACACTCGTGATTATGTGGGAGTGGAAGAAGTTCAGCATGATTTGCTCTCAGTTTCTCTCTTTTGGGAGATGGAAAATGCTTTTAAGAGATTCCTCCATTTCTCCAAAAGAGGCAGACACTATTTAAGACTCTGCAAAGGCTGAGAAATGTTTCAGTTAAGGGCCAGAGCCTGAAGGTCTTTAGCTACTTCACAGTGGAGACAAACAGCCCCCATCCCCTCGATACCGACAATAACTCTCCTGACAAACAAGGCCTGGGACGAGCCGTGCAGCGCTCATGGATGACACTCTCACTCTGGAACTGCGTCGGGCCCGGCTGAGATTGAAGAGCAGCGATGCCTCTGAGTGGCCATTCAATCAAAGGGTTTTCGAGCCGTGCCCTGTGTCTGTGTCCCACAAACTTCTGCAGTTCACCTGGCCTCCAACATAATGATAGGAGACAGGGCTTTGAACGAGCTGGGACGCTTTGTTTCCAAAGAGCTGTTGATGAAAGAAAGACACAGCCGGAGGGTAGAGAACACAGGGCATTTGTGCGTTTCCCCTCTTTTCTTCTCTGTGCTTGCCTGAAAAACAGGCTGAGATTATGTGTGCAAGATTTCCTAAAACAATTACTCTAGGCTACCACTGAAAGATTTGCTGGAGAGCACCGCTGTGTTTCTTTTGCGAAGGCACTTTGGTCTGAATAATTGATGGTGAAGGCAACTTTTAAGGGGAAATTGGGGAAAATAATAACGGGGAGAGGCCCCAAAGTCATGTAAATTCTTCCAGCGACATAATGCCGTCCGTGCACATAGGCTGCTGATCAAGCCCGGATCATAAAGTCACTTCCAGGGATATTACAACACATGGGGCCAATTTGAGGCCAAGGCACATTCTATAAGCACCTGAGTATTGGGAGAATCCGATGTTCATGTGGGCAACACAATAGGATGATGAAAGCACCGCTTTCTTGTGAAGAGAGTCCTTTTCCTCTTCAGATTAACTGCATGCTTTAACAAGATTGTGGGGGTATGTGGGAGGATGGGGATGTCAGCTGATCCATAGGCTGCCCTACATACATAGAAAGGGAGGAAGAAAGCGTGGAAACTCGATGCTAGCAACTCCGTTGAACTTGGATTAAAAAAACCCCATCAACTCTCAAAAGCCCTCAACTGCAAATTACCTGTTCAGTGCATAGACGACTGATGCTGCAGCTCTGTCGGGTCCTCCTAATAACCCCCCACATGTACATCTGTCATTGCATCAGTTCATTAACCCAAATGGAAGGCTTCGTCTTTGCATGTGATATCATTTACCTCTAAATCTTCCCTATATGATCACGTCTCCGAGAACAAAGCGGAGCGCCTGATTACTGACAACATATAATTTTCCTGTGTGATGAGAGTATTAATCACACATAAAGAGCTAAACAAAAAGCTTCATCGCCACTCTTTAAAGCCACGGCATGTGCCACTCAACACCATAAAAGTAGATGAGGAAATCATGAAAGCAACCCACCAATAATTTTTGTTTCTCTGTGAGAGGTACAGGTTTAACCAGTAGGGGGAGCTGACCCTGCCACCATAAAACACCTGTGCAGTCAGCATCATCGATGGGAGGGAAGAGGCAGAATGACTGTGATCTGTGGAATGGAGACAGGAAGAGTCACAGGAAGCAAAACGTTCCGTCTTGTTTGTCTAAATTTGTTGACCATGATATAAAAATTACTAGGTATGTGTAAGTTATAGACGGCAAGAGTTTGATAGATCCAGAGGACTCTCAAGCAATCAACCAATTGATAAAAAATTTTGTGACACAACTATCAAAAGTTGAGGTTTTGAAAAACTTTTTACCCCTCAAAAGCAAGAGAGAACTGCGTTAAACAAAACTAGGTGCCCTCCCTCAACATTGAGAAGTGCTCTTTCCTCATTTGGTGTCAGCTAATCGGAGAGTCCAAACACGCCAAGGTGCTGCTCATCAGCCTCCCTTCCTACAGATAAACCCGTCAAGTTGCCAGTGAAATGCTACAGAAGGAGAAGGAAGAGTGAAAAACAAAAGCAAACTTCAAATGAACCCCAGAACTTTCTGACAGCTGGCTGAGGATCCTTCTCACTCCGCCTCATGTACCTCCATAGAGGGAAACTAATGAGCTTTACTTCACTGCTCGTGGATCAGAGGCAGAACGGTTGGCTTGTTTTCACAGAGAGGATTTTTTTTTCTTTTTCTGGTGGAATTGGTTCCGTGACTGAAAAGAGGTTAGAACCTATACATTTAATTTCTTTGGACATGATGTACACATTTCCTAATAAGCTTCTGTTAATGAATGACTGCTGTCCTCAGGGGGGCATATCTGGTCCCATGTTGCTCTAGATTGTGAAAAGGCTTTGCAGGAGAACTTCTGCAAAGCCTTAACATAGAGCATCCAGTCATCTATTAGGTGACCAACCAAAGTAACTGAAGTGGTCATAAAAGGAATTGTGCAGATCTATGACAGTAATGGCTTTTAACGGTTTTCATCTGTTTGCCACCTGCTTTAGTAGTGTTGGCAGTGATTAACAGTCAATTTTCCCTTAAAACAAAACAACAAAACCAAGCAAGAACCCCCAGGAGACTGAAAATAGTTTCTAAATGTCTTTATATCTTTGATATACGTGCAGCCTTAATTGCACCTGAAACAACTCAATGGAGAAAGAAAGAAAAGTCAGATTTCCTGTACTCATAGCTCTCAATGTTTTTCTCATCAACATCCACACTCCCATGTCTAATAGGCATTATTCATCCATCCATCCATTATCAATACCGCTTATTCCCTGATGGGGTCGCGGGGGGAACTGGAGCCTATCCCAGTGGTCAACAGGCGAGAGGCAGGGTACACCCTGGACAGTCCGCCAGTCCATCGCAGGGCCACATACAAGACATACAAGGACAAACAACCACTCACACTCACATTCACTCCTAAGGGCAATTTTCCACAATCTCCAATCAGCCTAACATGCAGGTTTTTGGACTGTGGGAGGAAGCCGGAGAACCCGGAGAGAACCCACACAGACACAGGGAGAACATGCAAACTCCACCCAGAAAGGTCCTGGTTCCCCCGGGATTCAAACCCAGAACCTTCTTGCTGGGAGGCGACAGTGCTAACCACCACACCACCGTGCCGCCCCAGGCATTATTCATTTCTAATATATATTTCCATTTCCATTTCATATATGAACATTTCTTTATCTCTTTAAACGTTCGAGTAAATGTGTGCATCGCTTGCCACATGAAATTTGCCCATGTGCTAGCCCTGGTTGTCTTGCTTTGGTCAAGAAAATGGGTGCAGTTATAATTTGTTCTTGGATCCTGAAAGGACAGCTCCTGGGCAGTAAGCGGCTCTGAGAAAACAAACCAATGACAAGACTCCAAAGAGCTAGCGTTGCTTTAGGTATATATATTAAAAAAATAGATGGGTGATTGATGCTCATTGTCACTCATGATGGTCCCAACAGGCAATTGTCATCTTGTGTAAGAGTCCTGTGAATTGAATTGAATAAAGAAAAAATTCTTCCCTCAACAACGAAAAGGTGATAGAATGGGAAGTTTAGATCTCCACAGATATATATATAAACAGTCGAACAGTGAAATACCTTCTTTGATCCATTCTGACAGACTATTTCTCATTCAGATTCACATCAAATGGAGCCGTTGACACAAAAGCACAAAGCAGGATTAATAGGAAAGGGCAATATAAGAGCTATATATGCATATAGGAAGAAAAAAAAACGTTTGCATAAAAGATAAATAAGACAAAGATATTGCACTGTCTAGCTGTGATGTAATAATACATGGCAGTATGACACAGAGGTCCTTAGCGGAGCATTCCTTGTAGGTGTGTGTGGGTGAGGAGGAGAGTTTTTCTTAATGTAGGTTTCAGCTATTGTTGAGCCTGGCTGCTCCTTCCAGAGGCTGGCATTGAGAACCGTCAGTGGAGGGAGTGGGAGGGGTCTCTGGTGATGTTCTGAACCCTGGTCAAACAGTGTTTCTTTGTGATGTCCTGCAGGGCTGGAAGTGAAATCCCAATGATTCTCTCTGCCGTCCTCTTCACCCTCTGTGGGGACCTCCAGTCAGAGGCCCTACAGGCCCCTGACCAGACTGGGATGCTGCTCTACATCCATCCATCATCCCGATCCTCTTCCATGACAGGATTTGTTGCCTGTAACATCAGAAGACCTCCATCTTGGCTCCAGACAGTCATGGGTCACGTGGCTATAGACGGCTGAGAAAATACTGCTGTTATTTCTACTAAAGAAAAACTGCCTCTGGCTGAACAGGACTGGATGCTAAAACAAGCCTGAATATGAATGAAAATAAGCAATTCACATGCAATCTTCCAATATTCTCACCAGCATTGTCATAAGAATATTAAAGATTAAATCTGTACTAAGCAGTTTCATTTTTTATGATAATGAATGGGTTGTTTCCAAAGGTCAAGGGAACTCCTGATAGGGAGGAGAGCCATACACATGGGAAACTGCTGCATTATTGCAAGTCTGTTATGTTCTTATCATGATCCAGCTGAAGGTTAGATTGTATGAATGCTCGTCTATGACTTCTCTCTTCTCAGACACAGAGGGAAAGGTTCTCCCTCCTTCTTGAAAGTATGTGAAAATTTGCTGTCGAAGTCACCATTCAATAAAATTGGATGTGGTCACGTTTGTGTAACCCCTGCAGTAAATTTTCCCCGGCCAGCATAATCTTTTTAGCCAAAAATGCTTTCTAAAAAAGTAATCCTGTAGTAGCATTGTAGTTTTTCCTGGCGTCAGTTTTTCTAATCTCCTGAAATGCTCGTCTGTTTTCTCATGTGGTCCTACTGCTTCACTTTATTCCCCTCATTTGGTAAATTGGGATCTATGAATATGCTAATTAGCCCCACCCACATATCTGCCCGCCAGCACCTAACTTTGCTAATTCAGCCATAAATGTTTCAAAGTGAGCAATTAATTACTTGACAAATTGTTTTACTAAAAGCTGGAAAATACAGTTCTTTTCAATAATGCCTCATGAATACCCACAGGAGGATCATTATACTGCTGCAGCTAACATTTTTTATAAAATTGCTACCTTTTTTAAAAATAAAAAGACACAATAGAAATAGATTATTTAAACTTAAATAATTTTAAATTAGCTAATAAAGAATAATTATTTAACCAATTAATTACTCAGTTAAAATGATTTTCAAACCATTAGAAATCTTGAACACAGTTGTCCTACTGGTGACCTAGATTTAAACAATTAATCTAATTGTACTAGTTTTGGGTCAGACATTTAGGGCTTCACATACTTGTTCTGGATTACTTTGCTCAGTTTAAATTGTTGTACTTTGTGATCCGAAGGCAAAAGAACAACGGCCATCGAGTTTCTGATGACCTCGGCTTGTTGTCTCTCAGCCTTATTTGTATTCTTTTCATTCTTTCTCCAGTGCTAATTGCCTGAGTCACAAATTTTGTGCAGGATGCAAAAGTGAGCAATGAATATCAAATCCCATTCCGAACGCGGTGCTCTGAATTCCTTCCCACACGGCAGTTTTGTAGATAACTGCTCTGACAGCTAGCAGTTGAGTCAGTCAATCTCTGGCCACAGAGGATGTATTGTTGAAATATTAATTGGCCGCCCTCCTTTGCCTTCCCCCAGTCCCTCTGAGCTGGGAGAGCTGCCATTTTACCCATTTCCAATCTACAACGTTGCCTCCGGTCATTGGGGCCAAGGCCTCATCGGGACTCCGCCTCTAATGGGGGAAATGTTGACTGTCTGACTGGACGGCATAATTAGGGCAGATGAGAGCAGTAAACGAACAAACACATTTTTGTATCCAGCTCAGTTGTTGTTTGAATCATGTGCTTCGGGATATTCCCACAATACCGCACCATTTCCCTCCTGCTCACTCCTGACAGTTTTGCTTCTTTCCACCAGTGCAGCCAGCATCTCGGAGTCTGTGGGTCACTGGTGGAGTCGTGTCAGTGCCTTCAGCAAGAAGCACCTAATCAGTCTGTGCCTCCACCTTGAATTAAAATCGAAATGAGATCAGGCAGATGCAAAGAAGATGCAGAATCTTTATTTAATCTAATATACTATTTGTGCTGCTACAGAAAAGAAAACTCACTTTATAGTCTCTCTTAAAACTGGTTTGTGTTGCCTAAGGTGATGTAAGCCATGATGGCTGATCAGAAATCAGTATGAAGCTTTACCAAAACAGTATTGTGTGCATTATGTTTTTTTTTGTACCTTCCTTTAACTAATTAAATCCAACAAACGTTACGTAAGAATCTCAAGGGAATTGGAAAAAGTCAACACAGACTGAATATCTAACCTGAGAGTGAAATAACCTTGGTATACAATGAATACCCTGCAACAGCTTTTTTGAGTTAGTCTGATGGAAAACAAGAAGTAATAATTAAGTAGAAAAAGCAAAAGCTATTACCAGGTCATGGCCTGGTCTTAGGGAGAAAATTAAATTCTGTTTTCTCGGTTAACGTGTCGTTTTCATCATTCATTTTGGTACAAAAAATGGATAGCCAAAAATGTCAAGACCAACAAGTGCTAAACTTACAGAGCTTTTAAAACCTTATTATCACTTTATAATCTTATAATCTTGTTACTATGTTTATATTGTATATACTTCATATTTTCTATTCACACTTTCCTATTTTGTATAGTTTTTTGTGGCTCCAATGTCGTTGTACTATGTATAATGACAATAAAGGCATTCGATTCTGATTCTCAAAATGTCCTCTTAAGATTTGCTCAGAGACAGAAAAACTTGTCTGAAAGAGAGAGGTGTAAATAGAGTGGGCTGAGCCAGTGACATGGCAGAGAACCTACACTGTTGAAAACCAAAAGTTTACAGTTAACACATTAAATTCCAAGAGTATAATTGGCCACTTGAATTTAACGAGAGGCTTCTCTTCTTCAGCTATCTTTCGAGCAATGATTAATTTGATCTCCTCACTCTCTCTAATGCTACTTTCTGTGAAATAAATGCAGTACTTCACTCTGAACTTCAGTTTGTACTTCAACCACCCAAACTGGGCAAATCAGTCCCTCTCTCTAATGTCACATTTTGCCTTTTGACCTGTGTCTCTTCATAGTCTTAACAGGAAAAAGGGGAGACAAGTGGTTTCCTGGTTTCTTCTGTTAATGCTGTGATGTCAAATTTAAGCTAAGCTATTTCTAAATATTTAATATATGATATAGCTGGGTATTTTTCTGTTATTACCTTTTGTCTTTTGCCTTTTCGTTAGATAAGTTTAAGTGTAACATTATCTTGATAATGCCATGATTAATATGAGGCAGTAAGCTATTTTTCCTTTGCAATTGTGTGGTATTATTTAATCAATCCTCTTACATTATGGGCCCCTAATACATACAACTACCAAGATATAATGTTAAGTGCGATTAGAGGAGTTGTGGCTGTTTACATTACCCAGTGTAATTTCCTTTGGACCCATCCAGACCTGTTACCATCATCCTGCCTAAGCTCTTCAGGAGTAGAACTGGCCAGCTTTGTAGGTCAGTGGATGATATCCCACATTATTAATGTTTCCCATAAATCTCTGACAAATGAGCTGCCTCTCCGACTGCCGGAGCAGCCATCAAACGCACCGTGACTGCAGCTATTAGTGCTGCAAAACAAATGGTTTCATCAGCCATTATTTAAATACGAATCATTTTTCAAACTTCACAGACAGGCTGTGATATACGAAAAGCTTCAAGATGCTTGCTGCCGAGGAGCCGCTCTGACATATTTCATGTTAGCTTTCGAAGACATTGTGGACATGTGATGAGTCATCATAACCAAACCAAAAGGCAGGTGAGGCTTTGGCATAATCTTTCATGCAACATTCCTTGTGTCTCTGGCTCAAATGGGATCAATAGACTATGATGCTTGACTTTAATGTGCATATGGATGTACACATGTGAGTTTCCCCCTAAATGAAGAAAGAAAATGAGATCTTTCTCTTTACTGACTGATCTTTACTTTAATGGCACAAGTAGTCCCTAAGTGAGTCAGTACAATCAATGGAAGTATCACCCATGTGAGAGAGGAGAGGCTCTTCCTTCTAATGTTCTGACCAATGAGCTGTGCTACAAACTTACTGGTGTAGAGACGAGACACGCAAAGCTGTTCATCCATCCTAAACACAATTATGTTTATTATACCCTTAAAGTGCTTTATTTTCCTCATCTCTTCCGATCCACTGTCTGGATTTACACCTTGACCGGACTCTAAAATGAACGACATGCTTCATGAAACTCAAACATGGCCACAACACAGCTATGCTGCTATAAACACATCAGCACGATGCACGTGTGATTGAAAAACTCGAGGCAGCGGATTGAAGAGCAAGGCTATGGAAGAGGGGGGGGGTTGCGGCATACCATGAAGAGCGAGGCACCAAATGGTTCTCTTGTCAAAGACCAGACAGGCTGAGATTCAGAAAATGTCTCTGGCTCTAATGGGATCAATAGAGTGTGATGCTGGACTTTAAGGTGAAGCACCAAATGAACGGACAGAAAATTGCTGCGGTTTTGGCCTTGGATAAGTGAGAGGAGGGACAGGAGAGGGTTTTGTCACGTATTTCTCAGCTCTAACATAATGTTTGAATATTTTTGTCTAGGACAGATAAGAATATTCTGATCAGCCATGACAAAACATTCATCCAGCAGGAACATCAGCTTTAGCTGTGGTTTTTCTTTGATTCACAATTCTAGTTCCCTTAATGATGAACTGTTATTGATAGTGTGGTAGATTGTATGGTGTGCATTTTTTTTGTCTTGGTTTGGTTTACATAATTACATTATGTAGGACATGGGCAGCCAGAAGCACTTTTTCTCTTTGGAAGACTTCAGAGAGTGAATGGAGCGGATCTATTTCAGGAAGTGGGTTAGTGGTGAGGGGAAGAGGTTTGATTCAGAGAATAAACACATATTTTACACATTAAGATATTTGTTATAGTACCATAAAGCCCTCATGGCACTCAGTATGGACAAGGAGATGTTAAGGCTTACATACCTTACTTTCCATGGAGCGCTTGGTTCAGCTTAAAGAAGCAAAACTAAGCCATGATTAGGAAATAATAAAGAAAATTATCAAAAACTAAAAATAAATAATTGACCCATGTTTCATCAATGCTGAGGCATCAGTGGCTATGTGTTGGATTTCTGCTTATAGTCGTCCAGTTTTGTTTATTCCTTACAGTACAAAGCACTGCAAGATAAATGTGGTGGGCTGTGAGATGATTAATGGGCCATGGGGGGGAGAGAGAAAAATCTCATTTCTTATTTTACAGCATTTCTTATTTCTGCTGTTTTCTGATGTAACAGATACTTTGGGATTCTACAGGCCTAATACCTCTCTGGAGATAAGAGTCAAAGTATCTCTTAGAACCGTTGTAAACAAAAAATTGGTGACCCAAGTAGCTTTTTACTTTTGAAAGGGGTGAGTAGTTTCATAACTTTATGTAAACTCAGCCACTAACTCCATTTGTCAAAGATGCCTTTGAGTTAGATGAACTTCTAAGAGCCGTTGCAGAACTAAAGTGTGCTACAGGTAACACAGGGGAACTCTTTGCTAACTAAAGGTCACATGCTGTCACAACAGGCCCCTGGGCAGTCGATCTGGCTTTCTGTTTCAGATTTTTTTGATAAAAAGTTACAAGAACACTGTAACTTGCAGAGGACTGGCGGATTTTTTGTGGCCATATCAGTTTTGGGAAAGGTTATCATCACAGGTATAACTCTGAATGTTCAATAACTGCGGAGGACTGAATTCATCTACCAAACATATGGAATTTTCAGTGACCAAATGGCATCATTTTAACAGAAACAGCTTTTGCATAGCCCAACTGAGACTCCTAGCCCCTCCAAGCTGTGTAAAAAATATATGTTCTCCTCACATTGTTGAGCTTTTTTAACTATAAGCAGTGGAGGACAAAAAGAGACGTTTAATTTCACCAGGCAACCATCAAAGTGAACTCAAATGTTGCTGAGAATGGAGTCCTTGTTATGTAAAACAAATAATCTGTGTGCATTAATTCAGCTTTACTGTTCTTAATGTGCCGCTGAAGTATTATTGGACTTGTCCTTGAAACCCACTTACTGTGAATTGATAAAACCTATTCTCTTTTATGCCCCACTCAAAGAGCATCCCACGCAATAGTAGACTGGGCTAAGACCTGATTTCCATTTCCATCGTATGATAACAGCCTCGCCTCAGTCTTACCAAACGACAGATGAGGATAAAAGCAAAATCAAAGGCTGTCAAAAGCAATTTGACAAGCTAATGGATTTCAGGAACTCGTGCTCTATGCCCAGGATTTTTCAACATGACATCATATGTATAGCTGCACAGCGCAATCAGCTGGGTTGTGATGTAGTCCTGTCCACTGGTTATTAATACATGGTGCTTAAATCACGACGGATGGTCTAGCTTTGATGTACAGGGAATCAGCAACATGCTAAACAACATCCTTTGTGCTCGCCAGAAAGCAAAAGCAAAGACAAAGATGAGCAGGAGAACAGTGGCTGTATCACATACAGACTGATACACTTAATCTCCCATTAATGCTTGCTCTTAGTTTACCTCGCCAACAACAACGGCAACAACACAACAAGACAAGACAACAGGGCCTCATACGTAACTGTCGGTGCTTGCCCATATAAATCCAATTTGAGAGACCCAAACAGATGAGAGACCCAAACAGATTATCCGGCATTGGATAACAAGAGAAAAGGCCCAGAGTGCGTCTGTAAAAGAGCGCGTCGCTGGTCTCCTGCACGGGGAATAAAGCCTGCACATTGCAATATATTCACAAAAAGATAAAGCCTGCATGAACAAGTGGCAGAAAAACAGGATCCAAGTGTTCCCTGAGAGGTGAATCGGACTTTCTGTGGAACGCATCCCACAAGGAGCTCCAAGACTGTTTAATCCAGGACAGGATCTTTTTGTTAGTCCTTTGTCTCTGAACAAATAATTGTATTAGACTATCTGATGGCTCAGGGATAGAAGACAGGAAAAAAGAGAAGTGTGAGTGAGATGTGTTCCACTGTCAGCATTGTAAGTTTTTTCCTGGTGACACTTACAAGCAGTTGCTGACACGCAGACAGACAAATAACAGCAGTAGGGTGGGATAAACATCAACTTCTTAATGATTTCAAAGTAGTTCAATCAGCAGTCCCCAAAACTTGAAAATAAGATGAGACTCAACTCATTGATAATTGATAAAGTAATTTACTCTATAGTTATCAGTGGTAGACTGTCCAAGTTAAAGATTATAAACTCCAAAAAACAGATCCACGGTGTTCCCAATTCTTTTTGAAGAATCGTTATATTTCGTAAATACTTATTCACAACCAAAGAAAACAAGAGTGGAAGTCACATTTCATGAATTCATAATAAAATATCAGCAGCAAAATGAATTTTTTCGATAAAATTTGTTCCATAACAAAATACATAGCATGTTTCCGACCTGCATCTTTTATTTACATTTTCCCAATCTCCACATTTCACTGTTGGTGAAAAAATAAGAAAGTTACTGCAGGTTAGTGTCAGATTAAATAACATACTTCCCTGCTCTGGTCCTCTTCTTATCATCTGTCCATTATCCGCTGAGGGGGATCTTAATCTTGTCCTAGTTTTCTGCAACTTTCCTCCATTTAAAGACAGCCCAAATTCTCTTATTCCTGTAATCAACTTGGACATTTATGGCTTAAGCTTCTCTAGGCTGCGCTAAAGGCGCATTCTGTCTGCAAAGGGACTGATTACGTGTCTGTTACTGTTTTGGCTTTGACACACTGTATAAATATTTATTCCCCTTAATTTCTTACCCCCTCCTCGTCCAGAGCGGAGTCATCCAATGAAATCCCTTAATGTGCAGGACTGCACATTTGCAAACGGCGGTCATTAATACATTCCGGAGGGGCTTCATAAGCTCTGATAAGGAGTTCTTGTCTCTTTGTAATTAGATGTCTGATATGAACAGGATCTGTTTATGCATTCTGAGAGCACCATCCTCCTGGGTCACATCCTTTGAAGGATTTGGTTTCTTTGTTTTAGTTTGAAGTCTGATCTGCAGGTTTGACCATTTGACTGTGCCCATTCCAGATGAAAACCTCACAAAGCGAAATAGGTGCCTGGAGACGTTTTTTTTTGTTCGATTCTTTGATTTCTCGCCGTCTCTCCTGTAGTCTCTGCTCGTTGTATTCTGTGCACCTGCTGCTAATTACACAATCAGGTGGATCGGTGCCCTGTTGTTTTTCGACGTCTTTGTTTGCCAACTGCTGGCTAGCTAAAAAAGGAAAAAACACACTTTCGCACTTTTTCTTTTTTTTCTGCGATGTTCTGTGAAAATCAAATGTTTCACAAAGTGGCCAGCGGGATCTTTTCATGTGTAAATTAATGTAATGTGGAGTTAGACAGAGGTAAATTCGTACCATTTAAATGAGACTGAAATAGATGGTATGCCATATGTTTGGAAAATGGAAAATAGGTTAATCAGCTGTTGATATTAACTCTTGTGAGAACATGCAGGGTGAATCATATCTGGCTAACTCTAGACACTATAGCGCCAACATATCATCATATCGTTTTTTAACACTTGTCCAGGTTTAACATTTACTCCCCTCCAACAGTATTATCTGACCCAATTCATTACACAAAGAGTGGAGTGAATTCCTCTATACATATTTGTAAGATAATCTCCTAAAGACAAAGTCAGAGGATGCAGAGTGTTTTGTTGGGAAAAAGGAACACTTCAGTCGAACTCCTGTCTTCTTAATCCTTGATTCTGATTACGATTCTTGTTAATTTCAGAGGATGTGCACATTTGATGCACCGAACTAACTTAGTGAGGCAGCCATGATTAACATGCATCGGCAGAATAATAGCAAGGATACTTCCACTCTCACCCTGCTGCCTGAAATTGAAGCTTTTGGAGTTTTTGAGCTTTAGATAAAAACAGCTGCCTGGTCCAGTGGATAATAGCACAATGAGAACGGACTTAAACAGATTATTATGGTAATGTCTCTTCAGAAGTAATATCTTTTTTAGAAAAACACTGTCATTATTTTACTGACAGTCAGTCAAATGTGCAGGCTCATTCCAAGATATGAAAGGCTGGAACAAAAATGCTTTAATAAATGGTGTTAATCTCAAGCGTATGAACTCTTTTCCACTTGCACCTGTTGTGGTGATGATTTTAAGGAACCCCAGATAAAACCAACCAACCGTCCTTATTTCTATGTCTTGCATGTTTGAAAGGAGCAGGACAGGGTCTGTTTACCACTGTGTTGCATCACCTCTGGTGATGCTCGCAAACATTTGGGCACCGATGAGATCAGTTGCTCCAGTTTTTTGCAGAGAACAACTTTTCTTCTCCTTCAAGATGAAGATCTCACCCTACAGTCAAGAAGACCCGAGCTGCAAGAGAGCGAGTGATAGACCACTGCCATATACCTCATGGGACAGTAAAATCTTCACTTATTGCAACTGTAAAACGAAAATATCAATTATGCTTACAAGTTAAAACCGGCAAAAGTAGAGTTTTGTAGTGTGACAGGCAAAAAATATGAACTTAGCCGCACAGCACTTCAGAGGCAATAAGATGGGTCAAACGAGAGGTGGGGTACATCAAAGATGCTGAGAGATTTGTCTCAGACTCACCTCTCAAAGCTTCCTGTCACTTAAGCGCAAATGGCGAAGCTGCCTTAGCAGATGATCTAGTGTAACACTTAAAAGTTGGTCGACTGGTTTTATAGCTGCATTAATCATTGTTGCTCCCACATGATCTTCCAGAAGCCGCAGTCAGCGAGGCCTCTCATGAATTAAGATCCGAACAGACCACAGGGCAGCCGGTGGCAAACCCCACTGCCTCTCATGATTTCCCTCTGCCACTTTGCTTTATGGCTCACAGACTGACACAAAGCTTCCTTGTCATGTATAAAATGTACTGGGTATTTTAGTTACCACTGCAGTCGTGTTGCGCTTTTGTGTCGGACATGTGGAGTCAACCGCTGTCTGTTCATAGAGTCATTCGATTTAGCCTGCCGTGTTTCCAGAGGAAGCAGGCGAGCATAAAGAGTCGAGAGTCAACGAAAACTCAGGAGAGATAAGAGACACACACACACAATACAGACAAGCCAATCTGGAATCCCCTCAAGTGTTTCCTGGGTTGATATTGCAGTTGTTTTAATTTCCAAATGTAAATGGATCTGTTTTGAAGTGGGGCTGTGTGAAGTACTTATCGGCAGTCAGGGAAATTGTCTGTCACACATAAGAATGTATAATGCTGACAGCCATCTTTTCATGACTGGATGATGTCATTTCATTTTGTTAAAGGAGCAAGTTGGCTGTCTGGGATAACCCCTTTCCAACTATTTGATTTCTGTGTTATACAGATCGTCATTCTGCCATTAAGGATCAAAGAAAATAAGGAAGCATTTGGGGGGGAATTTTTTCGGGTGTGCTGTTTAGGTTGGAGACATTTTGCCTCCCAAACTCACATGAGACATGTAAAAAAAAAGAGCTGTTTCCATTGTTTTGTTGGCAGTCTGCACCTTGGCAGGCTCTCCCTGGAAAACCAACACTTTTAACACGTTTGCTTGCCAGAACATCGCACCCTGGCTTCTGCATGTGCTTCAGCTCTCAGGTTTGTTATGATCAACGCCGTGCTGCTTGAACTTGCTGGTGTGTGTCACACTGCGGCCTGATCACCAGCCTTAATGCGACTACCCCCTCTGATTGGATTAGAAAATCATTTGAGGGGACGATCAAATGACAGAAGAGCAGTTAATGACCCGGAGGGGAATTGCTTCCTCTCTGTGGGACATATGCTTATTGACTGGCGTCTCTTTTCATCTGGTTCTCTTTGTTCTCCATCCCTCTCACCGGTTAAATAAGCCGAGACCACCTGAGATCCCAGCTTACCCCCGCCTCTGTTTGTCGCTCCCGCGATGTAAGCAGGGTGTAGTGAATCCCTGTTTGCCTTCGACAACATTTCCCCATAAACAGGCAGCAGTCACAGGCCCCGCTTGTGCTCTCTGTAGATTTCAAACCTCAGCCGTCTGATTGGCACCTCATTTATTTGGGATAATAGAAAGAGGCGGGCCCTTGGGTGATGGGAAGCGCACAGACACGCGGGGAGAGTGACAGCGCTGCCACATTGTTACCAACAGTCCCCTGGCCGTGACTTTGTCGTACACAAGGAGCCTTTTCATACGAGGCAAATTAAAAAGAATCAGGCATAATAGCTTCTTAGCTGGGTGGAGCTACTTCAGAAGAGGTGGCATGTTGTCCCTCTTTTGTTGTCAGCACTAAGCTACTTAAAAGTGGGTCAAAGAGTAGGTTAAATGAAACAAATCTTCTGGGAGCTGTTGAAGATGTGAGCCAACATTTTAAAGTCTCTGGCAACCATCTTGGAATCAAACTGAAGGAAGAAAAAAAAAGTGGAGAATGATTTAAATATCACAGCCCATCATGCACATTTGGTTTATGATAGTTTGAAAACTCAAACGGAAAGTTGTTCCAGAGCAATGTGTTTCCCGGTCGGGTGGCACCTCACTTTGTTTCGGTTCTGGAAACTTCAACCTGCAGACAGCCAGAACAGGCTGCTTTTCCACAACAAAGTCTAACTGTGACCAATTAGGGAGGGAAAGCTGCTTCGAGGAAGCAAACTCAGAGCTATCCGCTGCAAAGCTACAACTGAACAGAACAATGAGCTCACGTGCTGACACTCGCAGGGAAGGCTGCTTCCCAGGAGGAAGTGCGAACCAGAAGCACAGCTCGTTTTGATCTTCGCCAGTGTTAACATGTGTGTGAGCAGGAAGGTTTACTGATCAGTCCTGTAAGAAGAAAGGAGCTTGATTCATCCCTCCACAAAATTTGCCGCCACTCATTTTGGCGTCCACTTTTTCTGTCCTTTGGCACCCCGTTTCCCCGTCCTTGACCCAAACAAATGTAACATATGTCATGTTTTAGATCGTCGACAATTGCTGGTGGCCCTTTTTTCAGATATTGAATCCCACAGATCTTTGCTTTTCCCCCCTGTTTCTCAAGGGCATCAAATTCAGATACTGTTCATCAGCTGTAGGTAACCTTTACTGGCTTTTACTGGCTTGGCACTTCTTCTTTTGTCCAGCACTTGCCAACTTTCAGCACATTTTTTAAGGTCACACTGCACACCATAATGAGATATGGCATAACTGATACCTATCTGAGAATCACCTCGTTAGGGCAAGGTACAATTTTAGTTTGTTGGACTGTAATCTTTTACTCTTTTCCTGGATGTATTAAAATAAAACTGTGACAGCCACTTGTAACACAGTGCTAAAAGATTCCATTTTTAATAAGTTTCCGGGATGTATTCAAAGAAACTGTGACGGCCGCTTGTAACACAGTGCTAAAATATGCCATTTTTAATAAGTTCCCTGCCGCTTTTTCTGTTATGTGACAACACATCAGTGGTCCATCCCACAAATGTGCCATTAAATACCAAAATTATTGAAGTGGTGGAACCAAAGAGGAAGTACAATCTTCTGAAAAGGTTTAAATGTTAAAGGCTAAAAATAAAAAACACAGCCAATGTCGACAGAAAAACCTGCTCAGGAACATTTACGATTCTAAAGAGTTTTGACTCACTGGAACCAAAATATAGTGAGTTTATGGGGGGCACAACACTTTCGCGCCTCTGGTTTCTTGCCCAATAAACAGTGTGAGCTATCTTTTAACACTAACACTGTTGAACATAGTCAGATAGAGCCTACAGCTTTATGGCGAAATGGTTCATTTAGATAAAAAACATTCAACTTGGAAGCCCTAACAGCTTCTAACTTAAAAAACAGGCCACATTTCCTTTTATTTTCATTGAACCAGACACACACTGCTATATATCATCTTGAGAGCTATCGTTAACAAATGCAATTTGTCAAGTTGTCAAAGAAACCCACCAAACTCAAAGAGTTTATGTTGCTCTCTGTTATGATAGGCTGGATGTGTCATTTCACAAATGCTCTGCCTAAACATGCCATACAGCTGGAGAAGAAAAAGCTTTTCTGACAGTTCATGCTCTCTTTTAAAATTACCACTTGCTTTCATCCCCCTGTGTAATTTCAATTCTGTGGCTTCCTCGCCTGCGTGCTGCACAAACACACACACCCACAGACACAATTTATGTATTTATTCATTTCCTCTGCAGCTTGTTCAAAGTGATGTACACATCACCACTTCTTGACGTGTGAAGCTTAGGCTTTTAATTATTCATTCGGCAAATTTTTAAAGCAGATATATTCCAGCACTTTTCTGCTGACAACCTTGGCTTAAAGCTGAGTAAAACAGAGGACAGTTTGAGTGTGCAAACAACTCTTTCCGAGGGAGTAATATCATTCCAGCCCCCTGGTCTTCTCACTCCTAATCCTGATCTTAAGTTCCCTTTGACACAGTGGAGTAAATCACTTTGCAACATGATAAACTCACTTAGAGAACATCACAACTGCCACAACCTTTTTACGAGCTTGTGGGTACTCAGTTTCTTTTTTTCCCCGCCACACCACCTTTTTTGAAAACAATTTTGAAACGTGCTACACAATGTGGAAACATCTCCACGGCAGCATAAGCAAGAAGACATTGAGAAATACTTGTTAAGGTCTGCTAGTGAGTTTATACGGTTCACAACCTGCTGTCTGACTCCATTGTCAAAATGATCACCTCACTAATCTCTGTGCCTACAACAAAATGTCGTAGTTTTGATGTGATTCAGCGTGAGCAGTTCACTCCTGTCGTCCTGTATGCAGGATTTCACAGCGCTCCCTTGTCAGCTCATACTCATCCCGCCCAGTGAGGGAAATAACTCAGAATGATATAATGCTACATGTATTTCTTACCCCTTATCCATTCCATTTTCCCAGTATGGGAGAGATTTCCAACCCAAACCGAGTAATTTTTACTTCTCACTATGAAGGTGATGCTATGAGGCAGGCCACAGCCAGAAAGGGATAAAGTTTTTTGTACCTTGTCTAGTTCATATGCCACCAAAGCATTGAACATAATGGCAGTCATATTGCAAAAAATTATATAGGGTTTATAACTCTAAAAATGATTGTTTTCAAAACCTTGACCAAGTGGTGTTGATTTTACAAGTTTACAACAATAACAGTTATTCCATTTAAGTGCTTTTACGAAAGGATTGTATTTTTAAAGGGGATCAGATGTGAAATAGCATTCCGAAAACATTTCTGAACAATATGTAAGTTGCAACCCTGCAATTCCTGGAAGGAATTGCATGAGTTGTGTTTTTCTTCTGATTGTTGCAGACTGGGAATTTAAAGACGCCATTCTCCAGTATAAACACAAATACATAGAAATAGATATGGCTATTTTGAGAAATAGTAATAGTAATATTAATCCTAGTTCTCAGGCCCCTCATTGCCCCTTGAGCCCTGCCCTCCTTTGCTCTCATTTCATTTTATATTTCAGCAGCTGGTGTGTCTATGCATTTCTGAGAAACAGATACCTTGTATTTTTCTCAGGGATGATTTTTTAAAATTAAAGACTATTCATGATGCCCTGTTATTTGAAAAATGTATGAAACAGTGAGAAAAAAGTCAGCCACTCCCAGTAGTTTTTCAGGTATGTAGTTTCCTCGTAACACAATGCTGTTGTCACACAGTGGCCCTCAACGCACAACAGACTTATGAAAAGTGCTAAAATCTGGTTTTGCGATTGGTTCCCCTCCAGGACGAGACACCAGAGTAACATTTTGCAGCGATGCACTCGGCTATCATCATCACAGCAACGGGGCCGTAAATATCAACACGAGTGTGCTCATAAAAAATGAAATATCACAAATTCTGATATTTTCAGAGCAGAACAGCAGAACAAAGAATGCCAGTGTTTTTTTGGGCGCTGGAATAAAAACAAGGCATTTTTTATGGCTGTTTTATTTCAAGCTATGGCCGTATGAGCTGTAAACAAGCAAACATTAGCATTCTGTTGTCCTGCTTCTGCCCAAATAATGACTGAAAAGTCGATACCTATACCCCACACGTACATTTATTGGTTCTGGTATTCACCAGTTCTTTAAGAAAACATACCCATCCAGCAATGAGAATCTGTGAAGTAGGGGTGAGTGGAATCAAAAGACTCTAGGACATAAGCTCTTTGGCAAACCTACAAACAGATGCATATCCTGGATGGTTCAGAATTTTACAGACACACATTGATAAAAAAAAATACATGAAGGAATTCAAGAGTTGAAGTAAAAAACAGCATCTATCTTTCACTTCAGTTGAAGTGCTGCCAATCAGCTGCTGGCAGAAGATGGTGCTGACAGTGCTGGAACATTAGCGTTGATGATGATTATAATGATAACAACTCCACTTCCACTGTGATGATCGTGATGGTGACAAAATGCACTCCTTCTCATCCAGTCAGCACTTTAAGGAACTAAAGCAGCCCGTAGACTGGGACGCTGTCTTAGCTGAGAATATCTGTGTTTGCAGATAAAATTCAAAATAGATTGTTGTACTTTTTCAGCAGAATGACACCCCCGAGACAAAGTGGGATTGAAGTTGCTGGAAAAGTGAGACTTGGAGTGGTAGATGGCTTCAGGTTTGTTTGCTCGCCTTGAGCCCCATAAACACCGTTTCCGTTCTTCGCACTTCTTTGCTTTAGGCACCTGCCTCGGGCCCACCAGGTTAAAACTAATTCAGCTCATCTTTTATGTTTGTGTTTTTATTTTTTTTTCCCCCTTCCACCAGTTGTGCCAATGCAGAGGAAGGCCTCTGTGGGGGGTGCGGCTCTGATAAAAGTAAGATCTGTCCTGCAACCGGTTCGGATTTTATATGATGGCACCAAAATCACACCAACCCAACACAATAAACAACAGCTGGCCCAATGACTGACAGCACACCATCAGCTGCTCTGCTGTCGCCTGGCAACGGTGAAACAAAAGCACAGTGTTTAGCGTAGTTTCTGTGTGAGTCAATTTCTTCCAAAGATTAAAAATAGTGACCTTCTTTTAATTGAAAAAAGGAGAATCAAGAAAAGGTTTCCAGTGTTTCTAGTCCTTCTCGGTTCAGTCTTGGCTCGTCCAGGTCCTCAGGCTGGCGATCTGGGAGGTGTTGCTCTGTTTTCAGTGTGACTAGTTACGGAGGTGGCCTTATCCCGGACAATTAATCACGGTGGAATTCACCAGTGATTACTTTCAATGCTAATGAGGTATAAGAAGTCTAATTCTATCATCATTAATTTATGAGGAGAACCCTTATTAGTTGAACATGAATAGATTACATGCCACTCATTTAATCCACTGTATGGAGCTATATTGTTGTTTGTTTAATTCATTAATGTGTTCTTAAACTGGCTTAGAGCCATATCCAATGGCAAGTGATTGCATTAACTGTGTCATTTTACAAGTCAATCAAATTGATGTCATTTTTTATTTGTGGTAGATTGTAAATCACATAATTAATTGCTTATATATCTTGTAACAAGATTACATGTGAAATCACCCTTAATCTTTACTTTAAAATATCACAATATTGATTTCAAATGCACCATAAATTCTCCTACTCTTGTTGGGGTAAGAGAATTTATTGGTCAATCATTTTATCTCTTTTCTTCCTCTATTGTACTTAACGTTAATTAGTTTCATCCTTATTGCAAATCAGTTATCAAAATCGACAAAGCCCAAAACAAAACTACATTAGATTAAAAAAGGGCATCTACTTCTCAGACACAGAATGAACCGACAAATGGATTGAAGATCTTGAAGTGCGTTTTGTTGTTGGCTTCCGTAAAATGATGTGTTCTCTGTCTATTTGTTTGGTTTTCAGTTTGCTGTTGTGACTTGTGAAACCTTCATTGTCGTGCTTACTAAAATTTCCCCATTTTGTTGTTGTTTTTTTTCACCTCAGGGCCGTTGTGAATTACAGAGAAGACACTGTAGGGAAAATCTCAAGCAAAGTCAGGAAAGAAAAAAAACTGACAGGCTTTCTTGTTTCCCCGTTTGCTATTGTCTACTGCGCTCTTGAATCAGTTGTAAATGCTTTTGTGACGCTGTCTCGTTGGGGCTGAACTGTTGTAATGACTGCTGTCAATCCACTCACTAATCTGTCAGTGAAGAAATTGGGGCGGACTGTTGCTGCTCATCTGTCAAGAAACGCTGTGTAGAATTCAGCGTCTGCTGTTCGCTCCCAAAAATTTGAATAGTCGAAGTCAAACCCGATCAAAAGTCAAAACTGATGTACTGTACCTGGAGGCGTGAGCTCAAGTTGATTTTGTTTCCGGGGAAAATCATCTCACAGCTCAACCTTCAAACACTGGCCTTAAAGATTGTCTGAGACGAGGACTCACACTTTATCAGTTGTGGCTGTATGTCTGATTTATATTATAATCATTTCAAAACTCTTGAATAAGGCTTACCAATTTTTTTTCTTCTGAAAAATCACCTAGCAGAGTTATTGTTACAACATTTGACAGCATTCATTTCCCAGTTTCATGGGAGTCCTTTTAAACACCTATTCATGAAGGACTGTCCACTTCCAGGCTACTAATGGAAGAGATTCTCAGCTTAACTTTTCCAAAGGCATACTGTCAGTGTGTGGATTTCTAAGTGATCCCTGCTGTCACTGATCAGTGCTGAAGGTAGCTTTTAGTGTCAGATGCAGGCCATTTAATTCTATCATCATTCATTTAAAACGAGGCCAACAGCTGCTCTAATCTTTTTTCACTTTGTCAGTTCTGGCTTGTTTCTCCTTCAGTGTGCTGAGGGCGTCGACCGATCATGAACAGACTCCAGTAAATACTCCAGGCCCAGAGGGGACAAGCCTCAAAGCTAAGACAATGTGATGGGAAGGTGTACAGCTATGTTTAATATCATATCTATCTATCTAGTATCGTTAGGAGAGTTAAATGTTTTGGGCTGGAGTGTGGACAGCAATCTCATCCAGACCTCTACCAATTTATTAATCGTTATCCATTATATTTGCAATTTCTTCAGCCAGTTTTAGAGTTTATGTAGCCCTAAGCACACCACCACTGTCAAAGTTTGGATTTTCCCATTGATGCCTCCATGAGAAGAAGTTTGCTCATATACCTGAAGATGATGAATTGTGGTTAAAAACTTTCTCATTCCACTGGCTGTAGGAATAACAGTATGTGAATCTTAATATTCATCACTATTTCTACCCAAACTTCATCACATAGTTTTATCCATAAATGTCACTTGGAAATCCTGCAGAAACGACACAGAGAAAAAAAAATGCTAGAAAGTGAGAAACGGATGCACAGAATCGGTACTGAGCCAGGTTTAAAGGTCCTGTGACCTCTCTCCACCAACTTTCCAGGCAAACTACGAAGGTCTTGATGTTTTTTCACAAGTAAACACCCTGGAGTGGTATTTACAGTGTTTGCTGTCTCTGTCTAATATTGCCACGGTCCCTGTGTCAGCAGCCACTGCCACTGATATTGATGACTCTCACTGAATGTCATTTTTTCCCCTCTTCTTGGCAGTCTTCAACCGGTTCCAGCTGGGAAAAAAAGGTGGAACGGGATTCTGATGTAGATTCACCGCTGATACGCCTCTCAGCTGAAAAAAAAGGTTTAGTAACGCAGGCGCAACGATCCGGGCCCATTTGTGCCTACACACATTAAGCTGACATTAAGGGACTCTCCACAAAAAATCATCAGTGCTTTTTGTACCTCTGCTGATTCTGTGATGCTGCTTTGATGTGTGGAACTACGCAGCATTGTGGGGCCGATCAGTACTGTCTGACGTGTGAATTACAAGGATGAACAACCATTCGGGGGAAACAAGGTTGACGGCACAACGGTTTTGGGAAAGAGGCTTTGTGGGAGAGGGCAGGAATCAGAAGCGATCTGCACACGATATTTTGCAATGGCGCAGGAGTTTCATGATTTGTGTTTCCATTAGAAGAAAAAATAAATAAAGAAAATCTATTTCCGAAACTTTGATGAAGTGTATAAGTCGCACATCAGGGCGAGCTGAGCTCACACCTGTTCAGAGCCACAGCTGGCCTTGATACCACTTGTGGCAGTTTATCAGATTTTGTGCCGGTCCCTATGGAGCCACTAAAAGCTTTACATCACTTTATTCATATATGCAGGGCTCTCTCCGGGACCTGTAAACAGACTTTGATATGTTAACTTGTCAGGGATCCCCTGTAAGCAGTGGAGGACCGGCTCATTTTATCACTGTACATCTCACTGAACTTAATGGGTAAACTGTGCTTCAAGATCTGCGAGAACACAAATAACTGCTGGGTAATTTGGCTTCAATCTCATGGTCATTAAACTGTCATGTAAGAGTGAGCTTCTAAGGGTTCTCCTGTCCTTTAAAAACTCCACACCCAAGTGATCAACCTCCCTTGTGCTCCCATATTGTTGTGAAGCACAATGAACAGATGTGGAGAAATTATGGACCCACTGTTATTGCTCCGAGGATGAGCAAAACAAAATGATGCAGGAAGTCAGCATTTCTCCTGCATATAATGCCCCTGGAGCTAAGAGACTGAACACCATGGAAAACAATGCATGGTACAATGCATCAATTATTTTTTATGATGCAAACTCATATAGAAGTATGCACTGAGTCATTCAAGAGTGAAGGGATTATGTTGTCCTGTGTGGTAATGGGCTGAGTAACAGCAAGCCCTGCAGCTAAAACTTCAGGATGCTTTAATGTCAACCTTCCCTAAATTTAAAATGCCCCACACTTCTCTGCTGGTACCACAGAATATACACACTCAGACCAGCCTGTGCTGTCATGGTAATCCTTCTAGGATTTGGTTGTACACATACTTTGGCCCTAAGCTCAGTCTAAAATGGGAACAAACTTGTCCAAAAAAACACAGAATTGATCATTTCTTCACACACACACACACATTTTTACCACCTGAGTTTTCATTTTGCAGCAACGTAGATGAAGAATGCTGTCTGTGGATTTAGTTCACTCCTGTCTCATCCTCTTACATATTAATTCAGCATGTAAGGGAGTTGTAAGAAGACAACAGGGGACATTAATAAAGAAACAGAGCCCAAACAACACAATGCTCCGCTCATCTACTGTGCTTCAAAAGGAAAGTGACACCAAGGATCTAACACAACACTTTTTGGGGGCATGCTGGAAAGTTTGTGTTTGTAGCACTGGAGAAACACCACACTCCACACCACACGGAAAAACAATTTATAATGAAAAGCCTCACACAGCCTTGGATTGGCTGTGTGAGTAACTCAGTGAATTGAGAAAAACACTGACACTGTTGCAAAATCCTCGAGCTCTGATCAAGATTTTGACTTCATTTTGAATAAATGAGTTTTTAGATAGATTGAGTGTACATTTGGGGACTTGAGGGAATTGAAAGTGCACACACGTGTCACTCCAGTCGGTATAGTAACTCATTTGTGGACAAGAGAATGGGGGATGGAGAGGCAGTTATTAAAGGTGAAAAAAGGAAGTCCTGGAACATCAAAGCACAAGACAAAACAATAAAACACCGCAGAGTAACACAATTAGTCCCCAGGTTGACACCACAGCCTCCTAATACGTTCAATGAATGGTCCCAAGACATCACATTTCATTTAATGAACAGGCCTGCTTCAGGAGAAACAGCTTTCAGAGCTCACAGGATATCCAACTACTTGTCAGCTGTTAATTAGAAAGACTGTCATCACGATAGCTTCACTGGATTTATTCAAATTCTGTACATTTGCCAATCAGAATCCTTGTTTTTCTTACATCAGCTGCCATGAACAAAAGCTTTTGTCTTTTAGACAACAAACCTTTGTTGGACAAATCAAAGATATTTTTGTGTCAGTAGTCCCCATTGAGATTATCGTTGGTAATTTAAAAAAGAGGTAAATTAGAATGATATGATGCCTCTCAGAGGAATCATGAAAAGTCACAGTACTACTGATGTGGAAGGTTTTCAAAGAGAAGCCAACACGTTCAGCTGCCAAAGTCACTTCACAAATGCTGGATTTCTGTTTGTCTTTGAAGTTTTCAATTCAGACAAACAAACAAAAAAACGTCATGAATATCTTTTAAAAATAGAACCTGTTTCTCAAATCCTGGATGTTGCCACATCTTTGAGTGGATAAAAAGGAGATATTCAAAAGGGTGAGTGATTTTGAATCTCCATGAGAATCCTTTGCTATACGTCTCCTGGAAACCACAAGGTACATGCAAAGTCTCCATTCTTTATGGAGCTGTAGGCCTCCAGCGGACCATGCTTGATGTCCTCTTTTATAATGGATAAAAAACAGTTTCACTCTGGGGAAGTTGTGCCACAGCTGATTTATCCTCTTTCTGTCTTATTTCTGTCTTTTCTGTCTATTTTTTGGTTACTTATATGACCAAAAGCTGCTTGGTTCAATCCAGAAAATCAAATTTCTGACTCTGATAAGGACTTTGAGACAGCATTCAAACATTCTCCTCTATGTTACATAGTGGCAGATGCACTGGGATTCTTTGGCTGGTGAATGGATGCATGATTTTGGATTTCTGTAATCAAACACAGTGACTTCAGTCTTGGAGGACTTGGCTGTCATTTGACAAGATCTTAACAATGGCAGTTCAATAATCTCTTTTGCAGGTTTCAGTGCTCTGCAGGTCCACACAAAAAAACAATAACCGCCTGTTAGTCTTCACAGCAGACATTTTAAATTGGCAGTTGGCACAGCAGGAAAAGCACCAACGCTGCAAATGACATTAATGATAGCTCTTTTGTTTAAGTGCTGGTAAACTAAGACAGTGTGACAGTGAGGAAGCATCCAAACAGAGTCCTGGAGCTGGAGCAGCTTAATGGAATTTTGCCATCATTCACCTTATTCGTGTTTTTTATTCTGTACATGTCATCTTGTCTTTTGTAATTGGGGCTGCTTAGGAAATAAAAAATAAAAAATGAATTGACAAAAAATAATTATTCACTCAACTAGACAAAAAGACAAGGAAGCAGAGTAATAATCCATTGGAGCAGCCTGCTGCCATATTTCATGTTAACGGATCCCATACCATGCTACATTGGTACAGTCTGGGTTTTCTTCATCTCGAGCTGGACGAGAAAACTCTTCACAAGAGCGGTGACAAACCACGGTTGTCAAGTTTATGTCCACGAAAAAGCCCAGCCTCTCTCTCTTAAGGGGTTTGCCTTGATGAAAAGTTTCCCAAACCAGTCTCAGGTAGCCCATAAGACCACGTGATGCATCCAAATGACAAAAACAGCCCAGAATGCCTTCTAATAACACCGTCAGCCGTCTCAGTTTCAGTCTGTTATCTGCCTGATATGCTGCACTTTATGGCAACAGTTTATGTTTAAATTCAGCGCCGCAAACGTCTCGCTCTAAATTGAAGAAGACGTTTTCATTGCTGATTTAATTTTTAACAAGGCTGCTCTTAATGAGCCTGACATAGCGACCGCGTCTCATCAGTGTTTTTCACATGATCAATCTCAATCAATTGGGGCAGTAACAGACAAATTCATCTCAGGTAATGAAGACATTTAACCAATGTTTTCTCTACAATGGAGCGCCCCGAAAAAGCAGCGGGAAAAAATACTGCCTGTCTGGTAGGTTATCTAATTGCCACAGGGCATCACCTCAGCGTTAGATTTCCTTTATTAGTTTTTCGAGCCCAAACGAGGCTCATTAGCTGGCCCGTTCTAATTAGAGGACATATATCAGAGCACTCGAGGGTTTCTCACACTGCATGCTGGGAAAAATGAAATGCCATCAATCAATTTGGCCTGTTGTCAAATGCTCTGAACTTTGGAAACAAATGAAATGCTGTTTGAGTCCGAAATGCAGAAAACAAAATGATAACAAACAGAAAGACATCGCAGGTGTGGTTTAATTCAGCTGTTCTGTTTTCAACATTTTTCATCAAATAAGTATAATTATGTTTTTTTTTTCTTTAACATAATGTTATTAAGAATCTAGAATATGTCCTGACTTTAAGGACGCTGGCCTCATACTAATGACGTTTCAGGAGAAAAATCATAATTGCATGGAGTTTTCAGAGATCTCATCCTGTTGAAGAAGCCAGATGCAGCTGTTTACTGTGAACCTGGACAGATTCAGCTCAGCGAGGGAGAAGTCATAGAGCAACAATTGTTCATATCACACAGTGCACAAAGCAATTTCTGCTCTCAACGTGACACTTCTTCTGTTTCACATGCTGACTGAAACATTTGAGCCTTTGTGGCAATTTCTACAGTGATCTTTCTCTCCTTTTCCCGTTTGGACTCTTTGCCGCGAAGCGCTTTGTGGTTGTTGTCCAAAAGTGTTTTTAAGTGTGGCGAAAAGAGCTTCAGACCCACCGCTGGAAGTCTTTGTCTGATATTATTCTGCCATCAAGCATAAATGTTGCCGTGCTTTCCCCGTCAAGGACCGCATCCGAGGTTAGAATTTTAGAAAGCTGATGAGACATTTTAACAGTTTTTAATCACATAATGCTAATTCACAGCATTATGTGATTAAAACAGCTGTTATAAATCTTCCCTTTTCAAAAGCATCACTGGCATTCTTTCAGCTGGTATTTGATATTTGATTGTAACTTGGTTTTGTACCATAACAAAACCAAGTTGCATGAAATGCAATGAAATTAAAAATGAAAAATAGTGTAAGCTTGTTATGACTCATAATCTTAAGATACAACATCACTTATAAAGACTTGGAAGCAGCCTGTTGGCATGGCTGAACATTGCTTCCGCTGACACTATGAGGTCATCAGCAGTTATCGATCATGCGACTGAGGACCGAGGCAGCTGGATGACTTTGGCAGTGTATGCTCACACGAAATCTGCTTATGTTTAGAAAGTGTGTGTCAGCAATAGCATGCTTAATTGAATAAACTCCTCCTTGGAGTTTTTGATAGATAAGGAGTATAAAGCTCTACTTTGGGTAGGTAACCTACCTAATATCCACCTGATTAGGAGCCATTTGCTGAGGAGAAAACTAAAGAACATAAGGACGCACAAACAATTGATGAATACAGACAACTGCAGCAAAAACCTGGCAACACATCAAACAAAAAACACATTCCTTCTGATACCCATGATTTCCAGGCTTCCGGCAATGACTGCAGAGTTCTTGACAAAACATTTGAGATTAACATTTCATTTATGCTTATGTTAATGTTTGTAGTTAAATTTGAGCCCCTAAAAATGTGAATCTGCATATTAAAACATGTTATAGGAAATCAATATTACGTTTAGAACATACATGCTATGCTGCAGCCCTTAGTATAAATGTCGGCTAACCGTAGCCAACTTTTTTGTTACTCTGCGTTATTTATATTGTCAAATTGACCAGCCATCTCTCAATCACACTATCTTTATTATGTCCGGGTAAGTGGTCACTGGCACTACATGTCTTTGGCAGAGAGCCCTCTGAGCTTTCTTGCAACCTCAGATGTGCTGAAACTATTGAATAGTCAAAGCAAAGAGGGGCTGTATTGACTTTGATCTGAATTGAGAGACTTTCATGGTCAATTTTGCACGGACTGCTAGCGCTGCGCATGAGTTCACCCCGAGCCTTTCAGCCTTGAGGAAATGAGATTCTTTCTTCATTTGAGGATCTACTGCAGTGTGAAGACCGTTCTTGCGCGACATGATATCGACTTTGGGAGACGCCACGTACACACAACATGCAGACCACATACAGTCGACCTTGCAATGGCTTATGATTGAAAACCTTTTTCTCAAATATCCCCTTGCTGGTCCCACTTCTGAGCCTCTCAGTCCCAGTACGACGTTTCGCGACATTTTCTGAAGTGTGCACAGACAAATGATCATTTCATTAAACACAAACAGGATTATGTAACAAGAACTGGAGTGTACATGACTTCAGAGCTCTTCATGCTCATGACAAAGTTCATTAAGGCAATAGACCAACCATCTCCTGAATAAGAGGTTCAAAGGATGATGATAAGTGACTCGCATCTATAAAGCTGAAAAATGCTTAATCAAAAAGAAAATAATGACATTTTTTTCAACCCAAGTGAAATAACCATCCATTAGTTGTACAGCTTGTTCCTTTTAAGTTCTTTGAAGGTTGGAGCATATCACAGGGTTAGAAGTGGGGCTACACCCTGGACAGGTTTCCAGACCACACACACTAACATTTATTCATATGTAAAATTTAGACTCATCAATCTAACAAGTATCTTTTTGGCAAAAACTGAACCACTGTGTATATAGAGGACAGGAGGTCGATAGAAGACCAAACGAGGTGGCCAAAGTAAGCCTGAAATCAAATTGACCAACCTTTGGAAAATGAGTGTGTCCTGCACAGTCTTATACGCAGGTCTGTGCCAGAAAACAAAAAACATTACAGTCACATGCTGAGCGCTAAAGTTTCAAAAATTGTCAAACTGGAGCACAGGAAATTAATTTAAAAACTTCCACTATGTGCTGGAAGATTATCCGAAAAGTCTGTTGCCAAACACAGACAGGGTGCCAGCAAAAACAGAACATAAGGAGGAGAAAAGAAGCCCTGATGCCTCCTCTGTAAAGAAACGGGCGTCTATCTTCTAACATGTGAAATAAAGAGAGTGGAGACTGTTTGAATAAAACAAGCTCAGCTGTATATTTGTTTTTTCCATCCAATCCATTTTCATAACTGCTTATGATGGAATCACAGGGGGACTGGAGTCTATCCCAGTGGTCAATGGGTGAGAAGCGGGGTACACCCTGGACAGTGTGTCAGTCCATCACAGGGCCACACAACCAAACACACTGGAATTTCACACAGCAGGAGGAGACCTTTTATGTGTGGAGTTTGCTTCCCTCGTCGGTGTGGGTTCCCTCTGGGTACCCCAGCTCCCCCCTCCCATCCCAAAACGCGCATGTTAGGTTAATTGGTTTAGTTGAACACTCTAAATTGCCCCTGGGAGTGAACTTGTGTGTGTGTGGTTGTGCGTCTCTGTGTGGCCCTGGGAGTGACTGATTGTCAGTGGGGAGAGGCTCCAGCGACCCCCCCCCCACCCCCGCCCCAACCCACCGCGACCCTAAAAGGGATAAGTGGTATAGATAATGGATGGGTTGGAAATAAAAAATATCAATTATTGTTCAAAGGTCTGACTGTGGATTTGTGAGGATATCTTTTTTCTTTTTTTTTTCTTTACTCACTTTCTTTGGTCATCTCTTTTTGTCTTGTTTGTGCTCTTCCCACACGTTGACTTAGTGAGCCAATTACCACAGCTGCCCTTTGTTTGTCATTAGCTCCTGTATCAATACATCCTGGTTTCCTTTGTTCACGGGCAGACCCATCTTTGTTTCCGCTCTCCTTTTGTGCCAGACTGTGTGTTTTCTTTGGCACACATTTTGGATTTTTGGTGAGATTTAGACATCCTGCCATTGCAGTGCTTTCAGTTTGATTTATTTTATTGGAAAATAATTGTGATTTTTATACCAAGAGGAAACAGCATTCTTTGACAGGATAACTTTCAGTATTTTTCTCAATGAGTGATGAGATAGCCTTGCCCATTCAGACAAAATTACAAAATTCTTGTGTCCCCCAAGCAAGCACCAGTTTTTCCCTTTTGCCACAAAGATGGTACAAACGTCTGATGTTTTAAATTAATCCTCAGACAACACTCTGTTTACTCCTCTTAAACTTCACTCCGAGTCTTGGCCTCATTGAGATACGATTTCCTCCAGATTGGAATCCGTATTTGGGTCCTGCTCTCGTCCACATGTGCTGCTTTGCATTGGACTCACAGATAAACTAATAAACGGACAGTCAAAGGTTATTGTGACTGTAAAATGATAAATGAATAAGCTTAATTTAAACATATCACATCACAAAGCAAGGCACATCCCGGGTCTCATCTTTGGGTCTATTGTTTCAAACCTGTGGATTGAAAGAAACAAAAAAAACAACTATGAATTACAGCACACGTATAGAGAACACACATGCAGAATCCCACCTACCTTATTACAGACAATGTGCCGCCAGTAAATGGTTCATGTTAAAAGGGGTTGTACAGTCTCAGCTTTTTCAGGAGCTGTGTGATGTGGAACATTTCTCCCAGAGGTTCTCTGTGCCGTGGCATATGAGAGATGCAGCAGGGGGGAAGTGTAAGGATGAAGTTAATTAAAAATGCAAGACAACATCAAACCCTGCTCAAAGCAGACACTCTCACGCTCTCTTCTGGTATGTGTCACATAAAAATGCATTTTGATACACCTCACCCTTCAAACTGACCCTCCAGCCTGCCTCCCATCGGATGGATCATAGTATCAACATGCATGGTTCTCCTCTGGAGAAGGCTGAGCCCCCCGGGTGGATTATTCAAACCTGACCCAGAGGAATGGAAAATGCTAAAATCTCGTTATTATTCAATGTGAGCTTTTATCTGTTTTCTTCTTAGATTTCCTACTGAAGAGCTGCTGAGGAATAACCGCTCTTGACTATCTGGTCTCATTTTTTTTTTCCATCATGCCCAAAATAGCATTGTTTAATTATTCAATTTGCAGACTAGCTTTTGAGTTTGATCAACTAAAAGTCATTTTCGGTGACTACCTTTAATTATTTGATTCAGTTGACTATTAATGTCCCACAGCAGCAGCTGTAAATCCTCTAAAAACTCATCTGTGTGTCTCATGTCTTTAAAATTGTGTGACTACCTCTTCTTTCTAATTTGGTGAATGGAGACATGGGGCCATGCTAATCTGTCCCCACACACCGCTCTGATAGCAGCCTTTGGAAAACATGTGTAATTCAGCCTCACATTTCTATATCCAATTCGTCATGACTATAACACCATAAAGAACAGTGTTAAAAAAGGGTGAAATATAGCTATGCATCTTATAGCGAGATAGTGATTTTTAAAGAAAGTCAAACAAATTATGGACAGCTGCTAACTCCAGGCATTGCCCAGAGCTGATGGGTACCCCGGCAACCATGGGAAGAAGCTGGTTCCCGGGATTAGCATCACACAGCAGAGGCCTGGTCATTATGAACTGACACTCAGTTGGCTGTGCAATCTGGCCAAAAGCTCATTTCCATTGTAAACTTCTAGCTCGCGGAGATTGCTTCTGTCTACACAGTACAGTAATTCTGACTGGATTCTTTGAGACGTCTGAGAATCTAATTTCATTTTTAAAGAGAAAACAAACATCCAAAAAAACAAGCGCATTATGAAAGCTGATTTGACAAAAAATTATATTGATTTTCTTCTGTGCTGAAAAAGTGCTTTTACAGTCATGAAAGTTGGGGAAAAGCTTTGGAAAGCTACAAAGACATACATTTGAATAATGCTCCCTATAAGGTCACCACTGTCATGGCTCACTATATGAAGGATTATTTCTATATCAATATTGACAATGGACATTTTAAAGATCAAGGTATCACTATGCTGGCAAGCACATTTACTCATTTGTTTTGGTCTAAGTTTTGGCCATTATTCATCTTGTGCCTTATCAGGAATTCCCCATTTCACAATTTTAAGGACACAAATAAATCAAACTTTAGCAAAATGATGAACGTTTCTACTGGAGGTCAGGTAATCTTTAAGATGATGATTTTGATAAAAAAAAAAAGATGAAAAAAGGCCATGACATTTACAACATTTACAAAAATAGCTTGTAACAGCATCAGGTTGGTCCTATTTTAATCTTAGTTAAAGAAAAGTTTCCATTTGAATACCCCAAACTTAATGTTCGGTAAAACAACAACTTTTGAAGTTTTGATCATTTTAAGTAGTTTTTTAATCATCATTAAAAACGAACTAATCAGAAAATGAGCATGCTGTACCATGAGAATGCTAAATGCATGTGACATGCATGTGTGAAATGAAATCTTAGTGATGTAAAAACAAAGATAGGGTCTCTTCTCCTTTTCCTTTCACTGAAGCTTTGAATTCGATCACTTCAAATGTGATTAACAACAAGCTCGGTCTTGACCTTCGAGATTAACTTTTAATATTTCATCAGCTCTGCTGAGAGATGGAGAGGGCAGTGTGTTAAAGGATCAACGAGTGATGTGTCACTCATTGAGGCTTAAGCTTTTGGTCATGCAGCACCGTTTTTGTTGACAATCTCCGCAAGCCGGCAGCCTGATATACTTCACATAACCATGCAAAAACAGTGTAAGGCGCTGGCTGTTACAGTACTAAGTCTAATCCTGATGGATTTTTTCCCTCTTCTTGCGTATGTAAGCCTCGCAGACCACAAAATCAGAGACTTCATTGCTAGGCAACCAGTCTCGGCACAGAGATGGGGAGGGTGTTCGGTGTTTACTGTGTTTTCTGCCAGTGGGAGTGTAGCCTCTCCAAAAGAGAAAAGATACGGTGGATACAAGTCATCTGTGCAGACTTTAAAACAATTCCAAGTAATTGCTGGATCCCATAGGAGCACGTATGACCCGTTCATCTTGGAGTCTGTCATAGCCTGTATCGTTCAGCTCCAAACGCGGTTTATTAAAGGTTCACGGCGAGAGACGGCCTCTGGGTTACTGTGCTGTAAATCCAGCGGGCAGAATACAGAGGGAGAGGCAGCTCTCTGTGGAATGGGGAATGATGAGGTAATCATTCACCCTGATCTGAATTAATAAGGCCTCATTAGGCAGTCAGAGACACACTGCAGCGCTGAATGGACCCACAGTGTGGATTTACCCGTCATCTCTGTTCAGATTTGGCTTCTGCAGCCACCGATGCACAGTGTGTTCATTAGGGAGCTCAATGCATCATTCTAACTTTTGCTGATCTGAGATATATGGAAATCACGTACCATGTCCCAGGAACGACCTGGCCTCACATCTTCCTGCTTTTCAGTACAAGAGGGAAAAGCTTTGAATGCCACGCAGCGGAGAATGTGTGCTTATCAGATTGAATTTCCGATTGTTAAATTAATTTTCCTGCTGCATTTGAATGATCTACCTCATGAGGAAGTCCTCACCTACAGTCTGCCAAAGCAAGAGCAGTGTACTGGGTTAGCAGGGGGAAGGCTTCAAGGGTTCAAAAACCACAAAAGGGCACTCGAGGTGGGTTTTTGTGCACTTGAACTCTCAGCAACCTTTATGGGTTTGAACCCCTGTGAGGTGAGGCTAAATGTGCAAACAGCCCAATTGAAAGTCACACGGGGGACCGATTAAAAAGACCAAAAGAGCTCCCCACAATCTAGATTTCATTTCCCAGAATAAACATTTTGCATCAGGGCCTGAGCTTTCACCTCCTTGTCAGTCTGTTTTGAAATTCAATAGATGGTAGTGGCAGATCTCTGCAGATGGCAGAAAGAATTGTTTCATGGAGTGGAAGCCTGTGGTTTTAGTTTTATTCCCAGGGAGTGCTTGCCCGAGCAGACTGAAGGGCACTTTGGTTCAGAAAACACCCCGCCTGACTTCAGTCTAAGTGGATGTGACAGGTAGTCATAAAAAAAAAGAAAAAGGAACACAACAAAAAACACAATACTAAAATCACTGACATAAAATCCTTTGCTCTAGCTTTTCTTTATCTGTCCACTTCACATGATGCTGCATTTGGAGCAAACCAATAAGACGACCAGCTCAAGTTTGGCTCATTTAAGAGTGTGATTTTGTCATTATTTTAACTGTCAAAATCTAAATGAAAAATGATAGTAGACCAAAATGCAGAGTTGAGATAAAATCTGATCATTCTGTTAAAAAGTGAGAAGTACATTTTGTATAATTCAGTGCTCACTGTGAAAAAGAAAGAAACTTTGCGGTAAATTATTGACGACTTAGTCATTAACCTACTTCTGCTGTTTTGTCAGAATTAGCCACAACTAAGAATAAAGTAAGAAATCAGGGCCAGACACTTGGAGGCAAAACTGAAACAGTCACATTGTGTTCAGACTTTAACTTTGTAATTGATCTGTTTTCAGTGACAAGCGATGAAAAGATAATCACAAATAATAGGAACTGGTTTACCAATACATTCCATAGAACTGCTGCTTTTTACAAACTAACACTCTTGATGTTTACTGGGTAGATGTACTGCTGTGAAATAAAGATAGGATTCCCAGAGGACAGGTCAGTTATAGGACAGTGCCTGTCAAGGAAAGGCTTGCATTGCTCAACGCACACAGGCCAGATTAAAACAAAGCCACCGAGAGGCAAAATTGAGTCCCTAAGATCCAGCAGCCGGGGACAAGATGTCAATGCAACAGTCACATGTTCAGCATTGATTATATGTCAACAGATGTTCCCAGCATGTATTGTGCATTTTGTGTACATCGTGCACCAAATATGATGTGCAGATCACAGCTCAATGAATCCAAAACAGCTGCTTCCATGTTTATTTACCTTTCGCGAAAAAGAGACATCTTGGGAAATACACTGCTTCACCCTCCTTCCTGATAAGATTGATTGTGGTCTCATGACTGACTTTTTAATCAAGGTTTTAAGACTGCTAGCTGTTTAGTGTAGCTAAGCACAAAGCCCGGATAAGCAGTCTAATAAAATCTTCACAAGTTGGTTTGAATATGCAGTTAAGTGGGAGTACAGATTTCTTTACCTTTTCCTGTATACAATCATGGGAGGAGAATCAATCTATCCACTTATTTTTGTCATATACAGTATATATATATATGCGTGTATAAATGAGCGGTATAGAAAATGGATTAATGGATGGAAAAAATAAAACAGAGCCAACTCCAGTCAAGAGTATATGCGTGCCACTACTAAAGTCAGGTACTCTGCATAAATCATACTTTTATAGTCCTTCAACGTTGGTTTCAGGAATAGGATAGGTGTTTTTTTTCTTTTTTTCTCTGCAGGGTTAGTATTAATCAAGACCAGTGATTCATTCATTACAGTTAGTTCTGAAGCAGATAAACAGATGCAGTTCCGCAGTACCTTTTTAATTGTGTTCATTTATGTATCAAATTCACCCACACAAAAGTTCAAGTTACTGATGTCTCTTTGGTGACAGTACTTTTTGGAATCTACCAGTACTTAAAGTCTGCTGTAATGATGCTGAGGACCACTGACGGATGGATATAAGATGAAAGTCTTCTGCAGGTGTTTCATAATGTTGAGACCAGCAGTGTGTCCTGTTTTTCCTAACAAACAATCCATGCCGTTCCTTACAATTGTAGTTCTTTTCAAGCGGACATTAGAGCAGCCTCAGTCTCTTATCCAGCCACCCACAGAGTTAGCTGACACAGATGAATGAGCTGCTGCTAATGGAAAACAGGTGAAAAAAAGAGATGCTCGCCTCTTTGAGACATTCAAAATTGGACATAAGACAAGAATAAAGTTATTTCCGATTTAAGATGAGACAGAACACATTGTATGAAGTTTTTAAATTTCATGAAAAAGATCTTGAGTTTGTCAATTCAGTTTCAAACATAACTCACCACATATTTCTTACAATCCTTTAAACGCCCACCTAACAGAAACTCGTGCTGGTTGTGATGATAAAAAATGTCTGGTTTTTGGCTCCTTCACATACGATGGCCAAACGTAAAACCAAGCTTTTCCCAACAATTTATTATAAGACTTACTTTATATGCGGTAACTATTTGAAAAACAGGCCTTTGACAGACACTGCTTTCCATTAGAGCTGAATGTTTGCAAGCTAAATGTCACAGCTCAAGGCTCCCTGAGTGAAACGAAGGGCTGCATAAGCCCAACATAAAAAGTGCTGTTTCTACAGCAGAACAGAGACACTTTTTTGGCCATCAGAGATTGTGCATAAAAGGTTATTGGTTAAAGGAACCTTTAGAAAAGACAGCTGACCCATAAGGTTCACACACAAATTGATAATGCCAGACACCTGACATCCCAGTGCTCCAAGTCAATTTTTAAGAGAGTCTGTTATATATCAAGTGAAATCTTCCTCCCTGGGTTTGCTTTTTTGCAAAATCTACACAGTCATATGTCGGTGTGTTGTTCATGGTTCTGAAATGACTTGATTAACTCGGGCTTATAAGATCAACTCCACTCTTCTGTGTCAGGCGGAAATCTTGTTTTGTAAAAAGAGGTTTTTCAGATGAGTCAAAGTCTGTCCAGACTTTCAGACCTCTGAAAATCAAAGGTGTGAGGCGTCCTCCTGAACCTGGACAAAAAGTAAGTTAGTAATACGTTTTGTCTGGGTCAAACTGCACAATGAATTGGTCTGAAAACCCTTTTATGATGCTTCGGACTCTGGGAACCCCCATGAGGGATGACATTGGATCAGTTCTGAAAAATCACAAACATATTGCTGACATAAGCAATGAGTGAGCTCAGCAACATGGACTTCAGCTTTGGCGCTGATGCACCTCCGTGGTACAGAGTGCCAGAGCAGGCCCTGTTGAGTCCAGCAAATTGCCCTAAATGGTTTTACATACCTCCCTCATTGAAATAGTCACTTTGATTTACCTCGTATAGCGGGCAGCCGGGAGGACATTGAGTTTCCAGCGGATGGGTGTCTTGTACAACTGCGATAAATAATCCACAGGGTGTGTTTAACAGATTAATGGCTTTATGCTTGAGTGCGAGCCCTCCTGCGTCGTCCGTGGGTTTGAAAGAGCTGCTGTGATGCCGTTCCGCTCTGTACACTGTTTGTTTTCACTGCCTGCAGCTTCACAGCTCAGCTGCTTGTGCTTTTTCGGCGCCTCTCCTGAAAAAAAACGCCAGCGTGCTTTCTCCCACCGTGAAAGTTTCAACTCACGTTTTTTACGAGCCCTTGGTGGCTAATAGGTGTTTCGCGGGCACAAAATGAGCTTATCCCCAAAAATGATTTTGTCGTGGGATGCTTCCTCTTTCACCGCTGGCAAGAAATGGCATCAATTATTGTTTTATTTCCTCATTGATGGCATTTGAAATTCAATGCAAAATGAATAAGAACCCTCTCGGGGGTTGCTTTTTGCCACTTTAAGAGCAGAAATGACCTATATTGTATATATAAATTGCCTTTATTATCATTTATGAATAAAAAATTATATTCCCACGGGAAGCCGTTAGGCTGCTTGTCACTTTTCAGAGGATTTCCCCCTCAGATTAATCACATCAAGTGACAGAAACACTCACTCAACACAGGAACAAAAACCTTCTGGAATAAATTAAATCTTTATTTTTTCAGCCTTAAATTCAGCCTTTGTAGTATCACTTTCATTGAAGCTCAACTTTTGAGGCAGAATTCAGTATTTTAAGAAAAATGAAAGAGTCTCTGTTTTCCACTGATGTTGACTGTACGGTTGCTGTTGTTATGCTGTCAGTGCTCTCCCACTTACGCTGATGAACACACACACAGTTTGATGTTGGTTTTAAATAAAGTAGACCACTATGGTAATCAATTCAGGACCTTGAAGGTTAGTGCAGAGTTTCACAGTAACATGTCAAATATATTAAACAGGAGGAATTGCACGCACTCTCATTCCAAAGGCAACATGTTTGCTGGAAGAAAAAACAAAAAACATATCCTCGTGTGACTTTGTCAGGATAAAATGAAAACCATCAAACTGTTTTAAAGCACATTCCCAGGCTGGACAGCTCCTGGAGGCAGAGATACTGCAGTTTATGGCCATTTAACTTTGCCAACATTTGACATTTCACGGCATCTTTCTGACCTCTTCAACATGATGGCAAATGTATTTTTCATGGATGTATCCCTGCACGGCGATGGATATTTATCTCTATGACAGCACAGGTATTCCCTTCAACCGAAGTCTCTGTTATTGCGTTTAGTTAGATAAATAGTTTCAGATCAACACCCAACCTAATAAACTGGTAGCGTCCCAAATGATTCAACAGTTTGTTCAACCATAACCTTTATTATGTTCCGATATGTTCCACCTTGATATTAAAAGATGATGCATGGTGTATCTTTGGCTGTGCTTTCTTGAAATCTTTTGCTGCCTATTGACTGGTATACCCACAGGCATGGATACAGTTTTATTTACAGAACTTAACTTTTTATAGGGTGACTGGTTATAAAATGTCTCGGTGTCTGACTTTACATGTTGAGTTATAATGGTGAAACTATGGGAGCAGAGCTGGATTGAGCCACCTCTGAAAATGCCATAGGCATGTCTTCTATCATGTTCTTTATTCATCAGGAGTTCTGCATCCTTACCTTTAAATGTTACCAATGTGAGGCAGCGCATGGTGGTATTTGAATTAGTCTGAGTCCTTTCTCATTTTTCCTGTCAATGACTAAAGAGCGTGGGCTCAGAATCCACATTGTTATTTTGAGTGTGGGCTCGGATCCAAAATCCCTCTTTCCAAAAACGTTGCTGCTCCCTTCCAATCTGAGGTGAAATACGCGGCTCACTTCAGCTCCGAAAGCCGAGGCTTTCCCTTTTTTGCCTCAAACATTTGTCAGTAAATGGTGTGTCTTCACAGATCAATGCTCGGGTGTGGATGGCTGAGAGAATTTGTGGAGCTCTGAATTGTTGCATAAATGGTGTTCTACTCATTTTCTTTGCAGAGAGTTCAAAATGACACACTGAAGCAGCTGTGTATTTCTGTTGTTTGGTGTAATTGTAGTAGTTACTATATAGCACATGAAATCTTGACTTTAATTTGCACTGGCAATCTTTGCTCTGTGAAATGTAAATATTACTATAGAAAAAGACAGTATACAAAGGGATTGAAATGTGCTCTATAAATTAAATCATACCATACATTTTGCATTTAAGAGAGCCCGTGCTCAGCTATAGTTAAAGATATATATTTGGATGGAACTTTTATCTAATAAAATTAGATATGATATGGTTTATTACCCATTTTTATAAAAAAAAGAAAAGAAAAAGTTGTGGTCAGTTTTTTTAAAGTAAGCCTGCCTGACTCCAGTGAAGAAACTCATCTCTGGGAATACAAAACAAGCGGTCCAACATGTCGGACCGTCCCATTATTAATTAATGGGGTTGATTTTTTTTTCTGATCCAAATATTCACGGTCAAATATACTCAGCCTCCCTGCTGGGACATTAGCATATCTTGCCTTCGGTCCACTTTCTCATTCTAGTTTCCATTAATGGTAAAATGATGCTCAGTGAACCCACATATTAAAAATCTCCATGTAATTTATTACCAGGCAGCGGAGATCAATCCAAACTCCAGTTGCAGTTAAATAACTAATTGTTGGTTGGCTTGTTGGAAAACACATTTATTTTAGAAAGGCCTCAACAGCAAGAGAGCTTGTTTATTTCACAGAGGAGTGACTGACCTTGTGAAGCGCTCATGGTGAGGGGGGTTGGGTTTCGTTCATTCAAAGCATGCATTCGTTTGTCTGTTGATCATACAACATCAACGTCCACGCTGTGACAGCAGCGCATTCTCACTGTGAGCAACACAGGTGCAAGACATCGCTGAAACGTTAAAAGGTGTTGAATCATTTTACTTAGACAATGTTCAGAGTGCACATCCAATTTTAGTGTTGGGGAAATTTTGGTTTGGAACTTTCCAGAGAATGTCTGCATGAAAAAACAAAACAAAATAACACTTTAGATCCAAACTATGGATGGAGTTAGGAATGACACCAGTAGAATTTCTTTATATGTTTCTGTCCAGATGTTCAGGCTCTGGGTAAGACAATTAATGTAGCGTAGCTTAGTACAAAATGTATTTGAAATGGAGTACGACCATAAGGACTCGAGATTTTTTTTTGTTTTTTATACACATACACTCGGTCTGGATACAGAGGAATTATTGCACAGAACTTAAATCCAAAACTAAAAAAAACAAGAGCACAAGGAACAATAATAGAAGGTAACAATTTATTATGTCTGTTTCATTACTTCTTTCTCATTTCTACAGTCTCGTTGGTTTTCAGGCTGACAGTTTGATCGTTAAATATCCATCTATCCAATTTAAATACCAGCATAATCCTGAGGGTGTTGGAACCTGTCCCAGCTGGTATTGGGCAGGTCCCAGTCCGTCACAGAGTTACACAGAGACAAAAATCATGCAACGATCATATTCTAGACACAGAAAGAACTGGCAAACCTAAAAGATAAGACACACAAAAAACCCAGCCAGGGGTCAAACCAGGAGTACCATTTTTTGGGGAAATCCGTCTAGTTTAGAGGTCTGGAAACTTTTCCATAATCTCCTAGTTAGGAATGCTGGTGCCATCCCCACAGAGACCCAAGAAGCTTCTGTATGTCGGGACTCGAACTCAGTTTGGTCTCCTCCTAAAAACAAACAGCCTTTTTTCAAAAGGCAGTCATCCCTTTCAATTAGGCTTTTGATGATATTGCCAGGAACAGTTATGAATGTTGAAGAAGAAAATCAGACATCAATTAGCTTTTATATGGGTTTGATTCCTTTTAAAATGGCCTCAGACATCTGCATTAACATTGCCCAGAATGTACTTTTATCCTGCTTAGTCACTAATGAGAGAGAAAAAAAAAGAACTCACAGCATTGCTCCAGTGAATGTGAATAAGAAATGGAGAAGGTAAATGTAAGAGCACCCCGGGAAAAATCTGTTGAATCCATTTCCTCCACAGAGTTCAGTTATCTCCGCGAGAGAAAGTTTATGTGCCGAGAGAACAAAAACAGACAAACAAAAGTTCAATAAATCAACCCGACCCGGGCACTGCTGGGGATGCAGCTACGGGTTGCAAACTGCACAATTCACAAGATTGAGCCTTTGTGTGAAGTCTAGCTGCAGGCAGGGATTTCTCATGTTTCACTGCTGTTCCATTTCATTTCTGCCACAGCTAACGGCTGATTCGATGAACGCAGAGACTCAAAATTTCTCATTATTCTCTCCCAGCCAAAACCTATGCAGGAAATGTCTAGAATGTAAAGGAAGACAAAACAGTCACTTGACAAAGGCCAAACACACTGACAGCGAGGGGCATGTAGCTCTCCAGAAAAGCCTCAAGTTAAATGCAAAGCTCATGTAAATACTGGGTTGGTCACTTGTCACTTAAGGGGGAGAAAAGACCAAAGCGAGTGTCTCTTTGCATCTGCCCGAGCTCCTCTTGTTCTTCGGAGGCCTCAACATTTGGAAGGGAGACAGACCTCTCCAGTTATCAGCTGGCAGTGATATTATCCAGTCCACCCACAGACTGTGAAAAGGATAAATCCCACGCATTTAGAGCACAAGTGGATCCACACGCACACACACACTCGCGAGCGCACCCCAGCACACACAAAACATCTACCAAATTTAAAGATTCAGTACTTAAATTGTGTGGATAGGGAATTCATTTCGCACAGTGTAGTTTTGTGGTTCAGTAAGCTCCCTCTGGTGACTGTAGATGCAGATTATTCAATCTTACATCTGAAACCTCCAGCTGCAGAAAAGAATTTGCCACCTGCGGGAACAGTGACACACAGAAAACAACTCGCGTTTTCCAACGTTTTTGCTCAAACAGCAACTGCCATTGCATAATGCTCACCTGGTGGATACTGAACACAGTGGCTTTCAACTCATATGATGCATAGAACTGACCCAACTTTCTCATTTCTAAATTAGACCGTCATAAAGCTTCTTGTAATTTACATTTATCAGCTGTACAAAGTTTGTCATGTTAACTAAGCTGAACATAACTAAAAAAGCAAATAAGAAAGTTATGAGCTAGGAGTGTCAGGTTCAATAATACTGAATCAAACTCAATTTACTGATATTAGTTAGTTTGTAAATAGTAATTGATATCAACGTTATTAATATAAAAGACAACACACTAGCAAAAACACGATATAATCACATTATCGTTGTTAAACTACTGCAATCCATTAATTAATGTCCACAGATGTAATTCCTGCTTTTTCTTTTTTTTGGTGCTACTCCACAGGGTAACAGAGCATTTAATCAAATAATCTGATGACCCCCCCCCCCACCCCCATAGGGAATGAAGCCACATCTTTCAGTCACTTTTTTTTCTCTACATCTGGTTTGCATTCACTTGTTGCTTTCTGTTAATTCTTGCATTATGTCGCTTTCTCCTTTGGTGCCCTTTTTGTTGCAGCTTTACAGGGAATAAACTATTTGGTTAAGGTTGGGAAAACATGATAGATTGCACAATTTTGTAATCATGTTCACATCTAAATGTCATTTTCTTGGATTACAAAAAGGGCTGTGCACATGCATCACATCCTATCAGGGAATAGTTCTTTTGAAAGAGTCCTGCCCCTGCATTGCCTCTTTTGGAATAATTCAGCCTGGCACAGAGAAGCATCCACCCGCTACAGGTAAACGATGTAACATGATGGCATTCATGAACAGGAACTTTATGTGCTCTGCAGTGTTAAACACAACACGCGGCCTTCTAACACCATTATGCTCCAGCGTCCACTTATCTGGAGGCTGTTGTCATGCTCTCTAACTTTATTAAAACTCAACACAGGTTGGTTATTATGGCTGAGTAACATCCATGGACTCACTCCCACTCTTACATGGCTTACACACATTCTGTCAGTTATACATTCTTAATTTTGAAAATAAAAGGGAGGCTGTGAAAAATGCAATAAAACGGATTATAATAAAGAGATTTAAATTATTTTCAAACATCATAAAATCAATATTTCCTTCACCACAGATCAAAAGGCATCAGTTGTTTGAAATAAGACGTGAACATTTTAGAACTGAGCAGAACAATGTTTTTTTCTTTTGGTGGAGTAATGTCTCATTTTGTCTATGCTCCTCGGCAGCCCAGGCGGGTGAAAGCTCTGGACTGCAGTCAGGTCAGTCCAGGACCCAGACTCCCCAGCTACAAAGGCATGCTGTCATATTAGATGCAGCATGGGTTTAGTATTGTCTGGAGTATGCAACATGTCTACATGAGGGCATGTTTCGCTTTAAACTCCACCTTACATAAATTCCAGGAGTGCAGGTTGCCTGCTCAACAGGCTTCAACACAACCCCATAAAATCAGATATTCAGGTTTTCGGTCCCTCTTTTTATAGTTCTAACATGAGCAAAATTTTGATTAAAATATTTACATATTCAATATCAATGATTTTTTTTGGAGTCTGGGTTGTTTGTGATTTTACATGGTATTTTCTATTCTGTCTCATTTCTCTGGTGCAAAACCCATTTTTACACAGAAGTTGAAACAAAAACAGAGCTAAATTATTTCAGTCTTCAGTGACCAACTGTGTCAGATTTAAAAACTATAAACATATCTAGAACTGGAGGCCAACAACATCCTCAGAAAAATTGACAGATGCATGTTTACCACTATGTTACATCACCCTTTATTTATGCTTTTTAATCATTCGATAGCTGAGGGTAGTTGCTCGAGTTTTGCATAAAGAGTCAGTGTCCGTTCTTGCTGAATGCCAGTGTGAACTGCTCATCCGCCCATAGCAAAGTTGTGTAATGCTCCTCCCCTCCTTAAACATTTATGCACTGTGTCTATGATGCAACGCTGTTCTGTAGTAAAACAAGATGAGTTCAGACATTTCCCCATTCAAATACCCTCAGACCTCTTGGGGAAAGCATGTTGCCTTTATCTGTAGCGTGCATATTCCAGTGTACTCCTCTGTATGCGCAGTACCTTCACCCATGCAAGTCACCATTTCATATGCACTGATGCACCCCTCCGCCATTGGAGCTGTAAGAGCCAGTTATCTCAGGCAGCCATAGCATTAGGTGAATATTCAACAGCAGCTACCTTCAGTTTCCTCTTTGACTGGTTTGAGGTACAATAGGAATTAGTAACTTCATGAGCTCTCTTCATGACATGCCTCTTAAGGCGAAACAGTGTAGTCATAATAATTGTGAAATACCTGGTGTGAAACATTTTCAAATGCATTGTAAGATATCAGATAATCAGCTGTGTCTGCTAATGAGACATTTTTAACTTTGTCTTCAAAAGTTCGTAATGAATCTTGAATTGAGTGCCATTAAAGGAAAAAGGAAAATTCGTCCCTAGAAAGGTCTTGATGACGTCAGAAGTTTCTCAGTATCATGGATGACTGGCCTCCCTTTTATCATAATGTCAGAGTTTCTGTCCTGTGAAGAGGTTTGGCAGAGTCAGTGCTGATCCGAATCCCATAATGGTCACATAATGGTGTGAAATGGATTGTTAAAAACAGATTACAGAGGTGTAGAAATAAATCCTGGGCCACAATTCAGCTGGGAACCTTTCACCTCCAACTCACCTGGACCTTAATGATGGGACATTGATTTGGTGTGAACTGGGAGATATTATCGGACACTTGTTGTCCCACAGACTGGACACTTCTACAGATACTGCTATAGTTTGCCTGTTTTCCTTTTCTGTAACGTTTGTTCTTCTGTTTTAGGGGAATTTGAAGAGGGATGGGAGTCTCTCAGAGGGATAATACTTGTATTAAAATTTTGAATTCAGGTACTTGTTATTCAAGTTGTTTTGAATCCTTGTAATGCATAAGGTTGATGTTTATGCTTTACACAGGATGAGTCTTAAAAATGAATTTTATTAATTCACTATTTCTTCAGTGATAAATTGTCCCAAGAAAGTGTGCGTTTGATTTTTGGTTTGTTGTTTTTATGACATTTTTTTAAGTAGATAATAGCCATCTGTGGAGGATAGACTGTTGCGTGTTCCTCCTCCTTCATGTCAAAATTCATAACTCTCAGGTATGGAAATGAATGCTCCCCAGATATATATACAAATATCCTGTGGTGGGAAAGTCATAACATGTGTGCGCACGAAAAGCTTGCATTTAGACTTTAGTGTTCATAGCCACACACTTGACTACTGAGTAGAAGAGTCGAGATCAAGTTCAGATCCTGGCTGCTGATGCCTTCAGGTACCAGTCCTTTGAAATCTTGATTTAACATTCAGCTGATGTCTTGTCACTGTTCTACACCTTTTCTAAAAGGCACCTATTTGGCTAAGGCTAGATACTTAAATCAATGTGGATAATGTTAAAAAGTACATTGACCTATTCTGTATTACCATAATGCATCAAAAATGATTTTTCGGGATTACCTTCTGACTTTCTGATGAGTTTAGATTTTTTTCCTCTGCATCATTAATAATAAATGATAGGATGAGTCTCCTGTGAGACTGGTGTGGACAGCAAAATTGCTGAAATACTCTTTAATATTTTTTCAAAGATAAAAGTCAAGCAACATAACTAAACCATACATCAACTTTATGTTGAGTCTACATCTTATTGGTTGATGTGTTGGGAATGCTAGGTGACAAAACCCCCTTGAGGCTTCTCTTAGAATCAACATGGAAGCTTCAATTCATGACCTCCTGAGAACCAAGAAAATCACCTCTTATTACCACAAGCTATACTGACATAATAAAAAATAAGAAATAAAGATAAATCTTCAACATCTAAATTAAGAGAATGAGATCGGTCTCGCTTCTTCAGCAGCCTTAGGGTCCTCTGGCATAAAACTAGATTTGTGGAAGAAATTGATAGTCTGCTTTGTTTCAACGGGCAAAATTAAAATATCAAAACTGTAGCAATACCCCCAAAAGAGCATTTTGAATACTGAAATGATCGAAAGCTATTGGAGATGCACAAGAGAGTTTTTAGTTGAAGGTTCTAGAGACCCAAACACTCAGCTCCCCGGAAAAGGTAAAGGAAAACATAGCAGCTCCGTTAACTTCAGAAATGTGCATTATATTCATAGCAATCAATTCTAAGTCTTTAAATGTGCATTTAATAATGCAGTTAAACTGAAGCCCACTTCTGTGGCAGTTAACAAAACCCTCCACTGTGAATAAAATGATTTGTTCAATTCTTTATGAGCTTTGGTAGACTGCTGGAGACTATAGGCTTATGATAAATGGAATAAGCTGACTGCATTTCCATTTAGAGCAGACCAAGATTCAAATAGACAATTCAATAATACTAACCCTCAGAGAGTGGCTTCAGTGAAAACGGAGCCACCATTAATAGAAGAGGTTGATGTCCTTGAAGCAATTATAAAGAAACACAATTGTTACAGTCATACCTAGGAATCATAAAGCGATAAGGAGATGTGGGATATGCTGATATGATAGACATGACATTTTCAAGGTTACACAAAAAGGATAAATCAAAGTCTGAGAAGGGAATGAAAACAGGATGCAACCATGCAGACTTCAAAGGAATAAAGGATTATCAAGGTGAATCCCCACGCAGGCTGAGGAATATAATTGCTGGTCATTAAAACACGCATTAAAGCCAAGAAATAAGCAAGCTTTGTTGATAAGTGGGCTCCGTTTGTGTGGCCCACTTTAATGTATCCTGTGACACTGATAAAAATGTGTGATGTTCACAAAGAAGTGATTGCCACATACAGTTGAGAATGTTCTGTTGGAGAAGAAAAGCTATGAGAAAGGTATGTCGTCACATATTTGAAACATTTGCATTCAATCGCACTTTTTACACTGCCTCTCTTTATGAAAGGGTTTTCACTTTATTATTAATGACCCCGGACGCAATGAAAGAGACCTACCGTAATCTAGCCGTGACTCTATCGGCAGCAATAATTTAAAAAAATTATTGCAAAGATCTGAAATAGTAAGAGAAGGCAGCTAACTCTGACATGCATTAGCTGCACTGCCCATTTAGCAGTTTCTGTCCAAAGCTGCAACAATGTTATGCACATTTTTACATTAACTGCCTAACTTTCTCAAGTTGTCTGTGTCGCATGCAGTCATAATTGATTTTAACACTGGATCCAAATTGGAAACAAAGAGGGAATGTTTCTGCCACTTAATCTGCAGCCAGAATTACTGGAGGTTCTAAAAGTTTGATAAAAAAAAAAAAAAAAAGCAGATTGAAAAGAAACTGTCAGTGGAAAATATATTGCTTTCTGCAGCAACGAATGACAACAAAATGACAGCCATGAATCAAAGCAGAGCGGCTGCGACATGACTTCACTGGCCTCAAACAGCTGTTTGGTCACTCATACGTGTCAATCATAGCAGCCAGGCCTCCGAACACCACTCACTTTGAGACCTAAAGATAACTCAGACGAGTGTTTTTTCAAACGAAATGCAGGTAGCTTGAAGGACAGCCGGCAATGATTTAAGATTTATGGTCGCTTTTTTGCAGTTAAGAGTTAAGTTTTTGTGGCCAGTCGTTGTGGCCAGTGAGGTTTTGTTTTCTGTCAAAAACGTATAACTTCTTTGTACCTTTTCTTAGGGTCTTTTTTTCTCTTTAGGGACTTAATTTTCTTAAAATATATAAAAACAAAATCTTCTGTAGAATTATGTTATAAGTAGTTTGTAAGAAAAAATTATTTCCGTTTAAGTAGGTGAATGGAATTATCCTGGATTGTGAATGAAATAAACAATTAGCTATTGAAATTATATAATGATATATATTAATATATATAGGGAAAACATCAGGTGGGAGTGCAAAGTGTGGGTTTGAAGCAAAAAGGTCGCTGGTTAGAATTCTAAGTGGTGCCTAAATTTTCTCTGATATTATGTGATATTCTATGTTCTTCCCACAGTCCTTAAACATTCCTCATAGGTTAACTGGTTATCTAAGATGGCTTTAAGAGTAAGTGTGCATGTTTTTATGGCCTCTGCCTGTCCATCTCTGTCCAGGCTGTACCCCTCTCTCAATAACAGCTGGGATAGGCTGAGTTTGATTAAGCTGGGAAAGACTGGGTGGAATTTTGGACGAGTCACGGGTCCCAACTTTGAACACCTACATCAATTTATTTCAAAATCTTTGACGTCAAAGCCATGCAATGCCCCAGTAGATCTGAGTGATGGTGCACAAACTGTACTGTGCACTGCAATCAAGTCAGACAGGGAGAAAGGTGCCACAGCAGCTGAAAACACGGACAACACGGTACAGAGGGCAGATTCTTCCAGTTCTCCGTTCCATGGCTCAGAGCTCAAGCAAACATCTGTTGAATGCATCAATAACTAAATCTGAGCCAATTACCAGTGAATAACACAGCCTTTGGTCAGTCTGTCCTCAGCTCATTGCTGCTTAGCTCTTGATAAGCGCAACTTTCTTCCATCTTCCTCCCTCCTGCAGGCGTGATTGGCTGAGACTTGTCCAAGGACGAGGATGTGGAGAGCTAGAGCGGGAATAAAAAGCCAACCTGACTGACTCATGTTGTTTATAAAGGATTCAATGCAGGAGTGGGAGTGAGGAGGTGGATGTCTTTGTTTATGCTGGTGTGTGTGTGTGTGTGTGTGTGTGTGTGTGTGTGTGTGTGTGCAAGCTTTGTATTTAATCTCTGGCAGCTATTTAACATCGATATATTCATATTCAGATTTATGCCTCCAACCGCTGTAATGTTTTAAGGCTCTTTTCTCTATATAGGTGGCTTGATCTGGAAGGAGGAGGCAATTATATCTGATTGGACACAGATAAAAAGCTTTGCTAAATGGGTTTGTGCCAGGTCTGTTCTGCACTATGGCTTCTTGTTCCCTGCCATTAATGCTGGATTGAACTGACAGCAGGCATTTAGATAACAAATGACTTATATATATATATATATATATATATATGTGGCAAATACATAGGTATCATTAACACTGTTCATGCAAGTGACAACAGCCACTAAAGAAACACAGCTGTAACTGCTCAGGCATATCGTTCAAACCCACTGTGGGGATCCCTGATGTTTTACCACCAAACCCCTAATACAGCTCTGATCTTTTGGGGCAGAGATATAGGACAGCTGGGATGCCCTGTGGTGTTGGGCACAGAAACAGCAGATTTTTTTGGACCCAGTCGTCTTTTCTGGTGTATTATGCCAACGCTTGATCTGATTAGAATCTGAGAGGTTTGGAGGCCAAGGTAAAATTTTCGTCTCTTTGTGCTCCTCAAGGTGGGTGCATGTTGCTGAGGAAATCAGTGTTGCTGACTTAAACTTTCAAGGTTTTTTACTGTTCTAATGTAAACGTTTTTTCCAGGGCCATGTGCCTCGGTAACATCCTGCTATTCCTTTTTTTCCTCCAGTATTTCTTTCCACAGATACCACTTTGAGCTCATACCTTTTAGAATAAAAAAGATTATCATAAAACTCAATACTAGTTGACCTTTCTATAAAAATGAAGAGGATGTAATTATTTTTGGTACATAGTGTGTTGCATTTCTGTTCGTTGAACATTGCTCAGTACAGTTGCATTTGAAAAAGAAAGAATAACACCGGTTAAGACACTGATCCAGGATCTCAATGGTCTCAATGAAATTAGTCTGCTATCACTCCACTTCTCTACAGATAGTTTACATCTAACCTAGAAGTGCAGCAGGGCAATAACCACGATATAAAAGCACGCAAATATCTGATAATGCACGGAAAAAAATGTACAATGTTTCCATCTTATTTTCCATCTTCAATTAATGTAAATATGTTGTCATTGTCAATTTTTTTAACCACAATAACTGTGTAGTGAAAATCTGATAATGCAACAGACTCCATTGTGGAACACCCAAAGTCTCTCCCTGGCCTAAAATCCCTTCATCTACATGGATTTATCGTTATTGTTTTATTAATCTCGCTGTGAGGAACCTTTTTGGCGGTTGCTTCGAACCCTGAAGTTTAAGTGCTTTCGGCTGCAGAGTTGAGCCATATCAGGGAGAGTTGAGACACCCTGGAGTCAAAGATGAGACGGGGAGGAGGAGGGCGGAGTGAAAGACATTTAAATTATATTTGAAGAATAAGCTGGGGGCTAAGAGCTGATTGGTTCACAGAAAGCAGGCCAAGGATTATTGGATGAGAGCAAATTGAGAGGAAATTGAGAATGGACTTATTTTAACTGCACTTGAAGTGACAAAGTGAACATATCTGCAGAAACAGTATACATCCATAATATGTACAAAGACAGAATGAGAGAACTCATTTTGATTATGTATACATACGTATATATTCAATAGTGCAGCAATGCAATAATGCTCACACACACACACACACATATATTGTATAGACACATGATTAATCACGTTTGTGTATAATAAACTTGAACTCAAATTGCACTCTTTATATGTGTTTTAAATGCTCCGTGATTGTTTATCTAACAGACAAATATACTTGGTCTTTGCTCTTTGCATTTTATATTTATTCTGGAAACAGTCCAAAACAAATAGTCCTTACACACATTGTCCATATAACCTACATTAGGCTTCACCTGAACCGGGTGTTTGACTAACTTAACTTTATCATTTCCCTTCTATTTATTCATTGTAAAATGGAGTGGCACTGTTCTTCTTCATTTTAGCCCAGCAGGTCTCCAAGTGGCTGCCCTCGGTGCCTTGCTCCATTTCAGTCTTCACAAGCTACTTCATTATTCTGACTATGAAAATCTGTGCTCAGATTAACTTGAGGATGCTCCACATCCCCTTCTGTTTCTGATACAGCTGTCTCTGGTTTATTCTTAAAGATCCTCAAGATTCAAACATAAAAAAAGAGCTAAAAACAAACTTTATTTGCCCAACGGCAACGTGAAAAAGAGCAGAATAAGAGGTGAATGGCCCAGAGCATGTTGTGATTTCAAATTCCAGTGTCACTGACAAGGCCCAGAGCAGAGGGAGGAATAAGAGGGAGGAAAATACTTATTGCACGTATGTAAATCAAATGATCCTTCCACGATTTTGTCCCACTGAACCTCCATCCCCCGGGAAAAATGACTTTGCTCCCTCTGAGAACACAGTCTCAGTAGATATTTGCTGTCAAACATGTGTTCTGTCTGACTATTCTAGGTCAAGTGCGTCATAGACTCCAGCAGGAACAACAGGGACATGTTCTACAGCAGAAAAGGTCCAACTGGCTTTGAGTGCAGGTCAGTGCATGTGTGTCGCAAAGCTACATGCAGCCATTTGCTCTCCTCTTTCCTACCAGAGGACAGCTGTCTCCAGATATCTGAGGAGTTTCCTCTGAAAGGCCAGACTTTCACTCAGTGACACAAAGAGACATATGGATCGAACAAAGCTACCTCAGATCTTTCAGTGCAACAGCGGTTAGCTGCTGAACACAAAAGGTGAGCATGCTTTTATGTATTTATGGCCAATCTGGCACGTTTTATTTACGTCTCAACAAACTGCTGAGCAACGTTCCGCCTGTTTTCCTCGGCTGGGATCCACTGACATTTCTTTATGTCGGCTTACCGTCAAAAGTACGTCCAACTTTCACGGCGGGCGTCTGGCAGCCGAACCACATTCAATTATTCCCCTGCAAAGTCAGATACTAATGCTTCCACTGAAAAAGTAATTTCACACCAATTAAAAGCTGCAACAACAGAATACGCGATCCTGTTTTTGACGACCCCTTCCATACCGCCTGCAGCCCTGACAGTGTGATACAATGAGGTCAGTCGTAAGCGGTGCATGATGATCATAATAGCTGTGGCTTTTTTTTTTTAGGTTTTTGTCAAGAATGAAGTAGAATGTATCAACAGAAAATGAATATCTACATATGGGGGAGAAAGTGTTTCTGAGTGAGCGCGTTACTAGAATTAAGAGTGCAGTTTTCCAATAAGTGCGAAGCGGGAAATAAACATAAAGCAGGATGGTGAGAGCACAATAGCTTTCCCTTTCCCCTTGTGTTTTTAAATTACATTTAAAGTATATTGTGTTGTCACTGGACCTGAATTAGCAAGCAAAAAAAAGCATCACAGGTTGGCAGATCACCTAACTGCTGCTGAATACGTGTTCAAAACAAACCTAGATGTGCACAGGAAGAAAGGTTCGCTCTTCGCATCGATCATGTACTCGAGCATCATTAACAATAAACCTGCTGGGTTCCAAAAATCCTTTTATTATCTTGTGGCAGCGGGACGCGGACTTTTATCAGATCTCACTTCACGTTAGACCTGTTGTGGGGGATATTCTCTGTGGGAATTGTGTTATTGATGGTTTTCTCATTTGAATAATTTTGCAATAACAAGAAAATGAATTTCCTGTGTCCCTCGCCTTGTAGCATTGGCGTAGCAAAAAAAAAAAGTATCTGTGCTTTAATAGCTTGCCTGTGGTTGTTGTTGCAGCTCTTTGAACACAGAGCAGGGAACTATTTGAACGTTGTCTCTTGAAGATAATCTTCTGCTAATAAGGGTGTTTGCCGTTGACAATGGTTTTATTTGCTCATTACGAACTGCACAGTTTCACCATATGTGTATCGTTTGCCGACGGTACTCAAGCTTCGCCGGTTTGGTGGGTTTAAATACAAAAAACTAAATTGTTATGTTTCAAAGACACTTTTCAAAATAACAATTTAGTTTTTTTCATTTAAAAAACATTGTTTTAAAACTTTATATTTGAAATGTTTACCCACACCTCTGTTGGGAAACAACCTAATTACATAAGTCATATAATAAGAACAAAATATTAAAAGAGAATTATGATCACCACTAGAGGTACAGAAACAAATTATTCAAACTGAGAATGAGTATGAGATCTAAAACATGCGTTGATTTTTGTGTCAAATAAATGTTACGGTATGTTAGCAGCATTAGCAACTATTTAATATGGGTTTGCAAAGCTAAATCTCTAACAACTGCTTGAGAACCTCAAGTTTTTTAGGGCCTTTTGTGTTTCCATTCCACTCTTCAGGGAACGTTACTAAACTGGAAACTTCGAGTTGGTCTAAAACAAATTTACTAAAAACATTTCAAAAGTAAATCAGTAACTTTGTGAGTTTGCATGTACATTTTTCACACAGCTTGTATCACCAACCTTATCTAATAAAAACAATTTTACACTGGACCCCAAAGTCTCGCACCAGTATTAATTTGATCTGGTTTCTCTCTAAGACACAGATAGCTCTAATACATTCCATATGTCTCATTAACAAAATAGAACAGGGATGTGGTTAATTTATGAGCAAGGTATTCTCACAGACTCTGGAATAGGCTCCTGGTTTGGGCTGATAACAAAAAGAGAAACCATCTAAGCATGGAGACGGCAACCAAAACTTTAACAAAAGTAATTTCATGTCCCGCCGACACAGCAAAGAATGTGTCGTCGTGAACAATCAGGCGAGCGGAAAACAGGGGATAAGACTGGCGGCGTTTAATCATGACCTTCTGTTTGGCGTCTTTTAATCAGCACGCAGCTGGCAGAGGAAGCTGTGTGTACACAGAGATTTGGTGTCTGAGTGTTTACGTGTGTTCCAGACAAAGCCATGGATGAAGGAGGTGTCCATTAAAAGAAGCCCGGGCCACGACTGCGCCGCTGTCGAAGAGTCAAATTATTTGTCCCTCTGATGTGTAAAGGAGGTGGATTCAGTGGGGGCAGAATGGTCAACAGCAATAACGAGAGGGAGTTACCGTGGGCTGTATTTGTGGCAGGGGCAGAATAGAATTTAGTTTCCATCAAAGATTTGGGGATTTTAACTTGTGGTTTGTACTCTGCATTGAGGAAAAGTTGATTATATATATCATCAGTAGAGTAAATCCATCATGTCGTGTGAAACAAAATTGAACACAAACATAACGATAAGTTCACGTTTATGGAACTTTATTAGTCTCAGTTTTAAACTAACCCGTTTAGGATCATTTTACAATTTGTTTAGCCTTCTCTCCATTCCTGCTCATTACACCATTGTTAATATTACATGTCTACACTGCAAAGGCAATTACTTCCCCACTCATAAATATTCCAGCAGGGTTAGTAAGAGGTTTTGCAACTATCTCTTGCCAGATCTGAGTTATCCCATCAGTCACATGCGACAAAAGATCACTTCCTCTGCGACAACAAAGACTGAGGCAGAAACAAAACTTCAGAGAATTTTGTTGTGATTGTCATGTCTGCCAAAGATGTCAACTATTTATGATACGATGTTTAAAAGGTGTTTGTACTCATTTTCCTGAACGCATAGGAGCCTCATCATTACAGAAACTCCCAACAAGCCGTGTCGCTTCAAAGGCATATCACGCTGACAAAAGAGCTGCTTTGTTTATTCCAACAAAAGCTAACCTATCTGCACAATTTGAACGGTAAGATTATGGGAATTAGTTTGAGATCAGTATTCAAAAGTTTGCTTCATATTTGCTTGATTGATTCATGGAAACGTGGCCAGTGGCCACCAGGTTAGACTGCCGAAGAGACACTGTGCAAAAGGTGGTCATCTGACAAGCACAATAGAGGAGCAGATTAAAAAGCCTTCCCCTCAAGGCTACAGGACATGTCTGGCATCTCAAAGTTTCCGTTACTAGCTGTTTTTGCTAGTTTCAATTTTTGTTTCAATATTCTAAATTAAGCTATGAAAAAAAGGGTATGTAGAATCAGAATATTTCATTTTATTTTGCATGTTTGTAAAACTATCCACACCTGATTATTGCTTTCACCCACAAGTTATCTGTTTGGATAGTGTGACATGTAGTACCAGAGATAGAGGATACATCCAAAAGCAAATAAAAAAAATGTGGCTTTAAAACTGTAAACTTTGAGGCAGTTTCATATAATAAAAAAAACAAAAGAAGCTCATCATAATTTCCATTTTATGTTCTCTGTACTCATCTTCATCAATCACCATCTCTACCAAGAGCTCCATTGCAGTTTGTGTTTCTTTGTGCTTGTACTCAGAGAAAATACTTTTATACTTCAGCAAACACAACATAAAAAACAAGCAAAGCAAAGGGGCTCGAAACTTACTCTATAAGCTATTAAAAAACATCTCCATGATCAACAGATCAAGGAACAAAAAGAGATGTGTTTTGTCTAGAAATAAGAGGTTATATCATTGTGAGCACGACTGAAGAAAATCTGTGGATAAACTCAGTCATGTTCAGTAAAAACTCAAATAAAGAGGCGAAGCGTCCAAATTTGAAAGCTGTTGTAGAAATTGAAGGCTGTTGGTAATAGAGGTGGAAAGGAAGAAAAATGCTGTGAAAAAATGCAATGCTGTGAAAAAAAAAATCATTGCTGAGGTGCATCATGACCCTGGCAAGGCTGAATCGCTAAATGTCCAAATCTTTGGAAGCCAGGGAACCCTAAAGCGTATGCTTTCTCCTCCCGGCTCACGAGGATTTGGGCATTCAATTAAGTGAGTATGGGAGGAACAAAAGGAAGTGTCACTTCCACTGTGAGACAAGAACAATGTATCCAATAACAGCGCAGTTCGCGCTGGTGTGCTCAGCTGCTCTCATTATTTTTTCAACTTGTTTTTCTCTCACACAGTTAGAGCTCAAAAGCCTCAGAAACGACATTCGACATCCTATAGAGCTGTGGAGTGGCGGTTAGCTTGAGGGGAATGTGCTCAGGTGGTCAAAGTTGGAGACAGTGATTCAATAATACATTTCTCTGAGCTTCTGTGACACATCATACAAGAAATGGGGCCACCTGGAAAATGAACAATGAACCAAAAACATGGTCTGATGAGTCAATGATTATTGTACATAATATAGTGCGCATAGATGTGCACTGTGATCTGACTCAGAAAGTGATGACACACATGAATGCTGACACACAAAGTCATTTTGGTGTTTTTTTTTACTGAGAGCAAATGATCTTGTTTGTATCTGGTATCTGCAGGCAGACAGATGTTTTTTTTTTAATACACCAGTAAAGGACAACTCTAGAGGGCAAAATCTGCAGGAGATTTTTTGTGAGATTTGACAGGATCCGTGAATAATCATGTCATGATTGGAGCTCTCTGTCCTGCCGGTCGTGTTTCTGAAGTTTCCCCCGTCACCCACTCATCTTCAGCCTTCTTGCGTCTTATTGATGACCTGTCACTCTCTATGTTCCAGAGCAACTACTCACCAGACTACCCTCCAATCCTCCAGCTGACCTCGCAGCTCCTCTCCCTACTGCTCCTTTTCCTGCCAGCCACCATCCCTGGTCAGCCACAGTTAAATCTCACACTCCAAACTGTAATGAATCGGTGTCTTCACCAGCCACCTTACAGTCTGCTTTTGGGTCTCACTCCTCTTTGTGACAAATCATCCACCTGGAACTACAAACAACTCTGAACTCCAACAACTATCACGTTTCAAAAAGACATTACAACTTTGGTTTTATAAAATCCAGAAATTGACCGCATCGACTGCTTTAAAGGCGTGCTGTGCAGCCATGTTGTCCTCATCATGATTGTGTGGCAGAAAGACAATGTTACTCTTGTTTTCGACATACATTAGCTTGGTATTCAAATAACTTTGCCTTTGTTTCTTTATAGTCTGGGCCATTCTCTAAAGGTTCCTCTCCAAGGTGCTGAAATGTGACCATTTCCATCATTTCCAGGAAAAAAAAAGCTATTCCTAATCTAAATGTCCACAACCGACACAAAAGTTGATTCGATGCTGTTATCCAAGCTAAGAATGCTCCAACAAAATGTTACTATTTGTAACTTTCCTTTTTTTCAACGTAACTGTTTCATAATGTTCAGTATTTATGACAGAGTACTGTGCATGTGTGAGGCTTTAGAAATCTTATGAAAACTGGAGATTTTAACAAACATTTTAAAGCATTTTACACATCTGGCCACTGGCCTTAGAGCAGACCCATTAGCCCCAAGAGAGATTATGTCTCTCAACTGGGTTGGGAGTGCTTTAGGGTTTCCACGCCCGCTGGATTCTCTCCTTAAAAGCTGAAGGCTGTCCCCTCAGACTCTTTGCCCTGCAAACCAGTCTGAAATAAGTGGCACAGAATGGATGCCCGGATGGCTGGTTAAGTCTAACGTCAGACCACCGTTTATTTAAAATTTTAGCTTTCGTAAGACCCACTTTCTGCTATGAGTGGTCAGGCATTAGGGGTTGAGGGCTCAGTGTACTAAACTAGTTCTTTTAAAACATAATTAGAGCCTTACAGCTTTGGTTTGTGAGATGGGTAAGTTAAATATCAGTTGAAACGAGCTCATTATTTTTCTCCCTTATAATCCTGTAATTGACACCCCCAAGACATTTCTTCAGTTTCACAGCTGAAGCATTTTCAGCCGTAGATCACAATCTCTTTTCATCACTCGAAATTTTCTGCACACCCAAAGCAGAAAATGTGGAAAACGCTTTTTGTATTCCTTGTCCATCATACCGATCGGGACAGAGCGCATATCCAATTAAAGCGAATTACCGATGACAAGTGTATCACTGCAGCTCAGTGACTCTAAATCAGCTAAGTTTCATAAAAAGTGGCTGGTGAGTGGAGCAGCAGCCCGGCTCCATGCTTGTTGAGCCTTGCAGCTGGCTTCACTGAGAATCCTGGCCATTACTTAAAAGGTTGGCTCAGGCAGAGTGTTCTTCTAATGTGCTCTTGATCCCTCAAGTAAGTCTTTATGAATCTAAAGCGCCCAAATGGTGTGTCTGTCCTCCTCTTAATGAGTGCGCCACAGATATTATTCTCTTATGTATATTGCTCTCAGACTGCCTGACCAGCGTAAAATAACGCTCCCGTACTTAGTCACAGGGTGAGCGGTAATGAACGAATTTAATTACAGCTTTCGGGCTCCCACAAAACATACGATAAAGATTTTAGAAATGAGCCAAAGCCCAGGAGGAGGCTAGAATATTTTCAGTGAGATGCCATAAGACTGAAGCAAACAAATCATGTTCCGATGACCTCTGGATGACTAATTGTTATTTGTTAGAACAACTGTAACAACTTCCCCAGAGCCAGAAAATATAAAAACAAGCTTCAATGATAACTTTTGCATATTAAATGCGTGCGGTTTATCCTTTTTGCATATGCAGTCTCAACTGTTTGAACTTGTATGTGCAGATGGAAATAAATTAGCAAAGTACATATTTCAGTGGGAGGACTTTCCAGTGTTTGAGCCACATTTTCTGTTCGTTATAAACAGGCTGGGACTCAGTCCAGTACGTAAATGGAGAATTTTTACCTGCAGTTGGCTGATGCACTTTAACATCTTCATGTAACATATTTTCTGATGGGATTCTGTCATATCAGAAATTCATTTAAAAAAAACCTGTTACATGAGAAAAACAGATAGTTTAGGTTCATTTAAGTAATGCCTCACAAACAAACAAGGATTCCCAAGTTACTATATTCAGACTGACTCAGCTATGACGTTTTCACAAACCTGGCATGTTTCCAACTGAGCCCGCTAAAAAAAAAGAATTGGAGACCTTCTCACATCTCATAATTGTGAAATCAGCATAGAAGGCACACTAATTACGAAATCAGTTGCCTATCTAATCATTGTGACTGCATGGCACGGATATTGTAATTATGAATAATTTTTTACCCATAATTGCAAGCTGGAAATCTTTAATAACCTGTGTAATCTTTTTTCACATTTTTGAAGTTACTCAGACTTTATGTTAAAATTACAAGGGGTGAAGATGGTAATTATATCATTTGGTCCCGGTTTAGCTTAGTGCACGCAGTGTGGTTCTCCTCCATATGAGCTGTGCTGGGGCATAATAGTAAAAATCCTATGGGCTCAAAAGTCATTGCATGGTTGAAGCTTTGAGTTATAAACTAGCAGCTGTGGTGCTTTCTTGTTAATTGAGCTCTAAATCAAAGGCCTTATAGAGAATATAACTACAAATCCAGGGGGTGGAAATGTAAAATGAATCAAAAGCCAGCAATATATATGGACGCTATAAAAGTAGTAGAGAGGAGCAAGGTTTCGAACCAGTCTGAGTGATGGGAGTAACATGAGAACAGTCACTTATGGAGCCAGACATCACATTTCCCACTCATTTAGCTTAATTAGCAGAGTGGATTTGAAGATAATTTCCACCTCTCTCCCTTGAGCCTATTAGCCTATTTGCATATCTTTTGCCAAAAAATTTGGCATCCACTGACAGTCTTCTAATTTTGTTGCGAAACATCTCTGAGAATGAATGTGTTTGCTTTCTCCATGCCGAGTCTGGTACGGCACACCGCAACCCTGATGGTTATATCCCCAAAAAAACACAGGCATTTATCCAGAATTATCAATACCCGTCAAGCATTCTGAAGATTAAAACAAAATGACAGTAAATTGAACACAGTTTCTTGTCACGTGGAAGTGCTCGATAGATGAGCCCGTCTTCAATTAGGAGAGCTGATTAGAATTAAAGGGCTGGATTTTCACTTCTGACACTAGAAAGGGGCAGCCCACTGAAATCATAACAGCTCTTAGAGTTGCAATTACTGATATTTTAGGGCAAAGCCCGACAATTTATGAGCAGCTCTGGCCGTAAAGATGGCTAATGAAGTGTTCCTGATGGCCTTAATTGCTACAAAGATTTAAAACATCCTGAGCAGTCAGTGCTTCTGTGTTTTTCTGGTAATGGTCCAGATTTCCCTCCAAACCATCCCTTGTGTGGTAGTTCCTTATATCGCTGCTATAATCATGATTGAAGTCCCATCCATCCATCCATCAATTTTCGTAACTGCTTATTCCCTAATGGGGTCGCAGGGGGACTGGAGCCTATCCCAGTGGTCAATGGGTGAGAGGCGGGGTACACCCTGGACGGTCCGCCAGCAGGGCCACACAGAGACACGCAAGTACGAACAGTCACACACACTCACTCCTAAGGGCAATATGGAATGTCCAATCAACCTAACATGCAAGTTTTGGGAAACCGGAGAAACAGAATAACCAGATGGAAAAGTGTGAGACTATTTTTGAGAAAAATATATTTTTGAATAGTATATTATTGAAGCTTAGTCTCCAATAAAAGAAATGTCAGGAACTGTAAGAAAAAAAATATCAGCCAGTTAAGATGACATGTCAGCTTACAGCTGAGTGAAGTATTTAATTTACAGACTCACTCTAATAAAATCCTGATTTTATCGCTGCGGCATCATCTCGCGTCAACATTAAAATGAGTTAATGACAACCTTCATGCAGTGAATTCAGCCACACTTATGTGTATCATCTGAACAGAGAAAATCGGCAGCGAAAAAAACAAACAAAATTTCCACAGTTTTGACACCATTTGGTCAAATAAACCTATCCACCTGTGCATATTTATCGGGACAAAGGATGGTGCAAAATGCATGACTTGGCTTATACACCAGACAGTCACTCTGAATCTGGAGAGTCATGGCTCTCCTGATACATTGAAAAATCAAAACCTTGGAACGAAATGGAGTGATAGCTGCAACAAGTAACAGTGTGCCTGTATGCTGCACGACAAACCTTTGAAAATAATTACATAACACAAGTAGACGCGGTTTAAACCAGAGATGCTCACTGAATTCACCAGAATTCAATCAATAAGATTACCAAAACAACTCATTTTAGCACGAGGTCATATACAAAATCTGTAATGTCATGCTAATTACTGATTACATACAATGCGATTGTAATTTTTAGAAAATGGGAAAAAGATGGACAACAATATGTGTTTGAGAACTGAGAAAACTGTTGTTGCTTGTGGTCCTGTTTTCACTGGGCAACACATCAGGACTGCTAGCAGGGAATCCTGTTTAGGATCCAAACTCATTTACTCCAAAACCATACTGTTCTAATACGAGCAGTGTGGGATGGGAGTGAGGCTGTGGTGGTGTGTGGTTTCTGCTCGGCTACGAGAGAGGACGCGTGGCAACGGCTCAGGCAACAGTGGCAGGTAAGACAGATTATCACAGCTATGCTTTGCTTTTAATCAGCCTCACCTGGTTTATCTGCAGAGCTGTGCTGAGACCCTAAACTCCACCGCTCTGCTGGGAGCATCAAACTCTGCGGCTGTTTTTTCTTAGTATTTGGCCATAAATGATTTCCAGGTCACAGGCAGGGAAGAACAGAGACAAGCAAACACAAATTAGACTATTGAAATGAGATTTCCAGCAGGGATTTTTATTTACTTATTGTGAAAATTGCAACTGTCAACTTAGCAGTTAATCAGGAAAAACCCAGAGTAGCCGGAGCCTTCCATGAAAAACATAATCTGGAGCTGCAAAATACATTCCAAAAAATCTTACATACTGTGAATCGTGTAGTATTATTGGTATTTTCATAGATCTGTAAGTTAATCTGTGCAGTATGCATTCATATATTACCATAAAATCACAGATGAAAGTTCAAAAGCTGCATGAGCATAACAAGCTGGAGGCTTTTGTGGCTCTTTAGCCCAGAAAAAACAGAATTCATGATTTTCTATAACAGGCCAGAGGACATTTTTCTCCTGTTCACAGTTCTTAAATGAGCATGGGACCAGAGACAGAAGAGGATAGAACTGTTCCTTGATTTGCTTTATATTTGAAGTATTCAAAAAGTTTTTTTTTCTTTTTTTATTTCAGTGTTCCTGAGCCCAATCACTGTGTTAGTCTGTGTTATGCCTGTTGTTCTGCTTTGCCTCCGGGGTAAACAGATTCATATGAATTCTCTACATCTTTTCACCTGATGATGTATCACAGTGCATGTAGTAATATTTGTCAGAAAAACTGTGATATTACCAGTTATTGACGAACACCTTATTTCCATCTAAACTTCTTTTTACTTCTAACTTGGCTGCTTTTGTTTTTCAAGTCAAATTCAAAGTGAACACATCTATCCATTGATTTCTATCGTCGTTTAATCTTTTTCAGGCTTGTGGGAGGCTTGCATGTGGGCAAAAGCTGAAGTACATCCTGGACAAGGTGGTAGCCAACCTAAAGAGAGCAACAGCTATGCATCATCATGACTATGGCCAATAAATAACCACTAATTGACCTGAAAGGCACGTCATAGGAAAGTCCAGGGAAAGCCAGAAGTTATTGTCAACAAAATATGCCTTAAACCTTTAAACCCTCTGTGCTGTCAGTTTGAAATGATTTTTTGTGCTCTGTTATGCGATGTGCAACCAGAGTTGCCTTTTTAGCAACATACCTCCTCCCAATCTTCACCTCTTTATCGGAAGTATCTGCCTGCACCTCTCACTGTGAATCCAACACCTGCATCCAAAATCCGGTGGAGCTCCATCCCAACCCAATCCTTTATTCATGTCACTGCACCAATGAATCAGAGCCTAATCATCAAACAAAAATTTCACAAAATAGAACTCCTGCACATCTGTAGATTCGGTTAGATTTTGATCTCCTCCAGTTAATTAAGTGAATTTTAGAGTCCCTCTCTACCAGAAAACCAGAGAAAATAGATTAAAAAAACACAAAAAACAGATGATCCAGTTCATACCTCGATTTTTCCTCAACATCTGGGACATCTGTCCAGCTGCCCAGTTCACCTGGCTGCTAATTCACTCTTGTCCCTGGCGTACTGGTCTTAATTCCAGTGGCTGAAAGCAGGTCACGCAACACTTTTCTGTGCTTCGTGTGTTCTTGAAATGTTTGCTCTCCAGTGTCACTAACAGCTCCGACCCGAGCAGTGCAGCTCAAACTTGTTTATCATCTGAATGAGGAATGGGTAGAAACAGAACAAAAAAACTGCATTTCTGAGATCCACTGTTTGAAAAGATGGTTACTGTATGGTTTCAGTCCATGTTAATGAGGAGGAATGACACAATGTCGGCACAGCTCAGGCAGAACTGCTTTTCATTCTCTGCTTTATCTGTGACAATAACTGTACCGACACGCTGATGTAGCTATGTGTTGCCATGGTAACATAAGATTTTTTTTTTGTCACATTCTATACATCTTTTATCAGACCTCTGCTTTCATTACTGCTCACGCTCAGACAGATTCTGTAGTAATTTAAGATTTCTGAAAGAGTCTCACATAACGGTGAAAGCAGAGCGGTTTCTGTCACCCTGAGAATGAACCAAACAAATATTCAGTTTCAGTGTGCTTGCTTTTGTGCACATTAGAGTTTCAGAGATACAGAGAACTCAACTCAACACATCTTTATATGTACATCCATTGATTCATTTTCTATTCCACCCGACAACAGATGAGAGGCGGGCTGGACAAGTTCACCAGTCTATCGCAGGAGCATGTTGATTCTTTCCTCTATTTAAAATAATACTTAGTAGCATTTATTTTTTCTTACAAGAACCGAGTTGACGTGAAACTGTGATATAAAAACCAAATAGTGAGACCTTGTGCCATAATCACTGACTGGAATCCTGCTCAAAGTCTCTAAAAGTAGAAGTTGTTTCTAAATCAATTTTTGTCTACCGATGTGTGGGAATGTATTAAAAAAAAACAAAACATTGAAAGTGCAATCTCTATATGTAAAGAAAGCTTTGCTGCATGCATACAAGGTCATGTTTGTCGGGTAAAGATTTTCCGTTGATGTAAAATGCGAAACGTTCATCTTCTTTCTCATCTGATGTTTATGTGTATTTTTCCAAGAAGTGGAACCCTTGTAGGCGCTGATTGGAGCTGGCTGAAATCATCAGATTTTATCTAGCGCCCCCATATAGTTCAAGGTGACATTCTTTTTCATTAAACAGTAAAATGTCTCGCATTGAGCATCACATTTGTTTTCTATCTTCAAATATATTCTCTTGCAAATGATATAGCATTTTTACTAATGACTGCATTCAGCCTTTCTTTGCATTAGAACTTTGTTTTTCTAAACTAAAGGCTTATAGTTCCATAACCAAATGACAATTAAACTTAACTTTTGCATGGTCTTCTGTCAAGGATCATCCACCCAATCATCTAAACAAAAAAAAAGACCAACTCTGGAACAGCGGGATGACGAAGTTGACTCTTCAAAACAGCAGTTGACAAACCAGTGGGTGACGTCACGCTGACTCAGTTGCTCTTTTGGCGACTGCCTGTGGGATTTACACATGGCTGACTGGTGAGCTCTGCATTTCTCAGCTCACACCCTGAGAAGATGCCAAACACCTCTGTGGTCGGTGACTCTGCACAGACACCGAAATGTTTGGCGGGTGTGAAGTGAAATACTTCAGTACGGGCTTTAATGAACTGTGTGGACTTGCACAGGATGAGTCTCTCCGCTGTGTTGACTGATTATGCAAATCGTATTTTTAGTTCATCAGACGTTCTGCAGCAGCTGGCAGATGATGATGAGATAATTTGAGACGTCTTCGTTTTATAAGTCATTGGAATTTAATCAGATACTGTATGTCCAAGATGATCCATTCATTTCCTCTGTCACTGGAAATAATTCCCTTTCATGCGCGCTTTAAGGATAAATACCCCTGCTGTCAGGTCACCCTTGAACTCGCTCAGATTCTCAATCGTTTCACTTTGTCAGTGACTATATCGTAGGTATTCTTGGCAGAATAATTAACATCTGTCACCATTTATGCCTGACATTATAGTAGAATGTTCTAGCCAGAAGCTTTGAAAAGGATTTTTCCTCATTTTCGCATCTTTTAGAATAGGTTCACATATTAATAAGGAATTTTACCTCAAGCCTTGCAGGACAAAAGAGAAGGAGCCGTATGAATTCCGTGTTACATCTGGTGTGTTTTAATATAGAAAATGATAGCTCTTTGGCCATTTTTATGATGGACTGCCCCAAAGTAAAACTGTATCATTCACAGCAGCTGACATGTTTATGGGCGCTTTGTTTCGGGGTAAGTCTGCAGATTCACAATTCATTCATAAAGTATGTGTCTGCGTCTTGTCAGCTGCCTCTAAATTGAGGCTTGGTGCAGCCATGTAATTTAAACAAATGGTGCGAAGCAGCTTCAGTTGAGCATCATGGGGGCTTGAAAAGTCGTGTATTTACTTCAATATTTCACTTTTCTGCTCCACTCAGTCAGCCCTCTCGCTGTGGGAGAAACAGTGAGTGAGGAAATTGAAGGTAAAGGCTGTTACATGTAAGAATCCCCACACCGCCGCCCTGATTTATTTTATTTGCTCTCCCACAACTTCTTTCCCTGGCTTACTGCTCCTATCCCGCTCACTCATTCGCCCTCTCTCGATGTCTTTCTCGTTCTCCCTTCACAATTATCTCTTATAGCCTGTGAGGTGATTAATGGGTTTCATTTGACGTCCTCTCTTACCCTTCGCAGAGCACCAACAAATAAAACCAGGGCCCAATGCACAAATTGTCCCTCAGAAGAGCAGTAAAAGTGGGGAAAATACGGGGGTTGCAAAGACAATGAAGCAGAGAGATCTGGCCTTTGGAAAGAAAAACATTTGCAGAGGAACGGCCTGGAACGATTTTCTCTGTAGTCTCACTCCCCAGAGAAATCCCCCTACTGCTAATCTACAGTTATTGCTATTGCCAACGGCAGTCTCCAAATTAAAGAAGGGAGGGGGATAAAAACACTTAGACCTTATCATCTCTTTACTACTTGTTGTTACAAACACTCTTCTATTAGTTTTTAAGCAGCCACGCCAGCCGCTTTGCTTCCCACGTCTCTACCTCGGGATTTTTGAATGAGAACGTAGATGATGGCGAATAATTATCCTTCCACTGTAGGTTTGAGGTAATTGGTGATTCCGAAGCCCGAATCCACTTCTTTCCGGCAGTGCCAGGGACGTCAGGTCAAGATCTAGACATGCTACTTAATCTTAGTGTAATTTGCTGAAGTCGGCTGAGACTGACATTAAATATGTTTGCCAAAAATACCCCATTTGGATCTTCAGTTTATCTTTCGATTGTATTCCCCACTTTAAACAAGGGCTTAGTCATTGATTTGGACATTAACATTGTGGCCATGCCCTGTGATGGACCTGTCCAGGATGTCTCTTGCCTTGTCAGCTGGGAAAGGCTCCAACCCACCCATGACCCCGTTGGGAATAAACAGTACAGAAAATGGATGGATTGTGTTGCGTACATCTGAGCTAAAATATTGAAAAAATATTGGATTAAATTGTTTTTTTCCAGCTTTTGGGTGGGTGGTATTGAAATTACATGCAAACATTTATAGCCATTGTTATTTGGTTAAATTCAGCAACACATTTTAAATCCCACATGGATCATTTTTCTGTTGCTGTAAAACATATAGAAGAGAAGCAATCAAGTAAACAGATAAAAGAAAATCAATAATCAGTCGGGTAAGGTTGGGAAATCTGAAATAAATGTCATTCAGAAATAATAAATAAATGTGATGAGAAAATCCTTAGAGACTAAAGATAAAAATAAAAGAATTCTTGCACCTTGTGCTGTCACACATATTGTTTCCAGGTAACACAGGTTAACTTTTATAGGTGACAACATGGACTGGCAAACAGTCCAACAGTTGGGTGCAAAGGCTTTCCTTAATTCACACATTACAACATCTCTTGTGAACAAGAGCTGTTATCAGACTTTGTAGTGCGTTCCATACCAGTAAAAGATACTAATCTATACTACAGCAATAAAACTGTGCCGGTGTTACTCTTGGACAACATTGGTTCAATTTATGGCTGGTGGCCCAAATGAAAAAAGTAACAGAAAAACAAGTAATGACTGACGATTAAGTTTACTGCAGAACATCCCAAAGTTTAAATATGCTATGGTAATAAAAATGCTATATTGATATGTGTTGTTTCTTTTCAGGGAAACATTCTCATTTAAGTTTGATCATTTTTATTGTTATGTCATCCATATATATGTAGCTCATCTGAAGGTAACAAATACAGTTTAATTAGTTACTTCTGAGTTGAAAATGCAGTTGTGTTGTATATGCTACTCTTATGATTTGTTCTTACTGTATTTTATTATAGTTCATACGCATAATATACATTAGCAAGTGTTAACCCAATTTTATTTACAAGTCTTGTAGTAGAGAGATGGAATATATCTGTTGATTAGTTGAGAAAATAATCAATAGTTCAAGTCTTTTGCAAAAAGTTAATCTAATAATGCACCCATCTATCTGGGCTCTTTTATGAAATATCCTCTAATTTAACTGATGTCATTTCAAGCATGTGCTCACACCGTTTATCATTTTCCATTATGCACATTGTCAGATTCAGGTGGGCCTCTCCTTTCTGCACCGGGCCATTTTCAGCAGTCTTATCCATGAGCATGGCTGGAAATGCCAGCCAATGACATTCAGCTCTTGTAAAGGGTACATCATTCCATCTGCTTTGCAGTGCGCAGCTGTCTGACCACTTACCGAAGCCTGTCTGGACATGATTACCGTATGCTCGCCATCCTTACCATCAGTGGACTCGATGTGAGACCCATATAAAGAAGAGGCCTGGGGTCAGAAAGGAGTGGCAGAACCAGAGAGGAAAAGGACAATACTAATGTAACCGACAAGGCTACTACCAGACTAACACTGTGATCATGTGAGTGTCCCGGTATGCCCGAGTGACTTCAGTGCTTACATTTAGCTTGACATTTCAATCATTACTAAAGGCTTTTCATAATGCCATGGTGTAATGGTCCCTGTGTGGATAACCAAGTGGCATCACTGAGCAAACAGGGCACCGTCAAAGTCTCCAGATATATCATCTGCACTGAGTTATTGCTTTGGTATTTACACACTAAAAACTATGCATCTACCACTGTCTACGGTATACCCACAAGAGAACAGAGAACCTACTTAGATTGAGACAAATGCTCAACTTTCCTACAAATAACAGTTCAAATAACGAATACTTACAGCTCATCTATTGTGTTTGACTAAGCCAAACTAAGTAGTTGTGTTACCAAACAGTGAGTGACGAGAGACTTAAACGAAAGCCACACATGACTTGCTGTCCTTGACCCTGTAAGCTCATCGGTTTTAAATCCAGAAAATCTCCAAATGCAGCCAAGACTGTGGATTAATCACGAAAACTTAATCAATAGCAACACAGAAGAACAATGCCTCACCAAATTACCCAAAGTGGTCAGAAAGCAACTGCTGTACTTCATTAAGCATATTACGAGGCTGGAAGGGTTGTTTGCTGGAACAACACACCATGACAGTGAACCAGAGCAGCTGTCCTGGCCGCCTGTTTTCAGGTTACTTTACTCAGTAATGGGATGTTTGAATTCAGTCCCTGTTTCACTGTGCTTCCAAATTTGTGTCGCTCCATTCGACTCAACATACGAAACAGGTTGGCAGGAAAGAGGATATTTACAGACCTTGTCTTCTTTTCTGATTCATGGATGTTTCACTTTTTGAAATTAGTCCTGAACAGGCAGCAGGAAGTTTATTTAAGTTGCTTCTTCAAAGTAACGTCTGTTTGTCTGCAAATGGCTTTTTAAAATTTGATATTACTGACATTAGCTAAATACATTCATCATTACTGATCAGTAAGGACTATCATCCACTGTCCTGTGATACCTTTGGTTGGTCCTGCCTCCTCTGGAAGTGCCACTTATTAATACTTGTTTTGATGCATCTTATCTGAAGATTCTCTCGCTGTCCAGGATTACCGTAAACTGCCAGATTTAGACAATCCCACAATCTCTCTCTCAAGTTAAAAACATACAGCATAGCTATCAAAAGAAGGAAAATAACACACAAACTCCAACAAGTGTTTCCATCACCTCCCCTCCCCGTTTTCTGAGGACACCGTGAAAATGCACCAGTGCTTTGGGGCAAAACATGAGGCGTGTGTTAGGCACATGTTTCACAAAACAGAAAGCTGTGCCCTGGAAAAGATAGCAGGTCGTCAGTTCCTCTTCATCGTGTTCAAAATGGAAAATGCATTGCCCTATCAAATGTAGGCCTATGCATAAACACATCTGTATTTAAAGCTGTAGTGTTCCTTTGAATACTGCTAATATGCAGCATTCAGCACAAGTGGCAAACTAATCAACAAACTGCCATGATAACAGCACTGTGTTGTACATTAGCAAGGAAAACTAAAGCAATGTGCAAACTAGCAAAGATATACATCATCGGAATTGCATGTCTGGACACCTGAAAGGATTTGATTGGGTGTGGGTGGGAACACAGCGATGGCGTTGTTGCGCCTGGCTTTACAAGTCTGCCAGAAAAAATGAATAATTTTGAGAACATCGCCAGGAGCGGCCTGCTCTGTTGATCCTAAATTGATGCACTGAGGATAAAATGAAGGCTACAGAGAGGAGAGGGAATGAGCGGAGAAAAGGAGAGAACGAAGTGAGGCAATATCATAAGGTGATTAAAACAGTGTCAGCGTGAATTGCCATGCTGGGAGGCTGATGCACAAACAGGAGCACGGGTGCAAACGAGGAAGGCAGGAGACTATCTTTTAGCCCTGATTTGTTGAGGGAGCAGGCTCTTTTCCACAATGTGCAGACTTCAGCTTTTACATTTGAGTATTATAAAAAAGAATGTGGTACGGAGTGTTGTACATGCTGGAGGACTTATGTGTCAGCAAAATCATGACTCTGATGGTTCCTTTGAACATGATGCTGCGACACTAAATTCTGCAGCACCTTTGACGAGCTGAAAACAGGGAGAATTTTTTCTTCTAAGTATTTAAAACGGGGAATGCATTCCGTGTAATGTTACACACTCTTAACTACAACAAGCTGTTATGAAGTGCCTCCGATGTTTTGTGAGGATCTGATACTCCATATTGACGGGGAGTGCATTTGGCTCCTGCCTAACACTGGATTAATATAATCTAATTGAGCCCTTTATGAATCTTGTCGGATTTGTGACCCTCCTTTTTCTAGCGAGCTAACAACTGAGAGAGGCAGGGGAGCTCCTGAGAGGAAGACAGGTGTGGAGATGGGGGCAAGATGAGATTAGACCAATATTACAGCCGTAAATACCCCCGTATTGAAATCCGGGATGACTGGATTTGCGCTAAATCTGCATTTACCCATGGGACAGAACGCAGGCATTAAGACAGAAAAGGCAAATTATTTTGTTTGCACTGTAAAATCCTTTGAATTGCAGATGAAAGCGAGCAAAACCTATTAACTGACTTATAATGTGCTGGTGGCACACAAGCTCTTATCAAAACACACAATTGTTCAGCTCCTGGCTAACAATAGCGCGGGTGTGATAAAGTACGAGGAAGATTGCTGCCTTTGCTTCTTCCTGTTCTTTCCAAACGTCATCTTCTGGTTGGCGCGAAACAGAAAAGTAAAGTTCATAGTAAGAATGCCTTTAATCCATGGGCTGACATTTTTTATTGCTCAGCAGTAAAGTGATTTATGCCATCCCAGTAGTGCAGCCAGAGGAGTAATGCCATCGTTTTGCCCTAATTCAGTTTCCGTGACAAACCTCTGACGCTGGTAAAACCATTCTCCATGATCACCTCGATGTGAAAGTTGGAAAAGTTCATGCCACAGAGTTTAGGATCCACTGGCTCTATTATGGCAGTTTTCTGAGTGAACCTCATTACAAACAAGTGGGAGAGTTCATGAGTCTCATGGTGGCTTACATGTGCAGTTGTGTGTGCAAATCATTCAAAACTGGTACAGTCAGAGTTACTTTAGATGCTCATGCCTGCTGTCCTTGATTCTTGACTGACAAAGCAGCCTCATCAAAAAATCTATTTAGTAGCTTATTCTGTTAAAAAAAGTACTTTTTTTTCTATTGTTCAGTTAAAAGTCGATTGGCCAATAGTGGGTGAACAGATTTCTATGGAAGCTCTGAAGGCATTTGGAGCCCCAAATGTGTTTCCTCTTCTTTAGTGAAAACCAGTTTTGAACAAACAGTTCGGGCTCGCGTTATGGGACATGAAATGTTTTCAGAGGTAATTTATTTGAGTTTTTGAAAAGGATTTGAGATTTAATGCTGGTTTAAAAAGAAAAAAATTACAAAAAAAAAGGAAAAAAATCCTTACTGACTCCAAAATCATCCCATATGATTTTTAAGCAGAAACTCACTACATTGGTTCTGAGATTCAAATTGGAAAAGTTCCTGTTGGTGCAGCTGCAGCAACTGTTTGTGACTTCAGAGGGATTACTGGGAACATGCAGCTGCATAACATGATGTAATATGTATCGTATGAAAAAAGTAGGAAAAGGGTACTCTGTGCATTAAAACTGTCGCCAACAGCTCTTGACCGGTATGTGATGGTACTGGAGTATAAATCTATAATGGGATTTTATGAGGCCCATAAGATGGTGATGTCTGATCAACTGCATCTTCAGTGGTTGTTCCTGTATTAACAGGAGGTAAAGAGTATATATACCCACAGACCTGAAATAAATCAAATGACCCTCATGGTCAAGTTGGTTACCATGGTCATGCTCAAATATTAGTAAGGACCTTATGTATCTGGCAGTTTTCTAATAAACCAAGCCCTCAAAAAAGTTAGTGGGAAAATAAATATTTCTGTTGGTACTGCAAAGCAATGGAGGATGATATGGTTTTCTTTTCGGGGGGTATTTCATACAATTTTTTTCCCTCAACAAGATCTAATAACAGGGGCCCAGTGGAGCTGATGTTTTGTGCTTGGAAGTGTTTTCATATTCCTCACACTAACATTACTGGATCAGTCCATTAGGAGAGCCATTTGCCTGAGCTAAATGTGCTGTGAGCACTCAGACTCCGGCTTGAAGCCGCTGTGTATCGCACTCCCACTTTTATGTGTAATCTCCTGTACAACGCAGTTACCATTTATTACAACTACCATTTTCCGCTTACACGTGGGAAAAATGAGCCACAAATGCATGACCTGGGAAAATGGAACAAGTTGTTTTTTTCCTTTTTGCATTTTCGGGCAGTGCGACTGACCAATCAGCGACTGGATACTTCCTCTTTCCCCTCTTAAGTTATTCCCTGTGTATGCCGCCTCTCTGGCACTGTTATGCTTGTTGCCATAGCAATGACTCTGTTGCTCCCACACACTCCACTTCCAGGTAGGCACAGCCGGGGTGACAGTGCTTCACTGAGGAATTTCTCATCATTACAGTTCCTCTGTGAGATTAAAGAGAGATATTCCAGCAGTAAGTCAATTGTCCTTGAGTGCGCTTCAATAAATTTTCATTGAAATCTCATCGAAGGGCTCGGGCTTTAACATTTGACATGCTAGAGTGACTCCATACTCTACTTTTTTTGCATTCAGTTGAATAAAAGGATGAACACAGAACTAAATAGATTTTTTGTCTTTATTTTAGAAGTTATATATACTGAGGCCATATGGGATAGTCCTCATTGTGTCGAGCATTATGCCTCAGTGTAAAGTAGTTAGGAAGAAGACTATTTATGTAATTGTTGAATTTCTGTCAAACAAATTTAGAATTATATGTAACCTCTGGGTATTTTGTCATCCTCTGAGGCTGAAGAATATGCTGCTAAGACAGAGTTTAGCCCCCACCTTACACAAAAAAATGAACAGTTGTCCAAGGTCAGCGCCCCACATTTCGGCTCTGCTGATGTTGCTCAAATTCTGATTTATCTCGCTGCCTCTGAATGATTCAACAAAATGACAAAAAGAAAAAAGGCAGCACAAAGCCTGAGAAGAGGAGACAAGTGTGCTGCACTACATAACAGTCTCTGCAGCAACCCATTATGAAAATAAACTCCTGAAATAATCCGTGTGAAGGAGAATGTATTTCTTGAGCGCTGCTTTTCTTTTTTCTTTTTTTTTTTGGTGGAGGGGGGTAGTAATTCCCATTTATGCATGGGTGCCGTCTGAAGCCAGAACGCACACGGGTTAGGGTCATGCTGCCAGTCAATTAGCAAATCGAGCTTGATTTAATGTTCCCTCCACCATCTAATCTTGCAATACACTCAAGGACTGCAATGATTTATCATGCGCCAATCTCTACCATTTCTTGACAGGGCTGCACAGGAGGGGAAATGGATTGCCAGTTGTTTTTGTTCTTTACATATTGCATGCATACATGTGAGGCCACCTTAAGATCTCAAGGGAAGGAATTCCAGCCTTCTACTTTGGTGAAACATACGGCAATAGCCTCAAAACGATATTAATTTCCAAACGTTGTGTAAATTTAAAGGAGGATTCTTATTTTAGCGTCCAGAATGATCACCACAAGGTGGCAGCATTTTGACAGGTGAGATTCCACCCACTTTTAGAACTTAAAATGATACATTTCTCAACATGAATTTCCTTTCTGTCATGTTTCAAACCATATACTATTATCGTATAATCCTGACATTTTTTTAACATTCTATTTCGGTTCATAACTTTACTTATCTCCAAAAGTCGGATTATATATAACTATACTATATAAATACTCCCAGAATCTATGAATACTCATCATACAGAAACACCAGTGGAATATATTCATTATTAATATTTATTTGACAGTTAAACTGTTTCTATAGATTATATAAGAAGTGCTGAAGAAATGTAAGTGAGCATGTTACACACAGATTACATGCTTCCAAGCCTGCTGTGTTTCTTTTTAGCCTATCAGGTGACAATAGGCCTTTTCACACGTCTTTCATGGGGACTGAATCCTCCTTAAGTCGTTGACATCGGTGATGCTCGAGAAAGCAAAAAGGCGATAATGGGCCGAAGTTGATCTGCCACTGACACTGCTCTGAGCTGGCGAGACACATTGTAATAGAGGCAAAAGGGGCGGTGTGTGTAATGTCAGCACTGAAGCATTGAAGCATCACCCCTCTCACCAACTCAGCTGATTTCATGACACCAACTTGATGTGTGTCATGCACGGCTGAGCCACTCTGTTCGGTATGTCAAAACGGAACAGTGCTGGGTTAATGAGGACATTTTTCCCCCAGTGAGCCCCAACTGTTATGTCAGATGGATGTTTAAGATGGGGGAAAACATTTCTTTGTTTGCTCTTTGACCAGATGATTCCCTACTGATGACTGAAAAGTTTACACCAAATTTTTTGTTTTTTCATGTTCCAACAGGAATTAGCTTAATTCTGCAGGGTACTGATTTTTTGCTTGTTGCACCATAAAAGCTGTGACCTGCAGTTGTCAGTATCAGGTTCTGGCATGAAAGAAAAGAGGGTAAAAGCAGAGAAATTAATTTGAAGTGGTGAACCAAGTAGATATTTGGCGACAGACATACAGAGCTGGAAGTGTGACATTTCCACTTGTATCACACTAACTTAAAACTATTAGTCAAAAAATCTAAACATTCCAGCTCTGGTTTGGTCATTTAATGGAAAAAATGGAAAGAAAGCTTCTTTTTTATTTCCACATCAATGTAAAGTTGAAAGTGAGTTGCAGTGTCACTGAAAAAGAAGCCTCTTCCTTTGTTTGACTAGAAAAGATATGACATTTCCCTGAAAATAGATGAGTGGCCTTTGGCTTTGGCCCACTGTGATGACAGTGTGTTTGTCTGTGTTTCTGTGTGTGTGAGCCCATATTTAATGGGAGACATGATCAGACTCACGGTCCAGCTTGACACCGGAGTCTTGCTGGGGAGTGTCGAGTATCACAGCCCTGGGTGGCAGGATCGCGCTGGAGATGGCTCATCCGCACACTCAAACAGCCGCCCTGCTAACACTTACTCATGCTTTTATCTCCTTCACTCTCAGACGCTGCCAGCAAGAAGTTGCAGAAAATAATGTCAAGCAAAGCTCAATCAGCTCAGACAAAGACAGCTGGGGAAAATGTGACGCAGTTTTTCAAATTCATATTGAGTGACAGCAAAAAAATTGGTCCTGAATTTGCTCTGAGAGTCGGGCCACAAAAGATCCTCAGTCCTAACGTTCTCCGAGTGACACGCTAAGTGCCCGGGGAGGTTTCGATTGTGCGCCACTGAGCAGTTTTGAACTTGAGGTGGCGGTTGGCTTTATGCGACACATAACACACAGAGATGTTTCTCAAACAGCCTAAAATTGCTCTTGGAATGATCCCGTTTTGATCAAATTGTCCAACACAATGTTGCAGCATCATTTGAGTGCACAGGGAGCCAGATGGAAATCTGATCTCATGTGTGAAACAAACAAAAAAAAGAAAACTGGGTAGCCCTAGGTAGCTCTCCACCTATATGCTGTGTAACAATGTAGTGTTTGAGCTGCTCTGATTTATCATATTAGTCTTACTGCTCGCTGATCATCCCACACATAGTCCTATTATTGACTCCCCATTATAATCTAAATAAGCCCAGTGAGAAAAGAGCCTTTTACATAACTAGAAACTCAGTCAGCTGAGTCTGCCTGCGGTCCAAACATTATCCGCTGGCATTAAATAAGCCCTGCATAACACAGCTGTAGCTAACCGTCCATTAGCCTATTTAATGAACCAAAGGAAGTTCAGAGGATAACATGATGACAGTACAGAGATGCTATATCTGTGTAATTCTCTTAAAGGCTCAGTTGCATATCCTATCCACCTGTTATCAGTCAAACAACCTCAGCCCTTTAAACTCACCTAATTTCAAGCCCAACTAAGGACTAATGACAAAGCCATTGGGTGAAATGATGAGGGATTGATTGTCCATCTCTCTGGCCAATGCTTGTTGAGTGTATAGATGTATTTTATGGCACGTATTTTGGATTTTTTTGTTTCACTTTGAGTTGTGGGCTTTAATGGATGCCCCTAAATCAATTCATTTACAAGCAGAAGAAAAATGTGCTTTAGGGTTCACCATTAAGAGGACTTAGCAAAGGGTGTGGGACTAATTGCAATGATATAATATCTTCATACATTAAATGCTTCCTGCATCATGTGCTATGTTGGCACCTGCCCCTCACACATCGATTCCTCACAATATACTATAAACACTTACCCAGAACCGTGGAGGGAAAATAAAAAACATGACTGAATAGTATTGAAACAGTGAACCTAAAAGATGTTTGAATGAAATTATCCAACAGGAAGTAGTTGGTGTCAGATGATTTGCGAGTGGGCATCATTTGGTCTCTTACAGAGCACTTAGTAAGCTCCATAAACTAGAGCTGACACCTCGTGACTATTTGAAGTGATGGTAAAAATGATGCCCCTGGTGCCTTTATGTAAAATGACCTTATTTAGTCTGTGCTTTATGTGAATATGTAAACAACCTCATGGATGAAAAACAGTGTTTGGATCCGTCAAATCTTCTCAGTCAAAGCTAAGAGCCAAATCTAACTCTCAGGATTGCATCACTTGGGATTCAGTGTCCTATCAATTATCAAGAGCTGAAAAATTACAGGGAAATATGGCTGACTAAATTCATTTCCCAGTCATCTATCATACTGTGTATGAGGCCAAGACTCAGGTTTCATTTTGCTTAGCAATCACTTAAATGTTTCTCCCTTTTCTGTTCAAAAAAATCTTGCTTTTAAAAACAGGAAATCCCATCTGCTTCTAAACTGGTAATCCAAGTGAAACTGGCATGGCAACGCACCAGCTTTAGTCTATCAGCTGTGAGTTATGCTCGCCTCCTTTGGCCTGTGAGAGGCAGTGATTTTCAGATTTCCGTGTCCTGGAGTATGGTTACCATGGGAAAGAGCGGAGTGGGGAAGGCTGGGATTTGGGACATACATTTCAGTGAGGAGCCATACAGAAATAAAGAATAAGAATGGAATTAATTTGCGTACAGGGAACCAAAACATCTTTGTTAACCAGTACGTCTGAAGGATCGTGGAGCAAAAAAGATAAGCTCATAAAAGGGGGTGACAGGATAGGTGCCCCGGAGTCACGCCGGTGGAATTTGCAGGTCGGATGAAACTCATGTAGAAGTGGAGATGGTGGAGTGAAAGACAATGATCCTTATACTGAAGAACAGGGATCAGACTGATTGGCTCCAACAAAAGCCTGGAGATCATTGGACCAGAGGAGTGATATCAGAATTAAGAACGAGCCGAGTTTGACAGCGTGGGAAACCTGAAGTGACGATGCGAGTAGCAAGACCTCTGTCTAAAGCTCCACTACAAGTGTATCAGTTTAAGTTAAACACTCAAAACCACTGATTAGTGGCCATTCAAAAGGATCCCACAAAATAATTCCCTGCAGTTAAACACATCGAATGAACATGGAGACTTATCTTTCTGTTCAGGCTTTGGAGAAATCATGTTTGTGAGCATAAATTTAGCCAAATCGAGCAAGCCTGGAATTTCTGAACGCCTTTAGGTGAAGAAAAAGTGCAGCTTTGACTCAACTGTTCGCATGAAAAACAGCACATGTACCTGAGTGGGATATTTTTGTCTTTCAACCTCTGGTCCTATACTTTGTTTTGTGATCTAAGGGAAGTGGAGAGATCTTTGTGACATGAAAACGTTGCTGGCAGGATAGGAACAGGAACGACTTTCTTAGTCTTGTGCTTCAGAGAGACACTGCCGGCTCAATGTGTCTGGCACCAAGTGGCACAAAGAGGAAACTAAGAAATGCAACGTTACAGTCTTTTGCAATATGTAGTTCATCTGTGCCTGAGATCAAGCTTCGACTCCCAGTAGGGATGACTTTGAAAAGTGGAAACTTGAGAATACATTTTCTTAGGGTGATCATAACTTTCCAAGTGGGAGAGTAATGGGGAGCTTCTGTGTATTTGTCATATGTCATATTTTTTGGTGATGTGTGAACCATTTTTGGTTGAACATTTGCTTTTGGCACCGATCTATGAGGGACCCGCGCTGCTTCATGAATCAAAAACCCCCCAAAAAGTTTAATTCGCCGCCTGCAAGCTGATCCAGCTCTACTTCTGATGATTTGATACCAGTGGTTCCCTGGCAGCAGGCGGACGACTGGGAGCAAGAATGTCCTGATCACTGTCTTAGAAGTTGTCAAAGCTCCCTTCCTCTGGACAAAAATCTCAGACTTTGTACCTGAAATCTGCTGGCAACCCACTTTGGACTTCTTGCTCCACATTTTATTAGTCTTTTTCCTTTAGATCTGGATCTCCCCATCCATATTCAGCACAGATGCCATGTCCCTTTACACTATTACAGCCACTTTGTTATGCCCGGAGTACCAGCTTGTTGCTATTTACTGGAATGCCTCAAGTACATCTTGACGCCATCTGCAACTTGAGCCCTTTAAAGTGTTGTATACCCCTCCTTTTGTTGTTTGGGACCAACCAGTTCATCAGCAAACTAAATTAGATGCAACATGTGGTCCCCTCACTGTTTACATTGTTTATTGTATTTATTTAAAGCTTTTTTTTTTAACTCTGAGTCTCAAGTGTTAAAATAAGATAATTCACACTGCTTCTGTCCTTTTTTTTCTATTCTTACTTACTTCCACATATGGATAGCATCTACTTAGTTACTTTATGGAGAAAAATTGGTACCTGTTAAGGGATATGACGGAAAACCGATGTTTAACATTTTAACTCAAAATACCTTTGTTCAGGGTGGCCTGAACTGATACAATTTCTAAATGTCAGCCAGTTTCTTTATCTACTGATGACACATCCTGAGGAGGTGCCACGTATTCCACAGTGTTCTCTCTTTATTTTCATCTCATTATTATATCCATGATATGGTAGACATCCAAATAACAGTGCTGCAACAGTGTTCCGAGCTACTTGATTTCACAAAATGAATGTGCAATTGAAATGACAGACTCTCCTCCTCAATGTTTGCTGAGTTTAATATTTTATCTGCATTTTTTTTAAAACACACAGCAATGACAACATATCCTTCTTTTAAGAGGTGAGTATGTAATTTGGTTACTGATTGCAAGCTCTAAATTCTTAAGCGTACGCTGATCCATATTATTGCTTTATTGATAAACCGATGTCAGTCATCTGATAAAGCTGCCAAGCTTCCAAGCTGCCGTGGTTGCTAAAGGTTATATCTGTCAGGGAGCCTCTAGCATGTTGCTACACCAGCTTGACGCTCTATCGGTGACCCACAAACAAATTTCTACATGATTGCTGCGACGACTATTGGGGTTGATGTTGAACTTTTAGCTTTGCTTTGCAGCAAAGTGTAAACACAAAGCAGATCTTTGAAATAAAGGGAGCTTAACCCCTCTTTAGGATATATCTGTATATTAATCTGGAAAGAAATATGTATGTATGTAGAACTACATTTTTAGAAAGCTCATTCACATTTAGAACCAAGTGAAGCCATCAAGTTTTGGTGTGTAGCACACAACCACACCAAAAAACCAGCATCTAATTCACCCTGCACACATAACTGTGCCCTCAGCTGCTGTTCAGAATGACTCAATCCAGTTTAGCAGATACACAGCAATACTCTGATCTCTCTTCCTTTTAATGTGCTCTCTCATGGCGGGGTGTTAATGACTTACACAACAGATGTTTAATATGCTGTGTTTGGATCCATGTGCGCCGAAAGCCACCTGCAGTTTTCGACATGCATGACAACCTGTGACTCTGTCTCTGGGGCTGAATAAGCCCGTCCACACACACGCCGCTCCGTCGTATGAGCAAAGGCAAACACGTGTGAGGAGGAGGACGCACACACACACAAACACGAAACGGAGGAAGACAACATGCAAAAAAAACCGGCGACTGTGGGAGAGGGTGTGAATGAGAAGGGAAGAGATGAAGGAAGTGAAAGCGAGAAGGGGAGCAATGACAGCTTCCATCTGCTGGAGAGCTGCTGATGGTTCTCTCTGACAGAGACGTCCACTTGGATCAGCATGTATGTATACCCGGTAATGAAATAATGAGGGTCTTTAACAGAAGTGTGTTTTATAGCGACAATTAGTGGGGGAGGGATGTTGCTTCATCATGTATAGCGCAGGCAATTTTAGAAACGCCTGCAATTGATTTAAATGGGAAAAATGTGACTTTGAAATAGCTCCATACCCAGCAGAGAAACAGATATACATTAGAAAAAAAAACGAACAGAGAGAATAATTCATTTCTAGGTAAGATGAGAGCAGTTACACAACTGAAACAGGTGTGATGTGTTCATTGGTTTGACACTGACCCCGAGGTGAAGAAGAAAAGCCGGTCCTTTTTCACTCTGTTTCTCACGCAAGACCTGATCTTGCCATGGATGATGTTTTCACCTATCTCGCTGCGCACTCACATAAGCACCTTGATTCTAATGAAATGGGATTTTGCCTCCCGCTAACTTCTTGTAGCATTCCTGTACGGAAGCTTTCCAGGTGACAGTTTAATGCTGAACTTGTGTCATTTTGGAGGAAAAGAAAAGATTGTGGAAATAAGCCCACACTAGAAATAAGCTTTCACTTCAGATTCAGCATCCAGCTGGTAAACGTTGCCAAAGTAGAAAATAAAAATCTTATTGGCACTTAGATGCCAAATTGATACGACTGATCCTGATGGTCTGACATCATCCATCTATTGTGCTGTGCTGTAAAGTTCACCATATATTATTTTTGTAAAATAAACAAAAAATAAAACACAACCACTTACACATTAGAAAAGAGGGTCAAATTCAGATATTTGGGGTTTTAGTCCAATCATTGGACTTTGTTCTGACAGTTCTTTTCATGGTCAGTTATAAGCAATAAAATGTAGGGTATTGTTCCCGCCACAGCTTATTCTGGCTATCAGTAGGACTATTTTAAGTCCTCAAATCTGTTGTCATAAACAAATTGGTATGAAGCTTACAAAAAAAGCCCAAGAGTCTTGTTTGGGATTTGGCAAGTGTAGCGCAGCATAAAAACATTGTCAGAATCAATCATAGATGACAAGCTTATGATAAGTGATTGTGCTACGTTTGAAAAATGGATAGTGTGTCATTTTCTGCAGCAGACTGCAAGATCACTTTGAAAAGTAATTCTAAGACGACTTGGAAATGTAACATTGTGCCACATGTCATCACGTGTCAGCACCTATAAGTGGTCAGTTCCTAAACTGAGGTAGACTGCAGGAAGAATTACCTCCGATTGGAAAACTAAGGGAATTTGGTGGTGAAGCTACGCTAACGGCTTCACCATGGAGAGCATTTTCAGGGTCTGAACAAGTCAACCCCCAACCAACCGCCATAAAGGCGGTCTGAGCAAACTGTAAAAAGCAAATTATGTTTACACAGCATCCCTTTTAGACCAGACAGCTATCCACTGTCACTATTGTCTCAGCCGAGGAACATCTGTGATGTTTCAACTTGTCTCAAGTTGGCTGCCCAAGGTTTTCAGCAGCTTGTCAGCTGAGATCTGGTACATTCTGTCAGACTGGTTTCCATAATTTACTGCTGAGCATGGGCTTTGCATAGATTTAAAAGATTTTAGCAGCTGTTGCTGTGCTTTGAATGAATTTTAAAGCCCTGTAGACAGTAATTTTGGGATAACACATGCTGACTTTAGAGCCAGATAAGGATAGATTATTTCCCACATATCTCTTCAGGAAATAATATTTCTTTTAGACACCGGACTACTTGTTTGTGGCCAAAACACAAGCATTAAGAATAATTAGCTTCCTATACTGAAGCAACGGAAGGGGTTAGGAGGGCTGCTACTGAGTGTGAGCAGCTAATAAAGGATTCAGACAGAAAAAAGATGCTTGAAGAATCCTGCTCCGCTGTGATTGGTGGGTTGGGGCTGAGAGGGCTGTCACCACAGCTGCTGCCACCTAGCACCTTTGCTCTGCATATAAACCGGTACTGGTCTGATTGGCTGAACTTTCCTTGACATTTGTTTAATCAAATTACCACTCATATAATTTTCTTAGAGTAAAGTTGTGTTTTTTTTTTCTAGGTGTCACTTAGGACATTTTCTAACTAAACCCCTTGTTTTCAGTGCACAATGCACTAAAAAAAGAGAAATGGTGTCTACACATACCATGAGCGATTCCAAATTGGTAGATGGAAAGTATAATTCTAACAGTGAATAATGGCATTGCAAACCTAAATCAGCCAGATGTCTTTTTTTTATACAGCAGTCGTAATTTTTTATGTAAAGTGCTGCATGAGGCGTTTTGATTAGTTTTTTTTCTTTTTCCCTGTATGTGCCAAAAAAGAAAATAAAAGAAAACAATATTAGTGAGTTAGAAAAGTTGGCTAGTTTCAAAACTATTTATTAATTTATCCCAGTACACATTTTTTTTGCTGCTCCAGCAATATATATATATATACATATATATACATGGTGCTACTTATGAAGTTATGACATGACATAAGTGTTTTAGAGGGTTCCTGTTATTCAAGATGATCAAAAGGGCACATGCATTTCATAAAAGTGTTGGTTAAATGGAATATTATCTTGTTAAGGGACAATAATCCTCACTAATAAGCTGTTATGCACATTTAATGTAAATGAAATCAGCTCTTGAAAGCCACCAATGTGCTGAGGCCTCCCACGACAGCAGCAGAAGTTTCTGCTGCTGATGTCTGTTTTTGCAGGAGGAGAAGAGTCTTTTATTTGTCCTGAGGGGCAGTAGCCACCTGGCAGGGGTCAGTACGGTCCTGTCACTGTGTCATCACAGCATTGTCATTACAGAGAGGTGCAATGAGATGACTGACACTCAACTGTGTGAGTTTACTCTTTAGGCCAGCCTAAAACAGGCTCTGCTCCTCTGATAAAAAAAACAAAAAAAACTAAATAACATCATGACGCATCTGCTCCATTGTATAAGGTCATGTTTGCATTGATGACTTCTTTCCGTTAATTTGCACATTTAAATCCAGACCAGACTGATTGGGTCACTTTCTCACCAGCTCCTCCTTCTTGTGCAGTTACGTGGCAGACAGCGGTGGTCCTCGCATCCCAAATCTGACAGTCATGAGTGTGCGCGCCCGTGTGAAGTGAGACACTCGGGCACATGACAGATTCGGCTTTAAAATGACGTCACGGCAGCGTGGGGCTCAGCGGGCAGGTCGTTGATCAGTCTGAGAAGAGGAGCAGCAGGAGGAGACGGACCATCCTCCTCTCCTCTTAAATGACAAGCTCTCATCCCCCCTCTCTCTCTCTTCACACCTCCGAAACCACCCTCGCCCTCCAGGATTCTCCCGAGTCGCGTCCCTCTTCCCTTTTTTCAGTTCCACCTTTTTTCATTTAAAGTTTCCTAACCCCCCTCCGCAACCCCTTTAACACCTCCAGAGATGTAAGCAGATCATGAGGACCCCCTGCCACTGCTGACTTGGATCCTTCGTGTGTCAGAGAACCGAGCATCCTCATCGTCCTTTCTCAGTTTTTTTTTTTTTTTTTTTTTTTGGACGTTCATCTGCCTCAGAAATGTAGATGATGCGCTGTCATGTCAGCGATGAGGATCCCAACTACATGCCCTTCTTTTCCTCTCCGCTCATCTTGCATCTTTGTCTTTCCAGCCGGAGGAGGAGGAGGGGGGGGGTCGGAAATGAATGATTTTCTCGAAGGCAAAGTTTGAGGGGCACCTCCTCTGGTTACCCGCTCACCTGTGCGCCCGCTCCTCTGCTTTTTTATTTTATTTTTTTATCCATAACGAGGAAAGGGTATAATCTATTAAACAGCAGACGGACAACTTCTGAGAGAACTGACTGTTGTTGTGCTGTTTTCAGCGGGGATCGGTGGCTCCCCGGCAGGAATCTGATGTGCGCAACGATGAAGGATATGGCTTAAGTCATGTTCGCGGTGACAGCTGGAGTAAGGTCCGTAACTTGAGTGTTTTTTTTTTTTTAAGTCAGAAATTGTCGACTTTGGTGGAAACCCATCCAAATGGGAGGATACCTGGAGGACTGAGTCGGATTCGGCAGTCGAGAAAAATGTGGATAAAACGGAGTGTTGCGCGCAGGTAAGACACGGTGGCCCATCATTCTAAATAGCACCCTGGTTACTGATTAGTATGATTGAAGAATGCTCGGTTGAACCTTCCAAAATATAAGTGTTTTTTAGTGTTCTTTCACATTTGACGCCGCTCCTCGATATGTTCTCTCAGTTTTTTAAACCTACGCAACGACAACTTATACGAGTCTGCTGGAATTGGGGATTGGCTTTAATGTAACGACAGCTCTTTAACACACCATGGAGCTAATTATTTCACATAAACAGACCGTTTGAACACAGTGACGTTGGCACTAAAACATGTCAATGCGAGGGCTCCGTGTACTGACAATGTTTTGAGGTTCTTTTTTTATGAGAAATAAGACGGGGCATTTTCGCCTCCTGGCCGCTGGGTGGCGCCAGGAGCACGGCGTGTCTGTGCCCGTGTTGCGCGCGTACAGGCGCAGACACGCGCGTGTGCGCCAAACACACGCAAACAGACGCGCGTGCACAGCGCCCCAAGGTTAGGTCTATCAGCTCCACCCCACTTGTGCGAGCAAACACATGCTACATGTATTTAAGTGGCAATTAAGAGTTGAAATAGTTTCATAAGGAATACAAATAAGACTAATTTCATTTCCATGTGAGATTATGATAACATGACAGTTCTAGGGCTCCAAATGTCTATCTTCTTTTTGATGGCTTTGACCCTAAAAAGCTGGACATAGTGGGTGCATTCAGCCTGACCATTGGAGCTGATGGCCTACAGAGCAGACTGTCTGGTCAGGGAGGTTGGCTTGACCTCATCAAACAGCGGTTCTGCTCTTACACTCCAATATAATCAGATTTTCTGTCAATCTTTCTGTGCAGAATTCAAGACGTCCCTTAGCTCAAGAAACATAACGATCAACCCGTTCAATTCAAGTTTGTTTTTTAAAGTCTGGAAAGAAAAGATAGTGAATGTGTTCCTTAATTGCCTCGAAAGCAGGTTCAGAGGTAATAGGGACCTGTAGTCAGATTTTTTTCTTGCCACCTGCTGGATTTCATCCCCCCTCTGGTGGTTCTGCCTCCTGCCCATTTGCAGATGCACATTGATAATGCATGACACACATCGTACATCTTAGGCTGACCTCACAGAGTCGTGGCAGTGCAAGCCGTAGACAGAGTGGTTGCACAAGACGATGAAATGAAATGCTTTTAGGTCTGATATGTCTTAATGTATCGGTCAGGGTCACAGAGAAACCGATTTCCATGTTCAGGAATTTCCGTGTCACTTGCAGACGACGCAGAATGACAAAAATGAGACGCAGGAGGAACAACTGCAGGTTGTCCATAGTTGAGATTCACCACATTTCAGAGCGTCTCCTATCACAGGCTCTGTATGGTGAGCATTAATGGGGCAAATCTGAACTCTTCAGGAAAAGGTTTTTGTTTCTATGGAAGATAAAGAGTAGAAATTGGGCTCTAAACATGTGAAAATAAAGTTAGTGTACCTGTTGGAACAGACAAAGAACCGTCCACCCACACAAAGCTGATATGTGGGTGTAAATGTAACAACAGTGACTTCTGCTAACCAGGAGAAAAGCACTGATGGAGAGATGAGGATTACATTGCAAAACCACAGCTTTTCCCGATCCCCACAGTTGTTACTCATAGCATATTCTGGGCAAATAGTCACATAAAGACATGCTGTAAAATAGAGCGGGGTGATAATGTTTTATTAGAATCATTATGGAGTTTATAGACTGCGAAAGAACAATGAAATACAGCCTCGGTAAGAAAATCCTTCGAGCCATTTGACATGAACGAAGCACAAATTATGGGAATTCGTTGTGCATGTTATTAAAAACTGTTCTCAGACCCTTAACAGTCAAATGTTTTACTGAAACAGTGTCTTTGTTTATAATTAGAATAAGAGTTATGTGAAAATCAGAATGATTGCATTGCATAGTTGCTGAGCTCATTGCACATTGCTCCCATTATCCTGATAAGTTATTTAAACTAACTGTCAAGATTTAAACCTTTTTTAATGTTGTTGATTGACTTATGTCAGTTTATAGTTTAAGTACAAATTATGTTTGAAATAATTAGTTGTTTTAGAGTGCTGTGATCTGAACGAAGGTGCTGACGACTGGCTGCTTGTACTGGTTATTGCGCATGATGCAAATAGACAATAAAAAGGGCTTGTAGGTACGGAGTGCATATGGAATTGCTCAAAACGGAGAGTCCAACTGGAGGGTCTAAATGGATATTATTCATCTCTGTCAGACTCAGCATCTCCACGCTCCATCTTTCATGGACGTCACGCAGCTTTCAGTTCGTCACGGTGAGCTCTCTCCCCACTGAGGCACAGGAGATGCTATCAGGCTCCAGTATACCGCCGCTGCATAACATTACTGCCACAGACACCAGTTGCCTTTTCACAAGGCCTCGCCGTCAGGACTGTTTTGCACAGGTGACCGATTCCTCAGGTGTCTGGCTGCTCTTCCTCTGGCTTGGGTAAATTCTAGAAAAAAGATGGAGATGGGGTGTGGTGTGTCTGCTCAGTTTATTAATTAGAATGACTTTAAAACACATGGAAGAGCTCAGAAAAAATGTCTGTGATGATACCTATTCACGGTGATCATGTGTTGGGTACTCTGTGTGCTCCCGGTGCATTAAAGAGACGTGTGAGCATCTGACTAAGTGTTTAATTCTCATTATTTTTAACGGGCTTAATGGACAAGGATTCGCAATATATTATAGTTGGATAAGCTTATGTGTGATTGCACCGAGAAATACCTGCATATCAGCAGTTTTTGGCCTACAGTTGGTCTGACCAGACTGCGTTCTCAGAGCAAGCTTTTGCAAAAAGTATGGGGCTAAGCATGGCATTACTGTGTTAGGGGGCATCAGATATTCAGATATTCCTATGATTTAGGTGCCATCTTAATAGCCTCTATGAGGGTTATTAACTGGGCCTCTCTGGAGCGTGATTAACCTAATTTGCAGCGAAATAGGCTGTGTTGCTTCTCAGAGATCCTATCCTCTGGAGGCGTGTGTGTGTCTACGTGCGAGTGTGTCTGTGCGTGTGTTGTTGACACCCTGTGCTCAGCAGTCTGTGAAATCCAAAAGGACCAGGACAGGTTTGTCCTTGTGTCATGGCGGTAGACACAAAGCAGACATGGATGGTGGGTCATCACACCAGAAATACCATAAAGAGACACAGAGAGATTGTAAACGTTGTGGTGGTTCTCCCTCCCGTGATAAGACATAACCGCATACTGGATTATTGGAATGAGGGGAATTTGTTGTTTGTATTACCACGGCAGAAATGAATCTGCACCACCACTTGTGTTTATATTCCAAATGAGTCTTCTTTTGTGACCTGAGAACTCAGGAATCGCCTTCAGAACATAAAGGGCCTCCTCTGTATTTTAGGAGTCTGTGATTTGGCCAAAATAAAAAATCCATGATGATCCGTTGGGGTAGAATTGCAATCTAGAGTCTGAAAGCTCACTCCTCGTTGAACTCATATAATTACATGGTTTACTCTGCAGACAAAGCCCGTTGCTTTGATTTGAGGCTAAAAGACCAACTCTCCACTTTTTGTTCTCAGTGGTGGATTTTCTTTACTCGGACAAAAGGGAAAATAGACAAGATCCCGGACTCTTGGCTGGTCTTTGTCACATGTCAAGGATCACTGTGATGGTTTCTCTGATGTAGCAAAGCGCAACTGTCATGATGAACTGCTCAACATTTGACAACATCAGACAGCTAAGTAAGCAGGCACATCGTTGGGCAGCACAGTGTTGTAGCTGTGGAAACTTAGACGGTGGAAGACGTGGGAAACCCACGATGCTGCCCTGAGCGTCAGTCAGATCAGTCTGCCCAGGGTAGCTGGAGATTATCAGCCAAACAGCTGTTGGACATGACAACAGGCCCTGGGTGGTGTGTCAGGCTTCACACATCCAGAATCCAGGGGACCCAACCAAAATTCAGCCGTTATCAGCATCACCGCTCAATTTCTTATAGATCAGAGCCACAGTGGTCAGACAAAGACCTCAAGGGAGCCACTTTTACCACGAAAGAGAAAAGCCCTCCATCGATCACATCCTCTCCCTCAGCTCTGAGCAACATGTGATGCAGCGATCCAAACGGACGTTAGCGCTTTTCCGACCTTCCTCATGTTATGTTGCTCCGATCCACTGTTTTCATCCTCCATCTGGTGCTCCCCTGTGTTGGTTTAAAAAAAGACACGTTTTTGCTGTTTGTGAACAACATGCAAAGCAGTTCAGCATATGTCATTTAAATGAACATTCCAATGGGGATGCATAGCATGTCGATCAGCCCGAGCATTCACACGTCCAGCCTTAACTCTGAAAAAATGACAGCACTTACTCCTGAAGATAATTCCTTTTATTGCATGGTGTGAATCCAAAACGGAATATTTGGAAGTGTTGCATGCCTTCATATAGCTGAGATACGTCTTCACACATATGAGGCTTTGATCACAGCGAGGTTCCGTCACCACCATTGACAATGACCACCTTGACCTCTCTCAAGTGGCTTTACTGCATCAACCAGCTCTTTGTGGCAGTAACGTGTAAATTTTGCGTCTGACTGGCAGCTCTGATAAGTCCCACCCTGTAAGTTTTCTGAACCGGCTCTGGTGTTTTTTTTTAAAGCTGTGTTTTTTTCATGAATTATTTAACTACAGGTATGAACAGAAACCGTACTACTATCTGTGATGCGCACAATACCTGGTGAAATAGATTCCCTACGAGTTACACTGCTGGTACGGATGCAGTGTCCACTCGATGTCATCCTGTGTCCTTTTCAACAGGTCGTTTCATTGCTCTTTATACACAGTGACATCTTTGGAGACTGCAAACATTTATTGATAACATGGCACGATCTGCACGATGTCTGCATGATGAAAGAATAATAGTCGATAATGGATCATCGGATCCTTACCGGTCCGGTGCTGCGCTGAGACCCATCTTTCCTATGAGGCGAATGAACCAACAGCAGCTCATACTTGATTCATGTAGTGGGCTTTGGCCAGATCAGCGCTGCCTCTATGAAGGATCCGACTTATCCGCCGGCGCCATGGCGCTTCACACTAACCTGCACGGCATAGGAGCATCTCACAGCATCTCTGAGATGCCTGCTGATAAATGTTTTATTTTGTTTTGGCATCTTGGCGGTAATTCATGAGCCTCTTCAAGAATTCAGACTGCAAAGAGGCCGTTTTAATTGGAGCATTGTTCCGTTTTTTCTGCTTTTCTACTATTTCACCCTAGTTCTTTAGAGCCCTGCTCATCTTTCTGAGCATGTGGGCCACATATTCTGCTCTGGAGGACATGGTTCAGTGGGAGTAATTAATGGGATGATGCAACTCTCTTGGCCGTTGCATCTTGGACCTCCACTAACCACACATAGATATTTACCCTTCCCTACCCTTTTCCTGTACAAATTATGTTTTGACCTCACTAATGCAGAACCTCAGCCATAGTAGCAGCAGCTGCAGCTTAGCCTTAAACGCAAAGATGGAGAGTGTGTGTGTTGCACACAACAAGTAAGATTTCATACATTATTTGCCTCCCAGAGGTCCGCTACACAGAAGCAATCCATAAATCTCTGCAACTCCCTGGAAAGCCACTGTGGTATTTATCTGCCTAATACTGGATGTTTACAGAGGAAATCTCGACTCCTACACCTGCGTCAGTAGCTTTCACAGCCACATAGCTGCATTCAAATGATATTTACCAAACCAAATACGCAGACAAAGCAAGATAAGAAACTGTGTATGAGTAGAGATGGCTGCGGTCCATTTGTGGTTAGGACCAGGGGATGTTGTGAGGGCAAAGCTGACTCAGACATCAGAGTCAGAACATATGGTGTTTACTGACTGTAGGTCCCTTAAAATGTTGCTGACCTTTTAGAGAAGTCCCAGGTCGTTTAAAAAGCTAGAAGTGCCTGTGTCCTGGGGAAAGCATAATTTAGCTTTTCTCATTAACGAAATGAGAAGAATTCATTCATCGTTGTCAATATGTTAAAAACTAAAGGCTGATCAGAAAGAAGAACAGACAGAAAAGACTGCTGATATACTTTATCTGAATTCAACACAAACCATTTAGCTTGTTTTTCTTTTTTCTATATGATGGTGCTGTGATCAATACTTAATTCTCTTGGAACTTTTTCTTTGCTTTTGGTGTAGAGTTTTGCTCGTGAAGGACCAGAATCGTCTGCACAGGACTGCTAATGAATGTGCCAAAAAATAAATTGGGCAAGAGAAAAACAAACATCCAAACTGACCACATTTTCTCTGGTGAATTTTCAGTTATTCATCCAGGTTGCCCTTTTTATGTGCCCCTGAGAAGCTAATTGAGCAGGCAATTCAAAATATGCCATTTTCTTTGTTTTCTGGAAGCTCATACAAATACTACTTCATAAACCATTTCTGATGACAGTATCTGTCATTGCTATCTATCATCACACAGGACCATAATATTCCTAAATGTCAAGCCCTGTCAGATCTTCGTCCCTGAATAACTTTGGCCAAGAAGTCTTTCACAGTGACAGCATTTGAGCTGCTTTCACTTGGTGCTGAATGACTGTTTTAGCCCTAATCAAAGATGTCACCTCCCTCACTCTGGGAGTGTTGTATTAGTTTAGCAACCAGGATGTGTTGGAATGGCATGAAGCGCTCTTCTGTTTTTGTGTATAGGCAGCTGGCAAACAGCTTGATGCATTGACACCACCTCAGGGTAGTGATTGCATATGACCACCAGGTGGAGGTTAAAATAGCATACACCCGTATAAAGATGGTCGTCACATCAACTATGTGCTTTCTAATAATTAAATGACCATTTGAAATGAGGGGGAAAAAGCTCCTCCTCTCTAGACAGAATTGTGGGTATGATCATGTAGACTCTAAAACCGGTCATTAGGGACCCCCCCTCTGGCTCATGTCCAGCCACTTGTCCACTTCTACTCTCACCTCCCACTTATAGGCACCTGAAATCTGAGCAAAAGGAGCCTCATATAAAACGTTGTCTAGAATTTAGCCGTCATAATCGACAAATTTGAAAGCTTCAGGTTCCTGCCTCTGAGTTTGCCACACGTGTTTGTGTCCTCATGCTGGGTTTTATTTGGCCATCACTTAGTCTGAGTACATATCTCTCTTCAGTTCTAATAAAAACCCGGCTGCATATTCAACAGGCTGCAAGCGCGGAGCAGGCATCACAGCTGCTCCTTCACGTGGATGAACGCTGACGTGCAAGAAATACCTCAACAGTTCCACACCCGTCGTGAACTGAGCAAACATGCAGCTGTGTTTGTACGGTAATACATTCTGACAATCACTGGATAATGATACCAAATCATTAGAATGAGACAGAGACTGACAGCATTGTTGTTTTTCTTACATTCTCTCTGAAACTGCCCATAGTGGAGGGAAATGAGCTCCAGACTTCAAAATAAATACGGTGAAGTATGAGCTGGATAGAGAAAGGTCAAGTGCTTTGATCAAGCTTTTCAAGCCCTGTTATTCTGGAGGTTTAATACACGAAGACGTATAAATCCATTAACCTTTTTGGTCTAAATTTACCTTGTTAAATCTTCAGTATTCCGATAAATCTATACTTAAATCATGAAGCATTGTTAAATAAAACACAATATTACACTGTGTGTGAGAACGAAAGTGCATAAGAAACCCTCTGCTTGCAACTTGTTCATATGCAAACTGACATTCTTTTTCTCAAATGTCTTACTTAACTGATAATAGTACAGAATTTATCTTTGCTTCCTTCAGTGGGAAATCTGGGAGACACAGTTTGAAGCGGTACTTCAACAACGTGTCAGTGCTTTCACTCAGTATCACAACAGACTTTATGATGTCCCGGACTCTGGGCCAAGTTCCAGTCAAAGTGAATTTTAAATGGAATATTGAAGAATCCATGTAGCCCTAGACCTCATTAATATCCAATAAGCAGGCACCGTTCATCAAAGCTGAAGGGAATTCCTTTCAGTATTTTGTATAGCCTCTGACATTTTCAATTAGCTTTATCATGAACAGTCTATTGAGCTTATTGAACCGGAAAGAAAGACTTCCCATATATTTTCATAATAAGAGGAAATATGTATGAGAAGTGCAGTCTTTTTAATGGCCGCATACTTTCTCAAATGACAGTTAGTTGTTTAATTTAAACTGTAATGTAGGACTCATTACTTTCAGCAGTTTTATATTTCTTTGTGAGAGACGACATGAGTCCAGTTCTTTCTGAATTTTTTCAATACAATAAACACAGAAATTACCTTGGACTGAGGCTCTGAACTGCCTGGCAGGTTTCCATGGTTAATGGCTTCCAGTGTGGGACCATACCATAGTTGTATGGGTTTGTTTCTTTGTTTCTTGTTAAAGAAAACATAATTCAAAGGACAAATCCTGCCACATTTTTTGCATACAATATTAGGCTTGTCATCTTTTCTTTAAAGGTCTCTGCCGATCTATTGAATCTCTAAATACAGCTGCCAATAGTTGTCGTTTTTCTTTAAACTGCACCTGCAGGTCGACTAGGGAAAGTCTTAGCTGAAGGCACTGTATTTGTTGGCAGAAATACGTGGGAGAGGGAAAGCATGAAAGCTCCAATAATGACTGTTCTGCTGACAATTTTCTTTAAAATTCACCGAATATAAGTGTGGTCATAAACTGGGGAAAAAAAAGTCTCTTGTGATAAAGTGTCGTTCAGCTTGTTGCTGACAAACATGAATATACTCCTGTTTTGTGTCTGTGGCCGCAATTTACTTACAACGATGATTAAATTTAGCACTTAATGCATGTCAAAGCCATCAGCATTTGTCCTCAGGAAATATTCGATTTCCACATTTGCCAGCCCTGTAATCCTTCAGATTTTTATCTGGACAAACATGCTATTCAGAGTGAGCAACTAATAGCAGAAGGAGACTCTTTGGATAGAATGATGAGGACTAAAGCTGCGGCCCCTGCAGTTTATGCAGCCCTGTACATCTTAGAGGTCAGATCCCAGAGAGGAGGAGAGGTCAGAAAATTTGCAAATAATACAGGTATCTAGTTTCCAACCATTGTCTTATTGTTTGCTCATCCAAAGTGTGGAGAAAAAGTGTGTTTCTGGGGCTCGCTGAGTTGAAGCTCCCACATGCTCTCTCTTCCCTGTACGAGAAGTGAACAGTGCCATCACAACATAGAATACAGAATTGTCAAAATCACTGGACCTTTGATATGTTATTCTCTAATTCTTTAGTATTATCTTTTCTAATGTGTTTTCTCTTTTGATTTCAGATCATACTTTAATGCAAGCAGCTGTTGGCTCACTCACATAGCTGTAACTTTAAAACCGGTCACCTGCTCACGCCAAATCCTGAATCCGGGTCCGACTTTGTGATTTATAGAAGAGATGAACTTTTCTTTTGCAGTGATTTTGTTTTTCGGTTGCATAGCTCAGTATGAAAATTAGCAATTTTTTTAAAGACTGCGGTTGCATTAAGCTCCATTGTTACAGTTCTCGTATTCCTTAAGGCGATGGTAAGACACTAAATTAGCCATTGCGATTAAAAATGCCACTATGCCTCTAATTTAAAAACATTCTTCCACACGACATTTCTTGCTGTTAGCAGTCCAGAAGAGAGATCTCTCTGTCAGAGTCTGTGTGCAATGAGGCGGCTGCAGCTCTGTCTGCTTCAGCGTGGTGCGGCCCACACCACACATACACGACACCCTGCTTTCTGCCACAATGGCAGGCAGAACAAAGCACTGAGGAATGTGGCCGCTCTCTGTTCGGGCCGACCGTGTTCCGCCGCCACAGTTTAGTAGGATCTCATCAACAGATACATGAAAGTGGATCAGTCACCGGCAGTAAAGAAAAAAAAAAAAAAGCCACCCACCGCTCTGCTCTCAGTTCATCTCTGTTTGGTCCAGGCACACTACGGATGCCAACAGCTCGCAGATGAGAGTTAATTAAACAAACGTGGAGTAACGGCTAAATCAGGCCACTGGTTGTTTTTACTCCAAATGGATGAGAAGGTACTGCTGTATCGTAAAAAAAAAGGATTTTCAAAATACTTGGAGCAGTGAGGATTTAAACATTAGATATCCTTAATGCTGATGTTTATTGTTGTAAACAGCTTACTTAAAACTGCTCCTTAATTAAGTGATTCAAAGTGCATCAGTACAATGCTGCCAAAGATCCTACGTTTTGTTTTCATTCCAAAGCGAGTAATGACAGAGAGTTGGGCCTGGTATAAGTACAAAAGAGAAAAATAAGTTATATTCCCGCTGCTCTAACGCTGTCTTTTTCGCAGCTCAGTCCCAAACATATTCAACAAAGTTGAACGCTTACTCATTTCTTCCATCAATCTTCGTCAACACCTGTTGTGCTTAAACTTTGTCACTGTTTCCTGAGAGACAGAGCTCAAAACAGAACATGCTCCAGCATTTACCAGCTGTCACGGCATAGCTGGTGCTGTTATCACTTTGAGTCAGTGTGATTGTGTGTCACTGCAGAACATTCTGGTCCTGAAGGAGTAGGAACCACAACAGAGGAGGTTCTGAGTCCTTATGCAGGTGTTTCGCATGTGTCTGTCGGTAGGTAGATTTTGGAAAAAACACCGACATAGAAAGTTGGAATGAAGGTCAGAGACACTGATAAATGAGTACTTTGGCACAGCAATTATTATAGATACTTAAGTGTATTAAAAGAGTGAGATAAACATATATGAGATTCCAGGACTTCGAACAGCACTTACGACCAATTCCAAAAGGTGGCTTTTGGCTCTCTGGCTCCTGTTTTCTGTCAGACACACTCACAACTCAAAATGTTGAATTTAGCTTCTGTAGCACTTACATCCATCAGTAGCGGACATGATGAGCAATTTATCATGCGCCCGTGAGCACAAACTGCCAGAGCTTTGACCTGTTTTTACAGCTGTGTGCTGATTCGATAAAAAAAAAAGAAGGGAATTATAATGAACAAGCTTAAAAATGCCCACTGTGGTGACTGAAACGTTTGCCTTCCACATCTGGCTAAACTCAAGTGTTACTCTGCAGTTCAGTGTACTAACTTAAATCTCTGCTTTGTGATTTGAACCTCATCTTTTTTGCATTTCCTCTCGCTGGTGTTGTCCACTTATTTTTAAGGAAATTTTGTATTCTGGCTTCTTTTGTGGCCTGTGAGTCAGCGATTTAAACCCCCCTTAAAGTTTTGTTGTGGGAGTTCCACTTTGTTGCCCAGTATTGTAAAGAGCACCTGGTACTCTATGCAAAAGGCAAACTTCATAAAAGCCTTTAAGAAAAAATAATAATTTTGCAGTGCACTTAATTGGCTAACATTTAATGGCCGATTCTTCCCCTCATTAGTGTGGTGCTGATGTAAAACCCTCTGTTTGGGTCTGCGGCTTGTTAACAGAAGCGTTCACAGTCGTTGGCACATAAAACCGAAGTCAGGACGCTGTCTCCCTGCCCACCTTGCTGTGGTGTGAGAGAAAAAGGCGTGTCTTAACATGCTGTAGCGGTGACATCCAAATGTTGTCACGGCTTTGTGGTCAAAGAGCTCAACTAGTAACATGTCTTCAGGACATTTAGAAGCTATGCTGAATGAGGGTGATGAGTGTTTACATAAAGTCATGTGGTCCAACAAAGATCTTGCTTTAAAGTGTTTAGCTGGAGTAAAAAATCTGTATTATTCAGTTTATTATTTCACATACTATGTACATTAATGTATTTTTTAAATTCCCAATTGATTTCTGGTATGCTTAAGGAGTCTATTTGATTTAATTTACTTTCCTGAACAGCCAGTCAGAAGTCACACCCACTCAACCATCTGAATTTCCAGCTGAAAGTGCTGACGTGGTTTGCAAAGGGAGCAGACACAAGGGGTTAGACCTCTTTACGGGTGCTCCCAACAACTAACCGTTGGCCACGGTTTAAAGATTTTGGATAGCCCTATCTACGGGGTGGTATCTGATTTAGCATATTAGTACTTCAGGGAGAGAAAAAAAGCCCTTCAAGTCATCCTTTCAGCATACTTTGATCGCACTCATTGTAGTTCCTGACCTGTAAGTCGGTCTGCACTTTCTTTCCCTTTAGTACATTTCCCTATTTTTCCTTGAGTTCAGAGAGGTTAATAAATTTGGTAGATTGGAGCTTCCCTGTTTGGGGCCGCCTCAGCTTTACAGGACATGTTTGCTGACCCTCCTCTTGAAAACGGTGATTATTATGGGTCAGAGTCTTTTATAGCTACATGGTGGAATTAATGGAGCTGAGAAAGCCAAAGGAGGAATCTAATCTTGCCCTCATTTTCCCAATACACTTCAGTCTAAGGGTAGCAAAACAGTTTACTCTCACTAAACTCAGGAGGGGTCAGAATCGCAGGTCATGGTTGAGTCTTTTGTTTGTTTAATCAGCATTTAAGGTCTTATGATTAAAGAGCGGCATTTATATTGGTTGATTAATGAACTATTAGACTAAAACATGGAAATCATTTTCTGGATTTGCTGATGGTGATATGACTATTATTTCTGGACAGGTAATATTAGAAACAAAAATGCCTGTTACATGTGATGATTTTCAATCTAAGATCTGTTTATGTTGAGGAATACTGACCACAAATTATTAGATTAGTTGCCAATGTAGTCTTTATTTCTAAATGACTCTGAGTCTTTGGGGTTCTCTGATTAGACAGTATAAAAGAAAGTGTAAGCAGTGAGAATTAGATGAAATATTAGAATATTGTGGGGATTTTTCAAAATGCCTTTACATGCAAGGTGGCGCATAAAAGTTTGCAACTCATGGAGTCCTTGCAGTAATTTGGCTTTGTGGTTAACGGCTGTTTTTTCGCTGCTGGGATTTGTTGTGCACCCCTGTGTGGACCGCCCTCACACTCATCTATAAGGAGACGTGTCCTTGTTCCTCAGCCTGGATGTTATCAGTTTTTTAACCCCCCAGAGGGGTGAGACTACCATACAGTTCCTTTGCAGTGCTTCCCTTTCTTCCTCCATCTCTGTCACTCTCTCAGGGTAATGCAAATTCATGCTTTATGTCCTTCCATCTCTATTTTAAGCACATTCCCCCCCAGCAGGGACATGCAATGCTTGGGGCTGGCAGAATTGGGGAATATGAATGGAAACACAATGCACGAGCTCTCACCGACATCTTACTGTCCTGGATGTACTCTCAATCCATGATCTTAAACCGTGGTAAAGCTAACAGCGCGGCTGCCGCAGCTTCTTAATAGGTCTCAGAGTGTTTGACTTTAAAAGAGGACATAATCCAAAAATCCCCCGAAGCCTTTTGAGAAAAGCCTTGACAGCTCCACACTTTTCAGACCACTTGGCTATAAATAACGTCCAATACAAAGAAGCACCGCATACCAGATTGGGTGTTTTCAGCTGGAAAGTCATCCGATTGTGGACACAATATTAAAGCAAAGATGAACACCGTGCTTCTATGAATCTCCTACTTTGTATTCATGCATAGGCTGTATACACACGGTGGGTTAAAGCCATTGGTTTGCAGAATGCTCTGTAATTTTTAGTTTGGCATTTGTCCGTTGTTAATACATCATCAATTTATGAGGCCAAAAGTCTCATAAATCACTGGACACAGAAGAGGAGTGGGTACAGAAAATCAATGCTGCATGTCTCATTCTAATAGAATAAGCCCGCGTGGCTCAAAAGATGACATCTGACCTTTTTTTTCAACCTACTGACACAAATTCCTGAGAAACGGGACAGCAGAGCTCTGTGGACCGGTGGCATTTTAGGGTCGGAATCGACCCAGGGGTCTAAATTAGTGCAAGGTCTGCCTAGAAATGGAATGAGCAGGTGTCAACAGTAGCGGACTGACGAGCCTATGGTCAGAATATGTTTAAAATATGTTGTCTAAGCCAAATTATGTCCCTATATTGCTACTACACAGTTTGTAGTAATCTAGTAACTTGAATTACATTTTTTTATTCTTTTAATCTAAATTAAGAATTATTAAACATAGATTTAACTTGAAAACATGTCCAGAAAGGTTAGTTTAATTACAAATGACTAGTTACAGAGATTACAAAGAAACAATTAAAAGGAATTTCAGAAAAATGGTGTATGTAAAATCAAGAACATCTAATCAAAAGATACCCTGGAAACATCAAGTTAGTAGAAACAAATGTTTTTAAGATGCAGTCCTCCACAATATGCTCACAAAGTCTCATTTTAACCTCTTTCTGTGCCCGTTTGGACCGTCAGGAGAAAACCACCCACTGCAGCTTGAAACTTCATGACCTGTAGCTGGTAAATCTTTTCCCTGGTGAATTCCTTTTTTTTTCTTCCAGCGGCTCTTTTTAGAAGCGAGTGGGAGAGACATGGATACCATAGTTCAGCCTGTAAATACTCCATCAATTGCTCGTGCTACCCTGAATAAATGCTTACTTTTTGTCCCGTGAAATTGTTAACACAAGGCTTCAATAGCAGCACCTTTGCAGGAAAAGGAAAAACCCCCACTGAGATTTGATTTTTTTTTTTAAAGCGAGCCATTGAGTCAGTCTAAACACTGGCTGGCAGATAACTCCTGCAGAAGGGAAGTCACCTTCAAACAAAGCACCTTTCGATGGCGGTGGTGGGTAGAAAATGATGTGTACTCAGTGGCAGGGCTGCTGAGGTCACGCCGGTGCAATTTCTATTGATGTCGTCTGGGGGACTGATGATGAGGGGAATGAGGAAGGCCTGCCTTTTTCACCTCCCTCAGGTGGGAAACCCATCTGCTGAGGTCTCACATTCTGCAAAGTCCCCACAAGTTCTAATTAAGACCTACTTTGCACAAGTGATCACAGCGTGATGATGACACAAGAAGTGGGCCAGGGAAACTGTTGTGCAGAGACAATAATTAGGTGCAATATCTGATTAGCTCCAGAGATATTAGTTTTGTTTTACTGGGCCTAACATAAGATAATCCTTCATTAGGCTCTCGTACTCTCATGACAATTACTTGTGTACACTTTGAGGAGGCGGTTAAGCTCTGAATTGAGGCTTTTTTCCCCCAGATTGGCCTCTGCGATGTGTTTGTTTTAAACTCCTCTGGCACATTTTGGCTGACTGACATATGGCTGCTGTAACATTGAGACTTTTCAATTTCTTTATCCTCTGAAGGGCCTTTAAAGTTAGCCCCCTACACAACCAGAGCATTTTGTCATTTTCTTTTCTGCTTAAGTGTGCAACTGTCTAATGGTTTGCAGAACTGCTGTGTATAATAGCTGACAGAGCACTCAAACACTTTTTATTTCTACATGTATTTCACCATGCTGGTCTTAAGAATGTGAAGGATTTTTTTCTGAGTGATATAAAATGGCAATTGCAACCGAAACAAAAATGGCCACTTTGTTCAGTTAGATTATATAATTTATATGTGTAATATGATATTTTGAACTGATATTTTCAGAAAATTAATAACCGGTATCAACAAAAAAACAGAAAGAATAATATTGTTATAGCAAAATATTATCTCCTGCTGTGTTACCCGATTATTAGAGGTGCTAATCATAGCATGAACAAAGTCAGCAAATCAGAATAAACAAAAAAGTGAGTGAGCACCTGCCATCCTAACGCTGTGTGAGTTTTCTTTTTAGGGAACACAGATGTGTTCTTAAAGAGATTTCCATCTGTTAAAATAGGACTTTATAATGTTCTTGCTGTTGCCGAGTGCTACTGCTGTGAGTGTAGAGGAGTTTTAAACACTATGACAAATCTGGCATTTAGATACCATCAGTTTGGACAGATTCTGAATTTTATTGTTACTGAGGTACATATAATCAGCTTCAGCATCTCTGAATGACAAAGGCTGCATATGTCTTAGCAGGAAGAAAATGTGATTACCTAATCTTGGTCATGCCGAGAAGCCAGAGCCCTCACAGCTCATGCTTCAGTTCACATGACATTAAAAGCCAGAAATCATACAAGAGTATAAACTAGCACAGACCACCTCACATGTCAGCTATCCGACATGTGGGCAGAGATTGTCCAGCGCAAATCAGCCTGCATGCTCAAAGCATAAACCACAACACTTTGCACATGCTCTCATTCAGATTAAATTAGGGTTGAAATGTTAAGTCTCCACTTTCAGGGCCACAAAAATGATTTGACTATTCAATGAATGATCCAATATTATTTTCTTGTATAGTAATGTAAGGCATGAAAAGGGCAATTTTTATGCTTCTTGAAGAAATTTAACTGGTCATCCAAAAACCCACTTCACTCTAAACTAGTTGGTGGGGAGTATTGCCTTCTACTTGGTAGAAAATTAAAATGAATTAACAGACACAAGAAAATCTCCATTTTGACATAAAGTTGAACCTTTTATGGAAGACCTTCTTCTCAAATATGCATGTCAGATCTTTTCGTCAAACTACATTTTGGATATTAATAGCATCTTGTTACTTATTTATGACTGAAGCGCTAATTAGTCGTATAAATCAGAGTGAATGACATGACAGTGATGGCTTGATAAAATGGGAAACTGATTCTGTTATTCAGACTGTAGTTCTAAAGTAAGGAGATCATGCATCGACTTTTTTTTGTCTGTCAGGGACTAATCCTAACATCCTAACTCCCCTGACTGTCATTTGTGAGAAAAAGCTGCAGAAAAAGTTGGAAGTGGATTTTCTGAATATAGCACAGCTTAAACTGGCACAGAAAAGAGAGAAGTCAAGCTCGGTGAACCCTCCTCCACTGCTCTTTCATACTTGGGCAGGTAATCTAAATATATTGCACTGAAACACATGTTACATATAGCATTATATCACCAGTTTTCCATTTTAATTCCAATTGCATGAGTTTGATGGACTGTACTAGCTTGGATCACACATTCAACTTTCCCGTGTAACTGAGCATATGGTGATTATTGTGATATTGCTAGTTCAATGCAACAAAAAATTAAAAAAACTCAATGAGGGGACACAATACACACATACACACAACTTTCACGGGTAACTTTAATTTCTGTCTGCGTTTTTCAAACCTTTTCTCAAAAATGTAAATAGATTACCACCCTCAAACTCACAAGCTGAGAAACAGGAGACGTCACGAGGCCAACTAAAGGGATTTCCAGCCCCACTCGCAGGGCTTACCTATGCTTTGAAGATAGCGGTGACAGTATGATGTAGCATGTGCTGATGAAATAGGACACCGGGCACACAGCCCCACTAGAAAGCAATCTGGTTTGTTCTCGCTGTGAATGCTGCACTTCTTCTGCCATCTGTGCAGCGTGCCTCCAAATTATATTTTCATTATGAGGGATGTCGGACTTTGTTAGTCCTTCTTAAATTATGAAGCTGCACTTCTAAGAAAAATAGCTGCAAAGCCATTTCATCTGTAGATTGTGCTCTTGTGACTGGACCCATCAGTGGTGTGTAATCCACTTACCGAGCTCAAGATGGTACTTCAGTCTGATGGGCATGTGTGTTCAAAACACTACTGAAATGACACCTCTGGTGACTTTTACCATGCATCTTGGTTCCAAGCTGTACTTTTTAAAAAGAATGATCTAATATAAAATATTGGTAGTTTGAATGAAATCTAATATTAACCTCCTGAGACCCCAGATTTTAATTGGTGTGCATTTTTGCTTTTTTAAAGATATATGGGATTAGTACAACCTACTAAGTTTAATAACTAAAATTTGTCATGGTACAGGTAGTTGTGCTTCGTATAGGCTCAGTGGGTTTATCTTTATATTTAAAATGCTAGTTTATGTATCTAATTAAATGTTATTGGAATTTTGTTCTGACAGTCCAAATTACTTATTAACAATTTTTTAATTACGCAATAAGAACATTATTGGTTGAAAATGTATAGCACCCATTTTACTTTAGAGTGTCTGATAGCGTCTGCTATGAGGCCAAGAGGTCAAAGTTGAAAGAAAAAATAAGTATCATGGTAAAGAGAGGCAAAAATGCTATGTCCTCTTATGAGGACGCAGGGTCTCAGGAGGTTAAATAAAAATGCAGCTCATCAGATTTGTGTACCATATATTGGTTTCCTTATTTTGAAAGAAATTCCTCATTAAAACGCCCGCTTTGGACTACCAAACTGATGGGATATCCTCCAGAGAGAAACTAGCTTAATATCTTCTGCTCTGATATTAATTGTGACTGAAATGCATCCTCTGTGGTCTGAAATAATGTCTTCAGTGTGTATAACCGGTTTTGGGCAAATCCTTGTTATATGGAGAGGGACTTGAGCTAGAGGCATTACTCAGAAGCATTGTTTTGTTTTTATTTTCAACTCGAATTACAGAAAGACATAATTAAAAACAGAGTGATGGAACAAAATAATTAAATGTGAAGGAAGCTAATAATCTATTATCTATTTTTTAATAGTATAATGGCATTTAGATATCGTAAGTGATGAAAGGAGTATTATCTCTGGTGGCATCAATTTTTATAATTATCTGCTATTTAAATCTTAAATAGGAACACATTCCTTCTCTTTTCAAAATGATTAAAAATCTCATTGTTTTCATAGCATCAACCTCAAATAAAATTTATGGAATTAAGCATTTTTTCTTATGTAAGAATCCTGCATCCATGATGGAGGACATTAACCTTTAAAAGAGGAAAAATAAGTCTCCATGACAGTGAACCAACATGTTAAAGTTCATGCAAAAGTTGGGATGCTAAAAGCAATGGGCACTTTTAGCCTCTTATCTGCAAGAGCAGAGGCCACTAATACAATAAAACCTAATGGGGATTTGAATAGGAATCACCTAGGTTACAACACTCCCATTAAATATTGACAGCTCTATCAATTTATTTTTGATAGAGCTTTCCATGTTGAATGTTGCCTTCATTAGGCCTGTAAAGTTAAAACAGAGTTGCCACATGGGTGCAGATTGGTTTGGTGCCAGGGTCTCTGTCTGAGGTCAGGGCCAAAACTCACACAGGACAAATGATCAGTCGTATTTTCCGTCGTCAATAATATACTGACCTTGGCACAGGTCTTCCGTGACCACAGTAGTCACCGTTTATGGTTCAATTAAAAAGCTGTTCTAAATCATGGCTCACTCACTGGTTTTTGCTGGCCTGTCACATCTCAGACGAGCAGCAGCAGCCCGGCTTTTTTTTCCCAACATCCTCATCGTTCCTAAACAGAGCATTAAATCATTTTATTTGTAATATCTTGTTTTCAGGATTACCTTTGACTTTTTTTAGAAAATGTATAAATGAGTGTGACACCTGGTCTGCATGCGTTCTCATTAAAAATCGAAACCTAGAGATTTGAGAATTCACTGCATTGTCAAAAATGTTGACACGGGTTCAGAGTATGTCCTGATCAAAAGGAGGTGACATATAGATACTTAATCCTAAACAGCATGTTGTCCTTTTACAAGTCCAGCATTGGTGTAACAAGACTTTGACAAACGTGATAATTTTATGACCAGCGGATGTCTTTGTGATGCCTTTGACAGTTTGATGAACCCATTCACACATTTCCATCTATCATCACTGCTGTGATGCTTCCTAAACAAGCCTTCCCTATGGGCTTAAAATGGCCAAGGACAGCAGAGATTAAAGATAGCCCATAATGAGGTTTCTTCCTTCGGAATCAATGTGCAGTTTTATCCCAGGGCCCACTGAAGGTTGTCTTTAAAAACAGCCCACTGTTGGGTCCTGACCTGTATAACCAGCTGGTACCCCACCTTGCAACTAGGAGTGAAGTTTATACAGGAATAAAGACTGTTCATGGCTTTTTCACACTTCAAAGCGCTATCTTGATGCACAAATATGTCTACGCTGAGCTCTTCATTCTGCGTCGTCTCCCGGTGTAGCAAAATACATTCCTAAACATTGCTCTGCATAATCAGATTGCCCTTTGAGAATCAGATTACTGTGTGTCTGAGGGAGATAATGTAGAATATGAGGATCAGCTCAAGCAGGTCCGACCTTGTGTGTTAGTGTAATCATCCCTGGATTGATATGAATCTGTAACATCAAGGATAAGTCCTTATTGCTGATGACAGTTCAGAGCAGAGAGCATAAATCAAGAAGCTTCCTCCTGCTGTACGTTTGCTTTGTGCCCGACCTTTTTTTTCTGCAGTTCAACAATCACTTTGCAAAGCTAATTGCAACGCTTAATTGAGTGGGTGCTTAAGAAGTTCTAGGGTATAACTTTGGCGAGTTTGCAGGTGGATGATGAATGCAGAAGTAGAGGGCTCCAATGGTCAATGACTCAAAGGCGGGAAACTTTCAAATCTCTTGTCTCATTGTAACTCTCTGTTTTCTCTGCAGTGCGTCTGCTCTGAGGCCGGGCAGCTGTGTGGGGCACCGGGTGTGGATCCTGCTGGCCATGACTCACCTCACCTTGGACTTCTCCGTGGGCAGCCCCCTCAGCCAGGGCCTGGGGATCAAACTGACCCCCAAAGCGGCGCCTCGGCCCCGACCCCGCTTGCAGCCCCTCTGGGAGTTGCCCAACAAGCTCCACTGGAGAACAGTGAGCCCACTGGCCCGCCGGCTCCTCAGCCCTGTCCCTCCACCCCAAGACAGCAGAGCAGGGCTAGGACCGAAAGTCAAAGATCAAAAGTATCGTAAGCCGGCACGTAAAGGACAAGCAGCCTGCCAGTGGTGCTGGCTAAGGTACTCTCAAGCAGACACCGGGGATTCTTTGCGTGGAATACCAGAAGTTCAAGTAGCTTCATCAAGTGGGAGGTTGTTAATTAGAAACAGAAGGCAGCTCAAATGGGACAACTACGACAAGTCTCAGGAGGGCCGGACTACTACAGTGGCTGGATTTATTGACTGGGGACCCACAGGGACTGATAGCATAGACGATGGCAAGGCAGAGCTCAATGTGACTCTGTCCACGAGGGTCTCAACCACCACAGTGGCCACAACCACTAGCACCACAACACGGCTCTCCCAAAGGACGTTCACTGTGGTGACCACAACAGAGTCCAAGAGCACCACCAAGTCCAGCATCAGCAAAGCAGAGACTGTCAAACCAACAAAGACGTATGGGGACACACCAGGTAAGATTCACAATGGCTGAAAACAGCTCATCATTTTAGCAGAATTACCTCTGCAGGGTGCCATTTTTATTAGCTGTAAAATTAAATCAGTGATTACAGCAGCAAACAGGATATCTGTTGATTATTATTATATTTTGAAAGGTGATAAAGTTTTTATATCTGAGGTTTTATTGGGATTTTGACATTTTCCCATCTAAATGGTAACGGAGTACAGGGAGGAAACCCTTTTCTTTATAACTCCATCTGGTACTATTGGTCACCTTTAAATAGTCCAAACAAAAATAGTCCACCCCTTTCGATCTTGTGTTTGTTATATAAAATAAAACATTCTTTTGGTTTTAGTGTCAGATCCACAAAGTAGAGGGTAATACTAACCAAACATTTAGCAAGTTATTACAATACCAATAGCAGCATGAATAACCTTTAAAAAAGCATCTTTCTTTCTATTTTGGGAGATAATGGAATATAATGATACACAGTGAGACATCATGAAGACCTAAAAATCTTTAAGTTCATCAATTAGCTTAGTTTTATGTTGATGTCTTTATAGATCCATAATATACCCACACAAAAAGAAAAAGAAGAAAAAAAAAAACGCTCGACTGAAAGGTTTGGGCATCTTCATACAGGTTAGGTGGTGTGAAAAAATATTGTTACTGCCCATTGTCTGATGAAACTTCTTTCTAACAAAACAGTGAGAAATAGCAGCATCCTGATACCAGCTGGAGCGATTGGGCTACAGCACCAAAAAACTGTCTGATACTTTATCACTGATAACGTTGAAAGACAGACTCTGCAGACCCTTTCATGAATATACTATTACAGCTGATTGAAATAGCCCCTGACGCACAGACCGTGTCCTTGACCAAGACGTGCCTGAAATCTTGCACAGGGGCTTGTGTGACTTTTATGGTCAGCCTCTTTTTGCTGTCGGCACTCACACCTCTCAGGCAGCGATATTACAATTAACATTTCATTACATTTATGAGGAACATGACTTCCTCTGAGATCTAATGAAACCTAAGTAATGTTTAACAGCTTATGAACTCAAACATGGGTTATTGAGGTTTTACCATTCAATGCAATAACAGAAATGTCATCAAAGCAGCCAATTAACTGGAAGGATTGTTAGAAGACCTTGAGAATTACATGTTTCTGAATGTTCAGGTGCTGCTGAATGTCACAGATTGGCCACAACATTACATCCACTGGCAGATTGAATGAATAATGCTGATTATCCTGTTACAGTGAAATATTCTGCTGGGACTTCCTGCATTCTGACATTTAAACGGAGATTACTCTGACCGGTCAGCTCATTTGACAGCAACAGGAGGATCTGATCAATAGCAGGCGGACAGTATGGTTGATCAGTGTGTGTTTCAGTCAATTTAGGTCCATTTCCATGATACCGTAATTAAATGATGACAATAATGACCAGCTACCGGGACAACAAACACCTGGATCTCAAGGCCTGAGTTCCTGCTTCTGTTTGTGTTTTTAGAACAAAAAAATACCCAGCTCTCAATGGAGCAAGGAGGACTTCAGAAAAGGCCTTTAATGTTAGAGGGGTAAACATGTGTTGCATCACTGTGACTGAAGTTTATGTAATGAATCGGCTTAATTGTCTTGTCAGCATTATTGTGATCTCCTAATTTTCTCTTGATTGGGAGGCGAGTGTGAGACCACCTGTGATTCAAATGATGGCTTGATATTGTATCCGGGAGGAAATCACCACAGCACCGCCGCCTGAGAAGCTGACTTTTTTTTTTTTTTTACAACTGGGCACACATCATTCTTTCATTGTTTTGTCATAAAAGCAGTGAAATATATATATTTTTTTTTACCTTTTCAAATCAAAGTCTGTGTAATGCAAAAGACCTTCCCTGTGCCTTTCAAGCACATTAACCCATGTCCGCCTTAAATTAGCCCCAAGGCTAGATGTAATTACCACATCAGCAGCACAGGGTTGGATAACAGAATAAATTAAACTATTGCAAACTGAGAGGCGCTTCACTATACTTTGTCTTAAATTGATTACTTTGCCTTAGAGGACGTGTAAAAATCCTCCTTTCAATTCTTGCTGTTCTAGATCAGAAAATACTGAAATTGATCTTTTGTGATCAGAGTAAAACAATATGCCTGTTGCAATCCTTTCATTAATAAACAAAAAAAAAAGAAGCAATAGTACATGAATAAAGTGTATTGCGCTAATTTTAAAAATGTACAAATAACTGATTTAAGTCTTTTTCATCAAAGGTTAATTTCTGTTTTTCTGAAGTGGCTTCTTGCGAATAAACTATATAACAATTCCCAAACACCTCAGCTTAGAATAAAAGTAAAAAGAAAACTAATCCCGCAATCCGGATGTCCACTGCATCCCTAAACTAATTTACTAAAAACACTTTTCAAACAAATACTTATCCCCTGCAGCCGTTTCACATGAATGCTTTAGCTCTGAAAACTTTACCTTTTAGTGCCTTGTTCCACTGGGGGATAGCAGTAGGTTCAGGAAACTGAGCAGTAAATGGGATGCATACATAAACTAAATTACCGTTACCCATGGATAATGTTTTTGTCAGATGGTGAAACCTAAAAACAGGACACAAAATTAGATGGAAAAAGGTTAGGAATGGTGTATTACTGAGCCCAGTGGAGGTGAGGGCCAGTGACAGTAAACATCAGAGGAGGGGGGATGGGGGTGATATGATGGGGGGCTGAGGGCAGCGGACTTGAAACATGAGTGGCCTTAAAAAAAAAAGAACAAAAAATACATAAAAAAAACTATGAAGCTGAAGTGTCTGCTGTTACACCCTTAACTGAATCAAAGGTCTGGGGGAAAAAGGGTTGGAGAACCAATGTTTAATAGAGACCCCAGTATCCACTTTACATCAAGCAGCAAAAAACACTTGCCCACCCGCTGTTCTTGTTGACTGAGTATGTTTCACCTCTCATCGAAAATGCTTCTTACAATCTAACAGGTTGATCTGGAGCGCCAGGCTTTTAAGCTGTTGAAGGCAGCATTTCACCCACCAGCCTGCTGGTCATTAGGTGAATTCTTATCAACAGCAAGCTAATTCATCTGCTTCAGTTTTATTTTTCTTTCTCCAGGCGCTACAATACCATATCAGTCTGTTTCCATTTCCACTCAGGTCTGAGGCTCAGGGTGCACCGGGAAAATAGAGCCGCCTGCACGTAAAAAACAAAAAAAAACAAAAAACAATACAAGAAAGAGACACCCATGTCAAAACACATTTATTTAATGCTGCTTTGGAGGATAAGTGCTGTGAAAAGACCAGAGATTTTCTTGCTGTTGCTGTGAAACAATCAGGGATTATTTCCTCCGCATAAACTGCTTTCATCTGACAATCTGGTGTCTGCCTCCTCTGTCGTCCAGTCGATTCGAATGGTGTCTTCATCTCAGCGGTTTAAGATGGAAGGCATTTTTATCCTGAAATGTTATTGAACATGTGACATAAACTAAATGTACACGAAGGTGAATTAATTATGTTTGTAAACCTTCGGGAATAGCGATAATCCCGGACTATTTTTGAGAAAAACTTTGAAGAGATTTGAAGGACCTCCTCACAGTTGAATGCTGAATATGTTCTAAGGGGGTGCTGAGGCTGCCGGTATGGGGAGTAAAAGTGCACAGGAACCAGGGCTGAGACATCTTACCTGAATTAAAGCTTAAAGAAAGAAGACTGGTGTTTTTTTTTCTTCTCTGAGCCAGACACAGGGAATTAAGAGATGCCAGTTTTCTTCAAATCCAGCACAAGTGCTGCAGCACTGATGGGAGAGGGTTTGGTAGGGTGATGCAATCTGTGGGAACCGAGGAACGCCGCACTCACAGACACATGCACGGCTAAACTGTAACAGACAGATACGGGAAAACAGAAAGCTCAGAGGGAAATAGAAATAAATGTGAAGCCCATGTAACTGTGTGCAACCTGTACAAATGTAAGCCATTCCAGTCCCAAATAGCAAGTGTGTATCACGGCCATAATTATCCCATGACATCACAACAGAGAGAAGGGGATAGAATCCCAAAAAAAATTTCAGATCGTGTCAGCTGTCTGAATCTTTGAGTTTTTTTGCCTTAAATGTGGTCAAGTGTAATGAATATTTCATGAGATGACGAAGCCCGTTGCCCTGTTTCCCCATATGGGCTGGAAATAAACTAAGAACTGCAAGCTTCAGAGCACACTGGAACAGTTGTCAGCGTCTCCTGTCTTCTAAAAGGAAATGTCTCTGGGCTGAACTCAGATGTTCCTATTTCATACTAAACATGTGGGCAGTGAGCGGTTACTTCAGGGATGATTAAATGTCCTTTAAAGGTGGTTTTAAACGAGTCTGCGTGCACTTCTTGTTGTTCCAGGAATGTCAAAATTGATAAGATGTGCATTAAGAAGGCCTTTAATTTGATCTATCCAGATTGTTCAGAGCAGCACAATAAAGCAGCCCTATAAGCTAAAGTTGCTCTTAATCAGGTTAAGGGTCACAGGAAATGAGCGTTTGTGAGCTCTCTTCGTTTAACTGGTTTGAACTATTCTCACGCGTATCAACCATCAGCACATCCGCCGAAGCTTAATGGTTCGCTGCCTGAGGTGGCGGTAATTCTTTAATTAGCTGTTGTTTTGCTGCAGGCCAGGGCCAATAATAGCGAACAGCCACGCAGAACGCGGGCCGTGGTGGTTAATGAGTGATGATGTGTAATTTTTTTGCATTAGGACAGGGGCGCCTCCGGTTTACACATTCAGTCAGTCTGGATGCCAACTTTGCTAGATGTTTTGATCCTGCTCTCATGGGTCGCTTTGGTCATCGGACAGGTGGTGGAGGGTGCGGAACAGGGGAGTGGGATGGTGGGCGTCTTAGCGAAGGCATCTCCAGATGCCGCCTGATTGTTCTCGGTGTTTGTGCTGCGAGTTAACCCCGGCCTCCCCCCGCCCGACGCAGATGGTGCTGTCAGCTCTATTATGGATATGAAATTATTAAAGCTGTAGTCAGCAAACCACTCCTGATGACTCCGGTCTCGTTCAATTGGTCTGAGGGATGAAAGGTTGAATGTTACATGTTCGTTGGGAGGAAGAAAAAAAAAAAGAAGTGCCCAACAACATCTGTTGCCGGGGTAACGGTGGACGTTTGAAATAAGATTCTGCTTTTAATGAAGTTACCAGCAGGCATTCAAATGAAGTAGATCCATCTGGTGACGACTCGTGTCATATTATCAGGTTTGTGAAGGCAATGAGGGTTAAGTAAACGGCGTAAATAAGTAAATCTACATGCACCATAGAGCAAACGGAGCAGAAGTAAACTGTATTTTAATCAATTTTTAAAGAAGCTCGCTCGGCAGTCATTGTATTACAGCATTCTGACCTGCGGTAGACCTGTAGAGGCGTACAGCACAGCCTCTTCAACAGTGAGAGACGCACACAGAGACAGAGAAACCACTTTTCCCAGCAGTTACCATGGCAATCCAATAAATTTGCCATAGCTCTCTGTATTGACTCACAATAAAGTGGGTAAAATGAATCTCCTTTTTCTTGAGCGTTAAATCTGGACTTGCAGGCTGATGCCTGGCGACAGGCGTGCAGAGTCAAACCCTCGGTCCCTGATTTACAGACAACTCAGCCAAGAGGAGGCGAGCGGGCGTGACTTAACAGATGTTGCTTCACTTTCCCTTCCTCCAGCTCTCTCATCCTGGCATGGCACATCCGCCTTAAAGAAGAGAAATACATATGTTGACGGAGACAGTGCTTTGGAGGTTCTGTCAATCAGCCAGGCCAAAGCAGAATTGAAGTATAACTCTTCTTCAAGTTGATTTTGAACCCTACTTGTAAGAGTTCACAAAGGCAGAATGTGCTCTGAGCCCCATTTGCCTGTTTAACAGTTCCGCTGAACTTTTATCAGGTTTAAAAAGTATGGCAAAACTTGTGAATGGCTATGAAACTTTCCACCGACCTTTACATTTCCATAATTTTTACCTGTCCTTAATAGGATGAGATCTTGGGTATCCCCCACTGTTTCTAATACAAACTCATGATGCGTGCATCTTCCTTTATGGGGGGCTATCATTGTGGTAATATACTCTGGGTCACCCATTTTGTGCCATTTTAGCGTTTGCCACCCAGGCAGGCTGAATTATGCAGCAATGCCTTTGACATTGACTGAAAAAACTCATTTTGAGTAATTGTAACTGATCTCCCCCCTCTTCAGATTTTCTCTTCTTTCCGTTCCGCTCCTTGTCCCCTGCTTTTGCCACGAGTGTGGAAGTGTTTTTAGATTGCTTTGTTACGCTGTGGAAATCAGCCTAGATTGACACCTTGACACCGATGTTAATTGGCAATTTCTTGCTAGCAGCAGGTAACCTCTGACGGAAGTCCTCTCCCAACGTGTCGTGCTCCGGTTGTGGCAGAGACAATCTCGGAGGCTCGCGCAGCATTTTAACTGCGCTGAGCGTGCCTGTTCAGGCCGTGTGAGCTACGCCACCCTCACGAATATGGGATCTCTCTCACATTTTTCCGGAGCTTTTAAGAAAACCCTGTGTGGGTGTATGCGCCATTAGCTCCAAATGGCCACTCTAATAACAGCTAGATTTTGTTTCATCCAGACATTTCAACATGCATGCCCGCACCACACCATGCCCATGTATGCAGAGCAATAAAACAGTCTTTCAATGAGGGTTTTATATGTCATGGATTACATGTCTATAACTTTATAAGACCTCTTCCTGTTGGATAGATGCAGTTTCTGCAGCACTTGATAAGGAAAACTAGACTAGATAAGGCCTTTATCGGTCCCATAAGTGGATATTTGAAAACTGTACAACAGTATAACAGTATAGCTTTTAGCACCTAGTACACATAAGTAAATAAACAGATTTGGATAAAGAAAGAGGTACAACATCTCAAAGTGAAAGTCAAATGGCTTTCAGTGTAGTTTTACTTGTAGATGTCAGTCCATCTTCCACATCACACACTGCCCTTTTAATTACATTAAAATCTTGATTTTTATTGGATGTTATCTTGCAACGTCTTGCATCATCTTTCCCCCCCGTTTTATTTACAGAGTCAGACCTAAAGTCAGCGGTTGCACACGGCTGCACCCATCACTGAACACTGGCTGATGGTTTGTTGCTAAAAAAGAGAAATACTGAAAATATATAATCAATCACCAAAAAAGAAGCAAAAAATGTGTTTTAGATGATCCACCTCTCTCTTTAAAAAGCTACAATGTTTATTTCTGCTCCATTTAGGGTTTATATGATGCCCACGGTTGGCTAAAAACCTAAAAAAAAATTATATTGTTTAAGTGGTAGTTAAACTATAGACATAAGGACTGAATTGAAACCCTGTCATTTTTAGGGGTGAAACTAAAACAATTTTACTCAGTGGACATGTTGATTCTCTCGGGGTAAAAAAAAACTGAGATAATGTGTCGTGACATTTGATGGGAATTTTTAAAAAGTGCAGCCTTACAAAGCAGATGCAACCTGAGATGGATATTTATGAACTCCCCGCTGAGTTGTTCCATCAGTGCTGGAGCTCTTTTATTAAAAATGTGCAGAAACTGCAAACATGTTTCTTATTGATATATTCATCAAACTGTCAAAGCCGGGAATGTGTAAAATCTCAATAAGTGCCTTTCATGGAAGCGTCTACGGAGGCTGAAATGTGCCTGCCAGCAGTCACGCATGATCAGTCCTCCTCTCATATCTGTGCTTTATTTTCCTTTCCCCCTGTAGTCTTTTCCCAGGCCTCTCTTTGTTTGACAATGATTTGACCAATAATAAAAAAAAAAATGGAGTGGGTATCTCCAAAGGTGACAGACAAAGGTGATTTCACAACCTCACTGCCAGGACACGATGAGTTTTAGACATCCCAGCCAAATTTCCCACCCTCCAAATGGCAGTGGAGAGCTGGCCTTTGCACTCATATTTGTCACTGTGCTCCACCATGGACGCACCCCTTAAACAATTGGGTTATAATGGGTTTAATGTCATCTAAGTCTCATTGGATTTTACATTTTGGGCCTCATTTATTTCATTAGGGAATTGCATCCAAGATTGTATGCAGAGTTTGGCCTCAAATGGCAATCTGATGGCACCTCTAATGAGTGCCCAGAAATTTGCTGCACATCATCGGTAGATTACACACAACACACTCATATTAACCAGCTGAGCCAGTCAAACTTTCCTTATTTAAAATAACAGAGTAATGTGAATTAGACGCTGGGTCAATCACACAAAATAATTGAACCGCATTTTGTGTTCTAATCAGCTGGATTTCAGTGGAGAATGTGACCAAGTGGTGCTTTTGATCTTAATTTCACCAACTGGAAGCTTCCCTATTTTGAGTTGGACGTGAGGATTGGGTGAATAAGCCTCAGTAGACGCCTCAACTACCAATCACGGTCAAACACCAGCTCTGTTGGGCCTGAACTTGAGCAGATGTTACTTTATGAGCAAACTATTTAAACCAAAAAGGCTCAACGTCAGCCAGAGAGGGACATGGAGGACTGAGAGGGGATGTGTGCTAAATGCAAATGACTTTCCAAATAAGTTAATGTGCCTTTGCCATGGCAAAGGAATGTGATTGCACTGGGAAAGTGAGGCTTCCCACCGCCCACCTGAGATATCATTAATCCAAGATTGACCTGCTCTGCCCTTTGCATAGCCCTGCCCACAGACTGATTTTTTTCCTTTTATCTAAGATGAGGCTGGCCAGGCTTTAGGGCAGCAGAGGAAAGGTTGTGTTCTTTTCCAAAATAACTGAGCAGCACTTCTTTTTGAGCCTTTCCAGAAGACAAATTGGCTTGGATCAGCAGCTAGGCAGCTGGCTGATAGAGAGGTGAGGTCTATAAGGCCCATGTGGGCATTTTCATCATGGCGCCTTTTCTACTTATTTATTTTTTTAATTTCTCTATTTATTTTTTTTGCCCGGCTTGCTGCAGTGTGTCATTGTGTCGGACTTGCTCCAGTGCTCCATCACTCACCCACACAAATACACAAACATACTTAAAGTACAGTGCAGCGGACTCGAACTAATCCTCATTTCAGACATTTATGGCTGTTTTTTGTTGGTGGATTACTGCTCTTTACTGTCAGGACACGAGAGAGTCTTACAAGTTTAAACCAGCAGGCCTTTTTTAGTCATAAAGAACATATTTTGACTTCTTGGTAATAATCATTTGCAAGTAAATGGCAGAAGAATGGCTTCAGATTCTGAGATACTCAGCATGACTATAAAAACGCTGAAAGGTGTCACCGTTCGAAAGTCGGACCTCCTGGTTCCTCTGATTATTCTTAAATCAAATAAGCATTTAGGTCAATGCCTTAAATTCTCTCTGTGATTGCCTTTTAACGTCTCTGTATTTGGGTGTTAATTCCTTTTGTCGTGTATCTCCAGTGTGTCTTGAGTTTAAACAGTTGGTCAGTGGAGCTGTGAACAGCAAAACATTTCCTGGTTGGAGCTGCACTCCTTCTCCCTGTTGCATTTTCACTGTGATTTAGATGCTTAGCGCAGAGGCGTAGAATGGGAATATCTCACAAATGTGGAAATAAGCATGTCAAGTCAGTTTTATTCACGTATCAGGTTTAAAGACATGGGACGTGAAGAAAAACCAAAACAATTGAAAAGAGCGGGGAGAAAGAAAGAAATTAACTGACAGAAATATTTAGCAAAGTCCTTGAAATACAGAGGACACTGTTACAAACCATGAGAACACAAGGGGCTACGATTTGATCTTCCTGAAACTTTGATTAACGACCTAAAGCAATTGTTGCCGTTGGTCTAAAACACAGGTGTCAGACTCCAGTTGTAAAGTGCCACTGTTCTGCAGGCTTTAGCTGTTTCTCTGCACCACCTGATTCACATCAAGTCACCATTTGTTGTAGGCCTGTGCAGAGCTAGCCAATGTTTAGAAAGAATCAGAATCAGGTGTGTAGATGCAGGGAAACATCTAAAACCTGCAGGACACCGGCCGCTAAGGACACCTGGAGGGTAGATGAGTTTACTTAATGTTCGACAGCCTTGGTCTAAGGGGTGAGCTGTGTGAAAAGTGCCACTCTTCTCCCTCGTATTATTTTCAGATGCAAATGGGAAACCAAACTTACAGTGTGCTCCAGAACAGGTCCCAGGTCTCAGGCGCATTGGGGTTAAAGAAATGGTAATTTCTCTCTGTTTGATTTTCAGTACCATACCCCTCAAAGGCCTCAAAAATCAGATTAATGTAATTTTGTGTAATTTCTGCTACACTCTCAACTTTCAGAGAGCTTACATCACCTTTAAGGATCCACTTTTTTAATCTCATTCAATACATCGTATCACTTGATGTTTTCCCATTTAATGTTAAAGTGATAGCCTTTTTGCAAAAATCAACAAAAAAACAAACATACCGGGAGGACTATAGGTAAACACTTACTCTTTGAGGGTTGAAACATGAATTCATTTAGGCTTTTCTTCCAGCAAAAAAATAAATAAAATAAAATCACACTTATTACTTGTATTTATTTACCTGTGAATGTAATGACTGAATCTTGAAATCGTGGGTTGCAATTCTGTTTGAACTGTTAAACGAACGAGAAGTGGTGTTTTCTGGGCTGTGAACAATGGGAGTGCAAAGCATTTCCCCCTTAAATAACTGTAATTCATGTTCATTTCTTTCCTTCTGCAGGCTTGGCAGTGCACCAGATAATCACAATCACTGTGTCTCTCATTATGGTTATCGCAGCCTTGATCACAACACTCGTCCTTAAAAACTGGTAGGAAAGATTCCTTTACTTAGCATTCATTGCTCGGCCACTCGGAAATCATAACCGACGGACCAAAGGTGCAAGGTATGATTTTATTTTTGTTTCTTGTCTTTGGTGCGTGTTTTTGTAGCTGTGCACAGTCTGGAAATGGCCGCCACAATAGCCATCAGCGAAAGATCCACCAGCAAGAGGAAAGCTGCCAGAACCTGACAGATTTCACCCCAGCTCGGGTACCCAGCAAGGTGGACATATTCACTGCCTACAATGACAGCCTGCAGTGCTCACATGAGTGCGTTAGGACTGCTGTGCCCATCTACACTGATGAGATGATCCAGCAGACACCTGTCTACAAGACATCTTACAACGGAAACAGGTACAGGGCGGAGGAACGGCTAAACGGGGGGTGTGGATTCGCACTGAAATATTTCCTCAGCTGGCCAACGAAGCATATCAACTCTAACCACATCACTGTGACGGAACACTAGAAAAAGAGATTAGGTCAAATCATACAGCTCCTCAAAACTGGGCGCAATCACCCATCTCAGCCTCAAATACAGACAACGTGCGAAAATGCACGAAACCCTGAAACAACACAAAGAAAAACATTTAGAACATATGCCATTGTGATTTGGGTTGAGAACATAGAATCAGGAATGATTCAAACCACAACCAAGAAGCTTCAATGTACTAATTTAATCTCACTAAAGATGTTTGCATGCATTCAGAACATCTGATTTTGGTGAGACAAACAGGATCATGTCTATTTTTTTGTGTTGTATTAAGACGTAATCACACATTGACCAGATAAACAGACAGGATTAGTTTATATTATTTATTAAAAATAATCATCTGTTGCTGTATAGGGAGGTTTTCATGGAAACAAACACTAGATATTGGTTGACAGGAAACCAAGAGGAGAAAGAGCACGTTGAGTAGACAGTCATGGAGTTTCTTCTCTCAGCTCGAGTCACCTTCAATCAGAGGATTACTTTAGAAAATCTGCTCATAAATAGGTTCCCTTTGGAGCTTTTTTAAACTCATTTTAAACCATGCACACTTATTAACATCTGGCTCTTGGAGTGCAGTGAAAGACCAGCACGTGGACATTGAGATCCACATCGTGGACATCGGGAGTCTGATACAGGCCGTGTGGGGTTGACATCCACACAAAAAACAGCCCAAGGAAGAGAGACCATCCCGGTATAATGCAGCATAATGCTTTACTGGCTTACCTCTCCCCTAAAAACTATTTCAGTGTGGTAAAACTGCACTAAACCATCAGGTTTCGGCCCTCAGAGCGCAGATGATACAGCTGCTGCCACGCGCCACGGGAAAAGCTTTAATCGGCTTGTTTCAGTGGGAGTGCACACGTCTAAAAAACGCTTTTAACACGCTACGCCTCATTCTTCATCCATCTGCCTGACACCCGGGTGAATGGTGTGCCTCAGCACGTTCGAGGCAGCTCATAAAAATCATGTTCAACTGATTTTCTGTTGCTGGGTAATGAGTCCATTTACAGATGCGGGGCAACAGGATGCCGTTTCACCACAGTTACCTGAACGGTGCACAGGTAGTTTGTCGGCTTTATGCCCTGAGCTTCACATGTCATGAAATGACTCACAAAAAAAACATGTTTGGCCCACTTAGCTGATCCATCCAGCTATTCCTTTTCTAACCAAACAAATAGACGGGAGGGTTTACACGGATCCTATCTGTCTTTGTGATTTAAAGTGACAGGTGTGTTGACAGAAATGGTGGACCATTCTGTGGGCGGTGTGGCAGTAAGTTGGTAGAGTATTGACAGTGTTTGTCTGAGTGAATAACAGCAACAGTCATCTGAGCTGCGGGGCCAGTGAGGACGGTCACACTTACTCGGTGCTTCCACACCCTGTCGCAGATTCATTACAGTATCAGGTTCTTTTAGTGTCTGCGTGTTATTGGAAAAAGTTTTTTTTTTCTTGTTTTTTTTACTGGTAAAACTTCAAAGTTCTGGGAGTATCTTTGCTGATGTAAACACTTTTTGTGTGCTTGTACATGACAATGTTGACTGTGACCCTGCAGGCTAAGGAGGGACATGATGATAACTTGTGGGATGTTCTGTATAACGTGTGGGATGCTTCTGGTTTGCAGTCAGGCCATTTATGAGTCAGTCCGCTTAACTGCGTGTGTTTCACCCAACAGGCCCTCCCCCACCGAGAGACAGCTGATTCCCGTGGCCTTTGTGTCGGAGAAATGGTTCGAGATCTCTTGTTGACGAACTGAAGGCCTTCTTCTTGTTCTGTGGGTGGAAGAGACTTCCTGAATTCACGCTCTGGTGGGTGCTGCTGCTCCATTTTGCCCCCCCCCCCCTCCCCCCTTGGAACTGTCGTCTGAGCCTTAGCCACCTCGATCCCTGTGGTGATGCTGCCCCACTTTGGGAATAGACAGGAACTTGGCATATGTTTGTTATTTGTGACACGATTATGCTTTTCTTCTTCTTCTTTTCCTTTTTTTGCATCTCCTGTGCAGTCATGAGAGGGGGCTGAGCAATCTGGTTCAGGGCACTATCACAGGTCTTTGTTAGTGATAAGAGCCTCATTACGCATACATCACTACGAATAAACTCTATGCTCACAGTTAATTGTTTCTCTCCTAATATATGGAAGGTGTTCATTAATATTTATGGTGCCTTTTTCATTCTTGCACAAAAAAGCGTGCTGTTCGGAGGAGCAAAGGGGCCACTTTCCGTCGAGGAGAACACATTTATGTGCATGGCTAAAAATATGCATTTGAATCAAAGTGTGAATGTACAACACATGCTCCGGCCCCACAGTGTTACTGGAAGCCTGCGGGAAGGTGTAACTGCTGCTATTGACCCAGATTTTCAAAGAAATATTTGGCCCGCAGGTAATGTAGTGAGAGGACAGCGTCTCAGTGTTTTCTGGACACGCGTTACTCAGCCCTGCTCTCTAAGCTCACAGTCTGTCTGTTTTATGCATGGATTAGGTTCATTTGCAATATGCATAACCCTTTTGGTCTGTTTCTGGAAAGGTTAGGTTTATTCGAAAAATCTTAGTTGTATTGTTTTATTTGTTGTAGTCTCACAATAACGAGTAACTGGAATATCTGTTTTCTGCATCTTCACAGGAATCCGTTGGAAACAACACACACACACACACACACACACAACACAGCTTCTTTTGTAAAATATTGTGATCACTCCTCGGACGCCAGTGAAGATATTTATTTTTCTAGACACACCAAGCACGGCAGTCACAACGCTGCCACTCCATCTTTCCAGGAACCTATGGTCATTTAGATATAGATTATATATCAGATATATTTACAGGATGTATGGAACAAGACTGGACGTCACAGATGTCTCAAGGGATTCTTTTGACGATTGAGCCCATGGATCCTCTTTGGGTAGAAGATTAACTGTATTTCTGAACAATGTGCCAATAATGCCACTATGTGCCACAACCTGGATAGACGGAAGTTAAAAAAAAAAAATCTAAAGGACTAGACAAAGAGTGTTATATTAACCCTGTATCAACTCCAATTAGACATGTTTTTTTTGTTTTTATATTTTAAAGAAATGTGAAAGTAAAAAAAAAAAAAACTCCAAATGTATTGAATATGTTTTGAAATAGTTTTAAAGAAATGTGTCACAAAAGAGACTAAAAGATATTTCTATGAATCACTATCCTGTGAGCTGGGGGATCATAGGGTTGAAAAAGGGATGGTGAACGCTTTAATAGACAGATGACTTTAGGACATAGTTTCTATTGGCCCCGTTTCAAGACCAGGAGAGTTATGTCTATTTTTATACACAGAAGAGCCTGCCACAGCCCCAACCATGGAAGTCTGGATCACCGGACACTGTTGTTAGAAACGCTCACACCCTTCGCTGAGATGATGATGATGAAATATCCCATCTTTCGCTTAACGCAAGCCAACCCAGTGCCCACTTCAAATGCTTTTGACATGAGATTTGTGCCCGATTTAGCCAAGTAAAAAAAACACACAGGCAGCTTCTGTGTTGAATCCAGCTAAATCCTGTGTAAGTTGATCACAGACCACCACGAGCCGCTGCGTGGAGCTGGGCAGGACATTCACACCGTCTCAGGTCTGTCTGGCTTTCTTGCACCCTTCATACTGGACTCAAACTCACCTGCTGTTTGGAAGAAATTCTTCTTTTAATAAGAGCCAAGCATACCAGATAAAAGATAATTCAAAGAAAACAACAATCTTGTAGTTTGCATAAATAACTGAAAAATGTATCCCCCCTCAGATAACAAAAAATCTCCCACCAAACCCCCAGATTGCTCCAGATTTGACACGTTACCTTTGAAACCTCAAACTCTGAGCTAATGAGGAAGTCCAAAAGGTTTAACCATTTTGTGGACGTTAGAGTATACAATAACAAAATAAACTTTGAAAAGGCCATAAACAGGTGCAGATTAAAGTCACAGGGTTTGTCCGATGACTTAGCAAATGCAGGAACTGAACGGGAAGGAAATCCCCAAAATGAATGTGTCCTGAAGGCTGTCCAAATCCACATCTACTCAGTTCTACAGGACCATGTTTTCAGCATATCAGAATTTCAGCTATCACAGCCAGATTGTTGGGAAGGTGCACGAGAAGATCATTTTAATTTGTGCCAAAGCCAGGTGGGAAAAAATATAACAGTAAAGAACTATGAGTAAAAAAAATCTAACTCCCTCATCGTTTTGTTGAGTAAAAGGGATTAAGACAAGCCTATTAGCTGCGACCAAATTGCTCCAAACTGTCTCTTAAATCTAGTTGCGCTCTGCTGACAGCTTCAAGCTCTGATTATCGTTGTGCTATGAAGCTTTTGCAGAAGTTGCTCATTGATCTACGTTCAGTTGTGCTGGGGGATTGAACAAAGCACAAATACAATTCTGGAATTGTAAGCATTTGTGGTTGCAGACAGCAATATGTACAGATTGAAAATGGTGGATTTAACGCCGCCTCGACGGTCGATTCACAACCATTGCGGACGATTTTTAGCCTCAACTCTTTTAAAGAAAGGAAGGAAACAAAACACGTGGTCCCAGGAAGAGCGGCGTGCGTAAACGTGAGCCATTCTGGAGGCGCAAAAGATGGCTTGGGTTAAACACTGTGGTGCAGAAAATCCTGCTTTGGCCCATTCGCAACATGAAAACCACTCATGAATGACCCATACCAGCTCAGCCTCGCGTGTGCCAGGCTGTGTGGCTTCTTTAACACATATATTTTTTTGGAATGAATAGTGTTATCTTACCAGTCAGAGGGTTATGAAACTTACTGTATATTATACACGTGTAAATGTATTTTCTAAATATTTGCTTCTATTTGTGTACAGGTGTGTTCTATTTTTCAAGACCTCTCCCATTTTCTGGGAAGGTTCCAGCTAGGTCGGGGATAGTGTCTTTGTTTACATGTGTATCTACAGTATTTCTTTCAAAACACAAAACTAACCTTGTGCCAAGCTTCTTATCTGCACTTTCAAGCAGTACTTGTATTATATCTTTAGCTAACCAGTATAATACTTCAGTAGACGCTGCGATAGTTCACAGACTGCAGAGTGACTTCCGGGAGGGATGTCTGACAGTAATACTGCTGCGTGGATTTACGAGGTGTTGTGATCATATGTTGGGTTCTACTGTATTCATGGTTGGCTGGAAAACCAATGACTTGCTCTTCTTAATCGTAATTTCTACGTGGATTTTAATAGAAATTATCTCATCTCATGAATGAAAAAAATATACACATATATATATATATATATATATAATATATATAACATATGTATACATATGTAATACACACACACACAACTATATATATATATATGTATATATATATAAATATATATATACATTTATATATTCCGTAAATCCAAAAGTAGCTGCCAAGAAACCGACAAAACTTGATCTAGACTGGGTTACATCCATTTGCCATGTTCCTCATTTTGTGTTTGTATATACATGTTGCCACAATTGCCCCACAAAATGAAAGATTGACAGAAATGTCCTGCATTTAATTTGTATCAGTGCAGAAACTCCCCAACAGCATGAGGGAAATTCAGGGAAAGAGGAGTGACATTTCATAAGTAAAAGGATGTTACTCGTTACATCATCATGCTTTTCAGAAGAAAAAAAAAGACAAAAGAAAGAATATATATGAAAATATATCTTATTTTTCTTAGGTTAAAGATACATTCTGGTTTATTACAGCCTCTATTACTTTGGTCTTAATCTTTACAGCTGCTGGACAAACATCTCCACTCATTTCAGAGTCTGCTGTACAACCTTCAATCCCCTTGCATCTTAGTCCTTTGCTGGTGATGTGAGCAGAGGAGAGAAAAGGGTGCTGACCACACTGAAATATCAACCTCCCTCAGTTTAAACCAATGTTAAAATGTTGTACGCTACGACCAAACAGGTTTATGATGCATCAGATGAGCATTAAAGGTGTTCGTCACTGCAAATATATTCATGTTCAACTCCACTCACAACAAAAACTTAACACGTCATGGCCTCTTCGCTGTAACAGATGCCAAAAACACCGGCACAGCCGCATTACCAGAAACCTAAGCAGGCCTACTCTTGTATTTTTGGACTTAAGCTAATATCAATTTTGGAAGAACACATTTCAAGAGCCTTGAGTCACATCGAATCACCAAAAAGCATAAAAAAATCCACGGAAAGTACTGTTTGTCACAACTTGTGTGGTGGTCTGACAGGCTCTGCCAGTTTTTTTGTTTTAAAAGAAAAAGAAATACGGGAAATCTTTGAAAATAGTTCTGTGATTTTCCTTTGTTTAAGGTAGTGCTGAACTGGAATAATCCTTTAAGCTAACACAGGCCTTTTTGTCGGTGTGAGACATTTTGTGTTCGTATCGGTGCTCTGAAATGCTCTGAATACTACTCTATCAAGTTCCAGTTTCTGCTTTGCAGATATAATAACAAAACATTTAAAACATTTCCACGTGACCAATGTGAGCATTTAAATGTATTTTCCACCAAACCATCAGTAAAGGACTTCAGATTCTCTGGATGTGAACCAGAACATTTAGAACAGAGTTACAAAAGGTTTTCCATCAGTCAGAATAATCAAATACTGCAGCAACTATTTAACAGAGTGCTCTGCCTGAAGTCCAACTAATACACAGAGTATTGTCTGAACACTTCGACGTTCAAAAAACCTTTCGAGCCTGGTTGATTAGGGCTCAGAAGGAGAAAAAACGATTCACTTTGGTTGTTCAGAATCGATTCGGCAGAGGTGGGAGGATGCAGATGGCGCCGGGGACTTGACGGGCCTTTTCCAGCACAAATAAATATTTTGTAGCTTCCATGTCTGTCTCTCCAGCCCATGAAACGTTCGGCACAAACGAGCCATCCGTCAGCCGTGCTTTTCCTGTCAAGTTGAAGGATGCAGCACTTCCACAAGGACCCTGATTCCTGCTCGCATGTCAGACATACAGAGTGGAACTTATTGACATGTATCTTGTTTGACTTAGATGTTGGTTGAACTTCTCCAAGGCCTGCCCCCTCCCCCTGCCTTATCATTTGAAGTATTAAAATGAAGGTAAAGGAATATATCATCACTATATAATCATGGATTTTTGGAGTCTGGTTGCCAAGAAAAACATCACACACATGGCATAGATGGTCTCTACCTACAAAGTTCAAAGCATGAGACTTCAAGAGGAGGAATACGTTTCATTTGATAAGGAATCTTTCCGAAAACATTTCTTATCCCTCAGAAAGGTGTAGCTCCTCGCTCCGCTGGTCCTCGTCCTGTCTAAAAAGCAGACAAAGTCACATACTGTGCGCTTATTGTACTTAACATGGAGGGCTCCGCCTCTGCCCCCATGTCATGTTTTTACTTTTCTATTCACAAGAGCTAAAGCACCGCTGCTGTCGGTGCTTATCCAGACTTGAATAAAGAACACACTTTATTTGCAACACCTTCATTTCTCATAATCCCTTTGCTAATAGGAGAGTAGGATCTGGCATTGTACGACAACAGCAGGAATGAGCACTGTAAGGCCTTCCCAAACAAGTGGGGGCTGATATGACAAAAGAAACTTGACTGAAAACCGGATGGAACTGGAAAGGGAAAAAAATAAAAACAAACATAAAAAAAACACGTTTTTCCTCCCCCTTGGAAGTCAAAGTATAAGGATGGAGGGGTCGAAATAACTACAAAAGATCATGAATAAATGTCATTAATATCATCATTTGAGTTTCGTGAGCTGAGGAAGATTTGTTTTTCTTTTGGGGGAAGGGGAAGGGCTTTTCACACTGGATCAAACTGCAGTTTGTTCATAAACGCTGACTTACAATCACAATCCAAACCAACCATGAAGGAACCTGAAGTTGTGTTGTTGCCATAAAAATGAAGAGTTTGTACTTTGTGACTCTTAACTTTTTATATTTGTGTTTAATATATCAATGAGTACCTCTGTTAACTTTTGTATAAGACTATAGAATATACCAACACACACACACACGCACACACACATGGACATACACACACAAAACTCCACAAAAAGGGACTCCAGTCTGTCTCTGTGACAGCTAAATGTTGTATAACTTTTATTTTGTGTCTTATGAATCACATCTCTTCCTTTTGTAGTTATTGGTAAACGTTTCAATTTCCAGGTGACTTTTCTTTGGTTACTCTTGTACTACTAAGCTCTGTATTTGCAAGCACTGTAAATGCGATTCTCATTGGATTCGTCCTCTGTACATTTAGTACTCTGATGTTGCTATTAATAAAATGTAAAACAACACGGGCTTGTGCTACAGGATGTTTGTTGGAATGAGTTCGGGGGAGAGAAGTGATCGGGCCAAACAGCACAGAATAAAAGATTTGGATATAAATTCTTGTTCGGGTCTGATGTGTTTGTAAAATCAAATGACACGCTGGAGAATATAGATAGTTGTCGGTTAAATAAATATCTTTAGATTTGTCTGCACCAAGTATTTCCACTTGCATCCCACTAAAAAAGTTATATTTACTCAATTGAATCTGGTTTAGAAGCCACACAATCATGAATACGGCTGATGAATTGGCAGTCGCCCAAAAGACAGCCAATGACACCCTCCACAGGGAGGGACGGCCACAAAAGGTCGCTTGCTCACAGAAAAATATATACCTGCATATTAATGGAAAGTTGAGTGGAAGGAAAAAAACGTGGTTAAAAAAAGGGTTCGTCCTCATTGCAAAAAAAAGTGTTTGTTACATTTTAATTTTCAAATACAGCAGCAAGCACGACTTTCAGTCAGCCACTCATTCTGTTTTGAAAATAATTTTTTGGCCTTGCTCTATTTTTCTATGATATATTATTTCCAACTGCAAGTCGTAATGATCAACATTAAAAAAAATAAACACTAAAAAATGTATAATTTTTCATATTACTTAAAATACATTAACTTTTTGATGATTGTCTAATAAGGTTGAGATGCCGCAAAAAATAAGAACTTCTTTTAAGAAAATAATTTGACATTAACAGAGAACTATGTCACTTCCTGTGACTTAAACCCATCTGTGTGTGGCATCATTGTCCCTGCTCTTTGTTCTCAGTGTGTTTTCCTTTATAGCCCAAAAAAAGTGTTAGGATTGCAAACGTGCAGAGCTAATTCTGACACCAGTGAACACTTTGCTTATTTGCTGGGCTGGGACCACAGGTTGTAAACTGCTGGTGTAACATTACGATAAAGGATATGCTTGCGAGTCACTTAACCCAGTCATGCATAACATATTTTAAAATGTGCGTGCAAATGCACAGTTGAATAGAGGCCATAGTGTGTGTTTATGATCTCATAAAGTATACCAGATTAGCCACAGCCATCCAATTATCATTCAATAAAAATCATGCCGCTCTGCCTCCTTTGCATTAGATTTACGTGACCGTTATGGTTAAAAGTGTAATACACTGTACATGGTATGTAACTCCAGTCTAATAGCATGGCGATTTGTTTAGGACAAAATGCATCCTTAAATTCGGTGTATAAATTAGGTATACCGTAAGTCTGTTTGAGGTAATTAATATTGAGGCATTTGTGGATATGATTAAAGAAAAACAGCCCAAAACATCCATATAAATGTCAAGCTGGGCAATTGTTTGTGTGGCTATGGTCATTACCATCTAGTCACTGGCTTTGGTGTTCTGCCTCTTTTTAAATTGACAAAAATATCTGTGGCACCATGGTCCGCCCGGACAAAAAGCTCCTAAATGAGCAGTGACATGTTTGTAGGCAAAGCGGTTAGTGCTGCAATAGCCATTTTTCAACCTAATTAAGGTGTGAAATGTCTTTGCAGCTGGCTTTTCTTTCCGTCTTAAGCAGTCAACCATTAATAATAGCATTGATTAAAGCTTAGTGAGCACAACCCCCGTTCGATTAGTATTCACCTCACAATGGTCTCTGAGAGCTGAGAGGAGAATCATGTTTAATGTTTGTTCACAGTTACAGCAGATCACATGAATAAGCCACAGACGTCATTGTTTTTTCAAATGAAAATGTGTTATTGTGTTGTCTAATTAACAAATTTCAGTTAAGTTAAAAAAAATTCCGTTTCAATATATTTGCTTTTTTAACTTTCGCTTCACTTTGGCTACTTTTGCAGCAGCTATGTGTGAGACTCAGATAAATCTCAATCCTAACAGGTTTGTGGGTAATTTGGTGGCAAAGGAAAAACAAAAAGAACCAATTGTCTGCAAGAATCGATTACGCCCTTACAAAAAGGGCTCAGTTCCAACTGAGGCAGAGACATTTGTGATGTTCCCACCCTCTTTTCAGAAGGTGACACCAACTGGTCCAACAGAGATGACTTAGTTTCAGATGAATAAACCACTTACTGGGGTCAGCAAACCACTTGGCTTTTTCTTTAGGAAGACTGAATTCTGCTGATGTAATATGATTTTCAGTTGGCTGAATATCAATGATGGTTTTGGTGGAAATGTATAGTTCAGGAAACCAAAATATCTCTCCAGAAAACATACAGTACATACAGTATATTCTGCTTTCATATAGAATGCAGTTTTAATGTGGCACATGATGGCAGATGGCCTGGACTTAACGCTTCCCCACCCAAAAAATAAATACTTTAAATCAATAATTTTAATGAACTCAATGTCAGGGGTTAGGACAACCGGATGCAAGGCCACAGGCAAGAGTCAGGAGGTTTTATTTTCCAAAAACTACTGACCAGAAGCTCTTCCAAGAAATGTTCAAGTAAATAGACTGTCAGTGCACACGAGTGTTGCATATAACTATCAGCTAATGAAAGGGAATATCAAACATGTATACATGTATAAGTCCCTTTAAAATAACTTTCTTGGTAGTTATGCAGTTATGCTTTCTACTTTTCTTCCCTCTCCTCTCTCTCACACAGTCTGTGTTTTTCTTTTTTCTTTTGATAACCTGGAGATACATTTCTATTTAATTTTTGACGAATTGGCACGGGCAGAATGAGTTCGCCTCCATTCGCCCTAAGGCAACAGTCTGCCCTCGGGAAGGCCCGTCAGACCACGTTAGCATGAGAGCGGTTAGATCAGTTCACAATGACTGTGACAGACCTGGAACCCCCCCTTGTTCCTCATACATTAAATAGAATTATGCAGCAGTGCCTGCACAGACGGGCCCGATCAATGAGGTGGACAGCACATGCCGACAGCTGCCAGGGAGATACTTTAGTACAGTGAGATTAATTCCCGCTGCAAAGCTGCACACTTCTCAAAGAATCGGCTGCCATCGGGCCCCGGCAGGGCAGTCAAAGTCGATTAGGTACTTGGAGGCCTGTTGGGGTGTGGAGCACCCACAGCACACTCTGACTGGCAGCCGAGATTGGCGATAGCACGGTTGAGAGGACCATTAAACTATTCTTTTCAAAGTTATGTTTTTTTCTTAACACTGACATTATTGTCATCACGCAGGTAATGGGCAGTCTTTGTCAGGTCTGGGCCTTGTCAGTGCTTTTGTCTGTGCCCTTCTCCAAGGGCTTTATCTGACAGCCTACAAATTACAAGTGGAGTCATTGGACCTCAACAGCAGGCAAAGTGGAGAAGGTAGCGGGGGAAAGGTTGACTGTATGAGTTTCAGAGTAGGGTTAAAATATCAAAACATTCATCGTAAAGTCCTAGCCGATGGCCTCTCTAAATGTGGTCTTTATCCACTATTTTGTAGCGGGTCGTCAAAGAGGCTCTTGCTCAGCCTGAAGTATGCAGCGAACCGCATATTACGAGCACCATATAGTGCCCTCCAAAGTTAAGAGTAACACACTCACAAATGTCAAGAAAAACATGCATCCTCTTACCGTTCAAAGCGAGAGCCAGTTGTTTCATTGTCTCCGCTTTGTATTGAGAAAATGTAGCAGTCACTGTTGTTATGGCAACTGTTTTTGAGAGTGAGTTTTTTTTCCCACTTCGAGAGAAAAAAACAGAAACACCCTGGTGTTTTTCACTAATTTTGATACTTGCTCAGAGGGCGAGGGTGTCCATTTTAATCAAATTAAGCTAGGAAAAACAAAGCATCAGCATCTCTGAAAAAATGTCCAAAGTGACTTATGATGCCCATGTTTACAGCTTTGTGGACAAGAAACTATAACTATATTGATTCCATGCATGAGAACCAAAAGATGAAATGAGTAATCCCAAAAGTCTCAGCCAATACACTGCAGGGATTGTTCATCTTTAGAGCAAAAGAGCAGATTCACATAGTGTCTCCTTCTGGTAAGCTAACCACCTGTGCAATTAATGCATGTGGTCAGCCTATGGCTGTGGGATAGCTTCTGTCATATGAGAGCAAGATCAGGTTCATCTACAACCAGTAACAAGAAAAAAAGGGGTAAAAAAATCCAGCAAAGAACAAACAGGTCTATGATTAAAGGAAAAAAAAAGTATCATGAAACCTTCTAAATAGATCATAGCATGTACATCTCACCTCAGGGTTTATGAGAGCTTGCTTGTTTAATATTTGATATATTGACAGTGGTAAACTTGCCAATTGTCAGACAGTGTGAGTAAGAAGAGTCCAAATCCAAGATCCTATGAACAGGACACCCTACATAAACAAGTCTTTCTCTCAACTAATTACAAGGGAACTCATTCTTATACCAGCAGTGCACTTTAAACAAAAACGCTGAAATCATTAGATGTTCAGGCCGTAGAACCCAGTACAGGGAGCCTTAGCTGCCCATGAAAATGCTTTTTGGCCTCTTACGTCGGTTTATAGCCTGATTTGATCCCCCTCAACTCTCCTGCTGAGCAGGGTGGAGTCATTGAGCTGCAGAGCAATCTCCTTTGGTTTTCTGGTTTCTTACTTTAAGTCAGACGTGGAACTCCAGCAGACTGTGGAGTAAAACATTCCTACTGATGCGTTGAAGCTGAGCACGAGCTCAATAAGGATGCTGCTTCTCATTTGACCTCTTTCTCTGATGTCTGGGCTTTTCATCCTGCCACGCATTGTCACTTATGCTTTCCCACTCTGTCAAACCTCCTCTTTCCGAACTCTGTCACCACAACTCTGGTCCAATTATTTCTTGCTCGTTACTTTTCGAGACAATAAAGTTAATCGCTTTGTTGTTGTTTTTTGTTGTTTGTAGGGTTTTCTCATAAAGGACATAAACCATCAAGAAAGTAGCAATAGGAAAGATGACGAAAACTTGTTAAATGGGAAAGGTGGAAGTAAGGTTACGTTACCTAAGAAATATAATAAAGAAGTACTTTATTTATAGACATTATTATTAAGCATTATATTATCATAAATATCGTTATTAATAGACAGAAACTGAGCAGATCAAGGAAGCCGAAATGGATGGATTTATATTAAAAAAACTGTTTTTTACCAAATGATATTTACAAAAAAATGTATATGTTGAAAGAGAAGCAAAAGAAAAAAAACAGCTGAACACCAAAAAACACTTTTTCTTTCACAACATTGAAGATTAAAACCTAAAGTTGCAACTGACACCATAGTCAGTATTCAATAATGCTGATAATGTGCCAAGAAAGGAAAAGGTGCACACATTTTGTAATGCGTTGTTGAGTCTGTCAAGCCTGGCAAAAAACATTTTTGGATGACAGATTTACTTAATATCTTCCAATAATATGAAAGGTGAGACTAAAGAGTGAGATAGTCCAAAGAGCCCCACACAGAGGAACTACAAAAAAACTGATGTCAAGGTGTTCAGCTTTGTGTTGACAATCTGAAAATAATAGGATGCTATGGCATAAAAACAACAACAAAATTCCTCTTGCAACTTTAAGCCCTCCAGCTTGGGGTTAGCAGAGGTGCTATGATGTCATCCGGCTTAAATAGCTCCTCATTAGCACTTCTGAAGCAGGTCATATGATTAATCATCACCAAAGATTTACAATCCAATTAGAGAGTGTCTGGGTGTGGAACAAATGACTGGGAAACATTTCAACGAGGATACCCCAAAGGGATTTTTCTTTTTTTGAGAGGGGGGGTTAAAGCTAATCGATGTAAAGGGACAATGTTTGTTCGTCCTAGGATAGTCCAAAAAACATAACAAATCAGTGGGTTCACATGTTATTCTGGACATCAAAGACTTGTTGGAAGCGCCAAAAGGCAGAACCAGCAAAATGAAGAAGATTAAATAAAAGGGGTCTCGCTCTTAGCATTTTTGTGCGTGCGCACACACATGAGCCAGCAAAGGCATTCCTTTGGGAATAACTAATTCAGCAGCAAGCTCTTCATCGCTCCCCATCCTAGCCTGAAGTTTTAATCCCTACATTTGCATGGCTAAACATAGATCAGCCTCCTCACATCCTCAGTGGATATTGACTCGAGGAATATGAATGGCTGTTTTGACTGCACATTGGAAGTGTTGATTAAACATTCATAAGCTCAGTTTCTCTTTGTCTGTGCATTAGCTTTTTTTTTTTAATACAGCAACAAGTCTCAAACTGAAGTTAAACTCATTCACAGATTTTTTCCATTGTTGGGAACAGACCACTTGCTGTTCCAGAGAGTGACTCTGTTCCTTCTAAATGAGCTTCTGCAAGAGTTTCTTTACTGAGTGTACAAAGAGGAACTCACAGATGTGGAACGGCTGCAGTAACTGCCGACGAGCTGGCTGACAGAGTAGCTTTATCACACACTGCCTGCCCCGCTGGGCTGAAGTACTTTGCCATGCGAGCATTTGCAAACAGTGAAATGTGACACCACGGAAGAGACTGACATGTAGTTTGTTGTTTAGAGAGACATGTCACAGTCTGACAATACATACCCCCACAAAATTAAGTCTGCATACGCTTGAGCTTTCTGTCGGAACATTTTCAGGCTTTCTTGGAGGACAACATTGCCACCAAGCTAGAAATGAAAAAGTCACATGTTGGAAAAATTAAGCAGGTTCCCAGATCTTTACATTCACGTTTTTTAATTTCTGGGAGAAGGCAGACTGTTGAACAGCATATCTGGGGAAAAAATGAACAAAAAACACCTTAATCCAATTAAATAATAATCAAGAATGAAATTATTTCAGGTATTCTATTTAAAAAACTATCACGTGATGTTCAGAGTATCAAACAGACGGCATTTAAGCAAACATAGAGATGTAATGTTATGATGATTTTAAGATGTCAATACCTCATAAATGTGACTGATTTATCAAGACCGAGCCTACTTGAATATTTGCTATGGCATACCAAAAGCTCACCAGGTAATGACATTAGGAACTGAATCAGTTCCATTATGCAAGATTCCACCAGATAATATCCCAGATATTTCAAGAGATTAGTTTATCCCAGAAAAAATGCTCCTTTTAATATTCCTAATAAAACTGCTCAGTCACATTGTTTCCCTTCACCTATGGACAGTTTATGGAAAAATGTTTGATTTCCATTTCTGTTTTGAGGCATTTCCAATGATCACTTTAGATTCATCAAGCGGGAGCATTATACCCTAGCTAATGCCCCTCTGTGCACCCAGAAAAAGATTAAATATGTGGCATCATATTTGATCAGAAACGGACTGTACCCCTGCAAGATGCACACAGAAACTAATCAGGTGATTCTGCAAATCTTCATGGAAGTGTCACCAGAAGCAAATTTTTCAGCTTTAGGTTTGAAAAGAGAAAAACAGAAAAATTCTGAACACATGTCAAATGGACTGAGGGAAGATTTTAAGCTACGCTGAGCAAAGGTATGGCATGTTTCAAGGAAAAATGAAGGCTTTTTCTACAAACACCTCCCGGCTCTTAACGGGGTGAATCCATCATGCATTCCAACATGATTGATTCATCCTGTATTACAGCCAGTGGCGTTGTTACATTTAACTGACTGATGGACTTGATCAAATACGAACATATTCTGGAGGTAAACATTGCCACGCATATTAAAAGATAAAGATGAAAGCGGGAAAAATTCATTATGCAATAGCTCAAGGAGGTTTTGTCATGTTCCTTAAAACCTTGCAATTTAAATGTCATTGAAAGCAAGCGGAGATTTTCAGCAGGTGTAGATGCTAAATCCCAGCTGTTAGTTAGTTCACATATCTACAAAGAAAGCAGAATAAATTCCAAATAGTTCCAAAACTTCTAGACGAGCAAAACAAAAATATCTATGATTATGCGGCCTGAATAAGTTCTTACGGGAACTGATGACCTTTCAACATATTTCAACAAGCAAACACTGAATTCTTTACTAGAAAGGTATGATCATTTATTTAAACTTTCGTATTTATCAAACCTTGATACCCATATGATATATTTATCTGTCTGGGTGTCCTGTTGGAGTGACAGATGTAACCTGTCTTATCTAAACCTGTCTTACAGGTTCACCTCTTCAACATGTTCCCTCTTGTGCTCAAGTGGGTGATGTTATCATCTACAAGTGATGTAGCTCTCAGAGAAGTGCCAATTTATCCAAGAATGGCATGAAGAAGTATCCAGGAATCCCAAAGTGTCATCTTCAGACAACTCGTTTGAATGCTCGCAGCAAACGACTGCTCTTGCGATGGCTAAAAAAAAAAGAGCAGAAAAGTGGTTTACACCAGAGATGTGAGGAATTAAAAGGCCAAAAACACATTCACACAAAACCACTCATTTGCCAGATTTTACTGATCTCAACTTGCTGTCACGTGACTAAAAACTGAAGATGTTTGAATGTCTCCAACTTTAAGATGTGATAAAACAGGAGTAGCACAAAGTCTTCTTCACAGATTCCTTCTTACATCATATAAAACATAGAACTTTATCTTTGCTGAGCCCTGTTTGAAATAGGAGCTTCGGCTTGAATCAGAAATGAGCCCGCTGCTCTCTTGTTCCTGGTGAACCCCCGTTGCTCTTGTTGTTCTACCACAGAGGAGTTCATGGTGAGTCACCGAACTACGGAACGGCAAAGGAAAGACGAAAAAAAGGGGAAGGCTTTTCATAAAAAGGCGACATTCTCCGTGGAAACACTCATAGGAGTCAAATATAATCCAAACACAGAGACCTGTGCGTTCCCAGTAGTGCAGACGGAATGAACCGCTTCATCTTTGATGAGCAAGAGTCTCAAAGACTGAACCCTAAAGGCCACTGGGCTCATTATGCTCAAATCACTTGAAACATTCGAATCATGTTTGGGAATAAAACTTTGTGCATCATATAAGCCACAAATCACTATGTTACATTAAGACTTACATTTCTCTTGCGCAGTAATACATAAAGAAGCACAAGGCGGCACCCCCAGTAATGAAGCTGCAGGTCTGCTCTGATTGGTCAGCTCTGTATTGTTTGCGTCTGCTTGGGCAAACAATTTATTTTCTCATTACATATAAAAAGAAAATGTAAAAAATTGACCTAATAATTCCGGCTTCAAAGTTTCAGGATCACAAACGTTATTGGCAATTATCCTAAATGGGAGATGACTCAACCACATTCAATGTCAGCCCATTGAGCTGTCAAGTCATTTCACTCCAAACTGAAAATGTCAGCCCGTTGGCACTTGATGAAAAGTCGGGCTCTCAAGAAAGTCAATAAGGTTTAGCCCCTGCTGACAGGAGAAATATCTGTACCAATTTTCATTGCAATCCATCAACTACTGTTAGATATTTTATTCCGGTCCGACTCTTTGGAGCCACTGGACCGTCACGTCAGCTTAAACGTACTCATTATTTCCCCACAATTTGTTACTGAGCCGGACATCTTTGGAAGACCCATTAAGCTACCATGGTAGTGATAGCGTATTATGATATCAATTTCATAAGAGTCCCACTTTTGTTCAGCTGATGCCAGAGGTCCAATATGTTTACCAGAGAGTTTTGAGTATTCCTTCCTTTGTATGCTGATAGAAGATTAACACAAATAACAACAAACGTGTTGTGTTTAGCTTCAGAATCCCCGGTCTTATGTTCTCTTAGTGCTCTTGACACCAGCTGTCAAAGATGTTCACCGTAGTTAGCAGCAGGTGATTTGGATGGGGGGAAAATCTCCTCCTGTGGGTAGTGATTTTGCTCCCTGTGAATGTTAAATGTTTATTAAAAGGGTGGAAGAGGAGGAAGAGTTCCCTGAAGTGATGTCTCCCTGTTCCATTACTCCCTGCACACAGTACCACAGCTTCATCCTCTCCTTCTGAAAGAAGTGAGATTGACTTAAGCACAGCCCAGATCCACCTTTTTTCATTTATAGCTCTCTCCGGGGCAGCGCCCTCTTTCCTGCACCGCAGCAATGTTCCTATTCTCCCGTCCCCTCGAAAGTTTGATTACCTTCCCTCAGCCCAGTGGTTCTGAATAGGAGAACCGTGGGTCATGGGTCCAACTAACAACACCGACAGCAGGGAGGAAAAAGGCTGAGTGAAAGAGCTCCCGCTAAATTCATTGTCTGCCATCTGCAACTTGTTGTCTCTCAGCTGAGAGAAGATGACTTCTTTCACACTGGCTGAGATCCGTTTCAAACAGGTAAGAGGAAATAAAGGAAGGAGAAGTGACAGAATGCATGAAACTCCTTTTTGAATTTGCCTGTACACTCAAGTGAAAACACTTTGACAATCAACAAAACAGCCAGCAGATTGGCTTCCCATCTAACTTTATTAGGGTCGACAAAAGTGTCCAAGACTTTAGAGATTGCTAAACATAATCTGGACAGGTACACTTGTTTTAGAAAAAGCAAACATTTAACTCTAACTTTAACTTAAAAGTGGTCAAAGGAGATCAAAGCTGGCTTTGGTGTTAATAATTTAAAGAATGTGTTTGCAAAGAAATTGTACTTTGCTGTGAGTCTGAAGTCATCCAGTCATCTGTTTAGTTCATTTTACTGTTTGGTCCTGATGAGATACATAACCACTGGGAGATGATAACATTTACAAAACGTATATGCACTTTGATGCAAGAATTGCTTAAAATGTGATCGTAATTATTTTCGGAATTAATTACATAGCTCAGTGGAGCGAACAGGCGTTGAGAAACATACACTCCACAGTCATGGGCGAAAAGTACATACATTTAAATGATATGGTTCATTAAAATTGGACAAAAAAAATCACCTGGTAATAACTATGTTTTAGGATTTAATAAGTACAACGAAATGTTACACTTGGTCATTAATCATTCAAGAAAAAGTGAGCAAAATGCAGAGGCACAATCCATCTGCTCAGCTTCCAAAGGTTAGGGAGTGTAGCCAAGTGCCACTGATCAATGGCACTTTATGAATTGATTATCACAGACTGAGCATTAATATGAAAGTAGAAGATTATTCACTTTATTGGTCTGCAGCATTCAAAGAGTCTGTTAACACAAGTCAAAGGAGTAAGGAGGTCAGGAACCATCTTCTAGAAACTTGTGTTGCTGCCCATTATTTTAGGAGAAGTTATGAGGTCATTTTCAAATAATTTGAGTCTGCCATTCCATACCAGGAATGATTTATAGTAAGAAAAAAGCGGCTGATCATCCCATGAGTGCACATTGTATGTTCCCCCTAAGGCCTTATGTTTGATGCCCAGAGGAACTGCATGAATACAAGGCAGGTAAAAAGCTTCCCCTCTTCTAAAATGTCTTAATGTCAATATTCCTGCAGTTCTATCAAAGTCTTTACTTGTGTGAACTGCACATATTTGGTTTTTGATATTCAGGAATATCTATATACATTATTTGCAGTTCCTCCATCACAAACCTTATCTCTATAAGTGTTGAATATGTGTGCTTTATCAGTTTCCCGTCTGTCAATTTTAATAACTTCCTAGTTTTTCTCAAGCGATCTTAATCACTTTTGCTTTTTCAGTGTTAATCCCACAGGTCTGTCTTCTTCATTCTGCCTTTTTTCCCTGCCTTTTTTTTCTAAATGTTATCTTTATCAAAGAGAAGCTCATAGCTCCATCCACAAAGAACCGCGTTTCATTCAGATATTGAAAACAGTTCTCTCCATATTTGCAACATGACATTGTGCATCCTTTTCTGTTAGGTCAGGGTTCATATTAACATCCAGATATTTTCATTGGTTCTAAGAGTTATGGGGAAGTATAAATCCGTTAAAATCTATTAGATTAAAGCCTCACTTTCCTTAAACCGAACTCTTTTAAGAGTGTCAGAGACATAAGCAATACATTCACACGCACACACGAATATTCAAGGGAATATGTACAATCAGTGATATCTTCACAAGGACTTTGTTGTCCATTTTTCACAAACCATTAATATTTACATAATTTGTGACTGTTTTAAGTAAGTGCAGCCTTATTTTTTATGTAATTAAAGAGATATCTTCCACAAGAAGGCAACCACTTTCAACAACTTGCTATCTCTCTCCTCTCTTTTTTTGCTACCTCTCGCCTCTCATCTGAATTTGATCCTTTTCGCGGTGCTGTACTGAGCCGTCTTCTGGGATCTAACAAGCACTTTGCATCTTTAACATATACATTATTTGCAGTCTTTAAGTAATTACTCTACCATCTTACCTGACTGACATTTGACGTCTCTTGAGGGATAAAGAGAGTGCTAAGACAGGGTGTAAATAGCCGAAATTGTTTTCTTCTTAGATTTGCCACCTGTTATTGACATTGTGTTATTATGAAAATTATGAGCTCCATCCGACATATTTTCCTCCAGATGCAATCTGCCAGCAGTCAGCACATTAGATGGCACACTGTGGTCAGAATCACAGGAAAGTTAGAAATTTTCATATTTTGCAGACAGAGTCCCGCCAGCTTGACCTTTTCGCTGTTTTCATGGGACTTCCCTGTTTATGATCGATACGACTGCCGCCCTGCTGAGGATAAGGACCAATGCTCGGAATCACTTATTTCTTCCACTGCTCGGTTTCTGTCATTCTGACACTATCGGAAAAATATTTATGTTTAAGGGATATACCGTGTCTAAATCAGTTTGTGGTAGAGCCACAGCAAAAGAGCAAAATCATAAAGCAATGCATAAAATCCTAATCAGCTTGCCTGTTTCCACAATAATTCCGGACTGTGATGGTTCCTTAACGTCATTGGATTTACTCTATAAATCTATAAGATCTTGGGACCTTACAATAATATATTTCTTGTTTCTTGGGTGCATTGTAAATGCAGTGAGCGTCTGAAAGACTCCTGTCAACTGGTGTTTTAATTGGTGTAGCAGGTTAGAAAACTTCTTTTTTTATGGTGATGAATGAGAGAATAATGGAACTAAGCACTATCAAAGTTCTCATTAAAAACTTCTTCTTTTTTTTTTTACTTAAAGATCCACACCTGGCCTGTGTGAGAAACCCTGGGGGCTCCAGCACCAGTACTGCTGAAAAGTTTTCATCTTTCAAAGTCATTTTAGAAGGATTCATCAGTGGCAGCTGGTGAGAACATTAATTGCCAATCAGTTGATCCGAGCAGTTTGCAGGTGTTATGACCATCTCATCCACTTAATGTGAGCTTCTGCCACCTCCTGCTCACACAGATCAAACCTTGTTTAATTACAAGCCAACTATAGAGACTCAATGAACTATTAAATAACCTAATGATTTGGCACTTTCCACCCAATCGCTAGAGTCTAGTGAGGCAGCTCGCTGTGCATAATATACACAAGTTGTATAAACTGTACACCAAACTCACTGCAATGATGTGACTATGTAAGTACCCCAGATATGATAAACACAACACAGGACATTGTTATCCTAGATTTTCTCTTCAAGTGTTATATTTATTAATTCATTTATTTCCTAAGTGGTGATCTTATTGTCTGAGCTTGCAGCTCTGAATCCTTTTGCATTCACCAGCATTGGACTATCACCTTTTCCTAGAGGTTTGATGGAAAATGAAAAAAGGCCTTCACACAAGCATTGTAGGCTTTGTGGGAGGGGCTGCCACAGAGTCTGTTATGCCAAAAGTCACACAGCAAGCTTCGCATCTACTGTTTCACGCCATCGCTACCTACTTTTTCCGAGGAGCTTAAGTGGAAAACTGAAAACTTGTGGATTATTAAAGACAGCTAAAAGGCAGCAGTAAGTTGAGGCCACTTGAGAGATGTCAAACTAATCTGCGCGGTGGCCAAAGGCAGCTTTTATATTGCCAAAGATTCTTTTAGTGCTTATCAGCCCGGGGCTTGGAGAGCTCACACTATATTGTATACACCGTCTGCCAGCATCTCTACTAACAGTTACTTGAAGGCGAACGCGTGAACGTCTCCACATTAATCATTCACATGTCTCTTTGATCTCATGAAGGGTTGAAGAAGCATGCACAATGTGAAAACTAATTAAAGGACCATACAAGTCTTTTCTTAGTCAATTAAAGACAAACTGTGCATTGGAAATGACAACAGACTGCATTCCAAACAGTTTGCTTAAATAAATAGCTTCCTTTAGGTGAAAGATACATTAAAATTGCATGAAATTGCCCTAGTGAGAGTGAGCGTCTAGAAAAACCTTTTCTGAAGGAAGGTTGAATGGTTTCTGTTAAATTGCTGCTATTTTTCTCTGTTGGCTTATCATTGCCTGGCTGAGTGAATTTCACGACACAGGCCTGCATATGTTTATCACAACAAACAGAAAACAACTCTTGAGCTGAACACACAAAGTGGATCAGTGGTGGAAAGTTATGAACCCTGGTTTGAAGTCTATCGTGAAGTTTTGTGATAAAATACGTCCGTGAACTGAGTTTGATTGAATTGTCTCCATACTGACCTCAGTGACGGATGAGTGTTAATTGCTCTCGAAGAAGTTAATAGTATTTTAGTTTTAGCGGGGGAAAAAAAGAATCCTGTGAGATTACAATAGAATAGGGCTGTCATTTTTCTTTTTAACATTTGCATATTATCACACTTTTCTATGGCTCATCTAAAGCTGTTGAATACATAAGATGTCAAAGGAACACGGAGGATGCTGCCCAAGGCTATACACTTGCTTGCTTTGGATATTATGTATCCTGTATTGCGGAGATTAAGTAGCGAAGCACAAAATATTAATGTGGCTGAAGTTGTAAAGCTCGAGCCTTGAAAATCCTACCCTTTGTGCATTTATTCAGGCCAAGTTCTCATGACGGTGAAAGAAAATAGAATTAATTAGAGCTTGTGGCGCACTTTATGTGGTAGCAAGCACAGCGGAAGTCAAACCTTCAGTGTGAGGAGCGACAATAACAAAACAATACCAGGGACCTTGCATGGCAACTCTTCGACACAACAAGAAATCAGACTAATTTCAAACAATACAATGGGATTTTATCCATAAATTACATGGGCAGTCTACAAAACTGTTTTTTTTTACTTTATGTCAGGAGTAACAGCTACTAATGGTGGGAGTTATCCAATTATATTTTTCCTCTCTGTTTTACAGTCCACAGAGAGAAAGGGAGATAGAAGGTGAGCCATCTATCCTAAACCCTTTCTTTGATTCTTTGGCACAGTCTGACCATCCATCCCTCCCATTCTCTCTGCACAAATGCTATCTATTCATCCACACAGTGCTCCAGCATCACCATTCATTCATCTTTAGCAGGACGGAGCAAACCATTAGCTTTAATGCACCATACATCTTTGAAGTCTTTAAAAAAAGAAGGAGGTATGCCATTCACACATTCGAACAGTGCAGTGGAAATCAGGCTGCTTTAAGGAGATTTGAAGAAAGGATGAGCTCAGCAGCGGTCCTCCTTGACCTACAAGTCATCTATTGTTTGACATATAACCCTCAGTGTTTCTACATTGTTTGTGGCTTTTCAGTTATCTCAGTGAGAGATGAATGTTGAAAACCCCAGAGGTGCATATGTGTATAAAGCTAAAGTCAAAACTGCTCTGCAGAAAGTACACTCCTGAGCATAGAAATGTTTGCATTTGTCTATATATTCTGCGATCCAGCTTGTAAGTAGGGCAGTCCACCCTGATGCACAGACTCACAACTGCAGCTGCTTTGTGTCACCCTCAGTAATGACAGACTTTGCATCTTTGTAGTTCTAACATATTCACAGGAAATTAGGTCTTTTGAGTTAGAGGGACTTAGAAATGAAGAATAAAGATTATATTTTTTCCACCTCCAATTTTGTCTCCTACTTTACCATTAAAGAAATACTGACTAAACAGGGGAATTGTCTTGATACAAGTTAATGTGGGGAATTGTCTTCATATAAGTTAATTGCAACAGTCGATTTAATGGGATATCTTTTGTTCAGAGACACAGTATTGAAGATATTAGATGTAATAGGTTCTTTAAGGCATTCACTTTGTCAAGATTTTAAGGGATAAACATATTTATGGATGGAAAACAAGACAGATAGAAAAGTTGTGCAAGATAGTTTTGAACAGCTGGCACCACTGAGAGCACTCCTGTTATCAGAGCAGTTTTTTTGTTCCCTTGACTTCACATTTAACAACTGTGGTTTAAAGTAAAATGTGTACAATAATTCTGGAGCGAAAATTGATTATATCTGTTGTGCTGTAAGGATAAATAGAACCCACACGAGATTAAACCTTTTGCTTGCTATCCGCATGTGGGCATTTTCAAAGTGAGAATATTGTTGGCTTTCAGCTGGGAGCACTGTTCACACGGGTGTATTTAAAAGACAATTATCACCTTTGGTAGTGGCAATGTATACAATGCTCAGCGAAATCGTATGTTGACATCCTTCAGTTAACCAGAGATACGGAACACTGCTTGTAAAGTCAACTTTGTGAGGTGGAAAGCATACACAGATTGGAACAAGGCCGACGGAAGTGTTTGACAAGAGTCTGTCAGAGCTCTGTTGAAATAACAACTGACACTGCCAAATTCTTTGTTTCTGTACAAAGCTTGTACGGCAGAGACTTTTACAAACCGCATTTCCAAGTCCTTTTGTTTCAACCTGTTTGGGTTCAGCTTCTTGAAGACATTCAAAATATAAAAACAATCACTAGTCCTCATCGTAAGACGATCCTTAGTTTATTATGCAGAACTTCCACCTGGTTCATGGTCATAAACCCCGCAACCCAGCCAACTTCAAAGCCTGTAATATTTCCATAAAGTGGAGTATTTAAACTAGGTCATTCACAGTGTGCCAAGCAAGCACCAAATGGCCATTCAGCTTGATGAAAAACATTTGAGATGAGCCCAGAGGGCAGCAGGTTCATAGGTAGGAGGTGGGCCATCAGGTGCATTAACTCAGATGTTATCCTACAGTTTTGCTTAATACACTGCAGAGAAGGCATGCAGCCAGTAACATGCAGCTCTGTAAATTGAACAGATTGCTTAAAGGAGCTGTCCTAAAAGAATGTAACTTTTAGCTCTACTTTTACTTTGCAAGTTGGGCCGTTTTTTTATATAAAACAAAGGACCTTTTGCCTCTGAGTGACACCACGAAATGAGCAAGTAATCAGAAGCACCTCACTGCATTAAAAAATGGGATTACCAAAGAAGCATTTCCCTCACCAACACCATTCCCTAAAGATGTCGTGGTGGTGCCTGTTACCCTCTTTCATCATCCTCCCAACTTGACTCGTGGCCTTTTACTATTGCCATGCAAGGAGAGACTAAAAAGTATTGAAAACCATGTTTTTAGCAGCTGCTGTGTGTTTCTGTTGAGTTTTTCCTAATTACCTCCCAAAGGAGCTTTACTGCTGTCAGTTAGAGGGAAAGAGGAGGGTGAAAGGAAATGAGACAAGAGGAGACGACAAAGGGAAAAGGATGGGAAGAAAGACAGAATGTCATCGGGAACAAGAAGACAGGGATGCACTGGGAGAACCGAGCAAGTGATGGGAAACAAAGTAGAAGCAAAAAGAAGAAGCCTGCATGTGATCTTCTGTTTAATCACTCACTGCCATGCTCACTCTCACCTCAGCGCTGGAAAACCAGAAAAGCAAGATGTCAGCGTGCCTACATCTGCATTACACTGTGTTTTAAACATTTTTTAGTTAAATCTAAAAGGCACAAAGAGTCACTACTTTTAAAATGGCCCAATCTAATTAGTTATGACCAACATATTTCAACAATATGGTGTACCATATCAGCTAGAGGGATTCCCCAGTCATCCCTCATGCTTTTCTCTGAACTGTGTGATTGCAAAAAAGCTATGTTAGACGGAGAAAGCTGCCATTTCCAATTTTTGTCAGTTTCTTGTTCCTCCCGGCAACGTCATGCATATCTATATCTTGCATGCCTACATGACACACTACGATGTATCGCGAATACTGAATGTTTAATGAGTGTTAACAATGGCCCTGAGATATATTTATACACGGAACTCAACATTTTCAAAAGAAATCCAATTTTTATACATGGCATAATCTACCTCCAACAAGTGAGAACCATCTCAAAATGTCACATTTTTCTTCGAGTTAACCCCTCTGCTAAGTATAAAAATCTAAACCAAGCTATTCAGATGGGATTTAAGTTCACATTCCAGAGTTCGGCTGACTTTTCATACATTTGAGTTCCTTCATTTAGAAGTTAAGTGTCTACCACAAGTATTTTCAACCCCTGGTTTATCTTAGTTGCCTTTCCATAGCACAGGACTTTTTTTGAGGAATTGCCATCCTGCCATTATGGCCAAGTATCGCTTTGCATTTTTAAATGTATTTCCTGTATTTCTGTTGATGAAATCTTCTGCAGATAGCGTTCTCTAACACACTCCGGCCTCCCAAAGGCTGTGTCTGAACTGCTGAACGGCTGTTTGAGGGTTTTGTCTTTCCCACAGTGAAGACTTTTATGTCGTCAGCAGTGGAGGTCTTCCTTGTCATTTTAGTCCCTTGCAATCCTAAGAATTGACAAATAGCTCTTCCGGTTTCATTGTTGTTTTCAGCTTCAAAATAGCTTCTTTGAGTTTCATCACCACAGGTTTTGCTCTAATTTTGAATAGTCATCGAAGGCACCGAATCGAAGAAGCATTTTGGGACATCTTGTCCCTGTCCTAACAAAGAGCTGGGTGACAAAAAACACAGGGCGGCCCAAAAACAATGACACCTTGAAATGATCCAGTCCGTACATGAAAAGCGTTGGCATTTTAACATGGTGGAGCTGAAATTCATTAAAATGAGTTTCAATTAGAGGCTGAAATGTGCAGTTTCATCATATCAATTGATGGACTTCAAGCTTCACATTGAGGAGCTGAGGGGGAACTCAAAGATAAAAGGTCACCCTGGTCAATGCATGAGACAGAAATCCCCCCAACCCACATTAAAAGTCTCTTTTAAGCCTTTAGTCTTAGAGAGATATTTTCACTGCATAAGGAAAAGCTTTGCCTGGAGAGGTGCAACTTCTAAACCAAGTTCGTTTTGATTTCTCTAATGTGAGCTCATGTTCATGTCAAAATAATTCAGCTGAACTTACATATGTTTAAGTTATGACAATTATAGTATCACTCTTACTCTTACTCTTACCTTTGTTTTTAATAAATGACACCCACCAAACAGAGGAAAATATACATCATATTAATGAGTATTTGTACAAAGTAAGCATTGCAGAACAGGCTTCATATTCAGATACCCAGAAGGAAAATGACCAATTTAGGTCATTTCAGTCCTTCATTACCCAAAAGCTCCAAAGTAGTAAGTCCAACTAAATCTGAAATATCCAGTATTTGTCCAGAGGGAGAACCAGATGACAGACATCCCACATGTTCCTCCTAGTTTAATAAGGAAGTGGCTTGTTTGTTTGTTGTCTTACTTCCTTTGCAGGCAGGTCATGCGACTGTGTGGTATTAAAAAATACTCTCAACAAAAGGAGAAAAACGTCCAGCCTCATTTTTAAAACCGTCCCTTGCTACATTTGACAGTTGAGCAGACATTGACTGAAGCTGATTGATTTGGAGCAAACACGGTAATGATATCATGGGCTTCAGACCATTCAAGTTCCACAGTAGAGAAGGATGAACCCAACAAAATCCATTGATATAGGCTGACCCCAGCATGTCCTAGCAAACACAAAAGTGAAGCTGCACAAACTCTACTGAGTTAGTACTGAGGTAATAGGAGGGTGTAATGAATTCAATGTTTCATGTGAAGGTTACACAATTTTCTTTCATGCATATTTGTAAAGAAAAATACTGGTTTCACTGAGCTAAAACAGACCCAAAGATTAAACAAAAGGCCCAGATTTCAACATGAGATAAACATGCATACACCTAGAAATGATCACGTCAGGGTATTCACATTTACAAAACTTTCCAATATTTTTTACACAATATGGATTGATATTTTCCAATAAGGAACTAAGATGCACAGGATGTACAACTGTGTTGAATAGAGTTAATTATAGAATGCTAAACTGACCTTTTTCTTTGCCAAAAACCTCAACATGGGATGTGTGAACAAAAACTAGGTTAGTGGAGTAACCAAGTCATGAATAGTATTTTCCACAAATGGAATTAAGGCCACTCCACAGTAGAAACGCTGCAGACCAAAATACTTTTCCCCCCTTAGACTTAGGTCAATTTCGCTTTTCAGCGTTTTCCATCAAGGGTCGTCGCAAGGAGTTTTTACGCCAGATGACCTTCCTCACACAACCCTTTTATTTATCGGGGCTTGGGACCAGCACAAACAGGACACAGAACATCGCACCCCATCTGAAGCTGTGTGCAGGAAACTGGGGGTTCAATGTTTTTCCCAAAGACACTTCGACATCCAGCCTGGGATCAAACATCTGGTCCGACCATTGGTCATTGGCCATTGTGCTCACTCCTGAGCCACAGCTGCTCCCACTTTATGTTCACGTTTAAAACTCTTTAAGACATAATAGCTGATAAGTATAACATATAACACATTGCATTAAAGAGTCGCTCTTCCTTAAAAACAACACAGGATTTGGTATCTGTACATTTCAAACTTGCATGGCATAAAATCATAAAGAATTCCAGTTTCTAAAAAATATGATACCCTAGGTCACAGTTCTGCATAAATACTGTTGAACATCTAACAGATTCCATAACTGGCTATTTGCATAGAAAGTGATACATGATGTTTTAGCAGAAGTTTGTTTATTTGAGAGCATTAAGAACATTCCTGCAGTCATCCGTCTCAGTGTAGCTATCCATGGTGCTGAAAACGTGTGGGAAGAGTCAACCGTGAGTATAAAAAATGCAGACACATGTAACAGTGGAAGCGTATGCCTAATAGTTACACAGCATACATTCTAAAAACAGCCTGCAGCCAGAGCCTCCAGCCTGCTTCCTCGTGTGTATAAAACACAATGTTACCAAGGAGTGGCAGTTCCTCTTAGCACGTCTGAAAGTAAATGTTGAATTAAGGCACCTCACTATCATATAATCCATTATCCTTCCAATAAATAGGAACCAGAAGCTATATGAGTGAATTCATGAACCAGAGCAAAGAATTTGAGGAGGAAGCTGAAAGAAAAAAAAAAAGCACAATACGTTTTCTTTTTCATGTGAGCAGATTGTAGCCCTCTGGATATAGGTTGGCACTGCAGACAGGTGGGCTTGTCACGATAGATTACAAGTGCCATTACTAACTTTAATGATAGCTGTGCCTTTTCAAATGGATGTATCCCCTAAAAAGACATGTTCTGGATATTCAGCTGCTGATTTGATTAGCAGTAACTGCTTGATTTGATGACTGTACCCTCCTCATCCAGGTTTCCAGATAGAGTCCTAATCACTTAAAGGGAGGATTTGTTATCGTCAGTTTGCTGACAATCAAAGTTTGAATTAAAAAAAGGAAAAATTCAAAATGGAAGTTTAACTCCCCTTTTGTACAACATGTTTGGAAAGTATATTGAGGGGGGTGCATGACCTATTGTTGGGTTTCTTTGCTGGCTCTGCCTTTGTGGTTGTACTCACCCATTAACATTAGCCTTTGTCACATATTTATCAATGACGGCAGCTCAAGATAACAGGTCAAGAATATATCCACTTCCATTTTTTCTCCATTAATATCAGTCAATTAATATCAGTCTGTTAAGATGTAAATATAATGATCACATTTTCTTAGTTACATTGAGATTTTTTCAATGGCCCAGGGGGAAAACTCACTGAACGCATACTGACTGTCAGCCAGTGCTTCCACTTTCAGCTATTTCCGCTGTTATTTTTTTTTCCCCCCCATATTTTCAACCATCAATAAACACCCAAACTTTAAAGACTGACTTGACCATCTCTTTGGAAATGAATGAAGCTTCATCACTGCACTGCCCGTAGAATCGAAGATGTGCCATTTCTGCCGTCTTATTGGCATAAATAGGTTATATCTTTTCCTTGTGGACTAAAATAGCGAAAATACGGGCAGAAAAAACTTCATGTTGGCACTAAATACCCAGTGGACGTCTGCAGGGAAACTGTGTTATTGTTTCTAAAAACCCATGGTGGATTTCAAAGCAGCTCATTTACTGATGGAAATGAAATGGGATCGAGCAGAGGTATTTATTTATTAATACATCAAGTGTGGGGCATTACCTCGGTGGCATATCATTTTTTCCTCTCCCGGTGCCCCCCCCCCCCACGCCTCTACTCGACAGGCCACATTAGTAAATGTGTGCTGACAGCAGAGGTTACCTTGAGCAGGCCGTTGGACCTGGGGGCTGTATGTCTTCATTTTCCCCAGAATCTGCAGATGCCAGGGAAAGAGGAAAGTTATTTTCTGTGTCTTGCCCATGGGGAACGCTGAGGCTAATGATCTTGGCCATGTTGATTGTTACCTTGCTCCTAAAATAGCACTTCACTTTTAGGAACAAGCGCCAGCGAACACAAGCAGGCAGGATGAGGAGGGGTGGGTGGGGCGTGTGCCAGTGCAGCACCGGCAGAAAGCGGGGTTTGGGAGAGGACCGACTGGACACACAGCTGCCCAGAGTCAGGCGCACGGTGTGATTATACTGAACCTTTGTTTCCAGCTATTCATCATCTGAATTATTTAGGTCAACCCTGACGCACCGCGAACACCTACAGCGTGCTGTATTTACCAAACAGGGCCCCGTTATGAGCTGCTCGGTTAGTGGGACATCATGTGAAGCAATTCTGCTGTGCAATGTTGTGCTTTGGGTATCTCATTCTCTTGTCTCTTGTTTTTAAAAGAGAAAAAAACTAAATGTAGACATTATTCCAGACCTGATTGTTCCCGCTGTGGTTCTATGGTTGAACAAGGACTTTGCAAATGAGTCAGTTGTGGTCGGGGAAAAATCATTGTTGGTGGCTAAGTTCCGGCACGGGGAGAGAAGTCAAGACTAACTGGGGAAAATGAAGCACATTTTAGCTGTGTTTATATAAAACCTGCTAATGTTGCACTCTCCCTTCATTACTGTGATGACAATATATTGTTCTGACAATTGCCTTTTATTCGAATTCACCCCAACCAAAGCAACTCACTTTGACTGAGACGGGCATGGCAAAGTGAATGCTGTTTTTACAGTAACCGCTGGAAAAAAAAGACTGCCATTAAGACTCTTTCAGGAGGATTTTAGGGAGTCTGTGTTGGGAATATTTTGAATGTTTGGTTGAGTTTTAGCTCTGGTGACATGATACATGCATTAGAGCTTCATTTTACTGGCAAATACAGTTGCATTCATCAAAGTCAAAAGTAACTGATTCAAATCAATCCCACATATTTAGACATAGGTTGTTTTGGTTATGCCCATTTGATTTAATTAATCAAACTGCATTATATGACAAGGTAACACCCCTGAACTATGTTATTCACTATTTCTCTGAATATAAATTGGATCGTCTCATTCAGCAGAGATCCTGATAGACCGATAAACAGATGGAATGACAAACAAAGTTAAAGCAAGAAGGTGTAAGCTCCTAATAAATCCTTGACATTGTCTCTTATTTAACGCCGACGCATCCTTATCTGCCCTGAGCAGAGTTGTGCCCTCCAGCTCTCTCTGTTTCATCATAATGAAATAGATAAAGAGCATATGCGACCCGTGGGGAGCAGGAGTTTAAGCCACAGAGCCTAAATGAAGGGCTAATATATTTTAATACAGGCTCACACTAATGTGTTAATCCTTGGGGTGGCCATTATGGAGAAAACTAATCGGCACATCAGTAATTGGGACATCTAAATAGCACTATAACAAACATGGTTAGGAGGTTTCTCCCAAATTTTAGTAGGAAGGTAAGAGTTTTGGGTAGAGATGCTGTTTATTGTCTTATTCAATTGCTTTGGATTTCATGTTCTCAGCAGGTACTTTGTTATTTCCTTTTCATGTGAGGGAGAAGTCTTTTCCTGGATTAGTTTGAGGCATAAGTAAGTCAACTGTCTCAGGTTGAGACCCAAACGCCACAAAGATAAGCACAAGCTCTGCAAAGGATTGATGGGGGGTTTGCTAGAAGCAATTTGATAAAAAACATCTAAAGTAGGGTGAAAACTTTGTCTGTCCTTTCATCAAATGTGCCATTGTATAGAGCACCTTTAAAAGTAAATGCTAAAGCAATGTATACAGAGCCACTCTTTGTCTGATGGAGCGCAAGGTAAACATTTAATTTCTTTTGCTAAAGATTCTGGCAGAAGTAGCTCAAGCTTTTTAATTGCGCTGACATCTGAATGATTTTAAAATGTCAGGGGGGTAAACACAAGGCATTTTCATTAACTGTCCAAAGACGCATAATCACACACTACACTGGGAAGCAGACATCATTCAAATCAACCTTGATGTACTCCTGTTAGCGCACTCAATTTATTGAATTGGGTTTAGTTTTAATTTGCATCCTAATTTGACCCTGGCAACTCTTACTGAAGCTCATGGTGCGATTAATGCCCCCCAGTCCTCTGAATGCCAATGATCTTTCTCTGCATTCTTGTTTACAGGCTCAGAGTGGGTACAGGCTGACATCTAATCCCACTCTTATTTCAGTCTAAAGAAATGAATAAAAAGGCACTTTTTACCCTGTGATGGGATTTTCTGGTTATGACATTTTGTTTTTCCAAAAGAAAAGCTGTCCCTATACTTTTTGTTCCAAAAGTATAGGGTTGGCTTTGTGTTCTTTCACTCCATTTGAACTAGTAGTGACCTACATTTCCCCACAATGCCCCTCGGCAAGCCCAGAAAGCAGGTGGAAGATGCTAATGTTTCACAGGATTTCCTCCAGATTAAAATGCAAGAGTCACTCTTCCTTCCCACTCAAAATGCAACTGGCCATCATTCTGCATTCCATCTAGGTCTATTTTGGCAGCTGTTGGTCGGGCTGACATTTGAAACATTTCTACATCTCTCCATTCTGAGTGAGCGGTAGAGCCAAAGTTACACTGCCATAAACCTAATTGCATTGCAGCTCTTTGAGTTGTTTTTTTTTCTTTCTTCTGGTTATTGACCATGATAAATGCGGATGTTTATTTTAATCATTTTACAGTTAACCAGGCATGAATGTCTTATTGTATGGTTGACTGCAAAGACCCACATCTGCCCCAAAGTTTCCCTTCAGGATAATACAAGAAATAGTCTTTAAACAAGTTCCTCAAATGCAGCCCATTTCCCTAAATTACATGAACAACTTTACATTGAAATCTACAGAAGCAGAAGACTGGAAAGGCCATTTCTTTGGAGCACACAAAAAAATTCGGAATTGGTGCGTATGGCTCCTGGCTTTAAGGAAGTCGAGTGGTGTTTTAAGTCATAATTTCTCTCAGTATAAATTCCCTCATATAATAGCGTACCCTCAGTGGCTTAATAACTCAGTCTGCTAATGTTGCTGTCCACATCCGTCTTTAGCTTTACTATCCAATAGAAAAACAGCAACACTGGCTGACCAGTGTCACACACGCGCGAAGCCTCTGGTCCACCCCCCCTCGGTCTTTTTAGTGACTGTGTCCTGATTTCCCTCTCTGGTTCTGCGTTGGTCCTCTAAGCAGTGGCAGGTGCACTTGCGGGGCTACGGGGGGATATTTGCCAGGAGCTTGAATGAAAGCTTTATAGGCCGGTTTTCAATGTCGCTCCTGTTCCTCTCCGTGTTATCTTAGGAGAGCCACCGTCATCTCTGTTATGATTCACAACCCTGCATTTGTGGCTTCTCGCTGTCAGACGAGAGGGGCCCACAAAGACCTGCGGGGGGGGAGGGGGGGGTAGCGGAGCTCTGTATCAATCAGGCTTGCGAGTCCACCCCCCCCCTGCACGGGTTGACACACACAGATGCATATCCTCACCACTGTGACAAAAAGTGCATGTAATTTCAGGGCGGCCAGGCAACAGCGACAAAGAACAAGACAGACACAGGAGTCTGACACCACACTTTTCAGCAGAATTGCTTCAGATTTGAGTTGGTGAGCTGGAAGCAGGGAAAAAAATGAGTCAGCTCAGCCTACCATTGTCACTAGCACCAGACCAACACATCACCCACTGTAAAGCCGGAGATAAAAAGTTAGCACTTTAAAAAGTCTTCTGCGTTTTGGATTTGTTTATTTTCTATTATTTCAAGACATAAATGTTATATAACAAGCACCAATTGCTATGCAACAGAGATCTGGCCTATTTTCATCTTATAGAAGCTTTGACATCTATTTTTGTAAACATACATTATCTCAAATGGCATTCTGCTTCACTTCAAAGCTTTGTCAACTGATTATCATTTCAACTTTATCTTTATCCAAAAAAATCCGTAAAGTTATTTTTCAGACATTTTTGAAAACTTTATGGAAAAGATGAGATTATTAGGGTTCTTAATTATTTAATTGTTTTTGTAGTATTCTTTTTTAATCAAAACCTACTTCTATTCCCATATTGTTGCTTGTTTTGGTCCAAACCCTGCACATCTGTGTGCATTCCCCTTTCTGCTAGTGTTGAATTGATCGGTTATGAATGCTTTGCTAATAATGCAGTGCAATGGCCTTAACCTGTTATTTTTAATCAGTTAAACTTCCTATCATCCAATCTATTGCACCTCATTGTAAAATATTTGGAAAATTCGAGACATAAGGTAGGTCAGCTGACATGATGCATTTTGATTTTACTCTTGATTTCTTTCTTTTTTTCTTACATAATAAAGCAAATTTAGTTTTTTTGGGGAGTCTGACATTAGGCTCAACAAATTCCTTTAGTCTTTAAATCTTTTTTTCCAATTTCTGTGGCCCTTATACCCTGTTATATGTTGATTTTGCTCTGGAGAACAGGGTTTTAAATCTCCATTGAATCTTTTTTACAGCAGTTTTTTTTCATATTATGGTTCGTTTGTTTCAAAACGAATTAATACATGTTTTGTGGCACGTTGAGTAGCAGAAACTCATGGAGGCTTGCATTTGGACTAAATTTCCTTATACATTTTTTCTAGCAAAACCTTTTCATGGGGTCAAAGATGGGACTGCGTATGTGAGTACACCCATCAAAATTGTATAGATAAACACAGCTGCTTGCTTCCCTGTTGGTTGTTCGATGTAAACATTTGCATCGACTGTGCGATGACATACCTTAGTGGTCAAAGCAGGACCCTTTGGCTGATGAGGCAAAGATGTTGAATCCTTGATGGTCCTGCCAATCTATATATTCCTCATTAATTTAACACAGAACATTCCTTTTCATATTTTATCATACATTTCATGGCAGTCTTTTAAACCGTATGCAGGGACCACCCCCCATCCCATCCTCATTGCCAATGCTGTTTTAAAGGAAAAAAGGTCATGGGGGGGATTTAGTTAATTATTAATTGACCCGTGCACTCATGCACTGAAGTGATGATGAATATTGACTTTTAGGTGCCCCCCCTCCTCCCATCCTCAGCATGCTTTAGTATCAAGATCTTTATTCAGAAAAACAATTCAAGTGCAAGCCAAATTAAGAGTTGCCCTTTACACCAGCAGGGGGGTCGGAAAATACACTTTGAGTTGAACTTTCGGAGAACAAAAGCTCCTGCATCCACCCACAGTGATACGGAGTGATTTATTTATTTAGTTTTTGGTATTTCTATGAAACAGCACAGTGACATTGCCCCTCTATCAAATAAGTTACTCATCAGCCATCAGTCCAGTGTGGGGGGGGGTTTTAGCATTGGCACCTGCACTCAATCACCAGTGTCTCTATGGCTAATGCTGCCAAAGATTCCATCGCCTTATTAAAGTGCAGTCACAGAGGCAGCCCTGTCGGGGGGGGGGGTTGGGAAGCAGCAGCCTATGGGAACAGATGAGGTGCAAGTGACAAGGAAATTCATTACAGCACTTTTGTAGATGGTGTTGTAAAATAGACCGTGGTGCTGCTCAAAGGTCATCTGCTCGCATGTATTTGTTGTTGAGGAAGTATCTGAAAAACAGAGGTAAGCTCCTGGCAACAACTTGTACCCATCATTTCCATTCGCTAAGCGTATTGATTTTCAAGGGGATTCCTCCGTTTTAAATGATGTGCATTATTTATTCTTTTATTTCTTTGTTCCTGTAAGAAAATAAATTAAGTAGCGATAGTTTCTCTGCCCAAAAAACACCCATATTTTCTACATTCTTATTTAAACTATGATATGGATGCTTCACTTACTTGCACTTTCACTTACAACTATATTTGGTGATGCCTCCTGCCAACAATAGGGTGCAAAAATAAGATTTATCCAAAGTATCTTGCATTCTTTGTCAAAGATTCAAAAGTTTTTAATATTTATATTAACAAGTAGCATTTAATGGCCTCAGGGAAGCGATGCACTGTGATTTGGAACAGCAACAGTAAGTCCCATGAGTAAAACATCAGCTGCAGTACTAAACGCTTAAATCAGGATGAATCAGGAATGTTTCCCCGAGTCATCTGTGTACAAATGAAAGTGTTTTGAGTTGGAAATATGGTGAGAAGGTCACCATATTTGACTGGTATCTATCAGATGCCATGTTTTCCTTTAAGCTTCATCTGTGAATTTGAATAATAACTTGCCCTCATTTTTCACATTAGGGTGTGCTTTTGTACTCTCTGAAACACTTAAAAGTCTACCACTCTTGTCATTTAATTTTTACACTGATCCGTTCTCGATCTTTGGTTATGTTCTATTTGCAACTTATTTTATGTTCTTGGACTGGATTAGCCACTTCCTCTCAGTCTCGAAATTCTCATTATAAAGCAAACTAATGTTGACATTTTAAGTACAAAGCAAAATAAACAGAACCAAGACACTCATTATCCATGTTAAAATGCTTAATTGATCCCAGAGTGATGCAAACGATTGGCTGTACTGCTTGTAACAACTCTCTGTGCAAAGTGAACTAAATGCAATAATTACCAGGCAGTAGATGCTAATAAATGCTTAACTGGTGCACATTTATGATGTAACATAAAACCACACGTTTGACATTGGAAAATGCTTTCATCCTTGCAATAAGTGTGAAGCATAGCCAGGTGAGGAAAGAAGCAGGGCTGCAATTAGAATGAGAGTTTCACGAGGGCTCGCAGTGTGATTAATCAACCTTTAAAGTACAGGGGTCACCGAGGGCTCGTGGTCGTCAGAAAAACTATTGGAAGAAACGTTAAGATGAAAAGCAGCCAGCAGCTGTCTTCCACACAGCCCTGACCTTCCTCCGCCTGTGCCTTTAAACTCTAGAAATGTACAGACGTGAGATACAAAAAAAAAAACTAATTTGGGAAAATTAACTGCCATTTTTCTATAGGCTTAATTGCACGTCACATTTAATCTGATAATGCCATTTATTCTCACAGACTGGGGTGGCCAATGCAATATTGGGGGATTACTAACAGAGAACCCGTGCATCTGTGTGTGTGCGGGCGGAAAGCTGGTTATGAATAATGAAAAATGACACATTTCTTGAAGCATGTTTCAGACTGCATGAACATACAAAAAGGCTTTGTCATAGTTTACTACAGGAATTGTGATTCATGCTTGGCTGGATAGTGGACAACGCTGCATAAGTGTGTCAAAGATGGTATCAAATTCTGTTTGTCAGGACTTAATTGTGGATTAATTTAGAGATAAGAAATTATCTTTAGACATCCCAGAGATGTGATGTAGGGGAAACTAGATTTTTTACACTGCATTCTGTTGTCTTCCAGCACTGTGGTCATCCTCAAAAGACACATAACAGCGTTGCTCTGGAGCAGCTCTCTGGCAGTAGAAAAATCAAACTAGCTTTTAGCCACGAGACTCTTAACAGGCTCCAGCACGAGCCCTGAACCAGCATCTGAACCACTTGGGCTACGACAAGCTAGAAGTGGTGCGTGTCCAGCCAGAAAGCATTCAAGGCTTATTCTGGTTTGTTTGGCAGAGAAAAGCTCCTGAACAGAGATGACAAGGCAGCAAACTGAACCATCCAAGAAAAATAAGAAAAAAAAGGACGGAGGGAAAATGTTCAATATTGTGAATGAATCACAGCCAAGAACAGATGAAAAATGTGGATCCAGGCCAGTGAAAGGCCAGACCCCGAATCCCAAACACACCAGAAGTTTCTGCAGTACTCACTTTGAGTCGCAACATCCAAAACTAAAAAACACTTATTTTTCATGCAAATACATTGTAAACATAAATAAACTGCACTGGAACAAAAATGAGTCTCTTTAAGAAACACATGTAAGAAAATACTTTCTCACATGGTAATTTGGAAGCAGGCATTACCAAAATAAGTGTCTGCACCTTCTAGTTTCTCTGTTTATTTAGAAACAAATGCATTGATTGGCTTTAATGCATGTAGTCTGAACTAACAGTGTAATCTGTGGCAGCCACTGTCCTAAAATAAGCTAGCCATCACTAATAAAAACATGTGGCAGGTTGTAAAGTTTTACTTATAAAGACCAAAATAAACATCCCAATTATTTTACTGTTAGGTTACACTAAAATTGTGTTGTGTAATCACCTTTATTTTTAAAAGGTTTTCCAAATAATGAAAAAAAAGTCTGTCCGAAAACGGGAAACTTAAAGACTTTTTGCATTTTGTTTTCCTGTAATTTAATACCCTTTGTCTTTAAATATCTACCAATTACTACATTGAATATCAATTTAGAGTCATTTGCAAACATGTTTCTTCTGCTCTCAGAGGAATTCCCCTCAAGATGATTTCCTTTTGGATTAAAGAGGCTCTAGCAGTGGTCATAAGAGCCAATACAACATAAATTGTAAAGCTGCAACAAAAACAAGGAAAGGGCTGTCAGGTGCAATTATGAGTTCATTGAAGAATATCTCTCCATAGCCCTTAAAAAAATGTGCGTTGTATTTTTAAATGCCAACATAAAGACAAACCCCTTCCAATTAATATCCAGTTTACAAAACATATAAATTTGAAAAAAAATATGAGACACTGACAGAGATAACACTAATAGGTGCTTAGAATCTCTATTAGGTGCTTAGAATCCTCTTTTGCAGCACTTCATACACTGAAGATAAGACTGAATCCTCCCTCAAGAAAGTGCAACAGTGTGTTGTAATGGCAGCTTTATCTTATGGAAGTAGTTAGAGGGCTCTGAAGCTGTCTTTAAGTTTTACTGCCTCCAGCCCACGTCGGCAACACAGAGAGAAAAAATGGTGCCGTTACTGTCCGCAGAGAGAGCCCAAATGATCATTCAGAGGGAAGTGGGGGAGACTGGACTAATAAATGCTTTCAAACATCGACCAAACACACAAACTTCCCAGCGGCTTGTGAATAAGAAATGTCATCAATTAGTTTGTTTGTGGTTCAAACTCTTTCTTGTGTCCTCTTTTTTCCGCTCCTCTGAACTCTCCTTTTACATCCTATATCTAGCTCTACTTTAGCTTGTTTAGGACTGTAGAAAGTTCAAGCACTTCTTTTCACTCCTTGGTTTGAATTCAGGAACTCATCCTCAAAAACAAAAAAACTATGCTGACTCTTCCAAAATTATTCTCCCCGTACCTGAGACTTTCCAGAAAAATCTGCTGAAAATCATTCAAATCTGACAGATACATATTTATCTGAATGAAGTACATAAAAAGAAGTGCCCAGTTGCTTTCATAATTGTGCTTAATCATGTGAGTGCTTAGACAGGAAGCTGGGAACAAACATTAACAGCTGCCGCAAAAACTTATGCTCACCTGACGCCTGGAGACCGACCAAATATAGAAGCCGGCTTGATTACTCCTGCTGAGTGAATGTACCGTAAAGGTCTCCATCATTTTTCTTAGAATACTCTGCAGAGGTTTAGCATGTTAGTTGTCATCAATCTCTCCTGTAAGAAGATCCCTCTTGCTTAGATACCTTTTTTTTTTAGACAACATGAACTTGTCAGTGTATATGGTCTGTTTTTGTCCCAGTCTCTGAATACTTTCCCCCTGCTTCCTCTGTAGAGTCAGACAGGCTGACTCTTTGGAAACTTGTAATAGGGCTGGAAGAACTTTTGCAGGGTTTTTCTCGAAAGTGCAGATCTCGGGGGTGGTTTGACAGCTCGATTGGGATTGTGCTTAATGATATGACCTGGACTGGGAATGATTTTTATGGCCATGTATTGACAATACTGTATCTGTGAAAGGGTTGAAGGAAAAAGCCCAGCCTCCATCCTGTGCCTGCTAAGTAATATCTAAAGCAAAAACGTTTAAGTACCTTTCTCCTCTACCTCCCATTTTTTCTTTGTTTACCTTGAGCGTGAAAAAAACATATTTGCTTCCTATCTGTGGCTTGATGAAAGCAGAAATCTCTGGGAAGAACTTAAAGGATTTCTTACAGCACTTGTGATTCATGCTTTCTGCTGGCGTCAAGCGAGCCTGACCTCAGAAAAACCCGTCACCAGTAAGCTAGCTCTTGTTAATGGAAGGTTTTGCACTCACACAACATCAGGGTTTACATGATTCAGCCTTTATGCTAAATTTGTGCTTATTCAAACAGTTGCTTCGCAACATTTGGCATGTTAACTGAATCATAACCCAAAACTTGGATGCCACCGCAATAAAAAAAAAAAAGAAGAGGGAGTATTCGCAAGCAGGCAGAAGAAGCATAGAGGATTGTTTTCCCTATGACTGAGCTCAGTTTGGAATTTGAGTTCCGTTTATTCTTCATTAGATGCATAACTTGAGCGGAGGTGTGAGCATGCATGAATCACTCTCTTGGCTCGGGTGTCATAATCTCTGCTGCTTTGCCCCCTCGATGCTGCACTGGGATGGCTGCCTGACAGGAAGTAAATTCTGAGGTTTAAGGTTGATGAGAAAGCTGGAGTATGAGGGAGGCTTCATCTGTCTCTTTAGTCGTGTTTGCTGAGCTGGTGGTTTCCACTTCAATAACTCACTCCCCCGAACAGAGAATCAGATCTCCTGACAAAGGATCGGCTTAATCCATACCACAGAAAACCGGGGAGTGTGCGTGGAGTAAGCTGAGGTCAAAGATGAAAGAAGTCATGTAGCGGTACAAACCACCGAATTGCTCGGGAAAAAGAGATTCCAGTCGCTCTGTGAACTGGCCTTTCAAGGCCGGTCAGAATGTGGAGCTTGAAACAGAAACAAAGAAGCCATCTGCATGGAAGGAAGCGGAAAAGGAAAACACACCATTTGAGATGGAAACGGCAGAAGACCATGTTTAACACGATCTAACATGAACAAATTATTAACATGATATTTAGAAAAAATAACAACCCTGTTAGCTTCACAGGATGAGGTTCTTATTAATTCATGAGAAGTTTGTCCTTGTAATCCAGCTGCAAGAGAGGCCATTAAGATAAAACCCTTTCTTACCTTGGTTAAAAGAATGAATACCATATGTTATATTGTAATTAACTTAAAATGTCTGTTTTCCTTTCATTCAATTTAACTTTAACTCTCCTAATCAATATGGACCTTTGATAAAAGTACAGAAAAAAACTATCACCCGGTGTGGCCTCCCTGGGACCATTGCTCTGCTGTTTTTAAAGCAAATTTTTCAGTTAAATAATGTTTCTTGCCAAAAGAAATGTTAGTTTTTCAACCCTTTCTAACACTTTCATCTGAATCTCACCATAATGATTTCCGTCGTTACAGAACCAATAGAAGCAAAAACTGTGGCCAAAGGTTAATGTATGTCAACAGCTCTCCATACATTTTAGTCCTCAAGATTAAGATAATCAACTTTACAGTGTGTTTGAGCCCTTTATCCTGCTGCCAAAGAACCCTTTGTGTACAAATATGCTTATAAGAGAAAGATGAAGCATGTCTCTGAAGAATCAATGCTGGTTTTCTTTTGATGGGGTGGGGCTAGCATGGAGACTAAAAAATTCCAAACACTGATTCAGTGCTGTCTCATTCTTTTTCTAGTTCAGCTCCTCACATGCACTCACTTCACTGCTATAAATTTAAAAGTAGGACTCATCAGTAAATAGGGCTCAATTCAAATTATCTGCAAAAGAAATGCTGGTGTGTCTGGGTCAGCGCCAACTGTTGGCCTCATTTCCCTTCCTGAGAGCTGCTTTAGAGACATTACTCGTCCTCTGAGCCCAACGCTTGACAACCTTCTTTTGACTGTACTTTTTACAGATGGAACATCAATTAAATACTATATCTGTGATGAAGCAAATTTTCCGACGCTCAGAAAGCAAAGCGTGATTAATTGATCCTCCACTCTTGTAACGCTTAGCCCCACTTTGGATGGTACTGATGTGTTATCCACTAAGTCACTTCAAGCTCCTCTCACTGCCGTCTCAAAGGCCTTCAGTTCAGCCATGACAGATTCTGAGAAAGCTCCTTCTTTCTCGATATTAATAATTTGACTTCTGACACTTTCACTTGGCCTTGATTCCACACTCCCAAATCTAATGTTGGCTTACTCTTCTGGAAACCTGCGACACAGCCATCCCAGGTTATGGATTTATTCATGGAATATTCCAGTGATAATGAAAAAAGTGGAGACTATGCAAAAACCACAAATAGGAATGAACTGGCAGCTTTGTTAATCATTGAATAGACAAAATAAAGAGCTAAATGAGTTCCTTTACCAGTGTTTCAGTCCCTCTGCAGGCCAAACTATTCAAAAGTGGAGCTAGAATAAATCAAACAGTACATTTCTTATCAGATCTTTACCAACAAAGCACACATTACATAATTCTTATGATCAGCTTTGAATCCTTCATTCAAGTTATCTATTGTTGCAATTACCAGATTAAAATTAATCATTTATAATAATTATCAAAGCCAGTACCTCAGAGTGAAACTATTCATCCATCCATCCATTTTCTATACCATTTAGTCCTGTTCGGTGCAGAAAAGCCGGCAGTCTGGATTCAAACTGGAGGCCTTTTTGCAACCACACCACCACGCAGCCCCTGAAACGATTCATCGAGGATGTAATTCAAACAACATGAGTGGATCTATTTCAAAGCCCCACTTTGGTTGTTCCTGCCCTGTTTAATCCAGATTTTCTGTCAATTGGACAAAGATTTTCTCTGGCAATTAGTTTGGAAAGTTTTATATAATGAACCTCTCATAAAAAAAACATTAAAACAAACTCACATTTATCATGCTCAGAATACAAACTTTGATCAGAGCGTGCATGATTCAGTGTACTCATGAGGGGCGGAATGGAGCGTACTCCTGCCGAGATCATCGCTCTAGCGTTTCAGCAGGATCAACCTATCTTTAAAAAATGACGATGGAGGAATCAAGATAAATTGATGTGCTTCTCATCTGCATATTGATTGGGAACCTCATCAGGCATCTCTAATGAGGAAAAAACACTTTGAAGAAGAGATTGGTGATTATGATGATGTTGCCATTCAGAATCTTAGGTGGCTCTTCAAATCAAGATCCACATCCATAATCAATTACAATGTTATGCTGTCACATCTACGACAGGGACTGCTCTCAACAGATTTTGTATTAGGCAAATGTTTTCAAGCTGATTTAGAAGATAACAAAATCGTATTTTAATAGATTTCTGGGGAAGTATTTGTTAACACATTATTTGTCAGAAATCACGAGGAAGTTCATCAAGAAGTGGGAATGCATACAATGTTTTCCCCTGTAATAATTCACCATGAAGAGAAACAAGACTGAGCACCTTGAGATCAGCTTGCATTGCTGTGCAGCTATTTTTAGACTCAGCTGTCATGCATTAAGCATCTTAGTAGTTCTTGGCAGACCAGTTTTTCAGGTAATTGATCAAAACCCGAAAATTCAGCTTCATGATGGTGCATCATTAATCCAATAGAGAACATTAAGTCAGTTCCACAGCTGTTGAGGTGTGTCGATGGGAAGTCTGTTGCAAACCTCAGTCACATTAGAAATGTGGAGCCAATATCTCATGGCATACCTTGACAGCTGTTGAAACAGTAAACTAAACCATCTCCCACTTCCAATCTACACACTAACCAGTTACTAACAGAGAAAAGAAGACCTCATTACATCATAAAGTAAAACATAGACTTCACAGTCTGAGAAAATCTATAACTCCTGGGGATAGAACAGCAACACCAATCTTTTTTTTTCTCTTTTCATAGAAACTATTTCAGCCATGCAACTTTGTTCATGTGTCCTCAGTCCCTTGTGCTTTGTAATCCAATACAAACAACATCCTTTTTCTTTTCTGTGGGCGTGTGTGTTCTGTGGTTTTCCCAAGTTACCTATAGCTAAAGTAAACCTATTAAATGCTTGCTGCCCCACCAGACTGTCAGCAAGAATGTTGACTTTTTGCACCTTCCTTCAATAAGAAAACGGGCACCGTTTAACAGATGGACTTGGACTTAACAGCTGGACCTTTTACAGATAACCAATTTAAATACATGATCTCCCATAGAATTAGTTTTGCTTGAAGAGGAAAATTCACTAAAGAATGACTTGACACACATATGAGCTCACAGGACAAATACATACGTATAAATGTATAATTTTGGATCTCTTGAAATCCGAACAAGATTACAAAGTTTTACAATTTTGTAACATTAAACTAGTCTTTGTCCAATGATTATATTCTCCTATTTAAACTGTATTTGTAATTCTAGAATGTTTCCTATCCATAATTTTTCTCCAAGTATTACTCATTAGCAGCAGACTTTTTCCCCTTTGGTTGGTTTTATGTTACAGAGTGGGGCAGTCAGCGACATCCATTTGGTCTTGGTGTTTTGCTGAATTCCTCATTATGTGAGAAGAGCAAACATTTCAGAGACATCGGGCTGCAGAGAAACCAACTGGATTTTGCTCCAGGGCCAAGTAAACGACACTCAGGATCGCACAGACAGTTATAATGACGCAAATCTGGTCGATTCTTCACATCGGCAAGGAAGTGTTCACTTGCTGTAATATTGGCATGTATTTTAAAGAAATTCAACAAATAACAATTGTAAAGAGTACCAAGAAAAATAGTAAAGATGTGCGACCGAAAGACAGCACTGTGGATGAAGGACATGCATTAAGCAATACCACAACTAGTCTATAAGTAAAACATTTCTATCTATATTTGTCAGCTTTACCCAGCTGAGGTATTATTTGAGAGGAGGTGATGCACTTAAAGGTTACCAGCTAGAATCATCTGTCCATCTACGTTTTTATTTCAGAGATAATCTGCTCACCATGGCAACAAGAGTGCTGTCTAGCCCAGGGCTAACTTACTGATTTGGTGCCAATATAGTGGGCAGCCAGTCATTGCCGGGGTAGAAATAACTGTCACTGCAGCAGCACCTCTCAATAGCTCTCTCGGCCCACACTTATTTCCTGCAATTCACTTTTATAAAATGCTCTACCAGCACTTGGCTGCTGTCAATGACATTTAAATTCCATGATAGCCGCCCACTCAAAATAAATGGAGACCTATCAGAATAGGGTACTGTCATATCATACTGTTCCATCGTTTGATAAGGATCTAGTTTAAAAGGTTTTGATTTTTAGATTAATTCTATTTTCGCTATACTGTCAGGTTAACTTTATGTAATTGGGCCTTTTTTATTTTTGGTTTATTTCTTTCTCCTTCAGGGGGAAGAAGGATTATGATTCACAGCACAACCAGCCCTCAAAAATGACGTCAGAGAATCTCATGCTCGCTGAGTAAAGAACCACAACCCCAATGGCTTCGTCTCTATCTCAAGGGCCTTTTAATGGGTCACAAAAGGCCAAGTGCAGCAAGTCACCTGAACCTAAGTGTTGACATTTACCGCTTGTTCCGAGCTTAGGGAGCAGAGAGATCTGAAGGATGCACAGCCGACTTTACAGGGCAAAAACAAATAGTGAGGGCTATGGGGAATCCATTGACTGTAATCAAATATGATATTCCTTTAATCCTTTGATGAGTCAAAGATATTTTAAAATAGATTGATCTGCCACAGTGTTATCCAAATAGCCCTAGAAATCTTACTAAAATGTCACAAATCTTAACATTTCCATGCACTCTGCTTAACTGAACAGGATATTTTAATGTCACTTTTAAGGCTAAAGCTGAGACATTACACGGAATGAAATTAACCTTCTGTGAGAAATCAATCATCTCAGTGAATCATGCAGGAGAACATCAAGTATTTGTGTTAATTAGCACTAAATAAAAGGGTTATAAATAAATTCTTATCTTAAAAAGAACAAAAAAAATCAAGTGTCCTCCCACTACTATTTAACAGTCAAATCCTGAAAGAGAATCATGATCCTCAAAATGTGGTTGTCATATGTCATGTGATGGATAAAAGGAGACCAGAGTGAGGAGAGGGACAACTTTTGAGGAACCTAAGCAGGCTGAGCTAAAAAAGAATCTATTAAGAATCATAAACCATCAATTCATGTCCAATGCATGTGCTCAAGGTTTTAATTCAGTTGTAAGGCGCCCGGAAACTACTGAGTTTAGTATGATTTATTTGTGATGTGGGTAAGTCGTAACAAAACCCATTTCTTCAGCATGGCATGTGCTTTTGATAAATCTGAATGAAAAGAAAGTTTCTAGTGCTATCTAGTTTCTAGACAAAAACACTGGTAATGTACAACTGAAACAGTCTGTGAAAGAGAATTACTTCTTACTTCTCCATCTCAGTGCTTCCGTGACAGCTACTTGCTCAATAGCAGAAAAGGCAATAAGCTTGTTGGGCAATGCCAAAAAGCTGCAGTGGGGTGCAGCGAAGAAGAGGGTCTTTTACAGCTCCCACTGTTATTAATAGATCCTTATTAATTACTCGCTGTGGTATCAAATATAGCACCGACAACAGTCTTGGTCTCAGCTGGGGGGCGGCTGGCGTGCGGCGCTGCTGAGCGTGGAGCTGGCTACACGACAGCTGCTCCGGCCCAACACCTGCGTCCACCACAGACCAGGCAAACCCCGCTCATCCCGCCCTCCATCAGCCGTGGATTAGCCCTGCGATTGCCGTCTCCTCGGGTTAGCACAATTGAGCGGGCCTACTAAACCAAACATCCATTACAGACATAAATTTTATGTTTTATATCAACCTCCGCAATTTAATTACTGAGTTTGCTCTGTTTTCCTCCCTTTGATTTAGGACAGAAAAGGGTTCAGTGTTAGGCTCTCTTTTTATTCCTCTGTTTAGTGCACCACGTTTTTTTTTTATTCGTCTTGCATTGCCTGTGGTCTGGAAATCAATACTAGCAAAACATTCATGAGGATGTCTCAATTCATGAAATTCTCCTGAAGAGGAGAGGAACGACGAATCTTTCCGGGGCAACTGACAACACACGGGTGTGTCCTTTTGCAAAAGTCATTGAGACATGGGAAACATAAAAAGAAAAGGTTTCTCATTATCCCAAAAAAATGTGACTGCTTTTCTGACAGATAATAAAGACAGATAATAAAAAACACCATAAATATTGAATGACACTTAAAGGAAAGTGGCTCATATATCTTCTGTATTTTGTATCTGTATTTTGAGACTGCTAGATTCACAATGTCACAGAATGGCATTGACTGTAGAGATTTTACTCTACATTTCTGAATGCATTTCATGCCATGACCAGAAATTAAATTTAATGTCATAAATTAGCCCAAAGAATGCAACTTGTGAATCTATTATTCAGCCATTCCTTGGGGCCAAACCGCAGAGAAATGTATTTCATCCAAACATCTTTTTGGCTAAAAGTGAAAGCTGTGAGCTGAATAAGACCAGCCCAGTGTCAAATTTGCCCAACGGTGTTTTAAATTCTTTTTCTAAATTAAGGTATTTTAAAAAGTCTTTTATTCATTTTGTTACATTGATCATTAAAATGTCCATGCAACTTAAAAAAACGGAAAACATACACATACATTTATATCATTACGGAGCAGTCTAATGGCGAATATAAAATGGCCATTAGATGAATATCAACCATAGGGGTTTATGATATTTTATTTTTCAGAGTGGCTGATTGGATTCAACAAGATAAGTATTTGCCATCCATTCCTACCTACATTAAAACAACATATTATGCAACATCATTTTATCCCCAACCCTCAGCAGAAATAGTGCAAAATGCACTCACTTCCAACGAAAGCACTCAAGCTCCTGAGCTAGAGTTCATAATTCTTGTATGAACTGTATATGTTGCCATCCAGTCGCTGTCAGTGGCGATGGTTGCCAAAACGCAGAGTCCATGATGGCAGATTATATAAACAGGCATTCTGCCTTTCAGGTACACCAAAATCCTTTTATACCATGACACAACTGTAAGTTCATGTTTCCTTTATTGCAGGACTTGTGTGGCAGACTGCATTAGCGCCACTTCACTGTCTGCATGGACTGAATATGCATTAGGCAGAAGAGGGCATGTTCTGTGCGGACGCGGCATCTGTTCCGTCTTTGTTTCCAATGAGTGCAGCATTTTCTGATGCTCACTGACAAGCACCACGGTTCAAATCACATGCAGGTTTCCAGCTGTGTGTTGTACAATAGGAAATGCACTCGTAACTCTGTTGAGGAAGACAATGTTTTTCCCCCTCACCACTAAGCCAGGCATTGTATCACACTTGACCTATGAATCAGAAAATGGTGGAGTCTGATTTGTATTCCCCTATTATTTTATCCCGCACTGTTAATTGGGCAATTGAACATTAGCTAATGATAACAGCTAAGGTAATAAAGGGAATATACAACCTTATTACCTATAACATTATAATGTTGATGAAAGATCAGGATTATTGTTACACAGTTTTTTCTTTATGTGACTACATTCTAGTAAAAACATCTATATGAAAGAAAGTAATGGTGCACCTGCATTATTATTAGCTGTGCGGTTGTCGTTTCCTGCATGGTTTATTGTTGTTGAGGAGAAAAAATGCTGCTTAATGGGACCAATAACTTACACCCAAGAGAGCCAAAGAATTTCAATGTAGATCAATAAAGTAATTCTATCTCTAAAAAATATAGAAAGGTAGCTCGAGGCTGTTGGTGTGACTGGAGGACAAGCTTCATTATATTTGTGCTTATTGAGTTAAATTGCGCACCAGGACCAGGTTTTGATAACCACTAATGTGCTGAAAAAAACATATGCCCCGCTGGGACAGGACTGTTCAAACACCCAGCATGACGGTGTTCTCAGACACTTCACTTTATCAACATCTAAGCCATGATGTCAAGTGTTCCTCCTTGTTCAGCAGGTGACTTCCGTATAACAAAGCTGCTCCACTAAGTGAGAAAAAACACTCCACTCATGTCATTGAATGATTTCAAACATGCTGCTCTCTGTTACTTTAAAAAAATCTGTTAACTCATTTTCATGTCAAAATGTTGCTCGTCCAAAAAGTTGACATCTATGAGAATAAATGAATGGCTTTAGATACAGTGTTAATATATTTCTAATGAATAGGGAGGACATAAAAGTTTTTTATACCATAATAGTTCAAATATAGCTTGGCATTAAGATGAAGATGACACTGTGAAATAGAAAATGGAATTCAATTCTATGCCAGTACACAGAGAATATGCAGATGTTTGATGTTCTTTAGAGAGACTTTCTAAGAAGTATAAAAAAACAAGAGTAACATGAAGTGTAAACAACAAAGCAATACTTTCTCTATCATTGAAATTACTTGTGCACAGCATCACAGCCAGTTGCCTCATAGTCCATTCCTGTAACCTTATGGTAAATGCTATGAAGGATCAATGAAGCTGCAACGGCAGGAAGGATGGCTGTTGTGTTATAATGAATAGATTTTTTGTCAATAACCTACATGTGGAACTGGGAAAGAGGTGGGAAAATCAGATCAATTAGATCATAAGATTCATAAGTTGGATCAATTTGAGACAACATATTTTCACATTAACAAGTAATTGGATGGACTTATACCTTTACCAATTCACTTATACCTTAGATTTAGTTCATAGTTAGTTTATAAGGTTATTGTAAAATGGAACACATGAATCCACAAAATTTTATTTTGTAATTCATTTTCTAAAAGTTTTCAGGACATTAGCATAGTGTGTTGCATTTTCCCAGTATTATTACATCAGATTATTGGCTTTGGATGATATCGACGGTCCCTTTTGGTCCTCGGAGATTATGCTTTTACTGTCCCTAAATTACTGTTTCTTGAAGGTTAGCGCTTCATCTTTTTTTCATTCTCTTCTGCTTTTTTTGTTTGTTTTTCAAAGCTGGAACAGTCATATTTACTCATGAATTTTTAAAAGTTCTTTTCAGGGGACTCTCACGCCCTGCAAAAGTTGAAAACTCCATAACATTAAATTGGCATTTTAGGTGGGTTAATTTTTAAACATGGCCGCGGGGAATCTGTGTGCTGTGGTGTTTCTCCAACAAACTCTGATGTTTGTGTGGGGAGGTGGCTTTAGCAACTCAGTGTTGATGGGTTGAGGAACACCCATGTGTGTCTGGGAGAGAGATGGTGCAAGGGGGGGAGGAGCTCTGGTCTGGACAACCTCCTGTTGGGAAAGTGTTCTGGATAATGGAACCTGCAAACTTGTCCAGGTCAACAACGGGTGCTGAAGAGCAATTACTCATCCCATAATGGAGAAAAGCACGCACCAGACTGAAAACAGGACAACATGCTTGTATAGGTAGTGGGACACTATGCCCTTGTATCAAAGATATAATATGGCTTTTTCAAGCAGTAGAGTTTTTTTCCCCTTATGCTTATGTATTTAGTGAATTACAGCACAATCCTCAAAGGGCAACTCCTGTTGATATATGTAATAAAGTATTAACTTACATGTAACAGCACTATCTGATGTCTTAGAAGGAGAACAGGTTGGATAAACACTGCGGTCATTTGGCTAAGGCCAATATATCTTAAGTACTTTCGTATGTGTCACTGCTGAGATCAGGCATTCACAAAAAGATCCTCTCCTGAGAGAGGTGAGCTTTGAACCTCCAATTCATCTCAGCAGATTAAGCTTCAATCTACATGACCCCATCAATCCCATTCAGAAACCTGCGAGTCACGGAAGGTTAACCGCCCCAAACCCATCAGATTCAGGCCTTTGCAGAGTGTTTATGATTGACAGTGCTCTGAGGCCAATAAACTAAATGACAATGGATCCTTTCAGAGTTGCTCTGAAGCCTTTTTCTATCCTTAAATTCTCTCAGTAAAGCCCCTAAATCTGGAAGCGGCAGCCAAATCAGAAAGAGATCATCAATCTGTGGTTGTCAGCCGTAAATCCACTCAAGGTAGAGTAAAAAACACTGCACACTCTTCTAAAGCCATTAGCAGGTTTCGGCAAAAAATTAAAAACTTTCTTCTTTGGCGAGACACACTTAACCATAAACTGGAACTCCGTAAGCTAATTAGATTTTCTATATCAGATATACAATCTCACAGTTGTTTATCGGCACAGAAGCGGCGCATTCCCTCTAATTATTATGTAGTATTGTTTGTGTGAGTCTGTGTTCAACAGCAAGTGCACTTTTCTCCAGGCAATTATCTCTGCAGTGTGTTTATCTATCTCACTTGTCTCTCCAAGATGAACATTATAAATATGTATGACTAAAGTAACCAGGTCTTTTGTTTCCACATGTTGAACTAATTAGAATTTAATGATGTTTTTTAATGCGACTCAATATGGCTGAAAACCAATTAATAATTTTGTGAGCTACAGACAGGATCTCCAAGTTTATCATTAACAACAAAAATGTGTTTATGAATGAAGCTGCTGACAACCGCTGATCGCTTTCAACACTGATTTCTGATCCTCGGTATCCCATTGGCTGACTGAAAATTGTACAGAAAACATATATTTTTCTCACTCAAGGGCAATTAATTCATCACATAAAATAATTGCCTAATACATGTAATAATGTCACTTATTACTGGATTATTGCTCCGATTCACCCCAATTTTGGCGAGATGAAGAAATCAGATTGAAGATAAATTAGAAATGGATTGAACCTTCGCTTGAGACACAAAGAAAAAAATGAGAGAAATATGTTTTGTGCAAAGGACATGGTGGAAATGTCTGACTGAGTAAAAAATCGGTCAATGACATGTTAACTTTATCATGATCCTGAAGGTAGCACACAGTACAGTACAGAGATCAAATCCCAAAATATATAAAAATATACTTTTTTCAAGTGAATAAAAATAGCAACCTGATGCTTACTGCTATCAAAACAAAACTTTCCATGTCAGTCGTTACCAGTGCATTATCTGTGGTGCACAATTCACTCTCATGGACAAAATTCAGAAGCTTTAAAGCATATCCCCAAAATGCTGTGATTTCAAACTTTTCCATTACCAAATTTCTGCACAGCCTCACACATAGTTTCAAATGTAATTTCACCTCAGCCAAAGACACATGTGTTTCTCAAGCACTTTACTTTTTTTTTGCAAACCAAAATTAAGAAAAAACAGACTATTATTTTACCTCGAATCCATCTATGTATACAGTCTGCATGAACCTAGATTGAGAGTATGTATGTATTTGTTTTTTCAGTCGTTTCTTTGTTGCAGGATCAATCTTTGCACAAACTGCATAGGAGAACACTTGAGATAAGGGAGAGGACCAGTCGGGTGCTTTTCATTTTCATTTTCCTTTCATTCTCACTATGAAGATGATTTATTAGTAAAAATGTTTTCCTTCTTTGCTCTGATTGAATCATTTCTGGCTTTCAAACTGTGGTCGGACAATTTTAATCAAATGGTGAACGCTGCTGGATTAATGGACAGTTTCAAATAGCTGGCACATTCAGCACCATAACTGCTCCGTGGTGTTACATCACAGCCGGATTTAATAATACTGAGCTGGCACATTTTGTACTGGCATAGCTCAGTGGTCGCTGTTCTGTGGCTCAGTGGGATGAAGTGGCTTACGCTACTGTTCAAAAGACCGTGTGCTGTAGTAAGCAGGAGTGGTCCAGGTCAGACCTGTGGAACAGCCACAGTAAGGAGCAGGGTGTTCAATCTAGGTCAGTAACTCTGCTCTTGGTGGTTAATAAAAACGGTAAATGTGTGCACAATTTTCATTTATATTTTGCCTAATCTCAAACTCAGCAGTGCACTGACCCCTGCAGAACACCCTTAGTTTTCCACAGGGACCGTAAATCGAGTTTAATTGGAGTATTTGCTGCTGAGAAAAATCACACAACACGTCAATTATTTCCCTCATCATTCATTCCAGGGCAAAACTGTTGCTGGAGCCTTGAAAAAGGCGGCCAAATTCGAACCGTATTTTGCAGACACCATTTGAGTACAATGTCACGGTGGGCAGTCTCACCAGTGTTAGAATCATATAATTGATTCTAGGTGCTCAGTTAATGAGGAATCAGGCCAAAGCCACTGTTAACCACAGGAGAGTTAATCAACAAGCCAATGAACGACATCAGTGCTGGACAAATTCTTCCCCAAAGTCCTCTTTTGTACCTAGAGACTCAACATGTCATAGGTTACGATAATAATATATAGGTGGTTCAATATAAAACATATATGCATTATATGCATTGTTAATCAAAACTGCAAAGGTAATTCTTCACGCAGGCATCATTTTCTGTAATGATAAAAGATCTGTGACACTCTTAGGCCAAAATACCACAGAAATCCAGTACAATGTTTGCTTTTATAAATAATTAGAATATGGTTTCAGGGCATGATATGATCAACTCAACCCCTAAACCTCCGTCAGTCGTGCGCTGTCATACAAATGAGCAACCATGGAAAGATTCTTCCAGTTTTTTAAACAGCACAAATTGGAAGGATTAAATAACGTATTGGCTAGTTTAAGGTCAGTGCTCTATTTCACAGAATAAATAAATACATGTAAAAATCCCATTCTAATTCCTCAGCCAAAAGTCAGCCCCATAAGCCCCTGGCCTCAGTATAATTTTACCATATTAGTTATTTTAGTAACTTAAAATGGAATTAGTTAAAGTCAAGTTGGAAATCAGAATGTAGAAATGAAGATGGGAATGCTGGTTAATTCCTCTCTGAGCTGGGTCAGTGGCATAAAAAATACCATAAAAACAACAAGCATCATGAAGATATGAGAAATGCATACATTAATCCTCGGAATAATTATTTTGACCAGATAATAATCCAGTTCTGATGTAAGAAAACATGAAAGGTCATCATCTATCTGACAGTACATGTTACGGTTTGCTAGTGGACCCCAACGCAGAGACGGAGGCAAGGTGGCAGGTACGAAAAAAGATTTAATCTCTTAAGCAGACGAGACAGGAAAACTGGCCGACTTGAAGGACGGAGCTTGGAGCTTGGAGCTTGGAACCCTGAGGAACAAACATAGAAAATTCTCTGGCAGCGTGGTGCTGAGACAAGCGGGCTTAAGACTGCAGTCTTGATTGCGCAATCTGGTTCAGGTGTCCAGACTGCAGCACCAGCTGAAGTCAGCCACGCCCCCTGTCACACACTGCTGCAGGGAAACAGAAAAAGGGGAAACACCAAAACAACCCCGAACATGACAGTACATTTGTCATATGGAGATGATCTAATTCAATCACCAAGGGAACGTTTTTATTCTTTCATTCCCTGCAGGCCATGTTTTGCCGTCACTTCCAGTATGGGGAATGCAACTTTTCTGATCAAAAAACTACAAACTGAGACGTGCAAAGTGTTTTGTCCGATGGAAAATTGCAGATCCAGACCTTCGATTTCAGGCACCTCTGTGCTACCGTTTGCCTTTTCTGATCCTCCAGAGAACAGCCAGCAAGGAGCTGCAGAAGAAAGAGGAATGTGTTTTTCCCTTTTTATCAGATAGGACTAATTCAATTTGGGAGACACTCCTGCAGTTTTAGCTGTCCGAACTGCTTCACTGGCTGAGACTTAAGTTTGGAAATGTCTGCTGGTCAAACTATTTCTAGTGACAAATCAGAAACTGCAAAGTATATCCTAGATAGCAAAAATGAATTACAGTTTAGAGCGCTGTTAGTTTTTTGCCATCTTCATATTCATGAAATGATATTTGACAAGACAAGATTATTAGTTATGGGATTAGTATAAATGTCATCTTTTGAAACAAAAAGGCCACCTTTTTAGTTGTTATTTAGTTAAAAACTGATCCCATATATTACCGTTCAAGAAAACTTGCCATTGTGGAAATCAATAAATGCAATTACATTATTTCCAATCTTTTCTCATGTTTTTCATTGTCTTTATAGTACCCAATACCTAAAATGAGAACAAAGTTTACCCAGATGCTTTTTTTGTAACTTTATCTCCATTTGCTATGGTAAATTAATGGTACATTTCCCTTGGTAAATGTATGTTTGGTGGATTTCAATCTGCCATTGGGGTTAATCCAATGGCAGTTAGATACTCACATAAAGAGACTCCTGAAAATACATTATATATTCATATATGATTGTCCCAGTTACATATGTACACACAAACACACACATATGCACGTTGCATATATGTTATTTTTTAAAATTAACTGATTTTCCTGTCACTGTATGTTGCTTTAAAGGTGAAAAGTTAGAAAAAATCTATCTGATGGTTTTTTTCACCCCCAATTGACAGTTTTACCATTGAGCTAATTAAAAATGACAAAAAAATGTTTAAACATCCTCAGCCAAAGCTCTGTACGGTGTACATAACATCAGTCCGTTAAAAAAATGGGTTTGTGAAGTGTCAGCCTGTGGTGGAGGTGACCCCTGCCTCGCAATAAATTGACTGTGGGAACACTTTGTGTAGCCGAGGTAACACTCCCATTGGATACTTAATGTGTTTGCCCTTTAGTTTGATATTTGTGGAAAAATGTGCTTTGGCTACTGTAAAATATAACCAAATAAAATGATTGAATAGATTCCTCTACAGATCTATTTGTCTGCTTAGCCTAAGAGCAAAAAGCTTTACCCCTTGGAGCTATCCTCTGAGCAAAACAGAACTTTTTTGTTTTATGTTTTCACTTCAAAGCAAGTGTTATAATTTGATTTTGTTTTAGTCATTTTGATAAAGAAAACGTGTTGATTAAGATTATGTTGTTTGAAATTCAATTATTGAAAGTTCCATTTAGGGCTGCGACTGGAAGCTTGTCAGTGTTTATCAGTCTACCGAGCTGTTACAGTTGTGCTGTAGCAGCACTTGTCGTTGGCAAGAATCATTCTCATTTAAGAAGCGGTCAAGATAAAGATTGAGGTTTTTAGTCATTGCTGTCATTGAAATTTCCACTTTTGGAATTGTGACCTACTCTTCTATTATGGCAGTGTGGAAAAACAACTTTTTCTCTATGCAGCAGACAACATTCTTGACTAAATCAACGTCTTTTTAAAAACATTTCAAAGTATGATCAACTAGATAAAAATAGCCTGGTGCTGAATATCAGCAAATATTGAGCTCAACTGGCCATGATCAGCCAAACAGACATAGATTTCAGGATTTTCTTTTCTGTCAATTCAAGAATGCCCAGTTGGTCTAAAAGTCATTGTGTTTCTATTTCTATGGAAGATAACTTGCTACAGTTATGATTTAATAATCATGCTTTGCTAAAAAAAACACATTGTGGTAAAGGTTAGAATCACTTGAATTTCCTGCTTCTTGTGGGTTATTGTGTGTATAAGGAGTTTTTTCCAATGCAAGATGAAGTGCAGAACGATGTGCACAAACGTTTGTTTTCAGATACCTGCATGTTTATATAATGTTCAAATGGAAATAGTTTTATTCATGTGTGGGGCTTTGCTTTTAAGACTGGTCTGCAAAATACCACAGTTACTTCATTTCACTCCAAAATCTGCCCTGAGGATTTGAAAAGTTCCATTTAGCTTTCGGAAATATAAACCGAACTGTGAACCGAGTCCGCACTGTGTGCCGGATGGAAGAATAAACAGAACAGGTGCAGGTTAACTGCAGCCCTGACAAGCTGTTAGCACACACTTAACACGTCCTTCTCCAGATTTCAATTAAAATCCCCGCTGTATTTCCTCAGACAGAAAACACCCCTCTTCTTATTACTGCTTTAATTGTATGGACCAGAGTCCAGTCCTGATCCAAGGGGGAGGTTTCAAATTAAAGACTCAAACAGAGATTTGACAAACATTTAATCCAGCGCATATTTAAAGCATCTTACCTACTTCATTTAAGTGAAGGGATACAAGTAGTGGGAACAGCCAGTATCAGACACCATCCTCTGTTTGTGGTGGTTAAATTCACCTCCATTACTGCAGGTCGAGCTTTTAATTGAATTCTAGTTATTACTGCAGGAAATATATTTTAATGTTTTCTCTGATTTGCTCACAAAGTCACTCATGCATTCCACCACAGTATTTAGCATACCTTATCTCCTTACCATGCTCTCATGCCATATGTTGCTTTGTTTCTTTGTAATTCAGACACTTGCTCTGCCACTCAGCTGCTCCACCCTGACTCCGTTACTACAGTCCGTTTTAATTTGACGTAACATTCATCATACCATTGAATCTATGGTATGGTTTGAGACCGAATTTGATGTAATGCCGGCAAAGTGAAACATTTGATCAAGCAAGGCTTTGAAAGCAACACAGTCCATCTGAGGAACATATGTCAAAATCAGCAGAAACGGCCTAAAAGCTGCAGCAATATGTCCGGATTGCTGAGCCATTTGGTCCCCACCCGATGCATTATTCATAAATGTTATAATTCTCACACAGTTGAGCACTGTTCTTTCTGCTGGTTTTGACACTGTGGATAACGCCCGTTTCCCATTGTGGCGAGGCTTAGATACTGGACTGATGAATTAAGTGGCTGTGTCATTTGCAGAGTATAAATGGAATGAACCCCAGAATAGAGAGGTCTTTCATCTTTTCTGATAAGACTCTCCTGATTACATCTAAATGTAGAGCAACATTTAGAGGACTATCAATCAAGGGGAACCATGAAAAAAGGGGGTGGAAACTAAAGGAATTATGCTCCAAAATGGCTTCCCACTCCTTAATTTCCTGTGACAGTGTGCATTAGCTCTCATCACTGCCTTACTGCCATTAGACTAGCAAATGATTATGGCTACTGCCTCCACCAGCGGTAGAGAGGAAACTAATGTAGCGTTTTCATGGTGTTTTCATCTCACAGACCGCCCCCGTGATGCCGCCTTCGCATCTCTGACTCTTTTAAGTGTCTTTTTAGACTTTTTCCGCTCTATCACATTCCATTCATTTTCACTCCTCTGAGCCCCAGCTGCCTCACGAGCCCTCGGGGAAAGCCTTTAAAAAAAAAAAAGCTGCATGTCTTTTTTGTGTGTCATCCCTGCTAAGTACAGTAACTGTGGTCATTCAAGCTTCAAACTAACTCAGTGTTTGAAGATGCTCGCACAAAGGAGGCGACTTCATGTAAGTGTTGTGACATGTTTGTTTCAGCTCAGCTCTTCAGCATTTCAGGGGTGATGGATTTTCATTCCAGACAGTGGGATGGGAAGATGGCATGCTGTGTGTGTGTTTGTGTATTTGTGACACACAGAAAAACAACAGACTCTTCCTGTGTGCCATGCAGAGATGTGTGATTAGGCAACGTGTCCCCGACGCTGCAACAGCCACCAATCGCATCAGTGTGTACCCCGTCAGGGACGATGGTTTGTCCCAGTTCAAATCTCCCACTGGACCATTAATAAAGATGTGACTGGTTAGCATTGTCAGAACTCACACACTGAGCACCACACGCATCATAAGTGTGCCATTATCCAAGTATAAATGTTTACGCGTTAGATAACATGTATTTTTTTTATTGAATTTACAGTGTATTTCCATCCATCTCCAGTGTACCTAATGACCCAGATGATGGATTGCTGTAATTTTATGCCTATCACTTGGTCCTGAAGTCTGCTTATTGGTTATTGTGGGTAAACCCATCTCATCTATCTTCTCCATAGAAGCCCAAGCAGGGCGATCCACAACACATAATGTCTGTGACCATGGTCACAAATCGGCTGGGGCAAAATGGAGACTTTATGTTGTTTCTGAGAAAAAACTTTCATTCTTGCTTTTCAGTTTTTTATAGGCATTCCACTGCTTCATTTCTAGGTGTCCACAGAGATCTTGATTTTGTCTTTAATATCAAATCAGTACAGACAGCTCGACCAAATAACACAAGTAGGGAAAATAAGAGGAACAGGCTCAGACATTTTCTTGAATTCTACCTGTGGCACTGTTGTCTGAGAATGTTAAGGAGGCGGGAAACACTTTTCAGAGCACTGATCAAACTCTAGACAAAGATGTGGTTCAAGAGCATGGCGTTAAAAAAGTAAGTTAGAAAACCATCTTTGAAACGATGAAGCGGACAATCCTGAAAACCATACCATGGCTCACCTCCCTACATGGTTTCACAACCATTCACAGGTGGGATCTTGTGACCAAAACCTTCTTGTTCAGGCGGGAAAACAACCAATGTGAGAATGACTTAAACAACCAACCCAGAGGCACACAGGACCTCAACAACCTACTAAGTGTCAACTGTCTGTCTTATACTTAGAGTTTTATTTTACCCACAAATCAGATAAAAACCGAAAGGGCTTAAAGATGATTTATTAAAAGTAATTTAGTTGTCCTTATTCAGGCTCATTAACTGAAAATTGATTGCTACCTCTCTCTTGTTGGAGTGAAATGTACTTGAAAATACTTGAAAATGAAAGCATTATTTTCTCTAACAAAATTCTGGAAGCCAGAAGCAATTTCACAAATCTTACTACATAACTAGAAGTTGAAACGAGGTAACACATGACCGCCATATTTCTCTCTTTCCTTAATGTGCCCAAACCACCAATGACAGATTCACGAGAACTGACTTGCTTTCTTACCATAGTCTCAATCAGTCAGGTCCAGCCTCTAACTGTTCACTTTACTCAGTTTCATTTTGCAGTGACTTGATGGCAAACAGCCATCAGGTTCCGTCCTATAACGCTCCCTGCATTCGTCAGTCAATGACACGTTATCGATCCACTTGATTAAAAAAAAAAGCACGATACAGATAATTACCTGCAGTTCATGAAAACTGAAAGAGCGATGACAGTGTTCGCACCTCCATCTTAATCCACTCAGTTAGGAGAGTGATTATAAGGGATGACGATTTTTGTGCTAAGATGGAATCTTAACACAAAAATTACTGACAGTTGATGTAATTGATAATTTGTCAGAGTCCTAAATGAACCAGAAAATCAACAAGAACCAAATACTTTCATCGTGCTTCAAGCAATCCAATATTCTATGAGTATTGAATAATACATAAGAGAGCTCCTGTGCAAAGGCCTTGTGGGTATTATGGAGATTTTTGGATATCTTCCTCTTGTCAGACAGAGACAAATTTCTTTGAATAAAACTACAACAAAAATGATAAATGTGGTGAAGAAAACGAATAAATCAATCAATATATAGCATATATGTCAATATTTTAATTAAACAAATAAGAGTATAGTAGTGGTCAAAAAAGCATGAATTCCATTCCAATTAAAACACTTCAACCTCTTCTGTTTTTGATGATGGAAATAATCCAACACCCGCTTTGTGTTCACCCTTATAAAAAGATCACAACAATCACCACAAGTCTCACTGGTACTAGAACTACAACAGATGTATTTCATAGTACGCTAGTCAAGCAGGCAGTATTGCAATTTCTCTGAAAGAAAGTAGGAAGAAAAAGTCACAACTTGCTGCCTCAGAGATGTGAAAATAAGCAACACAGTTACAGCAAGTCTGTCTTTAATTATAGCATACCTGCTGGAGACAATCAGAGTGTTTTGAGTGAGTCACGAGAGAATGAGTGAAAGTATGCATCATGCAATTATCTTCATTTTATGTTTTAGCTGCCCTGCCTATCCGGGCTTAGTCTCAGATGTGTTAGATCCCCTCAGCCCCGCTCCTCTGTTTTGCAGAGGACCTTAATTATCGAGCACTAAGGGAGGAAAATCGAGTCTGTGTCAGCTTTCATAGGCAAGAATCAATGAACTTATTCAGCTGTAGAACACCTTGGAGCTTTGGCATAATCTGCTTCCATCACAAACTTCCCTTTGCAGACACGGCTATGCCAGCACTTCACAGCCAATTTATTTCCTTGATAAAGGACTCCAATTAAAGGTCAGAAATCGTCATCTGTGGCAGCTGACTCATGTACAATACTAAGGTAGGTCATACAGACAGCACCAAAAGGTACAGATTTGCAAAAGGCGTTGGTTTGATCTCATAAAATACAAAGTAAAAAGGGGGAAATACATCTGATATACTCAAATAAATAGTGGGAATCTCATTCCACAGTCTTTTTCAAGTTGAGCAGCCAAATCAAAATCTTTAAATGCTAATATTTGTATCTGTAAAATATGTATTGCTAAATCATTCTGATACTAAATTACCAGTGTTTTTGTTCATGTACTGCAGTTTTTGCAAAGTTTTCAATTCTGTATGCCATTTGACATTATATATAAGATTATTTATAGGTATATGAAGCTTGTGCCCTGACTTGCATGAAGGTGATTGATGGGCAGAAATTTATGGCAACAGATCAGACCTTTAATAGTAAAAAATGCAACATCTTCAATATGTACCCACAGAGTCTCATATTCTATTGCTGGCTAACAGGCCAGTCCCTTATAATTGTTTAAAACAATAAATAAAACTCTCAGTAGTACAACATAGGCATAGGAGACACTAAAAGAATAAGCTATCTTAAAAAGTTGAACACTAAAAGAAGAAGATGGGTAATATATCTTGAGAATAAAAATGGATGACAGTTTGTGGTAAAAGTATGACATGGTTATGGATTTTAAATCCCTTGCTGGTATTTTTCTAATGTAAAATGAACAGACAATTAATTTGCCATGACAATTCTCACAAATGAACATCTGTACCCTTTATTCCGTAACGTTTGCTTGTATTGAATCCTTCTATTTCCTGTTCTGACCACCCAACATTGTGCTTCAGTGCTGGGACCTTTTTGTTAACTGAGGGAATACATGCCTCTCTGTTAATCAGTGGTCTCTCACTGTGCTTTAATGGGAATTTATAACTGTGACCAGGGCAATAAACCATCCGATTTCATAGTGCTGTCAACTCAGGTTACAGCATTTGTATTAATTACTCCACTTCAAAAAGACACTCAATGTACATTTTGTGGTGGGTTTCGCCCTGTGTGGGCCAGCGCAGATTACATTATTTGCGAGGATACAGAGAACGACAAGCTAGTGAAATACACCAATGATTTTATAGAATTCAATTCCCACTGATGCATATTTTATAGACATTTTCAGCAGAACTTATTTTTAAAGCAAATTTTACATTTCTTTATCAGAATACAGCATCTACTGGGTCTAATTCCAGTTTTTGCCAAAATAACAATAACATTTTCTTACTACTTATTCTTCTAAGTCTCTTCCTGTGAGTCAGCAAGAGAGCCCTGCATTACATTGTGTTTTACTTCTTGCATGTGGGCCTTGACAGCCTGAACAGCAGCCAAGGACGGATAATGTTCTTTCTCAGCTACCATCTAAACATCCGTTTATACATTTGCAAAAAGCCTTTTTCTGTTCAGTATAAAAAATAAAATAAAATAAAAACTTTTGAGTCTGCACAGAGCAATGACAACCACATACTGGGTAAGTAAATTCTTATTAATATTAACCCCCGACACTTCTTTGAAACACTTTTCTGAACTCACAGTGACACCTACATACTGACCAAAGGACATAACTCTTTGTCCAGACTGACCAGCTCTATAATTACTATGTTACCTTCCACTTTTTCATGACAGCTATTTAGTCGTCTGTCACCTCCTTTTCAGCAAGCAGACGCTGGGCATGTCAATAGTCTCAAACAAATACACATCAGACAAGTTGTTGTGATGTGCTGGGTGAGGGATCAATCAATTTCATCAGAATTTAGGCAGAGTAAATGATTAACTTCCCTCCGTGTATTAAACATTAAAAGCAGCGTGGGGAGTCCATGTTAGGCAGAATGCAATGCCATGTCACGTATTCAGAATGCGTAATGCATGCATGTGAAGTCTTTAAAAACTTCTGGTTGGCTGTGAATTGTGTATTTTAGACACACGGTTTGCTGTCCTGGAGGAAGGGATATTTGAGCAGGACAATGCCGCACCTCCTTCTGTGTGACTTCCAACGGCACACTGTGTGCGCCCGGGTGATCTGCAGCTGTCTGCTGTGCAAATCAACACAAGAATCCTAAAATGGTTGCCACTGACTGCAGGAGTTTACTTATGCTTTGGAAACCTTTAAACTTTTTTACTTATTTGGGTTGGAAACGACAAATACTAAAGGGGAAAAGAGGTGGGTTTATTTTCATGAGACTCAAGAATGATCACTTTTAAAACCAGCGTCTATATAACTGTCAATGCAAGCGTTGGTTAAAGAAAACGTTATATTTTTCATGCTTGCTTATGTGCATACTCAAAACTTAAGAATACCTATATATAATCATTTTTGGTCTGAAAGGAAAGGCATCCATGGAGACAACTCTACACTCTATCAACACAACTCTATCTCATTCCCAAATTTTTCATCCACGCAAGCTAAAGGTTTAATGACAGTCTGAAAGTTTAAAGCGACTTTCTTCATGGGGCCTTGACCTCAATACATAAATATCACTATTTTCTTTATTCGAAGTTGTACTCTGTTCATGCCAGAGAACATGTGGCATGAATAAATAAAGAGTGGAGACATATTGGACTGGAAAGTTGACTGAACATCTGGAGTGGAGGTAAACCAGAAAAAAAGTAATTAAACAAGTGAATTATCCCTCACACACTGTTTGTGCATTCTGTGCATTGTCCAGACCTGTAATCTTGTTAATGAAGACAAGTTGACAGAATTGTTTTAATGCATGCCTGGCATAAGCGAGGATCAGTCCCTCTGTCGGGCTTTTGCGACTTGTCAGCCTTATGGAAGGCCAGCCGAAAGGCAGCACCAGATAAGCCCTCGATTTGTACTCCCCGGGCAGCAAGCTTTGGCTGGCGTTACAAGCTGAAAGTCAAGTTCTAAATTTACTTGGAAGGGACAGTTGAGTGTGCCAGGCTGCACAAAGACATCTGTAATCTGAATGAAAGAGGCCAAACGCTTAGATCCCTCACAGAGTTGTTGGTGAAGCCAAGTGCCACACGGGCCAATCAATGCCCGGTGACATCAATGGTTGCTCACGCGTGCTTGGAATCCGCCTTATCTGACTCAGTTTTTCTGGAGAATTCTTCCTAAACCCATCTTGTCAGGGATGTGCCATGTAAGAGTGATAAAAACAGGTTTGCTTGTAAACCACATCAGATCCCCCTGTAGCCAAAATGGCCCGCATCTCTGACACACCTGGGGGGGCTCATTGGTTTAAGACAATTCATTTGCTTTCATGCCGAGCAAGTGGTATGAATATTACATTTTTATTAAAAATTGAAACATTGTGCAGGCAGCCATGTCCACCTGTGGACACAAAGCTCAATATTTTGTATGCCTTTTGGTCACCTACTGCCTAGGCAAATGTACTAAGTTAATCTATTAAACATATGAGTTAATATGTTTTTTGAAATCATCATTTCTTTAAATCACCGAAGGATAGCTAAAAAAATTGTAGGAAGCTCGGACTTTTCAGAGGTAGGCACTTTTTTGTAGTTTTTTGCTTTCTCAGGGGATAATCTGCCAACAATCAATACTGAGCCTTGCAAAGTGGGTTTTTGTGTTCGGTCTGGAGTAACGTTCATTCCAAATGGAGGAAATGTTCCTGTGGTCAGCGTCCCACCAGCAGTGTGGCATGTGTCGAACAAAGGGATGTTTGGTATTGGGAATGGTGGAGTGAAATGTATCTCAGGTGCACGTTGACGCACTGAGGCCGAGGGCCATCTACAGTCTGAGCCTGCTGCCCTTTTTTTTCTTATTTGTGTGCAAAGGATCAGCAAAGAATATTTGGGGGAAAAACAGCAAAAACCTTTTTCTTTTTGTTTTCATATTCACCTTAAGTCAGCAACAATGCACCATTCAGTGAGGAATTCTGTCATAAATATTATAGTTCTGTGTTGCAAAGAAGACAATGGGATGCATTCGGTTCTGGGGTTGGAGTGGCTCATGAAGGATTACAGCTAGCATTGCCGTACTGGAGTGTACAGGCTTAGGAGGGAAACGCACTCAATCCTCTTCCCAGCGACACTCCTCTCCTGGGGAGTCCCAAGGCATTCCCAGGCCAGACGGGATATATCATTTTTCCATCTAACTCTTGGCTAACCACGGGCACTTATCCCACTAGCACAAGTCCAGAAAACCTCCATAAGGAGGCAACCATAAGGCATTTTAACACCTCAAATTATGTCTTTCAATGTAGAGGAGCCAAATCTCTGCTTACCATATCCTCACCATGTCTGTCAGACCTTCTTTGACTTAGTTTTTAACCATGGATTGCAGAAAACTGGGTAGTGGTGGCCGTTATAGTTTACCCCCCCAACAGCATCAAACATAATGTTGCTGTCAGGTGTTTCTTTCCCTCTAAAGATAAAAGATTTAGATGACCTAAATGTCCAAGGAACTTGGTCCCCGAGAAGTAAATGTATGACACAGTGAGGAGTTTTTTATCTTTGACCACAGCAGCCTCTGTGCTAAAGCGATTGATTACTGCTTCCCTCAGAAAGAGTTTGGACACACTGATCCCTTAAAACGAGGGAAGGTGGCTGCAAGAGCAAACCTTTCAGCTCTGTTCCTTGTTTGTGATATAAAAGAGGACAAAGACTATAGAGGTGAAGTTGAACGTCCTCTCTGTTCACAGAGAAACAAAAACAACATAAGACCAAGACTACTGGTTTGAATATCTGAATGTGTAAGACTCTTTTTACTCATCTAACAGTTTGGTTTATTGGGTTGTAGGAAAGTGGTAGAAAATATCATTTTTAAAGGTTAGAAGCGAACAAACTGGCCAGCAAGAGGGACCTTAAGGTAATACATAAGCCATTTTTTATCATTTTTCTCCCAGTCACAGTTGACATCCAGCTTGCTAATGAACTGTCATGAATTTTACACCTACAAAACCCGATCATTCTCCACTAACAAGGACAATGCAGGCTTGCACAACATGAAGCAAATGCCAGCTTACCTAAAGAAAAGCATGAGGTCAAGTGCTTTTGGAATTTTCTGCTTTGTAAAGTACAGATTCAGGCCATACACCGAAATGAAAGCCACCCTGCGTCACATGCTGCATGTTGTGTTCCCCGGAGCTGATGAGCTATAACTCACATTTCCACTAAGTCTGTTAAAACAATGCCCAGCCATGAGCTATTTCAGAAGTCTGCCACTACTCAGTGAGCCTGAGCAACATGGACGCTGATAGTTTGATAAGTTGTGTTCATTTGAACTTCTTTGAAATTTTGTTATTTACTTTTGGAAAATCAAAGTTGAATTCTGACAAAGAATCTAAGATAAGTTACTTTGAATAGGGCAACATGAAACGAGAGCACAGAGTGCTGAAAGCAGGTAAAACACTGATTAATCATAAATGTTGGACACACTCCCACTTTGAGAGCCCATAAAGAACCCCTTAAGGTAAACATAGCCTAAATATCAGTCAAGCAGGAATGCTTAATTTCAACTATTTTAAGATTATTTTTTTACTAAGTCGCAGACATAAAGACTGAGTGACTCTTTCCACTCACACTGTTCACATGTCCTCATTTAACATGCTCAGTTTCCCTCATAGTGAAAAACTCACCGTGAATTAAAACATCGATAAAAATAAGTCTGACTGCACAGAGATGGATAACACAGATTGAAACTGGGAGTTCAGAGCAACCAAAGACAGTGTGAACTATCCATAAATCTATCACAAAGTAATTTATTCACATGTAATTTGTTCAGAGGAATCTAGACATCGACTTCTCAGGAGCCCTGCCTCCTGCCTCGGTTTGTTACCTTGTATAGCCAAAGAGCCCAGACAGTGAGTTACTGTGGTCCGTAGGACTCTCTTTTCTTGGCTTTCAATGTTATTAATTGACTGTCAAAGTGGTACTTTGATGCAATCAAGATTATCAGGGTAATCTTAAAGTTAAACATTATTTAACCAGTTTAATGATCCAAATAATACTATGCTGTGTTTTAAAGCCTCTTCATTTACACAGAATGTTTGACCCTTTCTCAATTAAACTGCAACCCCATCATTTTACGCCACATAACATTTTAATAGATTTAAATTTTCTGTAAAATCTTGCCACTCTTAATAATTATTCCCCTCCAGATTTTTTATTATTCATTATACAAGCCTTATTCATTATACAATCTACTGTAACTAAGTCCGATAACCACTGGTGGATAAGGAGGGTAAACTGTCGGTAGATGGAGGACATTTGTATATTTCTCAGATTTAATCAGTAACTGCTCCAATAAGTCAAAAGTAAATAACAAACAAGCCAAATATTGTACAAAAATGAAACACAAAAACATTAACAGAATTGTAAGTAGTAGGCAGGATCTCCAGTGAATGTGCTCAGCAACCTTCAAAAATGACTGCATTTATGTTACAAACACAGCCAGTCAAAGTACAGGGAGCCTTGGGATGGGGCGGCTTAAAACACGAATAATAATGCCTCGGCATTAAAAAGAATTTCATCATCTCTAAAGAAAAACAAGATGGCAGACAAGGAGAAATCCTAAATTGTGCTCTCAGCCGATTTTAGGTTGTTCGAGTTAAATTGTGCTAAGGACATTTTGATGGTGCCACACACAAAACGGTGTAAAAAATGCTTAGATTTACCCCCTGAAACAAGCACATTTAAACTTTTTGGTTCGGTTACAGCTAGCTGCAAGTCTGTTGAGGAGCATCTCTACACACATTCTGTAATGAGGGTGCTGTGAAGCAGGAGCTGAAGTGAAGCTTTTGATTGACTCCTCACTTAAAATTGCAAGATCTTGGCATAGACCAAAAGATTGAGATAATAGATATAAGCGGTTGAAATTAGATTAATTTTAAAGTGTACCTGGTCTCTGACAAGGTGAGGAACTCAGAGTAGAGGGGGTCAGCCGAGGTGGTTCAGGTCTCTGATTAAGAGGCCTCCCTTTGGAGGTTTTTTGAGCACATCCCATTGGGAGGAAGGCCCGAGGCATACAAAGAAAATGCTGGAAGAATGATATCTTCCCACTGGCCTGGGATTCTTCAGGAGCAAGAGAGTGTCAGTGGGGAGAAGGATGTCTTGGTTTCCTTCTAGACCAAACTCAGATAAGGAGAAGATAAATGGATGGAAAGCAGTTCCAGCTCTCCAAAGCTGGATTTGTTCCAGCATCCAGCAATGTTTAACTCATACCAAATACTCATTCAGACTGAGGTACGAGCTTTAACCGGCCATTCTCTGATATTCAAAAGTGGTCCCTCAAACCATTCGAGTGGACCTGGAGCAGGAGCAAGTGTTATAAATCAATATTCATGACAAAAACCCATGATACATGCGTGGGATTGGCATTTCAAGCATATATATTTAAAGTTAATCACTCCCTGTAATAATAAATGTACCTGTTTGCTAATAGTCACTGACACAAGGCAACCTGTATGCAATCAGTTCCCTTATAGCAGTAAAGGAGAAAGAATACATTCCTACATGTCCTCCTGACATGTCCATTTGATAAAAATGAAGACCGCATGTTTGCTTTAGTGCTCATGGACATAAAATGAAAGAATGTCATGTCATCACAAAATGTACGCATGAAAGAACTGTCGGACTGTAACATTTTAATTAATGGAAAAAGCCTGTGTATTTTCAGACGTCATTTTTTGGGCTGACTCACTGTTAGCTTATGCTTTTTGTGACCTTTTCCTTTTTCTTTTTTTTTTTCATAAACTTATTACATAATACTTTAAATGTCAGGCATTAAAAACTGACTGAAACTTTGTACCTTTAACTGAACTGCCAGCTGCCCTGAAGAGAGAAAATAAGTTTTGTGTCTTTTCATTCGAAATTCTGCTGTCAGTGTAAACTAAAGGGCGGCCTCTTCAAAGGGAGAGTGAGCTGTGACTACAACAAATACACATTTGTTTTTCCATGTTTGGCTGAGCATATCATGCCGTTCATGAATTAAGAATTTCCTGATCTGCTGGCCATTGCTCATATCCGTACACTTCCAGTCAAGCTGAAAATTGAGTGTGTCTTGCCACCAGCTGAACACTTGGTGCACTTCTGCAGATGAGATCAGATTTATTTAAATTGAGAAATTCTACCTTACCTTACAAATACTTCAGTGTGCTTCAGATCTGTGTTGTGTGTTTTCTCATTACACTTTGGTTGTTTGTGTTGTTCAATCACTGACCTTCATGTTATATATTAGGAACTCATCTGCTGAGCAGAGGGTTCCTGGGCTGATAAAGATTAGTGTGTGTTATTAGTTGGGTTACTAATTTCACAAGGAGACTCAATACAGTGATCATAGGTACGATGAGTCAGAATGCCAGTATGGGTCTCCCAACTGAAGGAGCACACCACTGTAAGCAAAGTCCTTGCTCATTTTCTATGGTTAATGATTGAGGCTGAACAATGCTCCTCATTCAGTTCCTGTCAGTGCAGGCCATTGTATCTGAAAACAACTCTAATTATGTTCGTCGGGTTGGTGTGGAGAGGGGTGGAGGGGGTAGGGTTGTACAACGTGAGGGTGTCCAGGCTGAGGAATAGAAAAGCCAAAACGAGGACAGATAATTACTGTCACTCTCCTCCCACTGTGTTTGTACTGTATCCAGCTGCCTTTGTAACTGCCTCTCAAGGACTGATGATGCACTGTGTCTCTGTCGGTTTCCTCAAAGTGCGACTTGTGCACCATAACTAAATGTTCCTTCATAAATCTGGAATTATTCTCCACATATGGCTTAGTCTGTTTATCTCTTTCTGTGTGGTTCAGGCAAACCGGCAATCCTCTCATAGCCCTGAAGATGACAGCAGCTCATTACACCCCACTCCACAACTAACACCCACACAAACACAAACACGCACAGATTTTTCATCATCAAATACAGGGTGGTGTGTCAGTGGCTCATCGGTGAGGATCCTTGCACCAAGGGAGTAATTGAGATGGTCGGTAAAAAAGGGGAGCAAGGCTTAGACAACCATCCACACGAGTTCCTGGATGCTGTCCAATTATACCCGGCAGCCTCTGCTACCTCCTGAACTCCAATTATAGCCGGCAAAGCTTGGCTGGCCAGAGAACCTGTCACCCCCTTCCTCTCTCTTTCTATCCTTCCAACAAATGGCAGAAAGAAACGACAAAGTCAAAGACAATATGTAACGTCCTCTGGTGCTCCAGAGTGTCTCCGTGTGTATGTGTGCAGGACAGAGACCGAAAAAGATGTTTGCAGCACACCTCCAACAACTGCTGCCGCAGCATTAAACACTTTTAAAGTAAAATGCTGGGACTTTAACTGTCAATACAGACACAAAATTCAGACAACGCAAGGTACAGTGGAAAGCAACTCATTTAAAATCCAGTCAAAAATATCGAATCCTGGTAGCACATCTTAAAACAAATCAGCCATATGATAAAAGACCGTCTGAACTATGGGGAAAAAAAGATGTTCTCTATGTGCAGCTTTACATAGGACTGTCGATATAAATAGAATCTAATTCATGAAAAGAAAATGTAGAATCAGAAGATGTACACATATGTGAAACAACACTGAAACCTCTGGATGCTTTCAGGATATGAAATTGTCCACAAGAGCAGAGAATGCAGCCCGCATAATTAGTGTAATGGGAGGAGATTCAAAATGTCATTTTCTTTTGGACAATCGTGGACATGTCATACTCCATTTTATGGGGTGATTTATGGCATGTTGCATCCATAACATCCTTAAAAGCACCACTAAAAATTTAAATACATAATATTCAGGCTACCATTCGGATAATGTTTTTCCAACAAAGGCAACCACATTCTCTGCCTTGAAATGGCATTTTTCAGTAAGTACTTTCTTCTCACATACAAGTGAATGTCCACATTTATATTATCCACAATAGAAATAACCAACAATGTCAACAATTTTACTCCAATTTTGATTGGAAAGTAATCATTTCATATATCTTTTGAATACTTGATTTATGAACCAATATTCAAAATGGTGCAACTTCTTAAAACGTCCAGACAATATGAACAGGCTGCAGCTGTGCTCTTCATAGATAATGCTGAGATGTGCTGAAACTAGCAGGCTGCCGTCACGCTGGATGCTGTGGAGTAAAAGTCCGAATGGCGCCAATTGTGCTGTTTTGCACCACACTGTGGAACAAAGCCAACAACATCCACAGAGTGCTAAAACTGTAATGGCCCCGCTCCACATGTTTTCACATGTAAATGAGCAGTTCATGAACAGCTTTATATGCCAGTGCACCCTGAGGAATGTTGGAGGGAATAAATCAAAATTACATGGCAACCCACTAATGTAATATTGTACCAATAGCATTTAAAATTAATAAAAAAGTTTCTTCATTAGTGTGTTGTTCCCCTTTCACAAACAATGGTCATTGTTCATCATTTCCCTGCTTACTCCCCTAGCTTTGTTTTTTCTTTTTGAAAGAGAAAAGTTAAGAGCGTTTCCCTGGAGACCGGGGACATTTTTATCAAATGTAACCAATCATTTGTTTTTGATTTGCTGTAATATTGTTTGGTGTATAACGTATTTTTTACTCTCCCATTGTGAGTTTCATTTCTCCTATGGGACTTACGGCGAACACTGTGATTGATGCATCCACTTTCCAGACTATGCTTATGCCTAAAGCAGCTCTCCATAGACACTATTCTCTGCTATCAACACAAACGAGTGTGGTATTTCATTGTATTCAGGCATACTTCTAAACAGATCGTAAAAGGAACTGATGGGGCTGATCTCGAATTTGTGTGAGGTAATGTTTAATAAAGCTCTGACTACAATAAGTACCTTTGAGCAAGGTTATTATAGTAATAGTCAAAATGCTCAGAGACCTGTGACCAGTTTAACAGTATCACTTTTGAGTAACTTTTTTGCTTTTGTATGTGTGTGTGTGTGTGTGTGCGTATGTGTTTGGTTGTGGGATATGAAAATCTTTATGACTTCTCACATAATTCTGCAAATGTGAGCAGCACTTAGTATTGTAGCTCAGATGTGCTGGACGGCCTCAGAATGGATTCAGCACTTTGGACAGCTCCACTGAGCTGTGCTGGGTCATTTCCTCTTAAGTACCAGTGACTTTGGCTAACTTTTCCCTTCTATCATCAACTGACCACATTCAGCAGCTTTCTACAAGCTTAAAGTCTTTCAGGAAAAGTGCAGATTTCAACTCCTCCATGTATCTACACACAAGGCAGTTAGTTGCGATCATGTGGTAGAAACAGCAGTACACAGCTCCAGAAACATGCAACTCCTTATAACCATGCTTCGCCATCATTGCTGTTTACCATAAACAAAAGAAACAAACCAATTAAAATTTGTGCTAATAACTCAAAACAGGTTTCTTGAGGCTCTTAAGGAGGTCATTTTATCAAAAAAAGAGCATCTCTTTAGGAGAGCATAAATTGCTAGGTAATTTTTTCTATCAACAGGAAAGCTCTCAGACAAAAAAACTAAACAAAACAATTCTAATTTCATTGTTTCACATTCAACCTAGTACACTGATGAATCCAGCTTTGCATTCAAATGAATTGAAGGCCTCTGTTTCAGCCTCTAGGGTTACCTGAAGCATGTCTCCAGTGAAAAAGAAAAACAGGCTGATTTAAGAGTGGTGTTACAACATAAGTGGTAGGAATGCTGCAGTTTTATACATTTCAATGTCCCCAAGCTGAGAACCTTTTTTTTTTTTAGAAAGGGTTTTGTTTTCACTCCTTATTTGTTAAAAAAATAACAACTTGTGAGACAGGTTTTGTGTTATTGTATTTGGAAAGTTTGATATATTGCACCTATTTTCTTCTGAAAATGGGAACAAACCAGTAATTGATCCACATCCTCTCTCACACGCAGCCATGTGGAGGCTGCTTGTGCCTGGAAGCAGAAGTAATATTACATAAGATTAAACTTACAGTACACGATTATTAGTACTGACACCAATGTTCCTGAAGAAGCCCACAGCAGGCTTTGCAGCACCAACTTTGTGTCACATTCAGTAATGAATTCCTTATAATTACTATAAAGTGTTTTCCCCAACTTGGCCCTTGAGTGAGTTCCTGCACAAACTGGTCAGTTAATTCTGTGGAGTTGCTCATATTCTTTAAAATCCCTTTTTTTCTATTTGCGCAACCTAGTTACATTTTCCCATTTTAAACCAAGGAGGATACATTTATCATTGTTTCAAAAATAGCAAAACAATGAAACAATGCAGCTTTTCTTGTGTTGAATAAGCACAAAAAATGCTAAGAAATATCTGGTCATAGTTTAAGAGACATAGTTCATACAGATGGTTAACCAAGACTTTGTTATTGTTATTGTTATTGTTATTTTAACGCCTTAACTGACAAAAATTAAGTCAAATGATACGAAAAAAACCTCATTGATGTCATATTGACTTTTAAAATCAGGATTAATGCTGCAGCATCCTGTGTGGCTTCACAGTTTGAAATCTCCGTAGGAGGACATTATACAGGCAGGAAACACACAGATAGAAAGTGGGGCTGTTTTCCAGCCAGGGGAAGTGACTGCATATCTGGCACTCAGGCTGCATATCACACCAGTAGTTAAGAGAGAGTAGCCAACAAACACCCTGAGATACTGAAGTAAAAGTACAGCCCGCCAGGTATAATTCATAAGTGCAATGCAGATTTCCATTTTGCAACAGAAATTTAAATGCACTTTATCAAACCCACTCTGCTTGATGAGCAAAGTCATTTCATCACACACCAAAACAACTCGACATTTTTTCCTTCATCATTTCATCATGACGTTTAAGATAAATTCTGAGTTGCTCTTGTGAATGGCGAGCACAATATGTAATTAAAATGAAGGTTGGAAAAACCTTATACTCAACAAATTTGAACTCAAAGTGTGCCAATCTTTGGCTTCCTTTGCGTCTTTAATCATTGGCTTCTTTGGCATCTTCTTCTATAAATTTGCGACCAACACTATCGGTCTATAAAAAAGGAAACTGTCCAAACAGCTTTTGTTTTCAGCGGTGGGGTGCACTGGATCACAGGGGTGAAAATGTTTGCAGGGGGTGCTTAAGGGCCTTCTCAGGGGACCACGAGGTTATATCTACAAATCATGTTATCACGCTGCATTTTCAGAAAGTGTCAGCAGAGCGCTCATTGTTTCTGGTATTTGCAGACCCAGCTTCACAGCCAGAAATCCCAGCAGGAGTCGAAGTGCTTGCTCTGCCAACTTGCATATTTCTACTCACAACCTGGACAGCAGCCCAATTGTGCATCTTAAATTCCGTGTTTTTGTCAGTGCCCATTAGTAAATAATGATCTCATTTTTTTATTTTGGTTTCTTCTCCTAAAAACAGTCAACCAACTGTTGAGGATCTGGATTATGTTGTTTGCTATATATGCATATAAATGATGTCCTCTTTCCATCCACAAATTGAACTCTCTAACAGATATACAGGAAACAGACCACGGAGCTGGCTTGAAATGAGCATTGCACGCTGGATTATTTTTATAGCACAGAGACACAAAGATGAAAGATCCGCCAGGCATTTGTTTGATGTCAAATCCACTTCAGAAAGTTTTCTAATCCAAACTTTTCCCAAGACAAATCTTTGTTGTGTCATTTCTAACAAACCCACTTGCCTTCTAATGTGGGTGACATTATGGTTGCACTCTGCACAGTCACACAGGTGGGTTGTTGTCCTGTGCAGTGGAAGCTTGCTTCCTGCGACCTTTTTCCCCGCCTTACCGTTAATGTTTACCCTTTAATGCGCTGCGGTTGCTGTCAGCAGAGGACAAATGAGACCAGCTCTGTAGTCTAAAGCACCGCCATTCAGCTCAAACTAAAATATCAAATAACGTTTTTCCTTAGGGGGATAACTTAATAAACCTTATTTTATGGTAAAAGCATGTATATTCATCTGCTTCAAAAGCTCTGCACACTTCCTGTTTTTCATTTTTACCATGAAGGTATGAATATATACACTGTTAAAAAATTAGAAAATCCATATCTTGTGTGGTATTTTCTTGACTTACGTACCCTATTTGGCCAACATTTTACCATTATTACTTACTGAAAGGAACACCTCTGTTTCTAAGTAGTGGACAAACTACAAGGGCACAACAGTCGGACCTTTCAGGGTACCACCCCAGTGATAATTTTTTGGACCCCTAAAAACACAATTAGCTCCCGTCAAAAAGTATTTATGTTCCAAATTTCAAGCAGACAGGTGAGTCTTTCCACAATTAATCTTCTGCAAGAGATGTCTTCTGGAGATGTTTCAGTGTAGAAAAGGAGACAACGTGTCATGTTTGAGAGGTAAACATCACAACTGAAGATATTTTGCGTTGTGTTGTGTTTTTAATGCCCATGGAGAAAACTTCTATCCACAGAGATTTGCAACACAAAGTCACAAAGTATGACAGAAGATTCTCAGTTTTATCATACTAGCAGATCAATGACCATCTGCGGTAAAAAATGTTGGACTTTGGAGACTACTAAAAACCCGTTAGCTAGGGTTGCCGTCATCCAGGAAAAAACAGTAATAAACCAGGACTGTAAAACCGGTATCAACACTCTCAGATGAAAGATACTAAAAGTTTAAAATATATTCTTATATTGTTCTATTATTTATATATCATCAATTTATGTATAACCATCAAATATAGTAACATCTTATTTTCCATGCGAGCTGTGTACGGCACCGTGACACACGTTTGTCTCTCTCGCACAAACAAGTAACATTACTCCACTCTTAAAGCACACACAATGGATAAATTATTGATCATGTTCTGGAGAAAACATTGTGAAATAACATTGTTACCGACTGTGTTTTTGCTGGATTTTGCAGCTTCTCACACTATTTTAGACTTGAGATGTTTAACCCAGAAAAAAACACTCAGAAACTTTCCAAACGAACTGCTTTTTCCCCTGTGGCAATCACTCTGTCCCTTCACCTCCACCTCAGGAACAGACAAAATACCTCTGCACCTAAATTTGGAGGTGTTAATTAAACCCAGTTTGAGTTGACATTATCTCCATATGCCAAAGAGAGACAGATATGTTTTACCCCTGACAAGAATGTAAAGGTGAGGTGTAGAGTGTTTGAGTCTCTTCAGTTCACATTTCTGACATTCATTTAAATTTGTTCCTCTGGTTTTTGAAAAACAAGCAACAGCAGTATTTTGTAGCTAAATTAATATCTTAAGAATCATATCATTTTATTCAAGTTCAGTGTGAAGAACTTGTGGCATCATTTCATGAGGAAATATTTAATTGCCTCACATATACTAGATCTAGGGAAAGTCTGAATAAGTCTGTTTTTGTATGTTTTGGTTAATACATTTGGGCTGAGCACCTCAAAAGAACTCCGGGGTTTGTGTGGCCAGTTTGCAAGTCTTAGAAATCGAAAAATATGTGGAAAGCACAAATATGAGGCATATAAAACCAAAAAGCAATTGATCTCATGGGGTGCTTAAAATTCACTGTTGCCCCTTGAAAAAATGACATTGCAAGAGTTATAAAAGAGCAACTGGTCAGGCCATTGATCAAAATCTGGGCAGAAATGTGTAGTTTGAGTTGGGGTCGGGAGGCCTTTAGACGTCTGAGCTCTTGTCTGAGAGTCAACACAAGATACGGGAGAATGGTTTCTTAAAAAAAAACAGTTTTCATTCATGAAGCACCAACAAAATCCTTCAGTGCACCTGATGAAGCAGCCAAAACAAGTGTCATGGATGAGCCTAAACAACTATGACAACGGGACAAGCCTAACAAATTAAGACAGAACATGTCAATTAGGTTTAATAATACAAAATCTGCCATTCAGACCTGAATGTATAGTTCGATACATCAAAAAGAAATGTTGTTGCAGATGTGACACATTACACAAGTATTATAAATATAATTTTCATTGTATACAGTGGATCAAAGCAATGTGTGATAATTTTGTCTTTTCCATTTAAAAAATGTATGGTCAACCTATTCTTCATCTTTATCCATTGGCAAATGAAGATAAAGATAAAATTCGTGGGGTACAAGACCTGAAAATAAGTTTTGTCATACTAATGTTTAATTTCTTGTAATTATATTTTCATTTATAACCCATAAAAATTAAACAAGATGTAAAGAAATGGCTATATTGATGACACAAGGAGAAGTTTAAACCACCTCCACTAAAGATGGAGAAAGAATCTGGAGGAGCGAATGAGCTATGACTTTATGGCCCATTTCCACCATCTCACTCCCCATTTTACACCTTGTAAACAACCAAATGGTCAACAGAGAGTAAATCCTCTGAAGTCGTCCTAACGTTTTACAGAGAATGCTGCGCTGGCTTCTTTTTCCTTTTTTTTTTATTTTTTTAGAAAAACTGCTCACAGATAAAAATCCACGCTCAGCCTTTCAGCTCGACCAATTTATGTGCCAACAGGAAGACAGTAAATTGGAAAATGATGTTGAGAGACTCATGGCACCTCCATTTCCAACACTTTATGACATGGTGGTGACTAACCATTGTCCAGTTCTTATGGACACTATCTTGTGGCACCAGTGTTTTGCATCATTTGGCATACAGCAAGTCTTTTAATGATAGTTTATTAATATTTCAGAGCACATATAATAACAGTAATGATAAACAATAAGGTTCAAAGTGGCACTGACAATAGAGGTAACAAAAGAATAATTTTCAATGTGGCTGTCTCCAATTGAAAACTGTCTTTGTATATTTCTAGCCACATCTATGATTTTTATTTTATTTTCTCTATAATCCACAATTACTAACTAATTTTAGCCAAGAATAGATGCAGATGCTATACAGCCATCCACCATGTAGCTCTCTGTTTTCTGTGGCATTAGCCTGCACTTTGTATCATTTTCTCATTTAATTTATTTATTTTCTGTATTCCAAGTTCTATGACAAATTGCAAACAAGTTAGGTGATGCAGCATCTTTGAACTACATTGTCCTAAAGCTCATTTTCCGGTCATTTTCCGGGCAAATATTTTTATTCATCATTGTATTATGTTCCTTCTAAAAAGGGATTAAATGTTTGTAAACCCCCAATACAATAAAGACTTCCTGCACATTAAGGAGGTCTCATATTAACCAGAACTGATTAAAAAACATAATTAAGTTGTCACTGTAGAAAAACATGTGGTTCTGTAGGCCAAATTTTCAAAGACAGTTTCATCTTTCGCAGATCAAGATAAGCAGAACCCCATGTGGTCCATTTATCTTTGGAAAGGATCTGAATTATAAGGAAGTAGCAGGAAAATGAAAGTTTCAAAAGCAGTAGAGAGTGCTCAACATAGTCGGAAAAGTTGGATAAAGATTACAAAGAGCTGAAATTACTCTTTGAGCGGTATAAGAAAGCTGAGATCATCTGAATAAAAAAATCCCAGTATAATGATTAAACCAAAAGGAGATAATCAGTGCAGACGGCTCAGTTCATTCTGTGAAGCAATCAGCGTCTGGTTAAAATAATCTGTCAGCTGAAGCGAACAAGTGAAGAAGAAGAAAAAGAAGAAGAAGAAGCAGAAAAGGAAGAAGAAGAAACCTGCAGCTTGCATAAAGCTGAGCATAAAAACAACTAAATGATTTTTTTCCCTAGCAATAACAGACACTTCACAGCATACAAATTGGCAGGAAATTAAGCTTGAGGCAAAAAAAAAATGAGAATACAGTTCCCATTGACATCTTGAAGTGGTGCACTAATGCTTATTTAGTCATCCATAAACCAGCTTTTTGTCACAGCGGAAATAAACAGCAGCTCTGCTGCCGACGGCTCTGCCGGAGTATGAGAAGTTTAATTCCTAAACATTAACCTGCTTCCTCTTTGATCACAGCCTCTGACTGATCTGTAGCAGACAGACGCCATCTTTTCACAAACAAATGACTCACGGAGCTTGGTCTCTCGTCACCAAAGCCCTGCCTTGAGGCTGGATACTGAAATAAAACCTTCAAGGTAGGGAAAAAACAGCAGTATAACTCTGCTGCAGCTGGATCATCCGAATCCTCTCATGCTGGTCAGTCAACTCTATGTAGATAGTATGCTATTCCAAAAACTTGCACCAATTCACAATGGAACTTATTGATGGATTAAACATTAAAACTAACCTGATGGAAGCTTTAGGTTACACTGGAATGCACTCTAGACACTCACAGTGTGAAACAGTGTGTACCTTTCAGTACAGGTAACGGAAAATGTTCTCTTTGCTACTTTCTGGGTCACATTCAGGTCTATATATTGACAGAAAAAGAGCCAAAGTGTATCTGACTTAATGTAATATAATATATTAACTGGCATGAAGGCTGATGTGTCAAAAAAGTTCATTAATTAATATGCATAATGTATGTATCTATTTTAACCTGCATGACAAAAAATTATAAGAATATTATTCTTTGCCTGAGGAAGGAAAAGTTCATTTGACAAATATTAGAAGCAGTTGAGGATAAATGTTTGATTGTCTTGGTATAAAAAATGTTCACCATGAAAGAAAATATCCTTTATGGTTTTCATCTTAAAGAAAATCGCTAATTCCTTCCTTTGCCTAATATGACCCTAATAAGATCACAGATCTTTAGGGACCAGTTAGCCATAGCACAAAGTCTCAATCCAAGATCCAATGTAGATGAAAAAGAAATGCAGGAATTAATGGCTGTAGATGTAGATGTAGATGACTTCTGAGAAACCACCTCAGCTATCGCCTCATCCTCCAGTAGACGTAAGGGAAAATGTTCTAAAGCCATCCAGTGATTCCAACATGTGATCCAGAGGGATTCTAAATTAAGCCTCAGAAATATCTTGAAGCAACCTCAGCATGTGTGGCCTCTGCTTTACACTTAACCCCAAATGGTGGCTGCACAGTGGTACTGTAAAGTTAGCTAAGCTCAAAATAAACATTCTTTTTTCTTGTGTCTTATTTCAAAGTGTAGACACAACCCGAAAGACTTGAATATTCAGAGCACAAAGCAAAATATGTCCGCGCACGCAATAAAACATTGACTGTTGAGGACTGCGGTCAGAAGTCACATGCACAGATGACAGGCTCTGCCAAACTCATGCTCTTCCTCTCTCTCTGTCTCTCTCTCTCTCTCTCTCTCTCTCTCTCTCTCTCTCGTCTTTACCCATTCCCGCTCTCATCCATTCTCTAAATATCCTCCACCGTCCCATTACTGACCCTCAAAGACGGAGTGCCCTGCTGCGTCTGTCTGCCATTGTCTTCCAGGACCAGAATACCAATGGCAAACAGCTCTAAGCAATCAATTCCTTCGAGATAGATCCACTGTGCGCCTGACATCCACCTCCCTGATTATTGTCTCAGAATGCAGGCCGATCGATAGCAGCCACCAACTCGCCTCACCACCGCAGAAACACTTGCAGCACACTTACTGTTCTGCGTTTTTCAAAGGGCTTCCAGCCTTATCGAACGGTCAAAAAACTTCAATGCTTCCTCAGAAGGATTTTCATCACATTTTGTAGACGAAGTTGTTTAAAGGGGTCAAATTTCCTGTGCAGTAATGCAGAAAATAGCCGAACACTCATTTAAAGGCAAATAAGAAAGCAAAGAGCGTAGGAATTTTTAACTTTCTTGGCAGATGTTGAAAGTTGGCAGCAGGACATCATCCAGCCGGCATTCACGATGCAAACACGTATTGAACGCCTAAAGCAGTCTCTGCCTGGAGTTATACGTCCTCTGACACCATTTGAAGACTTCCTTCAGATAGAATTAATCAAACACGTTTTCACTGTATGTTATCTGTGACTAAGCAGATCAGAAGTCCTGGTTGCGTCTAACTGCAGGTGCAATTCATTATTCCATGGAGCCAGCTGTGGAACATAGTCATTTACTCAAGGAGAATCTTTGTTGTCCGGATTCGTCAGCAAAAATTACATAATGGAAGCCTCTGAAGGCTACCTGTCCTGAACTCACTGACATTTTTTTTGTAAAGTGTTCCAAATATTCAGTATTTTAAGTTTTAGCAGCTAAAACACGTGTGTTAATTTTTTTCATCTCCAAAAAATTATCTGCAACAGGTTTTTCATATATGTACATGTTTGATGTGGCACTTTTAAAATAAATGACTTGTAGTTGTTTTATCAATGTTTGAAAAAAAAGCAGAAATGATTAAGAAAGTATTTATAACTGAGGGGAAAAAATGTGAGTTAAAGTCAAGACTTCTTCTTTCTTGTTTTTTTTGTTTTTTTTGTTAAGACTGCTTCAAACTTTTAGAATTGACCTTTTTTATTTCTTTACATTTTGCTAAAACTGTCAAATCTGGGAGGGAAATGAAGTGACGGAGAAAAGCAAAGGAGAGAAAACTTAGACTGTAAAAGGACGTTGGTGCATTACCGGTTAATAAACAAGCCAGTGTTGTGGAGAAATATTGTCCCCTGTGTAACCTCCTTCTCCATTTTTGGTCCATTTATTAAAGAAATTCAGTCATAAATGCATTCAGCAATCCACTCATTTTATGGCACCATATTCCGTGGGTTTTATGAGCCGCTATATTTATAATAAAGTTATTTTATAACGTGGAAACTCATTAAAAACATATATTTTTTTAAACTGTAGTGGGGAGAGTGTGTGCTTGACCACATCACCCTGAAACTAGTTTTCAGTTAGACTATATGGCTTCTCATTAAAGCCATAATTTCAGCCTCAAGTTCTCAGTTAACATGAATCAGAAAATCAAAGAAGAGGTTACACTGGGTGTGGAAAAGCAAACATATTCTTTGCGTCACAACTTTTTTTGTTTTTAATTAAAAATTGTCTTTATATTTCTGACTATTTGAAGAAGAAAAAGCACATCTATTATCACTTGAATAAAACTACTCCCACTCTAAAACTGTAATCATGAAAAGGAAAACATGCTGGTTCTGTTGTACTGCCTTTTATATATCAGATTTATCTGTAAAGGTAAGGGAACCTCTTACATTTCATTCTGCATAAAATGCAAGCCTTTATCATTGGGCCGATATCTTAAACTTCTCTCTTATTAAAAAACAAGGTATTTTCCTCTTTGCAGCCCTCCTCCCTATCCCCGCTTAGTTGTGATTTGGCAGCTCAAATGTTTTAAGTATTAGTCAAACCCTACCTGCCACCTGTTGGAAGCCACAGCTGCTGCCAGAATCAAAAGGTTAATCAAAAGGTTAATGATCTCCAGATACCTATTGCTACAGAAAGGTTGTATTTTCCATTCATTTGAATACTGTCACTGTCAAGCATGTGGATACATTAACTGTGTAGCACAATGTCAAGCGCTTTGGTGACCTTTCTAAAATGTGTGAAAAGTCAAAGCTTAGCGTCAAAATATGTCATTATTAGAAAACCTAAAATCTGAGCTGTACAGTTTGTGGATAGATAGCTTTTTAACATCTCCATTTTGTCTTGTAATTACACGTTCTGCATACTGCTTACCTAAAGGTGCCCATCAGTTGACACGGAAAGCAACGTTATGTGTGTGTTTATGCTCGGCATGAATGAGCATGACCATGTTTGTGTGTGCAGAAGCGTGAAGGGGACCGGAAAGGCCTATGAGGCCCAGAGTGTATTAACTGGTGATATGTGGCTAGGTGAAAGAACACCCTCCAAATCGTTGTTTTAACAGGAGTGAGCAGCTGCCCGGAGGACACTGAGAACCAACAGACCCGGCAGACCAGCGGTGTCCAAACATTTCTCACTTTGTAACCATCCAAGCTAAATAACCCTCCGCCGAGCACTGCTGAATAATTGCATTTGTCCCCGCGTGAAGCCTGCCAGGAGAACAAAACATTTATAATGACTCCAGCAGGGCAACAACACACCTCCAAGCAGCAGCGAGCTCAGATCATGTTGTTTGTCTCTGGGGAGCAACTAAACAGACAAGTTCGGCTTTACACCTCACTCAATGCTGCACAAAAAGTTGATGTATTGAATGAATAACCGTTTGGCCAGCTGACAAACGCCTTGAGACGCTGAATTCTGTACATAAACATGGAGAGTTTAACAGTGGCAATATCTTTACTTAGATAAAAAGAAAGGGAAAACTAAACGTGTGCACCAAATGCGATAAGACAGCAATTCCAAATTGACTAATTTATTCTTCGCACATCTTAAAAAGGTGGGGTGTATATTTTAGGCACTTGCTGCTTCAAAACTAACTAACTGAACATCCTTAATTTTCTCCTGCTCTTTACAGCATGCAGCATAAAATAGACGTGCAGCAAATATGTGAAGAAGCATTAAAAGGCACTTCCCAGGGGAAGTTTGTGGCTAATTTGTTTTGAGAACCTGTGGAAATATGGTGGTGCAACACAGCCAGAAGTTTTGCAAAAAAGACTTTAGAATCAAAAGTTCTTTTTATCCAACTCCTGACCAATGACTGCACATTTTGCCACATATCACACACACCTCAGCATGACTCATTTTGTATTTGTTGGTGCTTCACAGTTGCATTTCATCCGTTCAAGAAACTCTGACACTCACATGAATTACCTATTTAAATATGAATGTCTTGAAAATCACTGAGTAATTGCATTAAATAAACATGAATGTTTCATCCACCAAAAGTAATCAGGATCCTGATTTTGGCTGTAAATGAGAAGGCCTGATATAGGTTGAGAGATTAAAGGAATTCATAGTGCATCAATGTTTGATAAATGGGGTCAAATTTGAATCCGCCGAACAGAAAATAATCAGATACACAGGACAGGCGCAAAGATGACTGAACTACAGGATGTAGAAAAGCTGCGGAGCTCAATAGATTTCATGTCATTCATTCAAATAACAGCTAAATGTAGTGCTTGCAAAACACAAGTTCACTCACAATATTTGATTTGATATGTCAGGGGGCCCTGAATAAGCAAAAGTTTTCGACCCATTTGGGATATGAACTTGTTGGCTGAAACCTTAAACTTCATTCACCGAGTTTATGTTTTCTTTTAAAATTCTCATAAAATTCATTCCACTCTTTCGACCCCTGAACCCTAACTGCTTGCATCCAAGCATGCTAGTTTGATTAAGATAATTACTTTGTTCCGTTGAGTTATTTTCCTCTTCTCAGCAAACCCTTTTCCTTCTCCACTATGCTCACTAAACTGAAGCCATATACGCTGTGCTGCATAATGTTTATTGGGAAACAAAACATGTAACCTTTATATATGATTTAAAGGGAAACTTTGTTGTACTGTTGGTGCATTACAGAAAACAGGGTTTCACAGAGGAGAGAGGGAAAAAGTTACCCCACCTGATTACCAATCCATCAAAAGGTAAAAACAATAGCAGGAGACTTTAAATTGTCCTAAAAAAATGGGATGCCATCTCCAGTAGGAGCAGCTAATAACGTTGTCATCTACCCAGAAACCAAAGCACTGCCTGAAACTAAGTTTCAGAGAAATAACAAAAGGTACCGAGATCAGAATTCAGTGGTCCTCTGATAGTATTTTTCTCACAAACTCATATTAGGAGCTTTAAATTGGGTTTAATGTTTTCAGTGTGAGGCAGACAACATTGTTCCACCCCACGCCAAAAAAACCGTAGCTCCAAGCAGACAAGATATTTACTGCTTTCATTTTGGTTGAGACAGCAGCTTATTGCTCATTGTGTTCCATTATTACTGCTTCCAACTGGGGCTAATTTATTTAGATTAAACAGCACTGTTGTTCCTTTAATGCCTTGTGAAATCAGAGAGAAAATATCTTTTTGTCTGAGGTTGGAGGATGAACAGAATATTGCTAGGGAATCTTTTTTATGAAGTTGCTGGAATGAAGCATTGCAGACTAGAATCCAAAATTGCAGAAGAAAAGGGCCTGGGATTTTCTTGTGTCAATTCTTTATGTGCACAATACAACCTCATTTATGGAAAAGGTTGTTACAGTGTAAAATGAGGCAGGGGGTAAAAACAGGTCACAATTATTTGCCAATTATTAGGAGAAGGAGTCTCTCTGTACCACTGATTCTGAACCACTGGCTGGGAGTTCCTGTACAGTTATTGCATTGACTGGTGCAAATTAACCCAATGCCCTTTGACTGTACTGTTAAGTTAATTGACATCTAATTAAAATACTTTAATGCCACAATATGGATTTATTATTATTTTTTGTTTGGATGAAATGTCTGATGTGATACAAACATTGCATCATTTTTCCCACTGTTTTGTGACCCTGTCTGATATTGTTTTGATGCATCTTTTTCCAAAAGAACACTTTGACATGTCAGAGAGTGAAACAGCATCTGAGGTTATCCTGCAGTTTTTGGAACAAGTTGTCAATAGATTCTTTGGGTCATGTAGGTTTGTTGTTGGGGTGGTTGAATCGGAAGACAGCACATCTGATAATAATTGGGATGGTTGGAGCAGCTCAGACTCTTTCTCTTATTTTCCAGTGGTTGCAGCGTCCACCTCTGTCCTGCTCAGTGAAGCTGAAGGCACGTGTGACGAATCAGCCAAAGTGTTTACAGTATTTGAAAGTGTCAAGCTTAGATCCACCTGAAAGCCAGGATGCATGCTTTTGTGGCTATGTTTCTAAAACAAAGTCGGGTTTGGATTTAACCAACCCTGGTTTCATCAAATTTCTTCCTCCTCCTTTTTCTCTAGTCTGCTTCACTGTATTTTATTTCAAGTGCCTCACTGTGGGTGAAGTGCAATGAATCTGACACTGTCTGAATAAATAAAATCCATGTACTGTCACCGGATGGACAACAAAGCAGGACTCATTTCTAAGACTTCTTTTATCTCTGATTTTCTTCCCCAGTCTGTGTCTAAACATAAGAAACAGCACATGAATATAATCCCTTAGACCCAGGAGCAGCACACACAGCGCAGGAGGGGATTATTGATTCTTTGTCATGAATAGGTAATGGCAGGGATGCATCTCACTCCAAAACAAAATACTTTTTCCCTCTCTTAAATTTCATAGCCTTTTACTAAGGATTGTAGCCAGCTCGAGGTGTAAATGTCCTCTGCAGCTTCTCAAAAAAAGTAAAACTCCTAATGACTTGTTTGAAAAATGGCTTCAATTTAGATTCCCATTGCAAGGCTTCAGCATATTTTCTAATTAAATAACACCCTCTTTTTTCATGGCTAATTCTGTTTTTAACAAGGTCATTTTTTGGGACCTAGTATCACGATGGGGGCATTTGTTGAATATGGTAGGAGATTAAAATGAAAAACTGAGCAAGATTCACCAAACTTTTTGTACTTTTTGTGTACAAAAAAGAATGGGCACAAAAGAGGTAGATATGTTCTCAAGCGTTCTTTTCAAAAGATTTATAAAACCGTGTATCTCAGTCATCAAAAAAGGCACAAATGCCTGAAACTGATTTCCATTTTGATAATGAAGAAATGCAAGCACATCCCCCACCAATCATTTGCACATTAAGACATCTTCTGCACCATAACAGAAAAGTAGGCAAAATTTAGCAAATGTTGACAGGGACTTTAGAGAAGAAGAGAAATTGGTATTTTATTCTATGGTAAACAAAAATTGGAGGGTAATGAACAGATTAAATGGACAGTCTGTGGCTCTTTGCTTTACATGTCCACATCAGCACACTGTCCAATTCTGCGGTAATAGTCCAAATGAGCAAGCAGATATCTGGCGCTGTTTTATTTTTTAGATGTATTGTCAGTGTGTTCAAAGAATTGCCACTGACCCTGACCCCACTTCAGGAGAATGATTTGGCCAAGTTTGACTGTATGATGGGAACAGCATGAGCTTTGCTAATATGATTAAGCCTGTTAGCCTGTGTGCTGACCCTCAAGTACAGATGAAACATTACAGATTAAGTTTACATGCTCCCAACAACCCCTGACACCGATGCTGTGATGCTTTGCGGAATCTGTGTTTGGAGTTACACTCCTGGCAAATAATCTCTAATAACTTTGTTGTTAAAAGTACAAAAAATTAATGACATTACTTTTAAAAGTCAAAATATTAAACATTTTTATTTCATTCAGATTGTGTGAGTAAATATATGTATAGTGGAATAAATGAGAGCATCTGAGGTCTGGTCACAAGAGGGACATGCTGATGTTTTATCCTAAATGTGTCCTCTGTCTGACTTCAGGGCCACCCTGGGGCATACCTGCAGCACAGTCAACCTCTAAAAAGCAATAAACATCTTAAGCCATCATCCTGTTCCCACTTTAAGCTTGTTGCAGGCCATTTTCTGGGGAAAAATGTGTCAAGCGACGTGCAAAGTTTCTTTGAGAATACATGTACAGATGGCTTATGCAGAGAGGAGGCGCGACAAAGGTGTTGCTGCATGTTTTTCCCCCTTCTGTTGCCTCTGAGGACCATTATATAAGTGCTCAATTAAGGCTAAAGAGCATGGCTGGTCAATGTTTGCCATGGGGCAACACAAGAAGGGCTTTTATCTTTTACCTTTCACATTCAGGTATTTTTAACATTTTCAAAAGCACAGGTTTCCTTGTATGAGTGGCAGCTGATAAGGTAAGTGCTTGTCCATGTTGTTCTCTATACCTATTCACAGTGACACTCACAGGTGTTTCTACCTGCCATGAACTTTATGTACATCCTCCACTGAGGGATATACATAATCAATATACTGCAGAGCCTACTGATGATGTCTCACTTTTAAGGTATCCCAATAAACTTTATTTGTTTTTGCAGCATTTATTGATGCAGAAACAACACAAATTAAAACCCCAATGATGTCACTGGACAGACCTATGGCGGAGATCCGTGAAATAATATCACTAAATTTAAAAAAGGGAAAAAAGTAGAAAGAAGTGAAGTAATATCATAGCATCAGACCTCAGGCACTTCATATTTGTGGGTAAATTTGGTTGCCAAGGCAACAGAGTATCCAGCATTGCAGAAGTGTCTAAATACATTTTTGATGAGATTGTGCAAAATGGGGGGAAAAGAAGGTGAACGCAGAGCAGCGGTGTCACAGGGTTCTTGTTTAACGGCAAGAACACGAGCGCACAAGCAGTCCCCGCGTCCCACAACTTCAGACAGTCACCACAGCAGCCTGCTGCCGCTCTCTTTTAACCAAGCAGGAATAAAAAGCAATGTGAGGAGGAGGAAATCATTGAACTTGCTTGCAGTCTTCATGTTGGTAGCAAGCAGGGTAAAAAATCTAATGGCCTCTTATGGTGTGTTTGTCTGATATACTAATTTGTCTGTACACTGGAAGTGTAAATGGAATTGATCTTGTATTGACACATAAAATTGGTTCAAGCTCTTTTTTTTTTCCTGCTGCACACTCTGTCTCATATTAAAAATCGCATCAAAAGCTTCTGTGGCGGCAACTGCCTGTTGGCTTGCCATCAAACTGTGTGCAGCAATGGTGATGTTAATGTGAGGTAATGATGACTGTTGTGCACTTCAAAAGCTCAGTTTTGACTTCAAGGACTTTCTCCAAGAACTATGAACTTTTTAAGGGTCCTTTCCGTGTCCGCCAGTATTTCCACTGAACTGATTTAAAGTATAAAGGCTATATTTTACCCTCCAGGATGGAACTGTTTGCAGCTCTAAACTTTCCTGACTGGTCACTTAAACTGACCTTTTGGCCCTCCAAACAACACCGTGAAGTCATCTCACGGTCAGTCTTTGCAACTGCTCGAAATCTGCTTATTCTAAAGTGTACAGCACAGAGTGTTTGAGTTTAAACATCGCATTCACATTAAAACTCAGCCATTCACACCTACTTCAACCACAGAAAGAAAGACAGAGAAAGTGGCTGAGTGAGCGAGAGACCGAATGAGAGCGAGCAGCAATCATGAGCTCTCCTTAAGTGCCCACACATCAGCAAATCTCAAGAGGAAGGTACCAAAGTGCCATATTTTTGCGAGAATGTGGCTGCAGCACATTTCTTCTTTGCCAGTACGATCTGCTGACTCAGACCCTCTCTCCAGACAGATGTGCGGCAATCAGGACAGATGTTTTCATTTAACAATCAATGGACAGATTATCCTCTGCTGAAGACGCACAAGCAGTCGCATTGGGCCACAAGCGAAAGGTTCTTCCGGTTGAACCACGGGAAAAGAGGAAACATGAGTGACATTCTGACATCAAAGACCTCAGCTCCAACGGCTTCCAACTGGCTCAGAGTAACAAGATGAAAGATCACAGCAGCAGGATTTCAGACAAAGCTCCATGCCTCTCTCTATTCTGGCTTATCAAATATCCAATTTCCTCCGCTCTATTGATGAGCAAAGAACAGCTGTCAGATGGCTTCTTGCTCTGTGGCGAGACGTTTCTGCTTTGGCTTGTAATAGTCCCCAATATGATCCCCAGACCTACACAGCGCATTGAAGGCTTTATTCAGCTGCTGGATGATTAGCGACTTCAGCCCTCATCCCGCTCACATCACCTCCAGTATAAGAAACACTCCGCCAATAAATTGCATCAGGGATATGAAGATGTTTCCCAGTGGCAAAGATAAAGCTACTAATCCTTCCCTCACAAAAAGAAACTGAAACTGCAAGTTGATGCTGAAGGATAAGTATACAATATATGAGGGATCGACTTCGGGCTCTTCTGTGGTCACATGGCGTCCCACAGGGCCCATCCTTCACGTTCACAATTCAGGACAAGTTTCGGGGCTTTGATAAGTACCTCCAAGGCTCTCCAGTGTTTGCCTGTTTTCTCTGGATGGATGGCAGCCGCTTTTATCCACTTACTGCCCCAAACTTGCCCCACCTCTCCCCACCCACTGCTGTCCTGCATTTTCAGATCACACCTCTCCATTGCCGCCCTCTGTCCTCTCCTGCCTGCCTCCTCTTTCTCCTGGCCTGATTTTTTTGTCTCTGAGGTAATGGCCATGACACAGACGCTACACTACATAATGAATGTTATTTGCGAGCCCTGTTGTTTCCTTCATCTTCTTTAAGTCTGTTTGGACCGGGATTACCATTGGTCTTTGTGCTGGATACAGTTAGACTAATTTAGGCAATACAGCTCATCTCCCTCAAAATTCACTTCCTCCTCGTCTATAATATGATAAAAAAAATTATAATAAAAAATATATATTTTGTTTTCTTGCATATTTTCTAGAAAAACAACTTTCAGACATCTAAACATGCTGTTTTAAAAAGATAACTAAAGTCCTTAAATTAATCCCTGTGGAAACCTGTGTCTCTTCTGCTGCTCATCAACAGAAATCTACATTCATGGTGTGTTTTAACCCGTGTTTGGCTACTGGAGAAGAAAAAAAAAACCTAGTCAAATGTTCAAAAGTGAGTCGACTTTTGTAGACCAAGTTCATCAAAGGCAGTGAAATGAATGTTCTGAAAATCTATGCTCTGCAAAACAGCATTTTGGCTAAAAGGGGTTTCACATTTGTATGGCTTTTTAAAATTCCAACATACCGACCATTTGAATTGCGAAAAGCTGTCGCACACGCTCATAAATTGTAAGATCATAACATTTTCAACACTCTAAAAGTGTTACGTGCCAATGATTTCCTCAGCCAATTGTAACACGCATACCATTTTCAATGCATTACTCTGTCACAAACCTGACATCATACTACTATTACACATTTAAATACATCCAAAAAGATGCATGCATTGAATGAACAGTGATGGGTAATTAAAAATGTAATAGACACAAGATCATATAGACTCAGTGCAGTTATTACTATGGGTCCTTCTACAGCTGACCCACAGTACTAAATCTAAGGGGAAACCACTCTGTTCATCCTAAAAATCAGAGCGAACGAAATGCATTCTCTTCTGGATTACATCTTGACAGGTGAATTCCTAAATGATGAAGCAAAAGATTGTGGTGAAAGTCATTTTTGCACTTGCTGTCAGCCATTATTTTATGTAATCGGCCACTTCATATGAACAGTAAAAAAGACAAGTACAGAGTTCTGCCTGAGGGAGGACAGAACTTCAGAAAGTGATGCATCAGATAAGTGCTAGACTAGTTTTTGAAAAGTTATATCCACTGATACATTGCTGCTCTGCACTATCTTCTAAACAACATTTATCTTGAACAAGCCTTGGACTTAAAGTACATCAAAAAGTGTCCCCAAGAAATCATAGTGAGAACCAATAACGATCCGTTGACCATCTCATAAAATACCAATCTCAAAAAATAATTAACAGCAGAATAAATGGGGAAAAACAAGTAATTGAACCATTGTTATACAACAACATTTAAATAATTATGCTAAAATTATCTAGGACTTTTATTAAAATGACTAAGTAAGTACTGGCAATTTTAAGTGTGCAATATTCATGAAAACTCTAGATATAATCTTACATTAAAGTATTCAACATGAGAGTTGTACATTTTGAACACAAATCCAACAGCTATGAAAACATTTAAATTGACAAAAATGTAACCGATCAATAGAACTGGCTGTGTTATTGTATTGCACAGTGATTCATTTGCATCAGGGTTTTCCGGGGATGGATGGGAGCTGTCAATTAATGGGAAGAAAATAATTGACAGATTCACCTTGTGAATAATAAGTCAAACATATTTATTCCACAACATCACTTCTCTGTTCACAATAAAGTTCATCCCTTTTATACCTGCTACTCAGGGTAGGTAGAGTGTTAACAGGAAAAAATGTAATCAGATACTTTTGAGTTCTACCTAAGCAATCATAAACAAACAGAAAAAGAAAAAATGTGTACTCATTCTCCCCTTTTAGATATTTGCATATGACTTCATGATGACTGCTTTTAGTGTGTTTTTAAGATGTGTTTTTTTAACACAAAAGATACAAGTTCTAAAAATAGGTGCTGTGTTAAAAAGTTTGAGTGAGTGCTTTGAAGAGCAGCAGAGTGGTGGGTCATCCATATCTCAGAGGCCCAGTTTTCATAGTCTGGCCGAGGATTTGCCAGTCATATCTCTGTCAAAATAGAAAGTGATTTTTTCCCCATTCCCCAAAGGCAGATGTGATGACAAGTTTGGGCTTTACTTGAGAATTCCCCTGCAATCGTATCTGAGATACATCCACTGTTCTCTCTTTGGCTGCTTGTTTCGATTTTCATTTGGATGAAAAAAAAAGACACAATGGTACATCCCTTGATGTCACACGCACTCTTCCTTTCCACAAAAAGTGTCTGTCTACACGGTTGACAACTGCTTGGCTGAAATTCAAAGAGCAATACACCTTTGGAATTATAATCAACATACAGTGGACTTTTGTAAGGCCCAACCCAATATCGCCACTGGCTGATCAAATCAGAAAGATGACAGATGGAGTTTAAATGAGCGCACTGTCCCACCACACCCTACCTACTATGAATGTATGTCAAAAGGGGCAGCAGGGGAGTATTTTTAATCAACAGAAAGGGAATCCTGTTGTCAGCAAAAAGATAGAAAGAGAAAGACAAATTTTCAGATGTCAGATTTCAAACGCTAGCCAACATTTATTCAATTCTTAGAGAGGTAAACTCAGATTATCACACTGCAAATCAACCCAAAGCACTGACTTTCAGAGAAAACTTCTGTCACATACAGTGTGGAAGATTGACCACATTAATTACAATGACACTGGGTCAGTCACAGAGAAATAACTCTCAGATCAAACATTTCATTTTCATGTAGAAAGTTAATCTATGTATCATGAATGCATAGGTGAGCACAGTAACAAGACAGCTTGTTTACATTTGCATGCTGACTCAGTAACATGACGGTTATGGTGTCACAAACCTGCGGTTTATTTGTCACTGGAGTGTTTGGTTGACAGCAGATCAAGAAATGAAGATTTTCCTGAGGCCACCCATGATGTGCAATGAGTGTTTGTGCCAGTCATGATTCAGATCATGTCAAAGCGCAATTGGAGCGTGAGAGCGACAGAGAGCTCAGATGATTTGAGGGCTGAAAGGCATGATGGAAATGTCATCTACGGGAGGTAAGGAGGAAAATCGTTTTCCAACATGCAAAACCATTTCTGCTACTGCAACACAGCAAACTTCTCAGATACCGCTTTGCTCTGACCCTTAAAAGGTTGAATATCTTACTAAGCAATTTGAAATTGAATCATCTCCCCCAACTTGTCAATCACATGACTTAACTGAATGGTGCATCAATAATTTAGTCTCCTTTAAAATGTCTGTAGGATGCTGAGTATGATAAATTATCGCAATCTCATCAAAAATGTCTGCTATTTCCGAGAAGGAAGACGAACTTTGGAATAATTAAAAGTTATTGCGTCTTTATTATTGAAGAAGATTAGGCAAGGAGTGTTATTTGAGATCAAATACGACTTTGTTGAAATTTTGCAAGGAAGAGATGACAGAAGACTTTAATTGAGTCCATAGGATTTCAAACAGCAATATGAATATGAAGACATTAATAACGTCATCTGCACTCTTAACGACTAAACGAAGTGGGCCATAAAGGCCAGCCTGAAAGACAACCCTGTGCCTCTGCAACTTCAGAGACACAGGGAAGCTCAGCTTCAATGAAGATATCTGGGGGAATTTCATTAATATAATAAATTTCTCAGTATAAGTCGAGCACATGATTTGACAAGGAGACGGATGCTTATATCATGAGATATGGACCAACCACTCCTATAGCACAAGTAAGATATGTTGAAAAATTAAACAACTCTTAGAACAAAGTTTTGGCAACCACTTTTCATTAAGAGTCCAAATAGATGGGACATTTGTAACAGAAACTCTTTCAGTTTCAGTGGTTTTATTTTCATTTTCAGCATTCAAGCAACCTTAGATTTTGTTCTGAGAGAATTTACCGTGGTCACATAAGTTTTAGTGGTGAGCACAGGACTGAGGTCTTCTTACAGTTTTCTTCTCCTGTTCAACCCTCTCTGTTTTTCAGATTTTCACTTTAAACTCTCCAGCCCCATATGAAAGAAGACTTTGAATAAAATTGATTGAACTGACACAATATGTTGACTTGAAGATGAGCAGTTTCTTTTCTTTAAGTGTACATTGTTGTCATTTTGTGCTCAAGCTCATGCTTCCATCAGCCGCTTGAAATAAACTGAATTGTTGCATGAAAGAGCTCCTTTCACAAGTGCAGATCAGCGTGTGTGTATCTCAATCTGTTTGCATAACTTTATTTTGAGAGTCTTTGATTTCATATATAATAGTATATTGTGAATGCGCTGGCAGATTTCTATAAATATTTAAAAGTCTTATTGTACAGGTAGACATTCAGACATCTGTTTATGCACCAATAAATGCATATCAAATGCATAGCTTTTCACACATAATAGCAACTAAAGTTCCTGTTATAGATCCATACAGATGCCTCAAAATGGCACAGAGAATGTAGGCTAATCTGTTTACATGCATACCTGCAGAAATAAAGGATTGTTTAAATGTGGTGTGGTCCTTTAAATCCACGTGTCTGACAGTGAATAGGGATAGGAATAGGGAGCATGGTGCTTTTTTCTGTTGTACAATGACTGGGACTACAACCAAACGCTGTACAGTAGGGATTGGGTAGTGTCTATATCAAAGTTCTCTTTTCAACGTTTCTAAATTAAATGTTAATGATAGAAAATAAACGTGAGCAGAAAAGACTCATATGTTCTTAATAATTGTTTTAAGAAACACGGTAGGTGTGAATGTAGTTAGAACAAGAGAATTATGAAAAGTGAAAAATGATTGATTAATGTAAAGAACAATTACAATGAAATGATTGACATAACTGAAATAAACCCAGAGTCAGAATGTGACCTGAAATCTAAAGTTTTCACAAAATATTAGTTTAACCTCAGATCGACTTCTTTATGTTGTTTGAATCTTATAAAGTTTAAACCTCTTTATCTTTACTATGTACATATTTCTATCATTTGAAAAGGGGCACGGATGTGCTTACAAAGCTTACTATCACTATACAAAATAATCCAACTCCAAAGTGTAAATCAATTGTCATATAGATTTATTTCTACCGCATGGTATATTCATTCATCATAATTACTGTGATATTGGGAAACAAAGCTGTTTTTCAAATGTATCTGAGTTTTGAATAAATGTGAATCGTGGTGGATTTACAAAGTAGATTTGGTTTTTTGGTGAACTAAATCAGAAATTGTCATTATGTCCATAGAGGTCTTAATTATTGCTCAGACATTGTGACTTAACTGTTCTGTGCCTTTAAAATGGAAGGCAGCCACACCGGCAGTGGTTTACACTACTCTGAAATACAAAAACAATCATTTACAATGTCACAGTGAAATTTCTGTGGAGCGACACTTCAAACTCCCAATACACACAGTCAACACATCAGAAACTCATTACACGCTTATTACCAGGTAGTTAAGTAGTGCAGCGCATGAGTTCTGGAGCCTTCCGGAACAACTTGTCATGCTCAACAGTGAGCTGAAATGCCCGTTTCCCATGCACTGTGGATGCAAGTTGCCTTGTTTACAGCTGTCATTTATGGGAATGAAAACAATGCTGCAAATTACAGACAAAATCGGCATGTTTTGGATTTAAACTGCTAAATTGCCATGTAATACCAAAAATCAACACTTAAATAAACTTTAAATTGAGTGTAAAAAAGAGGTTTGGATTGGTTTTGCAGATGTTTCACTGGTCGGCTTTGTCATCATTTATGAGCAGTCATGAACACAGATTAAAAACCACCATCATCTCTAACCAACAGTAAAGTAAAGCTTCATTTGAGGCCACATTTTTTTGCAAATATGCAGGTCGGAATGGTGGCTCTAAAAAGTTTAAACGATCCCTGATGTAGATTTAAAGCCGCAGTTCCTGAACACAGGTCTCTACTCGGTCTGCGTTTCAGCGGACACTGTTGTAATGAGGCCCGGTGAGGCCTACAGGAGCATTTTCATTCTCCCAATAGTCCGCCCTGCCACTCTCCTTTGTTTTACTTATCCTTCCTTTGCAGATTCACGAGGCAAAGTTAAACTGACCGAACAGAGAAGGTTGCAGTTCACCAGTGCATATTCGGAAAAGACATCTCACATGAGAATCAGACTTCAGGATGTCAGTGTCACAGCATCAGTGGCTAGTGGTGAGGGGAATACAGATATGGGAGTCGATCATAATTTCCTGAGAGCTTGGATGTATTTATAAACTTTTATGCTTTTAGATGCAAGAGACATTGAATGTTGGAGCATGTTCAAAAAGCTAATCCGGTTTAAATCTAGGCAAGCAAAAACCAAAAACCAAGAGCCCACTCATTCATCTCTGCTTCTGAAATGAAACCAGAGTGTAAAGAAAAATAAAAAACAGTATAAGAGCTGGCATGCTGCCTCAAGGGGTATATCTTTAAAATCTTAATCTTTCAAAGAGAACCGTTTTTCTTAAACAAATTAAGTTATCGTGTAGAAAATGGAGGGTTGATCGGTAAACACACATACACACTGAGTAGACAGATTGATGTCATGCAATCAATATTTTACTAAGATTCTTTTTTTTTTTCTTTTTTTCAGCATTTGGTTTTATATTCCCCACACTCCAGTCAATCATTTCCGATTGACTAGATTGTGGTTTCTATAGTTTTTCAGTGCTATTCTTTTCTATTTCAGCCTTAGCCTTTGGTGACCCCTACAACGTTACATAATTTCAACAGAATATACTTAAACATCTAATAAGAATACAGCATAGGGGCATCTTCCACCATTTACTATGCAAACTACCTGCTGTGGGGCAGAAAACTTCAGGAAATCACATTTCTGGTTTATACAGGGATAAAATACTTTGAGGGTAATTTCCTTGCCTCATTTCTTTTGCAGCAAATGTCCCAGATTTTGTACAAGTCAATTTACCCATCATGTGTGCGACATGTGGTGCTTTAAAACTGTCTCATTTCCCGACTCAAACCGTCAAAAGGCAGAATCCAAGATGTCACGCTTTAAATAATTATACCTCAGAAGGTGGCGTGATGACTTTGTTGCTGTCAGTCAGGCTTACACTCTTTATATTCAAATGCTCATTTGTGCTGATCATTTTTGTTTTCCTGAATTTTTGTCAAGTAGTTACCATAGAAACACAAATGGGATGAATCCGTTTTGTCTTAATGAAGTCTGTTGACACCTTTGAGCGTCAAGTCAGTCGTGTGGCATGAGGAAGAGGCTGGCTTTTATAGATCTTCTCAAGCTCGCAGATGTCCACAGTTCCACAGACTGACGACTGATGCCATTTTTCATCATTTGCTCAATGTTTAACAAAGATTAACATAAAACCAGGGCCCTGATAAACACACAGTTAGCTGTTATGATATTAATTGTCTGATACATTTACCTGTACAGAGTTTGTCAACCCCTGCTTTCCACAAATAAACCAGAAACACCTCTAAAACATATGCAAAGTTAGGTTATTTGTATGATCAAACAGGGAAACTTTTTGAGATACTAAAAGGAAATATTTTGTTGGCGGCCAAATGGATTCTGAAGATGCTCTTATAGGGTCTTTAAGCTGGAAAAAAAAAGGTTAAAGAAAAATATCTGAAAGAAATGTCTTTGCATCACCTGGAAGTTAGAGCAGCCACAGATAACTGAAAATATTTTCACTGTGACATAAAAGATAGATTGATCACTTTCCCTCATTTGGACTGGCATCTTGACACCAAATCTGTCTCACCTCTTTCATGGCACTGAGATGTGTGCTTTCAGCGAGTACCAGCAGCAGATGGTTCAAGGACTGAGTACATTAGCCAGTAGCAAATTTGGGCTTTGTTGTGATCTTCAAAAAAACAAACATATGAGCAAAGAAGGATGTGGCACAGTGTTTATCTGGCATGCAAAAATAAGATTCTTGGAATTGTCTGCATGCCTGATTTTTTAGAAAGAGAAGAACTAGAGTTTTTGGCATGAAAACAAGTGATCAACAGTCACGAATATAGGTTTATTTGTTTGTTCTTACAATCACTCAAAAATAATCAAATGAAAGAGGTGTTTTAATGTAAGAACCTCTTTAACCTCTGAACGTGCAAATGTAGGATGGCTGGAGTGTGGCTAAAACACACCAACACAAAGTCGTACTATTTTGATAAGGAAAGCCAAAAAGGGGTTACGTTTGGGTCACACACGGCCTTTCTTTGATTTAAAGCTGCTTTACTGGGAATACCATACACAATGTTCTGTGGTAATGAATCGAGGGTTAAAAAAATAATTTGTACATGTCACACGTCTTTCTACTGATTCGACCAATGGATCTACACTCATTTATAGAATTAGGGCTAGAATTAGTTAGAAGTCTTTTACTTGTCTCTCTGTTTTATATGTATTCAGGCCATCAGATAAGCAGCTTGGTGTCATTACGTCAGATGCTGTTTTAAAAAGTGCCATGACATTCTTTTCCATGTAATCTAGCTTATCTGCAGCATTAAAATGATGCATTATCACCTTAAACATTAATCGCAGTTCAAAGAAAGAAATGTATGAATGTTTTAGTACTTTAATGCAGAAATAACTTACTTCATCAGATAGACTCAAAGCCTCTCTAGAGACAACTCAACTTTTTACACACAAGTTGAATTGAAAAAAGGTAGGATTTCCTTTTAGCCTGTGTGTAACAATGGTAATTCCAGTTATGGGTGAATGATATCCACTCTGAGCGTTTTAAAGACAGAAATATTGACAAAAACACATAGCTCCACGGCTATATTTCATTGCTAGGTACTTTGGATTGTTTCAAAGATGTCTCCAAGGAAAGGTGTTTTTGTTGAAGGAGCAAGTTGAAAAATTTCCCAAAAGACAAGGAGACCTTAGATTAGTGGATCTGGTCTTTCTTCCTGCCCAGCCAAAATGGGAACAGGATGTGGATATGTTTGCCACTTTCCACGGACGAAACTCACCAATACTTCTATGAGCAAAGCACAATGTTAGAAAGTTAAGGTCTTAAAAAGTTAAGACTTTCAAGTCTGAACCTCCACCAGAGAGTGAATTGTCTGTTTTAGTCGACTTGAATACAAAAGGCAGTAAAGAATAAAAGTACTTTGATGTATTTGATCCTGGCTTTGGCATATCCACCCTTTGGCTAGCCTCTAGAAATCTGACCATCCAGAAGATGCTGAAGCCAAGTCTTTTCCTTTTCAGATTAATTTTTTCAACCAGGGAAAGTTCTTCCTCATTCTAAACATATACAATCAGTTAGAGTTATGACGTGTCCAAATGGAATTTGGAGATATCAAAGATTGTTATTTATACGGCCAGAAATGATCATGCTATGAAAAGTGAGAAAACTGAAAACAAACCCTGCCTAATACTAAAGTCTGAGGTCAGACGGACATAATTTTCTTCATTAAAACACAACAAAGCTAATTTTTAACTCACTATCTTTATTCCTGTTGTCATTATAGTGTGATAAAATGTTATGTGAATTTTATTCATTCATTTCATCCTGGGGCTCGTTCCTAATTTCAGTTACTCTTCTAATCTTTGAGTTTATTTTCCTGATCATCACCACACTTTCTATGGAACTCGCTCTGTCTCTTATTCTCTCTGTCAGTAATGGCATACTGATGTTAATGATCCATTAATTTGCGACAATTAAGTTTTCATTTTCCTGGAGGTCAGGAAGTGAATTCAGCAAAGGACATCACCTTGAATCTGGAGGGGATTCAAGTATTCTTTAATATTTAAAGTCAGACTTGGGGATGTTAATTAGGAAAGGCCAGTGAACATGAGGAAGGTTCTAATTTTTAAGGGAATAAAACATTTGTTGTCAGAGTGCTTATCTACTCCTCTTTAGTTTGCTCATCAGAAAGTGAAACTGATATTTTCTGTAGCAGAAAACAAATAATCCTCATTACATGTCTTGGATTTGCTGTAAAATTCTTCAGTGACTCTTAACATCACAGGTTTTATTCATTTCTGAATTAGCATTTTTGCTTTTGAATTCTTTGCTTTCCCTTCAGGCCACCTCTGAAATTTATAATGCATCTAAAGTCTCATAAATATAAATAATCTGGTCCGTAGTCCACCCTGTGAACATTACAGATCAAATCTGAAAGCAGGGCATGACCCTGACTCCTTACTCTTACAAAGATCAAGTACTAAAGTGATGCTCTCTCATGTCTTAAAATGACTCTTTTTACTCTTCAACCTGCAACAATAACTCCTGTGTCTAATCCATTTCTTCCCTCTTCAACTTTAACCATGATCTACTCCCTAAAGCAGAGGGGATTTACAGTTATCAGATAGCAGCATGTGCTCCTTAGCTGTATGTCAAGCAACCACTTTTTAATATAGACGTCAAAATAATTTACACTAAACCAACTTACTTTTTACTCTTTGCCACCTGTATGGTGTCACAAACACTTGTACTTGAACATGGAGGTGCTGTAATCTACTGTTCTAATATTGAATTAACCTTAATCCAAAAATCTGCTTGGAATTGTAATCATAAAAGGTATTTTTTATCAGAGACTATACCAAGAGACAACTAAAATTGAATTTCCTTCAAATAGACAGGATGGGATGCAGTGGGCCAATTTGTTAGTTGTTCAACAACCTCGGCTAACTGAAGTTTAACCCGTTCAAAAATTTGCCCTTTCCAGGCATGTACATGGCTTCCACCTTAAAAATGACCACATTTTTACTGTTTCTAAAAATAACTATTTCCAGGTGATTGCATTATCAAGATATTTCTTCTTTGCATGAGAAATCTTTGGGCAATTCTATGCACCCAGGCTGATGTCTGCCCCTTTGAGAGAAGCTTTCACCACAAAACAGACGGCACATCAGAGACTGTCTCGGCCTTATGGCTCTCTGTGACACGTCATTAGTCTGGCTAATTAGATAATAATGACTTCGCTTTCCATTACAGCCTGGTGTACTACACATGGCACAGAGATTTAGACCACCAAATCTATGCCAAGACAAGTCAGCCCAGCTGACAAAGTAATTCAGAGGCTGAACTTCCGGATTTCTTTCCTTTAGCATCTTTGAGATTAATCGCAAAATTTCTCCCCCAAATTCTACCTACAGTCCTAAGTATACTTAAGGCCCTGCAGTGTAAACTTGACTGAAGACATACCCGGGTTAGCTGTCAGTAAAATATCTAATGCTAGCAAGTTGCTTCAAAACTAGAGGAAACTAGTGAGAAAGGTTCTTCTGAGGAGCCACAGTTGGAAACATTTCACAATTCTAATATGATAAATGGCACATCAGCACAGCCTAGGAGAGCTTGTCACACTACATCAATAAATCTGGAGATTCACCAGCAAAGTCACCAACCAGGTCAACCTGTAGAATATCTGACTTTTCATTGCTTACAATGCTGGGCTATAAGGTTGGAAGGCTACATAGCAGTCCATGTTGGAGGGAGCATACTCGTTATACTGGATGGATTAAACTTCAAATAAGTAGGTTTAACACAATTGTGAGTAATTAGCCATTTTCGCACAATTAGGAGAAATGATCAGTTTCTTTTACAGGATGTCCATAGTCATCCAACATGATAATTCATGTCATATAAGAGATCATCAACCACTGTACGACCCCAGTACCAAAGCAGGTAACATGCGGTTGATTAGGCACAACGGTAAACATCTGACATGTTCTGCTTCAGCAGGCACCAAGGACATCAAAGAATCGAGTCTGTGTTTGTGGTTTAACAAAAAGATGAGAAAAACTGGGAGGTTGTATGTCAAATTAGTTGGTACTGCATCTGCTATCACAACCTCCGTGTGCTTTAATGAGATCCACAATCACACAAAAATTTCCATATTCCAATCTAATGAACATTGCTGAGAAAATGCATCAAAGTTCCAACCAGCATTGAAGCCTGCCTTTATCAATGCGGTTGTCATGTCAAATAAATGTAAATCTGCACATAGCTGCCCCAGATGTGATAAATGTGTTCATATAGTATCAGTCAGTACTGTAAATACTCATTAAAAGGCCCCAATTACCATTTCAAAGGCAGTGATAATGACCACGGTTTCAATGGGGACAACAGAGGCCTTCAGCCTAAATCAAAATAATTTAAGGGCTTGATTTCCCGCAATGACCATCAATTCAGCTGATGAAATGGATGTTCTGCTTCAGCAGCCAGGGAGTATGAAATATTACTCTTCTCGTCCATTTGGAAGAAAAATTGTCTGCTTCAACGTAACCTCTGCAACCTTGCAAACAGAAACAAAAGGAGGTTTCATCATTCAGTCAAACAAACACTACGAGACAAGAGAGAGGCAGAGATCATTACGCACACAATTCAAACATTTCAAAACCACTTAATCATCGAAAATCGACCAAGCTAATAGAAAGTGATCCCACACACTCCCAAAATATTTAGCTTTTTCTATTTAAATGCAAATCAGGTACCATCACTCTGAAAAGGCATGAAGCTCCTGGCCGAGGTGATTAGTGTAATTAGATAGCATGAACATAAAAGCACAAGCACAACTTTTGATACCAACCCGGTTCTTGGTCTGGGGCAAATGGTGGAAAATTAAAATGCACAATATATGTTCAAATATGTCAGGCCTTTTCTTAAACAAAACACATCAGTATTGTATTTTTTAAGGCAACTCTACATGGACATATTTAACAAACCATCTACATTAAACATCAGAATTCCAGTGTATGATCTCTGACAGAAATCAGAAATCAGAAAAAGAAAAGAAACAAATTAAAGCCATGCTTTCATGTAAAATTCTGGGTGTAAGTCAAATGAGAAAGAGTAATTTTCATCAACAGATGGCCTGAATCTTCTGCCACTGAGTCAGCCATGTTAAATGGCCAAATGTTTCCTCCTTAGCAGATCGAAGAATAAGTTTCTTTTTGGATTTCTTTGGTTTTGGTACAGTTAGACTTATGGACATGTATGTCTTCATTCATGCCTGATAGGTCACAAAGATTTTATGCACGTCAAATTAAGCTCTCGTCGAGATTACATTGACAATTCTTTTTGGTACTGAAACTGAAAATTGGTGCTGAAAACGCTTCAGATTTGTTCCTAAAACAACAGTCAAATGCCATGAAGAACATGAAAAAAAATCACTGCAGACACAAGTGTTGGGATTTATTACTAACATTTGGTTGCAAATGCGACATTAACATTGAAAAAGCTTGAAACATTTCTTGTCCCACAGCTGCCTGCTGGTTGTTTCCGCCATTTCTCTTTCAGCCTGAAGCCATTTACATGACTTTCCTGGGGTTTTTACACAATCTCCCAAGGAAAATGTTCACTGGAAACTTCTCTCCATGAGGATATTCTCTGATTTTGGGTAAGACCTCAAGACGATATGACAAAATACTGAAATAAGAATGTCAGAATATACTTGATAGTTACTATCTAGCTTCTGTAAGTTAATACATTAATAAACACTTTTATGATTCGGTCTAGTTTGAAAAGGACAGAGGGTCTATCCAACCTCAGGAAAGTCTCCATAGGACTGTGTGTTACAGCTATAAAGGAATAACATAGGGGACATGTGTAAGAGTGGATGAATGAGAAAACACAAGGTGTTTGAGTTCTTTGGCTGTTTGCTGATGAGGTATTAGAATTCATATTTTGCTTCAGGAGGGAGGAGAGCATGGCGACGCCTGCAGAGCAGAGAGCTCTCCTGTTTCCTTCCTCACCAACCTCCCCCTTCCTCTGTTTTTGAAAACTTTCCTCTCCTGGATCCTCGAGAGATGTAATTACTGTGCAGTCAACTCGCAAGACCCGTAGTCTCGGGGAATGAATCTCCCTTATCGACCATTCCTGGTTGTTATTTTTAACAGCTCACATCAGAAAATCACGGTTATGCAGGTTTCCTTTGCAAAAATGTACACCGCATTCTCACAATCAAGAAAGAAAGACGATTTAAAGATCTTATAAGGAATATGGTGATTATGGAGGAGGTATTTTGTTCAGGCCTGAGTTGTAGCATCTCATATTATGGCTATGAATAATACATATGAAGGTGGAAATATTGATCAATGAGTAATCAAACATTGTACATACCATGAGTACTTTCATCTTCTATAGCCATGAACAAAGAGTTGACATCTTCTTTAATGTTCACGCAGTCAATAGTGAACTGACTTCCCTGATAATTTATCCTTCTCCATGGCTCATTGGTTTCATATCAAGTTTAACAGCTCTGTAAGCAATATGGAAGCAGTGAAAACTGATTGTTTTGCCCTCCGAAAAGTAACTAAGAGATAAACCATCCCACCATTCTCCCTGCTGCTGTTCCTTTCAAGTATGCTCCACACTGTCTTTTTGCTAATGCATTAAAAGAGGAAAAGAATGTGAACGAGCCCCAACGGTTCCATGGTCAGCCAGTTGAAAAGGTTTCTTGAAGAGGACATTTCTTTTGTTTTAAAAGTCCATAATGAATAAAAACAGAGAACAAGCATTACAAACGATATACTTAATCACAGGGTGCCAAGGGATACACATGGGAATTCTCTAAATCAGCACCAGCTTTGGCACATTTATGGCTTTCACAGAAACACCAACTGTATTGCATTTGAGATTATTTCTCGACCTTTGATTGCCACAAAATTCTTCAGATATTATTTTGATAAAAATGTAACTCCTTTTAAGTTTCAGCACAATTTTAATGTGGAAATAATCTAGTCAATAGAGGCCTCAGAGGAACAGCATAATGCAGACTATAGAAACTCTTCACTTCCTGGATGTCATCAGAATATATAGAGCCTTGTGAGAAGAAAAAGGTTTCAAAAGTGCAAGCTACACACACACACACACACACACACACACACACTTACTTTGAAGAAATGCTGCCATACGTTTCCTGATCTTGCAGCTTACATAATATAATTAAGCGTTTTAAGCTGGATTTATTGATGCAAGCACCGAACAGAACAGCGTTATGGAGGGGAAAATCCCATCAGAGTCCCTCGCACCACCCACCATCACCCACCACACTCCCCCGTCTCTCTCAGCATATGTGGATTAATAACAAGTAAAAACCTCTTTCTTGCATTGGCGTGCCAGTGATTGCCAGGTGGAATTGATTTGTCCCTGATGCGTTGGCCTGCCAGCCTCCCATCCAAGCAGGCAACTACAGAAAAACTGGAAGGAGGTTGCCTCTCAGATATCATTCACAGGGAAAACGGGACACCAGTGTAAGTGGAGGGAATACACACACTGCATTTGATTATTTGTGCCGTGTGAATTATTTAACAAAAATGTAGAATTGCTTTTGGTAGATGATTGAGGCAAAGTATCCAGGGTAAGTGACAGAAGACGTGTGCACATCAATCCCTGAGAGCTGAATATTAAAAACGAAATGCATTATTTATCACTAATCACCTCTCACAGTGTCTGCGTGAACACAAGTTACCGGGGGAGTGAATTGACAAACATGCCATAAAATAGCGCAATTTGGAGGTAAAGATTTCAATTGAACTGCCCTCATGAGGGAAATGAAGCTGAAGAAATCAGAAGAAGGGTTGGGGTTTGACTTTTCATTTGCAGAAGCTCGGCAGGGGGGCTGTCGCATCTCCATGACAACACAGAGGCCTGTCTCTGCAGTGACAAAAGAAAAGTGAGCGACTTTGCAGAAGATACTGATAAGTGTCTGCACATTTCTACAAATGTCTGGTTTCATAAATATTTTTACTCCTGAAAAAAGTTATTATCAGTTGTTAAGCATTCATCTACAAACCTCAAAAATGGTGAGAAGTTAACATTGAGTGTAAAGTAAGTTCTGCAGAGAATACTGGGCGCTGAGGCACAGCAGTACATCACTTCCTCAGCAACCTGTTGCAGGGGGAATGGTTAATAATGCATAGTTTCTTTAATTAAATATGAAACAACTCTGAAAATACTCCATCATATTTGTCCTTCATTATTAGGTGTTGCTCACAAGTCCAAAAAGACAGTAAATGCAGGTAATCCCCAAGGTTGTGGCCATAAAGTCTTACCCACATTATGGTTTTACTTTGGTACATGTACATAATTAATAGAAGTCCAAAGGCTTTGTAGTTAAAATAACAAATCATAATAGTTTGCATTCTGTGGAAGAAGCCGTTTCATTTATCTGTGAAACTAACCAAAAACTGAAATTGTTATGCTATGTAAAAGTGAATTCTTGCTTAACTTTTCTATCCCTTATAAATGTGCCGAATTTTTATTTAGATAAAAAAAGCACATAATCATCCAAGGAAACCAATCAGGCATCATGTGAATTCCAAACCATTACAGATAATTAATTTTTTTTATCAAAACTTGTTGCTCAAAGAATGTTATTTGAAACAGAGGAAAATTACAGTCTAAGTGAGCAACCTGTCATCACAGTTCTGTAATTCAGGCTCCTATTGTCAATGCAAACATTACATAAAGATATTATAAGGTATATCCAGACAAAGAACAGATACGGTTTATATGAATGGGGGAAAAAAACTATGACATGGCAACTAACCTAGTTTTCAGCCAATAACCTTTTGACAAAAAATTTTGACCTGCTCTGAGACTTGTTGTAGAATTACACATGAGCACAGAGCCTCAGCACAGTAATAGAATAACTACAAGAGGCTGATACACCATCATTTGAATGTCGAACATCATTAATCTGAGTAAAGCAGGACTGGAGGGGTGGATGAGCCCAGAAGCTAGGCAAACCTATTCTCAGCTGTAAAGCTGGAGGGATGGAAAATGTGTGAAAGCCCATGTCACATACGATGAAAGATGAAATGATCCGTCCTGTTAATGCTCTACTGACCAGAGAGGAACTGTCGTGTGTTTATGATCCTCTTGCAGTCAGGGAAATTCATTTCTTTTTATTTGATTTGTTGTGTGCCGAAGAGTTCTATAAAAAAAAAAAAAAATGTCTTCATGTATGACACCTGGTGGTTTATCCAGTGTGTTTTTATCGTATTGGTCCCACTAAAACTCCAGTTGAAATGCAAACAAATGTGATTATCTCCTATATTAGTGAACACAAAGTGGAATATTTGGTCTATGTATCAGAATGGAAATGAAATACTAAGAATTCAAAATGTGTGAGTGGCTGTCATGGGCATGGAGAAAAGCTACAATACATTATTGACAGGTCAAATTTCACAGAGGTGAGTATGGAAAGAGCACAACTTAAGGCATGCTTTGCTTATCACTCAAAGCTGCTCCCGTGTCATTTAGCACCGTTAAGTGAGACATAAAATGGCCCTGGACAACATCAAGGTCTAAAGGAATAGCAGTGAGCATGACCTCCCACATTACAGATGTGCAAATGGTTGTAAGTGCTCTCCTCTTGTTTAAACACTCCACTTCCACATGCGCTTGTAGAACCACATTAACATACGGATATTAAATTGCATTAATCATTCAAGAAGCTGAAATATTTGCTTTGATTTATGGCAAGTAGCATTTAAGTTAAATGTGGTGGGAATTGTTCTTTCAGCAAAATATTCAATCACTTATAGAGTGCACAGGAGAGAAAGATGATGGGGGAAGCTTGATGGCTAACCAGCATCCACATATAATTGTTACATATGCTTACATATGTTTCTTAATAAATAAATAATAGTTTTAATCTTTTTTTTTTAAATTGACAGGTCGTTTTTGCTGATCTATTTCGATCGATGTTTCATAAGTGCCACACTTTACTGCCACAGAGTTGCTCTCAGGTGGGATGCAGATCTGTTCAGAGAAGCTACGCTGCACAGGGGTCAGATTTGAACAATTCCCAACAAAACCGAGCCTGCCACATTGCAGCTAGCGATAGACTGATTTATCGGTTTGTCAAAAGGTGACAGACAAGACCTGAATAGTGAATAGTAGAATATCAGACAGGCCATGGCCATACTGTCTGTGACTAATAGGAAAACGGTACGGATTTCATGTTGCTTGACAGTAACACGCTGATGGCAAATGTGTTTAAAATGTATTGATTTGATTATGAAGTACTCTCAAACAACACAGTGTTTGATATTTTATTGTTGAAAGAAACCTAAATCAACAGGAAAATTTAGTCAAGAGACGTTTGAAGAGCACTCCAGTCCTGCTGGATTTCATTTGTTTGCAGGTTGCAGAGCTGGTAATTGGCATGTTTGCTATAAAACCCACAGAGCGGTAACTGTCGGGCTTTTGTTTCTCAGTATGAATCCACATGTGCTCTGCTCTGTGCTTGTGCATATTTGAACACTCTGAAAAGAGACAAACTGTTGGAGTTCAAGATCTCATGGAGGATGGTGGAAGGTCTCATGCTCTGAGATTGTTTTACTGAAAAAAAAGAGATCTCTATCTGCCCTATTCAAATGTGGATGGATGTTCTGCACAACCAGTGCCTTTTTCAGGTTAATTCCAGGTCGACCATTAGAGGAGCCTTTGACAGGCCAAATCAATTTTTTACAGTGAACAGCTTCAGCTGCATGGCTGAGAGGTTAGTTCTGTGAACTCACACCTCTGTCTTTTAAAGCACTTTTCTTTCCTCCCTTTGCATAGTTTACATGTTCCTGTGCGCTAAATTCCTTCTACCAAAATGAGAGTATTACAGTTTATCTCTAAATCCAGGTGTGTTTACCGTACGTGTTCTGGAGGCTACAACCGATTCAGAACCAGACCAGCACAGTAACCCTCATTCGCTCCTGAGCTAGGAAAAAGTATCAACAACCACAGGAAGGAACGGTCACACCATGTCCTTTAGGCTGTGTTTACCCAAAGTTTCAGATAATCAAGAGTCCCCGAGATAGTGAGGTAGTGCATTTATTTGTGGTTGGATGATGAAAGTCAACCCAACACAGTGGGACAGAACAAGCTGCCAGCTGTCCATGGGAGATTTTTTAGGCATTTACATGCATTTCAACTGATGAAATAAGAGTTGTGCTCCCTTACTGTATTGTGGTTCATAGCACTCAGCTTAACTGAGTATGAAAAAATAAATAAACAGAACTTTTACAGGGACTGAGCTCTAATTCCATAAAAGAGACTATGGGACTACTACTTATCACTTCCATTTAGGAAATCCAATTAATATTTGTTGCACTGAAATGGCAACATCAAGCACTATTCAACTCAATTCCTTTTTATAGCAGCAATTCACAACAGAAGTCATGTCAAGGAAACTTAAATAGTCAAATCTAACTTCACTTTTATAAAAATCTAATTCAACCCTATTTCCATATCTCTCCTGAGTGCTCACAAATGCTCTACTGAGCATGTGCAGTAAAAAATGTTCATCCTGTGAAAGACATGCCAAAAAATTCACAACAGCACCTCATGCACTTTAAAGAACCCTCAAAACCCACTGACCTTACCAATTTAGTCTGAGAATATTTTGACAGGTGAGGTTGCCCTCAACAGTATTGTTCTCAATTCCATATCATGTTCCACTGCATAATTTAGATTATTTCTGAGGGAAGGTACTGTAAAGTCGGACAAGCGGGTTTCCCCTCTGAGTGCATATTCGATCCGGTCTGGGAAGTCCATCTTGTTTTTAGGAGTCAGATACAATTAGCTGACATGATGGGCTTTTCAGCTTGCAGCCTTCGATGAGGGTAATAGCTGTCAGTTAGTTTAACTGGCAGCGATAGTGATCATAAAACGAAGGGAGGTTACGAAAGGTCCCAGCATGAGTTAAATATTTGATGGAGATTTTAATAAAAAGCTTAACAAGCTGAATTATTGAGGGGCCAAGTCTCATGTGAACTGAACCCAAAGCTAAATGAGCATGTGATTAATCATTTAACAGACCATATTTAGGTTCCAAAAAAAACTAAGATAACCAGTTCCATGACCTCCTGACTCCCTCATCGGAGTAAATTGTCAAAAATGAATTGGTTTTTCATTGGGAATCGATAAAAGCCGTGATAGACTGATCCATGAACTCAGTGAGCCAGGATGTTACGGTCATCTTTATTTCAAAGCTATTCACTGTGGTCAGTGTTCCACAAGTGGAAACAGATCCTGCAAAGGAACAAAATAGAGTCTCAGTATCTGTTGCACCCTCCAGGTCATCAGGTCAACAGGAAAATAAGTTCATTCGTTGTTTCATATCTCACCCTATTTTCACATACATATTAAACCATCAGCTTTCGCAAAAGTTGCAGAACAAAAAATTAGTCTTTGTGTAGATAAGAAAACTGCAACAATTTATACTTTAAATAAGCTGTGCATGTTCTTAGCAATATTGATCCTTTTATGAACAATTTCCATCTGGTCTGATGTAGACTCAGGGTGAATCTGTTTTTAGTTCTTTGAGAATGATAGTATTCATGGGTGACTTTCATTTATCTTGTCTGGTTGTTAGTATTTCTTTAAATCACACATTTAGCGAGATAATCCCAAAATGTCAATCTACCACACTAATTAGAATTCACAGGCACACATTTCATTACAAGGCCATCTCGATGATGTCAACACAATCAATAATGCCATTACTGTTCAATTAGTCTTGATCATGGTGAGTTTATTGGATCAACACTGCAATAGATATTCTTCAATAAAGTCCTGCAGTCCTTTGTTGCTCTTCACTACTGCTTTTATAGTCATGACATCATATTCAAATATACAATATTGCCAAAAGTATTTGCAAATATTTTCGCAATGCCAAACATTTAGTTCGTTAATATCAAATTTCCAGCAATAAATACGTACATATCTCATGGACAGACTAACTACATATATATTGTGCATATATATATATATATATATATATATATATATATATATATATATAGAAATCAGTATTATTCAAGTTAAATAATAGTCTTAAAACTTCTCAGTGGAAACAAACTGTAATATTCCTGTTTCTGCCTTTACTGTAAAGCTTCTCTGTTTTCAGAAAGGAACTTCTAATCTGGTTTCAGCAGGATTTTTTTTAAAGACAGAAAGTCAGACAGTGAACAGAATCTGCTTTGATCGCGTCATCTGTGCTGTAGTGCTTCTGTTCATCATTGTGGAATGGGAGCAGCCGAAGACTTTCTCTCCAAGCTTCCAACCAGGACGGGGCTGTCTCCTTGTTTATCCACAGTAGTTCCCGTCGGCGTGAAAGGGCTGTCGGTTAATTTTTAATTTCATCCTTTAAACACATCAGTAAAGTGGGTTTTCTAATTAACCCCCTTGCCTATGCAGAGTGAGGTAAGAGGCAGCCTGAGACTGCGCAGGCCTCCAAAGTGTTGTCTGTTTTACTAAGGATTTGTTCTTTCACCTAAAATCTTCCCATCGCCTCTAAGTGGAGGCAGCAAGAACAGCCTTGAGAGAAAAGAAGAAGAAAAAAATAAATCTAGAAGCCATACATTTGTTAATTTTAGGAGGAAATCAGCCCCAGAACAGATAAAGTTTCTTTAGTGACTGAACTTCCCTCTTTATCTTTGTAAGAATATTCCCCCTCTCAGTCTACCTGCTGTGAATTGCCCTTTTTTTATCTCCCTCCATCGTCATTCATATCCAGCAGAAGGAAAAAGATGCCTTAACTCACTTGCCTTTCGACTTCGTGAATGGAAAATAAAAGCCATATCAGCCCGTAGACCTTCCTTTTGAAGACGCTGCTATCCATCATCGTGTTATCTCCTGTTTGAGAAGTGAATTGGTGACAGGAGTTACGGTTTAATTGTGCTGCCAGATTCTATTAATTCTGTGTTTCAGGAAGTGTTACCAAAACAGGACCCCATCTCTGGTGTCACAGCACTTAAATCTGCCTGAAAACCATGTAGGGTAGGAAGTTTTGTCCTTGGCTTCAACCAGCTGCAGGATCAACAATAATTCATCAATAGCCTATTTTTGATCACATACGTTTGTCTTATGCTGCCATGTTGAACATGATGCTCAGTGCAACACAGTCGGGAGTCTTTTCTCAGGTTGTCACATATGATTTTCTGTTGTTACTTTAGACCACTGTGAATTATGGCTTGTGAAAATTATATTTAGACAATGCAATACCATGCTTTGTCTACAAGATTAAAAAGCATTTTGGCTACACCATGTTTGGAAATAATGCAAGAAAAACACGCAGACAATTATCAGCATCCCTTCAGTCTTCTGACCTTTTCTGTGGCGCATCAGATCCCACTCATCACCTGTTGCTTACTTCTATCCCTGCAGAGCTCTAAAAACCTGGTATTTCTGTCTATAAAGGATCAGCCAGCTCTTTGTCATTGCTTTTTTCAGCAAATTATTGCAGCACATCATTTTATTGTTAATAGAAAAGTTTGATTTAGGCTGAGAAGATAAAAAATACTCCAAAATTCAAATTTATGTATGACTAAAATAGATTAAAGTTTATTTTGATGGATTTGTTACACTTAGTAAACAGCAGTGGTGTAACTACCTTCCGTTTTTCAGTTGCTGAAACACCCTTAAAAAAAGCGTACTATTAAGATTTGATAAAAATGTTAAAGGTTTTTATGACACCGTGGAATTTAGAGTGTAAATTTTAATCAAACATACACAGTCTTATGGCCTCATTTTAATCAAACCACAGCATTTTGTCTTGTGTGATGATTGTTCATTTACACTCAGATTGTGTGTTTGAGGGGTCGTCATGCTACAGTGTGACTTTGGGGCTGGTCAGATGCTGTTGTATGGAGGTGTTGCACATTTTTTATTCAGGAGCCAGTTTTTATTCCTGCTCCGATAAGAAGGATGTTACGTTTCGACTGCAATTTTTAACAGAAATAAGTCTACTGACAACAGGCAGGTTGGAACTCCCAGACATGAAATTCACTTTCCTGATGGGCTACTGCTCTGATGCTCACAGGTGATTGTTTTCTTCAACATAATTTAGGCTACGTACGTATTTACAAAGAATAGGAAAACACATTCCAAATTGCGTTTGACTGTTGAAATGCATTCAATTTAGCTAGTGTCTTGGATCAAAACCCTGCAGACAGCTCTTGTTAGGTATTGTCATTTATGAAGCATGCTTCACTGTAACATTTCAACCCTACCGAGCGTCTAACAAAAAAGACTCTCTAAACAGTAATCTTAAATAGATAATGATAATAGTGTAGGAACACATATAACAACCCCTTCCTCTATGACGAAAGGAAAATATAAAAAATATAAAAAGGATATTGACAAAGTCAAAGTTATTTGATGAGTGGTTAGAGAACAATGATAATGCATTAACCATAATACCGAAGAGAAATATAAATGCTGAACGCTCCCAAACTCTTGACACAAGGTCTACCAAGATGTCATCTTATGTCAGACTCTGTTGAATACATCAAAATGCTGAAGATATCCAAAAATGAAAAGATGGAAAGCAAAGATTTGTAGAAAAGAGCTATTCTAAGGGACTGAGAAGGGAGCCTAAAGGATAGTTTTACAGATATCTTGCAAATCCTCTAACAGAGAAGATGTTATCTTTAGTATGACTCACTCATAACTGCAGTAGGTTCAAAAGAAGCCATAGCCAAAAAAATATCTGGTACATGCCTATACAACATGAGAAAGGCAAAGCAGGGAACCTTGTTGAGACCCCTTTCTGAAGGATGTCATGAATATCCAAGATGAGTACTTCATCGACCTTCGTGGTGGGAAAAAACATCATATTGTTTACATGACTGAGTGTCTTCATAGATTATCTTCTGTTGGCAAAACATTGCGATCATTAAAAGCTAATGAGCCAAAATAACAGTTCCATGAGAAGGGATGACAGGTGCATCCATTAGCTCTACAATGATTTCAAAGATGACGTCCCATCTTTCTAGTTCAAGTTCCTCTTGGTTTGAATTACAGAGTAACACGGAGGACTTCTGCCAGAGGGGAACTTTACTGAATGAAGATTTCAATTAACTTTATCCCCAAAAGGCTGTAATATCAAGCTCATTTTTTTTTCTTACATCCTAAATGTTTAAGTGAAATCAAGACCAGTATTTTCTTTTTGAGGATGTGTAATCTCTTAGTGAATGAGTAACTGGGCTGCAGTGTGACTTGTGATGTGCTTAAGCTTTCTTATTTGTATGGAAATCTTTAAGGAATTTAAAATGTGTGGTGACAAAAATTAACCAACTTACAATAATCATATCAGTTGCTTGGCCAAATTAGGGCGCTAATCACTAATCTATAACATTGTGCCTAGCACTACATTGTGCCATCTTGACTTAAAATTATGTTGCTCATGTGTGTTAGTAGTAGCACAGGTCCTGTAAATCTGTGACTACTGCCCTCAGTTATCACAACAAAGTACATCTTTGTTATCATCAGTGGGAACTGGAAATCTGTGAAACGATGAAAAAGAAAAAAAAAAGAGGTGCCCCGGGAGGCATTCAGGAATATTGAGTGACACCTTCACAGATATGGATCAAAACCAACAGGAGGGGGGTTCAAACTGAGTGACAACTGACACCTGAACGCTACCCAAGCGCTGCATGAAGACTGACAAGCCATACAAGGCGAGTTAATATTCACTCAGCAGCTGCATTAGAGGCTTTTAGGCTGCCTCTCTTTGTGTATTTAACAGCATGTTGGAAAGTTATTGATTCCACGTTGATATGAATAAGAGATTCAAATGTTGGCTTTGCTGCTTCCGTCTTTGTTTCTGGTGCTGAACCCATGTGATTTTCTCGGCATTAACAATCAAACGCCGAGGCAGGAAAACGTGGTTGGCAATCTCAGCTTCGCTCCACGACTTCCCCCGTCTTCAATAATGCACTTCATTTTGACAAATTTCAGTCCACAGCAAAGTGCTGACATTGTTTCCATATTTGTGTCATCCGAGGTATTTTGCAACACACGACCCCCCCTGAGGGACTAAATCAGCGCTGCCTTTCTATAAAACCCAAGCAATGATTTGCATCACGAACGTAAGAGCTGAATTGAAATACGACAGCTTCCACTTGTCAAGGATTTAAAAGAGGTGCAAGTGATGTGATCAGGCTGCCCCCCCTGGGCAACTACGTCAGTCACTATCTCAACAAATACGGTCCCTCCCAACATTAAAGAGGAATGACTCTACAGGATACAGCAAAAAAAAAGAAAAATAATGCCACAAAAAAAGAAAGAAAAAGAAAACACCTTGCAGCTGAGTCTGCATCACTGCTTGAAGTTAAGTATAGCGGCCTACTGTCACACAGTACCAGTCTGAAAGTACTGCTCCCCTGTTACCCCGTCCTACAGCTGCTGTTGTATACCTCATCTCTTTATTTTGTCATTGGCTACTAAATGTCCAACCAAAAAGTAAAGAAAATGGAGAGATGCTTAAATCTGATCTCGAGCAGCCCTATGCTTAATTCAGGGTCCGTTTAAAGAAACAACAATTTCTGACTAACTCTTGAAAATGGCTTTGAACGTGTCGTACAGCCACTCATTCTTAGTAGGAATCAAGCCAACAAGCACAACTCACCTGAAAATACACAATCTCAATCTTTTAGATGATATTTCAGCAGCTACCGGCATCGTGCTGTCACAGAGAAACCTGCTCTGGTGTGTGGTTACAACACTGCAACCTATCTGACTATTTTCCCTTCAGCGTAGGACTAATTTCTGCCTGAGCTGACTTGAATGTCGTAGTCAAAGTCAAACCTCCAGCTTTGGACAATCCGCTGCTCACTGCGGAGACTGCAGAAATTCAATCCAAATCCAATTTGGCCGGTGATTGATTACCACGCCGGCCACTTAATTAGGTGGGCCGCTAGGCTAATAACTGATGTAGATACATGGGGGCCGTTTCCTTCAGCTGGCATGTAAACATGCAATTGACCTTTTCTAACTGGGCATGGCCGCATAGCCGACAGTTGCATGTAAACGAAGATATCTCACTCTAATTCCACTAATAATGGAGATAATCTGCCAATTCATCTTCTAAACCTTTCCTATGTGAATTTGCAGGTTTGCCCATTTTGAGTCCTTTTTGCTTTATTGATTGCAGCAGAATCTTGAATTGTGATGTCAGGAATGTGTGGCTTTCTCACCATCGCTTGAAACACTCAGTGAGACTAAAATCAGATAACAGTGGAGAAAAGTCAGTGTCAGTAAGGACATCTTACTCTATTTTAAGATTTCACGTCATATGAAACAAAGGAGTTTTGCTGTAGTGGGAAGAAGGTAGCGATCATTTTCCAGAAAGCTAAAACCAGAGGGTACATCATGTGTCTAAAGAATGGAGTGCGAATTGGTCACCTCATTTCAGGTGTCCAATGTATTAAAACATTTCCCAGCTTCAGAATTACCAGCACCAGGAGTAACTGTGAGCTTTACGAATGGCAATATAAATCACTCCTGTCCATGTTTCTAGATAGGCGCACTCACGAAGAATCTCAAACTTGGATTTATAGAAACTGTGACTTTTTTTCTGCCCAGATGGTACTCGCCCCATGAGACCACTACTTCACGGCTTCACTGTGACAAAGCTGTTTTTTCATCTATCAGTGAATGAAGCACTATCATTGATCTTTTATTGGTGCGGTCACTGAGGTTCTGCCTGACCGTGCTTCGGATTCAAGTGATCTCATTCCTACAAAGTGTTTTAGGGTCACCTGGCAGTGATTTGTTGCTGAGAAAACCCACTCATCGCTGAAAATGACAATTTGAGTGCTGACAGTCTCACCTCATTCTGGTGCCATGGTTCCCACCATTACGTGGCTACTTAGGAGGCCATGCTCTGCACAAATCTTCAAGCACAGCCATGATTATGCAAGCTAATTTACATGAACAAGCTTTACACCAGATGATCACATTTCCATAGTCTGAACAGTGTTTCAACAGACTGATACCAGTACAGTAAAACAGACATTTTCCACAAAGGAATGAACACTCTCAGTGAAACAAAGATGTCAAGGCATCAAAACTGAACATTACATTAGGCCTTAAGACACTTCTTTTTAAGAAAGCTTTTAGTCAAGGTTTTTTGTTTTTTTATGCAGCCATATGAAATGTTTTTCATGTGTTTTCTTTAGACAAAGAAAACGCATTTGACTTAATTTCTACTGTGTGCACTTTGAGATTGTCAATTCAATGTAAAGTAAAACATCTCTATTCATCTCAGCCTTTTCGCTCATTTGAGTCGCTTTTCCATTGGTCTGATTCTGGCAACCTACCTCCCATTCCACAAATAAATAAATGAATAAATAAATAAATAAATAAATAAATAAATAAATAAATAAATAAATAAGATAAAGTAATACAATCATGTGTTACTGTGAAATGGTCATTGAGTTTCACAGGAGCCATATTTATTGCCACACAATGTGCCCACGCCACAGAGAACGGTGGTTATGGTTATTATTTATGGCTTAATGAACCCAAATCGTTATCTTCTTTTCAACACAATTATATTGTATTAAGTGAAAGTAGTCATGTACATTTGGCGAAGAAACACCTCCGTTCTGCCATTAAATGTTGGGCGTGCGCAGTCTTCTTCTGAGGTACGAAACGGTGAGATGCGGGCTGGAGAGCGTTCACTTATGCAGACTCTTGACTGATGTCAGCCGGACTGACAGCAGGTGAATGCAAACAAAAGCTAGGGCCATCATACCCAGCAGCATTCAGGTGCATTCACATCAAAGACAGAGGCAAGGATTTTTCATACGGAGGGGAGGACAGCGAGACAAGATTCAACCCTGACAGCTCGCCACTGTGTGCTTTTGTAGATTACTCTCTTTTTTTTTTCCCAGGCGACACCCTACAGAAGGCAGGCAGGAGACAAACTGACAGAACACACATCAGGGTATCTCTCCATGCTTGCTAAAAAAGGAAAAGCAGAAGTCAAAACAAAGGTTGTGTCAGATGTTTGCCAGGCTTGTAGCTCCGGGTAAACGCTCCGCAGACAGAAGGCCTGACGCTGTAAACTGGGAGGAATCTCTACAATGAAATAAGTCAATATGGTAGGATTTGCAAGACAAAATAATGGATTAGTGCTTCGTGGTTGCAGATGTGTCAAATTGCAGTTTATATTCGTTTCTGCAGAACAAAAAGTTGCAGTCGTTAACATCAGGTATAAACAATCCTCAACAGACAAATTCAGATGGACATAAATTCCACAATTTAAGAGGTGGAAAGGAGTTAAGTGTTTTAACTAAACTGTTTCAATCTCTTTGTTCCTGAGTTCAAATGTCATAATATTGTAATAATGATATATTTTTGCAGACCAATATACCAATATGAATTTTTTCAGCGATTCTTTGATCGTTTTGTTCTTCCAACAAAATGTGCTTGTCTCCTGATTCCACCTTTTTCAGACAATTGTCTACGTTACAGCAACATGTGACTCATAAATTACCCCAAAGCACACGGGAACTGATATACAAGACTACCAAGATTTGCTTCCCAGCCCTGCATTAGAAGTCCTTGCTATCTTTGTGTCCTTTCAACCTGCAAAATTCATGTGTCCAGTATGTATGACCAGATCTCACCTGGAAACATGTTTTAATTTATTCCCAGATAGACTTTGCTGTGGCAGCCAATCGGGAGCCTGCTCCTGGCATCTTGATCCTCCGTTCTTGAGTGCTCCATCCTTCAAATCCAAAGCACACGTGCACAGTGGAGCCACCGTGAAGTCTCTCCACTGGGTTCAAGAGGGACTTTGTGTGTGGCACCATCTGCTTGTCTATTTAGCCACACCAGGGAATTCCCACCCTCCCAACTCGCCTCAGCTCAGTGCAGTTTTGATGTTTGCTCTGGTTTCCACAGCTTGAGGGCATTTTTCTCTCCTTTTTCTGAGGAGATTGCTTTGTTTTAACATCTTTATATTTGAAGTGAGTTTTTTTATTTCATTAAAGCAAAATCCCAGTGGATTCATGGGTGGGGACGGGGATGACATGTCCCTCCCAATTTCTGAAAAACATAAATTTTCTTTTGTATTTTGAATTGTATTTTCAGACTTCACGTTCATTACATTTTAGATGAAAACCAGCCCTAAACAGCTCCCCTCTTTAAACAACAGTCGTCTCTTTGATTATTACACTGCTGTGCATTTAAATCTGTGACTGACAGAAGTGGTAATATGCAAAAAAATCCAGGCAGTAGGCGTGATATGGCAGACAATTACGTTATTCCACGTTACTGGATACAACCCACCAACAACATTTTGATGTATTGGTCTCTGTAACTCTCCTCTGTAGATTAAAAGAAAATGAACAGTGTCCTTTATAGAGTCTGATCTCATGTCATTATTCAAAAAAGTCAAAATCGCAAATGAGTTTTAACAGCAACTGACAACAGAAGCACACTAATATACACACAGATGGCACATCTGAAGGGGAAAAAAAAACTCCAAGTCTGTCCCTAAAGCAGCCAACCTGCCAATTAAACGTTACAGACACGTTTTCACTGGGGATAAACCTGACCTCGCTGTGTTCCAGCCTCTGTTCCCACCCACACGCATCCATCTCCATTTGTTTCAGGAGATCCTGAGCACACCAGCCTCCCATCTGCAAATGAGCCTGCATAATTACAGCCAAATGGCAGCTGCACCCAGATCCATGAATTACATTCCATAATGCTCTCTGCAATCGATTACGTTATACATCTCATGTGAGAGCTATCACCTTCTTAAATACAAGCAACAAGCTCAGAGGCCGGGGGCAGCTTTGCCCACTGGTGGAAGATGGATGGCTTCAAAGGGCCAGAATCAATAAGTATCCCACACAAGCAGGGAATAAAGCTAAAGACTGGCTGCTCTGCTGCTGTTCAGAATCAGGGAAAAGGAAAAAAAAAAAGAGACGGGCACCAGATTTGCCCGGTTGCGTGAACAGACCTTCTGCTCTGCACTCCAATCAGAACACACACGCAGCCACGCACTTTTATCTTTGACGCATTTAATTCAGTCACTTTGCCAGAATGGAAGTGCGTATTTTACAGATCGAAAGCTGTTATCCTTGACACAATGGCACGGAAAAGTGTGGGCACCCATTAGTCAAACGTCCTGTGGCTGCAGAACTATTTCCCATACTGAGCCTGCACCGTGGCGTGGGCGGGTTTGTGTTTGGGAATACTTTAAGGGGCGTGACGAGGGGCGTGTTTTCTAAATGTAGAATGTCAAACTCACTTCCCATTTAGAATTAGATTTAACATATGACATTTACTTTTAGATTCACTATCTAGATTTAGATTTAAGGACTAACATTTAGATTGAAAATAAACACTTGGATTTAACATGTGACATTTACATTTAGATTTAACATATAACATTTATGAATGTATACTATTTTTTATTCAAAACCTTGATTTGCATTTAATATTTGTATTTAGATTTAGATTTTATATTTACATTTAAGAATATGATTTACAATTAGACTTATAATGTTGTTGTTTTTTGGTGAGCTTGTGTAATCAGTGGAAGGCGCTAATGCAGGCAGTGTCAGCTGGTGGTGACATTGTGTGAGTTGACAAACACGTGATTTATAAAAGCCACTTGATTCTCTTTCAACATCATTATGCACCTTTTTGAACAAACACAGAAGATTACAGCTATGGCAACATACTCATGCACTCATTAAGCATACAAGTCACAAAAACACTTGAACTCTGGTATTCTTTGAAATAGTTGATTTATGCTGTATGCCGAACTCCTGTTCAGCTCTTATTTATTCTGCAGATCAACATGCAGCTTCTAAACCAGCTAGACAACAGATATTAGTTTTGTCTGACTTTGGATGCATCAGCATGAAAGGCTGTATAATCTAGGCTGAAAACACAGCTTAACAGCAGTTTCACAACTTGTATATTCAGCATCACCTGCAGAGAGATAAGGCGGTGAAGCATTACCATATGGGAACAGCCCACAGAAAAGACAACGTGGAGCAGAGGTTGAGATAAGGTAATGTGCTTCTGGCTGCTGTATCTCAGCTCTGCCCTCCAGTCCAAACGCAGCCTTCTACTTTTCCATCTGATTGCGTATGCATATCAGTGTCACAGACAAATAGGCACTCATGCTGCCTTCGGAGCCGACCGCATTTTTTGGATTGTTTTGAGTCTCTTCCAAGTGATTGTTGCCGCACTCGCTCCCAGCCGTCTAATACAATAGTCCTTCTGTAGGAATAATTTAATTTGTTGCGATTTCCCACACAGAACATTATCTATGTGAACAACACTTGAGCAATCACTCAGTAATTTTGTTCAGGCTATCAAAAGAGATTAAGGGAATCGCATCTTGGAGGAAACAGAGAGAGCGAGGCTCCACTTACGGTTGGAAACTGTCTTTTAATTTGCGCCACTCCCAAAAGTTGGTGGCGATTTCTGCCACTCCCCCCATTTACAAATTCTCAAGAGGAGGGTGGTAATCACTGCAATCCCGTTCTTCTAATTAAGGCTTTGCTTGGTGGTGCCTTAATGGGCCACACAATACTGGCAAATTAATTCATGCTCACATAATAAATCTGATTTGACAAAGCACAAAATCATTAACCTCATGATCTGCTGACAGTATCCAGCAGAGCGTGAGAGGCAGTGACTTGTAGCATCTTGGGATTGGCCTTTTGTAAGAAACCCTAACGTCTTCTTTCAGAGGTTAATACAATACAGATTGTGAAAAAAATTAATAATTTTTTAACCTGAAACTGACCCTAAAAATTTAGATGAAAAAGGATCTCTCTCTTTTGTTGACTAAGTGCTGGGATTTTTCATATAGTCTGGGCTTTTCATCTGGACCCAAAATGAGATATTTTCTGCTTGTGCAGAACAATCAAACGGCTTTATGGCACTTCTCTCTCTTTTCTTTTTTTATATAAACAGCTTTACCACCCTGTTGCTGCCGCTTCCTCCACCTACATGTTTACAGCACAGATAACCCTTTTCGTTAGGAGCAGTTAAAAGCTGCACTGTGAAATACAGAAAATTGCAAACTGTGGGAATAGAAAAAATAGAAAAAAATGCACATTGAGAGGAAATGGGCACATGAAAAATGCAAATGACAACACCTACGCCACAGGAACACGAGTTGGAAAAATTCGACAGCACTGATAGTGCAGTGTTAGATCTTCTGGAAGCATATTTATGTCACTCAAGGAAGGATTACCAAATAATTGGGGCCTACATCCCCCCCGGTGTCCCTTTTGGGTACGCTGGATAGACAATGGGGTCATAAAGCAAATCGACTCCAGTGATGATTCTCCATGCAGTGTTTTCCCCGGGACCTGAAATGATTCAGCCCAACAGCAAGGCCAGAAGTAGCGTGTATCATTTTCCTTCTCGTCCCTCTTCCAATGCATAGCAATTGCTAAATTAAGCAGTGAACGCCACGCTTTGTGGTATACTTCCCCCAACTAAAACAGGTCAGCCAGAAAGAGAGCAGCTACATCATGCCTCTGACTGCTTCCTCAAAGTTTCACACTTAAGCTACCGCACAGGCATTTGTGTGTGAGAAATGCGGAAAATCCACTCATGCGCGTCATAAAGGAGCATAACGATGCTAAATTAAATTGTGTGGAGCTAAAAAAAAATTCCAATTCAGTCTTTTATGAAAACTAATTAAAGGGATATTTCTACAAAGTCGATGCTCTTTAAAATGATTAGGAAACAGACTTTGTGAAATCTTGTCAGAACATGTGCATGACAGAGATATAAAAAGAGCCACAAAATAGTCCCATTCCAGCTTCTTGCTAAGATCTGAGTCTGAGTTACTGGTCATAATAGAAGAACTTTTACATTATACTGTCATTAGCATACTTTCCAAAATAGACCTCCCGTTCACTCTGCATAACTTAAGAGATAGTCTCAGCTTGATATTTTACAATGACCTAAACCTTTTGTGAGATAATTTGATGGCAAAAGAATGCTTCTAGTTACTTTCAAAAGGGACCGTGCTCTGCACACGCACACATATCTTCAATAATTCAATATGCTCCCAAGAGATGAGATGCAGAGGAATGATCTACAACGTGGTCCCTGCTGGGAGTAGCACTTAGACCTCATCCTAGATTGTTTGTTTGGTGCATAGTCAATAAGGTGGCAGTTCTATCTTTGTGATTGATAAGGTCCTCGATACGGGCCCAGCTTTCCATTAGGGGAGAATGCTTCCCACTGATTTATGCTGTCATGAAAGCAGCTCATTTCATCATAATGCTTTGTTTAGTTTCGTTTTTTTGTTGTTGTGTTTTAACTGTTTACTGTTGCACTCTGTCTCGGGTTCTTTTCAATTATCACCGTCCTTCTTCTCCAAAATTCATGTGTGAACGTTTTAAGCGTCGGAGGGCGCCATCCTCTCGGGACACAATGTGTTGAATCCGCCTCTTCACTTAAACTTCTTTCACTCAGTCGTGGCAAACACACCTCACCCTGCTAGGTGGGCTGTGTGGTGATGGGCTGTACGTTTCAATTGGCTTAAGGCCACAAGGGAGACCAGTGAACAGCTGTTAATGGAGCAATGGGGATTCCCAGAAAAAGCAAACAGAGCTACCAGTGTTACGATGTGTGCGCTTGCGTACATGTGAGCGTGTCTACACAATCGTTTTACAGCCAAGAGGCCATATGGACACAATTATTTATTTTTTCCAGCAACAGATGAACTCTTGTTATCATTGACTAATTCTGTAGCAACTTCACAGTGGAGGGTCAGCTCTGGATGCTGGTGCCTCCTCTTACATTTAATTGCGAATGGAATTTTTTTTTCCATCTCTTTGAAATGTAACAACCTCGTTGTATGGAAATGCTCCCTAACTGACAAATTTCAAACACAGTTCCCTACAGTAGCACACTCCATTTTCAACTAAAATCTTGTTAATGACACGTCACGTGTGTACTTAAAACTGTTTGAAAGGTAGAGGGTAAGGAATCTGGAAATGTAAATGTGTTTTGCATTGCAGATACACGTTCTCCATTCTCTGTTTCCATTTATTCGGCGATTGTAAATAATGTGCAGTGCTACTAACAGCAAATGCCCAGGGAGAGGAAGCAGCTCCCCAATGCAGCCAGTGTTGCCGAGCAAGAGGAAACTATGGCTAATCAAATTCTTCAGTCGAGTGATTTATATAGGAATGCAGCAACCAAAGCACTGCAGATACAGAAGTCAGTTCAAAACTGAAATCTCACAGCACCAAAAAAAATAAATAAATAAAATACTGAAACCACTGAATTCAATAGAGATAATGGCACTAGCTTAAAATATCTTTATGGTTTTTGTGTGAACATCTTGTCATTTTGAAAATGTTTTTTATGTGACTCTTTTTTAAATTTCATTTATTAATTTTTCCCACTGCCTGTGCTGCAATCATGAGAAATAACTAACTATGAGCATGGTTAATCACAAATTATTTTACTGGATATTCATGCAGTATCTTCATGCAATAATCCAGAGCTCATTAATCTATTCAGAAAGAAGTGTTGTGTCTTATTTCTAAAGTTTGAAATTGTACGTAAAGAGGTTTATGGCATACTTAATGCGAAATAAAAACAAATGTGGATGTTTCTGGGCAAACTGTTGCCCTTAGGGAGTCTATAAGCATTATGCTACAGACAATATAGACCTGTGTGGGATGAAGCCGGAAAAGAATGAATACAAGATCGCTAACAGTAGCTTTCGCCCAACACTGCCATAAGAAGGCAAAGGAGATTGTACAAATTTAGCATGAATCAATGGAATAATATAGAGTAAGGAATTACAATGTTGCTCAAGAATACAAAATGGTAATTCTTGGGTCTTACAGAAAATCACTCACAACAGCTGAAAAAAAAGATTCCAAAAAAGATTTTAAAAAAACACTGAAAAATTGATGAATTGCTAAATAGCTCCTTTGAATTTAGAATTTTTAAGAAAAACACCTGCCTTTGTAGTCATATTTTTTCATAACCTTTTGAACCCCAGAGAGTAATTCCTTCCCTCTTTTCCTCACTGCAAGACAATACATGAAGGGTAGACTAAGAGAAAAGGGTACATGTTTTATTCACTTACACAAAGTGATATCAAGCCTTGTTGGAAACCCTCAACCTCCTCCCAGGGGCAGAGTGTGCTAATGGATTTTGCAACTAGGGTGCATCTCTGAATGGTCTTAGGATGCAGTTGTGTCAGTAATGGTGGCATCACTGCAACATGAAAGCGTCCGCAGGAGGAAAACTGATCAGATGCAGCAGCGCGATGCATGACGAGTTTAATTGTGCGTCTCTAAAGCCAACCTCAAACAACGTTACATGTAGGCTGGTGGAGAAAAAATAGATGACTGTTTCAATAGTATCATCTTCCGACTCTAAAATGTGGGGTTTTGTTGATAATTATGACAGGTTCTGTAGTAAAAAAATACTTCTTGATGTAATAAAAGTCTAAAATATGGGTAACAAGCTATGACTCTCTGGGGAACTTTCATTGAAATGGAGAAAAAAAAGATGAATTTATGCACTATAAATAAAATCAACCCACAATAGATAAATTTCAAGATAGTTTGTTTAAAGAATTTTCCATACAAAAATTAATGATACCTTTACCTTTCTTCTGGATACACTGTGACAAGCAGTATTAATTACATCACTGTAGATTTTGTGAAACCTGATCCTTGGTTTTGTTTTTTGGGTTTAATTGTTTTTCATTGTGATTTATCACAAAATTGCCAATTTTGTGTCAGTTCAAGTCATTTCCTTTTTTCTCTGGGAGCCTTGACTCGGCAAAAACATTTTAACCAGTCTGTAAAGGAGGAATCAAACCACTTGTCTGAAGTAGTGGACACTTTCAACATCCAAAAAGGTGCTGGAGGAATAGGGTCAATAAATGACCAAAGGAGGAAAGTGGAAAACACAATAAGGCATTGTGCGATAGCTCCTGGCAGATTGAATGAACTCCAAGTGCGATTACTCTAAAGGGACAGTTAAATAGGAGCCTTTGATTGTCACCTCAGAGAAAGCTAAGAAACTGCTAGTATACAGGAGTACTGCTCTTTTCTGAAAAAATACCACAGATGTTTTTTTTTTTCCATTTTTCAATGAAAAAATGATAAAGACTACCAACACTCAGTGTGGAAGGAAAACATTTTTCCTGAATGGTGCCCATTGCCGTCTGATGAAAGCAGAAATGGCTTTGACGGGCAACTTTGATGCCAACTTTCTTTTTGGACACACTTTCTCCCATAATTCTGTCTTTTTCATTCCCACCAGTTTCAAAACAGAAAATGGCACAGATGCTGAAATTGTACCTTTACTTTTCACCTTTTTTTGGCTGATGGCTTTAAAATGACTTCTACCTGAAGGAGACAGGCCGGTCTGACAGCCACACCACAGGCTGCACAATTACTGTCAACGATGCAGTCGGAGCGGCAAAAGGTGCCGGAATACAAACTGTTCTTTGCATCATGTACCGAGTGGAATGTAACAACCGAGGAGGAGGGAACTGTCAGTGAAACACAAGCCCCTGCAAAGCAAACATGTGCTAAGGATGTCATATATAAGTTCACCGACTCAAATGTACCCAGCCATGTTAGACCTTGATGTAAGCAGAGGTTTGTGCTGCGTATAGCCACAAGCCCTACTTTATGTCAGCAGAAGAAGATATTTTTAAAGTTACAAGCTAATTATTGTGAGCACGTCAGGGATAAGCTTTACAAAAAGACCGTTTGGACAGTTACAGAGCATTTCCATGGAGGACATTGTGACCGGAAATGTTCGGAACAGCGCAGCTTTACCAATGAGTGCTGCGCTCATGTCAGAACCATCAATTACTATTATAGTACTGAGAGCAGAAGCAGGAGTGGGACAAAAAAAAAGCGGGTCACCGTAAAGCATCCAAAGAGGAAGATGACCCTGGCTGAGCTCCACACCCTGTCCCTGGGGCTGAACTCAGTCACCTTCACAATATAACCCCATTTCAGTCATTTTCTATCCACAATCCACATTCTCTACGTCATCACACCGTTGTTGTGACCATAGGTGAGGGTGGGAACAAAGTTAAATCCTCACTTTTGATTGGATTTAAACATCCTAAGCACTCTCATCCAATCCTGGTTCAGGCAATTTCTCTTTATCTTCAAAGTGTCACACAGCGTAAGAAAGATGACACAATGAGGTCAGTACAAGTTGTGCTCGACAAATCAAACAGTTCTGTTCGCCAGCCACTTCAAGAGATTGCCCACGGACCCATCCAGAAATGCTGTTTTGCAGAGCCATTTTGTAAGCATCACGAGCATTCAGCGCGCAACCCCTACGGAGAACATTCAAAAAGGTAAGTAGCAATAAAAAAGCAACTTGAGTAAATGGAAGCTATTAGAGTAAAAGACTGGGATGATCTTACCACTGAGCACACGGTGGAGCAAGGGATAAATGGCTTTTTAAGTCAGTTACCACCATAACTGAATGCTGCTGTCTGCACTGAAGTCAAATCATAGCAAATAGTGCAAGGCTGCTGTAACTCAAGTATGAAGCGATCAAAGGCAGAGTAAAATTACTTCATGCCTGTCATTGTGGCATGACAGCTGCAGTATACCTGAGGCTGCCTGCGGGGCCAGGTCTGCTCCACTGGAGTTTCTCCAGGGCATCTTCCCACCACCTGTTCTCCCAGCTGTGATGGAGCAAAGCCAAAAGCCCCCTTTAGCATTCCGCTATACACTAAGAGGGAAAGAAAAAAAACTTCAGTCCAACTCCGTTTGTTTCCGTAACTCTAAACGAGACATGATTGAAGGGTGCAGAGAATGAGACGGGAGTGTTTAGAGCCTAACAGCGGGCCGTATTGGCAGATTACAGATGCCCCCGTATCCTGACAAGCAGACAGGGGAGAGCAAACAGCATATTTTCATGACATCAAGAACTGACTTTTATGCTGTCTGGTTTTATTTTGATTTTTTTTCTTCTCTAGAGAAGCTCACCCGATCTCCCACCGGTGGTGGTTTTTGCGTCTCTGGAGCCACGGGCCTCGAATGCACATACACAGCATTCATAACAAAGTCTCCCTTTTTATCTTAGTATGTGTTTTCCCATTTGAATGCTTATCACAAGTTGGATTGTGCCTCCTCTGTGAAACACTGACATTTGACTTGACTAGCTCATTACAAGAGGGTACATGAATATTAAAACACTGTCACAGCTCGCTGCTGGTGACTGGCAGCTCCATTCGGAGCTTCTTTGTCATAAATAGGACGGAGAGAGCAAGCAGGAGAACAATCAATAAATTCTCTCTGAGTTTGAGGATTCTTTGTAAGTTTAGTTTTGTGACACTGACACAAATGAGCCCCAATTGATACAATTGGTCACAGGTGTATTGCCATTTCCTCTGCGAACACACTGCCTGGTCTGTGCTCTGTATGATGAGATTTCCGCAAAAGAAAAACAAGGGAGCAACTGTTCTATATAACAAGGTACTTCTCTGATTTAATCATCAACTCCACATCTCAAAGCAGTTCCAAAGCTGTTGTAAATTTCATGATTATAAGCATCACATACAGCACCAAAATTAAGTTAATCCAAGAAAACATTCACACAAATACAAACAACAATAGCATTTTTTTTTTTTCTGTTTTTGACTAACCTCAGATTCGAAATTCTTCCAAACAGTGTCAAGGATTTCTATGATTATGAAAACACGATAAAAAGACAAGCATTTTCTCACAAAAAAAAATATTTCATTATTTGGACACAATAATTTTATGTTAAAATAAACTTAAAATACACTATTTCCTCTGAATAAGAATCACATCCAATAGTCTTGTACCAAATTCCTTGAAACAAAATCCTGGTTAATTTGCCCATTAATGCTCGTGTTATCTTTGCGAACCTTTGACACACTTTTAAGGTATACGATGTAGCAGCTCTGCATTCCTAATCATGGAAAAGGCAAAAGAATGATTTCATATCTCATTAATACAAGGAAACGTCATGAGATATATTGAAATAATTCATTTGCAGGACTCTTTTGGCTGGAATTGGCCAAACGGCTGCTGAGGGGCGTCAGCTTAAACGGACCAGCCCTGAGTGGTCAGAGAGTTAAAGAGCAAATGAGCTAAATCATTGGGGTGAAATATTCTGTGCATTTGCTTCAGGCCCAGAAGGGGAACAGTTCTACTTATTCTTGGCTCCAGGCCGACGCCAGCAGGTGGGTGAGACATGTAAGTACACACCCACTGGGCAATAGTTGGAAGTTTAATCACACAGTGAAATAAATATATGGTGAATCATTTCAGTTGTTCCAGCTATGTCACAGGAGGCCAGGGCGTTCAATGCGTCTCCTGCCTGAAGAAAATGAAAAGTCATTGATCCTTTTCAGCAGCCACAGTTCGGTTTGAAGTCATTTCGATGCGGGGACACGATGACAAAAGTTTGGACCTCACTTGTTGAAACTTGCATTCATGAAAACGGATAACTGCTGATCATAAATCTATACTGCCTGTAGGACGGCTCAGAGTGTTTAGGATGAGAAAATAGGAGTTCACGTCAAGCTCCTCTGGCTGCTTAAAGAACATGCACAAATAAGGAGAGACAATGATTACAGCTCTTTGAATATTCTCCATCCACTGAAATCTGGACTTTTCAGCAACAAGCTGATTCTGAATGTTTTTTTGTTTTTAATGTGAAATTCGCAGCTCAGTTATGCAGCTAATTATTCCCAGTAGCTGTAAAATGCTCAAGCTGTTAGATGGACAACAATCGCCACAAGATACAAGTATCCTCAACATCTGTCCCTTCTGCTGCTGGATACGGACATGAAAGCAAGCCATTCAAAGATGAAGAACGTAGGATGAATTTGGTTTTAACTAACAGAGCAGGGTTGATTGGATGTAAAACAACGTGGTTGAAGCGATATTGAGTCGCTGATTTTGCAGGACGAGCTTGATTTCAGGCTTTGCATTGACCACCAAATGATTGCAGACAGGTCTCTTTTTCATTGCAGAACATTCATCTTGTCAGTCAATAAAGACACAATAAATCCTGATTGCTGTGACAAATCATGGTTGTTTACAAGTGACATCTCATCCTACAAATGCATGTCCCTCCATTTCAAATTTATGTATTTTTTCTTCTTTTTAATGGCGTTGTCGGCTTCGCACGCCAAAGAGTTCATACTCAGTTTGGAAAATCCAGTGATTACCTGACAGATGAGCTAGAGCTCCTCAGACCGGCTCACTGCTGTGTCTCGCCATTTCCTGAAATGCTCGTAAACTTTGGTGAAGACTTAGACTGTTGGGACTCAGACTCTTGAAGCGGGCTTTTCTGTTTCTTCTGTGCGCTGTGTTTTTGTGTGGATTCCAGCCTCTGGTGGGCATGACGGTTGGTGGTGCAGCTATTAACTCATCTCTTTTACTTTTGGCTGATCCACTCCCTGTGGTACAAACTCAGCGGCCTTCTCCGCCTTTGGCGCCCGTTTATTTTGGGCATCTTCATGAGATGAAACTTTCTTTCCTCCTCTTTGTAAAAAATCACTAAATGCTTCTCCAATGAAAATAGTTATGTATCATAGGTGGGCATGTCTCGTTTAAGTACTAAAACACAAAAACGTCTCCATGCTACACACAGTCAACAGATAAGCACTAGATGAAGGATTTATTTCTTTCCTTGGACAGTTTCACAAGCACTCTGCTGACCATCTCTCTCTCCCAGAAGAAAAAACCCAACTCACACGGATGAATCAGTTTCCAATTTACTGTTATCATTCAATATTTTTATCCTTTAGATAAAACCTGGATTCTTCTGACATTAACAGAGACAATAGATCTTCCAGCCGAGGAGTAACATAAATTACACAGATCTACACACAGCCTCTCCGTGGAGTTTTGCAGTGACTGGGTCTATGATCTGTTACAGTTTATGGAGACATCGTCATGATCGTTATGAGCCGATTGATCTTGGAACTTTTTGTAATTTAGTAGTACAGAAAGAATGGGTTGAGAAATTATTATAGAGGCGTGTCTTACAGTATGCATAAAAAATATGATCCTGAGAATGACTAAATACTGAAGCAGCCTCAGTGCTTCTGGACTCAACAACACACTGCATTAACAAACCCAAGACCAAGAAACTGTCTAAGTAGGTGGCTAAAGGAGGTGGAGTTTATTTATTGGTCATCTTGCACTTTTCTCTGCGTATCGTGATTTGCTCGGCAGGCCCTGAACTCGAAGACTTCCCCCTCTGGGCAGCAAAATTGATTATAGCAGGTGTGAACTTAATTTAAGATAACCCTCTTCGCTTTTCTAAAAACGTAAGGGAAAGATTAATCTTCTTGACCCCCCCGATTTTCCGATATTTTCAGGAAAAGAGTTTAGTTCTGTCTATCCACAAGGCCTGAGGGGGGTCTTTTGGTTCTTTTGTCAAAGACAAAATAAACACAATCCCACCAAAATAACAACAGGGCATGTGGGGAATCAGATTTGATGTAAGTAAATCAAAATATCTCAACTGTCTAGCAACTGTTTATATTAAAGCTATAACTGATCTAATTCTGTTTTCATGGCTCCATTTATGAGTGGCCCACATCCTGCTTTATGTCACCCCACTCTCGTAAAGTAATTGTGTTTTTCAGACTGTTGAGTGAAAAATATAATATTTCACAGTACTTTACCTCCCCTGACAAACCTCCTCTAATTGCCTTTTGTTTATCCATTTTCTGTCTCACACACACACTTGGTCCCTCCATGCAACTTGCTGGCATCGCTATCATGAGCAATTTGGGCTTCATTGTTTTTCTTATCAACTTTCATAATCAAGATGATGTTTGACATTTAAAAACATGACTCTGTTTGGATGGTCAGAAAAACTCAGACGAACTCTATAGTTAAAAAATTAATATAACATATACATCTACTTAAAAAATAAGATGTACATTCAATTAATTAATTGTTTTACAACTCTCTGCCTGTCTGGAATGAAGACAGGCAGACAATATTTTAATCAATGCAGAAACGTATCTCTTTAAAACTTAAACTGGCATGCTATATAGAACTGCACCCGTGGTTTTAATGTTGTTACAGTAACAACTGAGCATGACTGGTTATGATATTTATTAATGCAAAAACACTTTATACAGAGGATTTAAAAACCTTTAAACATCACATATACTCTGTATCATCTATGGAGAATGGTGTGATCATTCAGGAAATATTAGTTGTTCCAAAGATATGGCCCGAGCCATCAGCTAGAGGTTTCTACAAATGGAAGCAGCACTGTAAATATTAAGTAAAGTGCTAGAGTGCTGTCGAAAGTTGCCAGTACCACTATATTTTTCATAATTCACAGCCACACATGGAAGGAACTGTTTACTGTCTGGATACTAAATGGTTGTAAATGCTTTTTGGATATTAATCATCAATATTGCAGAGACTGTGCCCTTGCAAAATTGATTGAGAACCAAACTCCCGCTTTCAGACCCAAAGCGGATGTTCACGTCCATTACTCAGGGGGGAAATTAGGGATTAATGCCAGGCTGCAAACAGGAAACCGATCGGTTTCAGTGTTGGTTTGTCATAACTAGCTGGAAGGCATTCCTGTCCTCTGTTATACATCTACTGCAAATTCATGTTAAATATCACAAAGGGTTAGACTGTGAGCTCCATCAAAAACCCTCCCCCTTGATTGAATTAGCTGCTCTTCTATCAGCAGTTTTAACAGCACCATTAAAAGTTCAGAGATATAATCTATTCTTTAGTTCATTGTTACTGTCTGGACTAGAACAATAAATATCTTTGAAGGTTAATTCTGTCTCCCAAGGCAGAAAAGAAAGAAAAAAAAATTAAACAATATTAATGCTCCAGCTAGATGTATCATTTTTTTTATTTACCATTCTTCTATCCAAACTTTAATTTTTAATGAACACAAAACAAGATTCCTCCTCCGAATCCTAAATACCCCCAGCTGAGCAACCTGCTTTCTGTGTCATAATTTCCTGTTTACTTTTTGCTCTCCTCCTATTCTCTGAATGTGTCTAACTGTGCTGGATACAGATGCTCTGAATGAGAGGCGTTTGCAGCATAAATACCCAACTCAATAATGATCACATAGTGTCCTTGGCAAACCTCTTTGCATTGGGTCAATGTATTTTAGTTTTGACCAGTGGCAGAGAAACCAAACCAAAAGAAAAGTAAATATGAGGTTTTAATAGTATATAATTTAGCAGCAACGGAAACTAATAATGACATGTAAAGTTCCCTCTCAGTGTACATAACTGTGCACATTTGCCACAAAGAAAAGGTTCAGTCAGAGGTTCAGCTCAACGAAACTTGCATTACCATTTAATTATGCTAGAATTAATATCATTAATATAATATATTATAATATATGTGATATAATATTATGAAATAATTTGAATCTTCTAATTTTAAATCCGTTTTTAAATTTAGGTGGAACTTCTTGCATGTTAAGTAAAATAGTTCAATTAAATTAATTACATTAATTAGAAAAGTATTTTTTTATCAATATTAAGACTGTAATGTACCCATACTTTTTTCAAATGTCAACCAAATTCTTTATGATAACCAAAAAAGAAATGTCGTGATCACCTTCACCACCATCATCTGTGAATATCTCTGTCCATACTAAACCTTTGACTTCTTAACAAAGTTCTTTTGCTTTTTAAAATATTTTTACTGTCCATTCTTTAATGCCATCACATGAACATTGTGCATTTTTTGCTCTACATTTCTTACGAATCTCTCACACTGAAGCTCCATGTTTTTAATTTGCTGCTACTGGGCTAATCAACCTACCCGGTGTTAATTGCAATGTTTTTTTGTCTTTCTCTCCCATGCTGTCCTTCTCTTTCTCTCAGTATACCCCATCCGGTTGAGACAGATGGTCGCCCTCCCAGAGTCTCAGTGTGCCGGAGGTTTCTTCCAGTATAAAGGGAGTTTTTCCCTACTGTCACCGGTCCTTGCCCGGGGGAACTGATAGGTTTCTCTTTATATAAAATGCTCGGAGAAGACTTTTGCGAATTGGCACCGTATAAAAAGTCATAATTGGGTCCCTGTGCTCAGCAGCACAGTGTGGTACTGCCTCCTCTGGACTCAAATGTACAATAATGACCTCATCAGGGTAGAAGTCCTGACGGACATGCTCGATTAAGGCAGAATACCCATTGCTTGATTCTTCCATAGAGTCCCTGCGGAAATGAATAATGAATAATTGGCTAATATGAACAATTTACAGGTGAAAACATCATAGGGGAATGATTTGAAGTTTAAGAAAAATTGGGAGCTGGATTTTTGTTTTTTGTTTTATGCCACTGGCTTACTGGAAACTGGCTTTTAGTGCTTTATGTTTTAGGACATTTTTTTTTTTAGTTAATATAACTTGAACATGGTGGATACCACTCCCTCTGAGGTCCATCAATAGGCAGCAGGAAATATCACTGTATAATGTGCATAATGTGGCCACAACATCCAAACATGATATTTGTGTTTGAGACCAGCTAACTTTTTAGATACAATCTCAGAGGAGGTATAGACAAATATAGTAGAGTCATATCTGTGTGTATTAAGTAATTACACAGTTCAACTATTTCACACAATATAGAAGTGCTAACACGAGGTAAACGTGTCACATGAAGTTCATAGAATGATAAAAAAAGATACTAAAACACAGGCAGTAAGAAGAATAATTAAGGAAAAATAAACTTTTGAACTTTTGATAAAACTTATAAAACAAAGGGGGCTGCAGGAACTGGCAGAGACTCTGACAACAGTAATGCAAACATCTGGTGAAAAATAGGGCAAGAAAACAAGGCAAAGACGTGCACAGAATGAGTAACATGCAACAGAGAGACTGAGACGAAGCAGAGAAACAAACAGAAAGTAGTAAATGATGAAAACTGAGCACAGGTGTGCAGGAATCAGCAGCATGAAACCAAATGTGACAGAAAGTACCAACAGAAATCAAAAGTTGGCAGAATGTAAAGACTATTTTGATTATTTTCACAAGAACAAAAAATAATTTTGGATTTCCCTCACATAAGCAAATCTAAAATCAATTCTGTATTATGTTTCTCAGTTTATTTCTAAACGTTTCTTCATTTTTCTTTAGTTCACCTTATTCAACTGTACCTCCCATTTTTGTTTCCCACAACCCAGGTTTTTCAGTCAGACCGTTAATATTCCTGGAAACATGCACAATTTTACTCACTGTCTAGTTTGTGCCTCTAATGTTCCCATTTTTTTCTCTTCATGCCTTTATACGAATCTCTTCCTGCTTTTTTCCAGCATTAACCAGGTTTGGGAGGGGAAAAAGAGGGTGGAATGTGAAATGAAGGCAATGTCAGGTTTTCACTTCAACTCCAACAGCGTATCAACCATCAAATTCCTGTGATACTTTTGGCATAAAGTGAGACTTTCAGGCTCTATGCAAACTGACAGACCTAGGCCTGAACACAACGAAATGAAACCAACACACTCTTTATGTTGTACACTCTAAATGATATCAGCATTACCTTTATACTACCTTTCTCTAGGAGAATAATACTGTGCCTGAACACATAAAACACAATCATACGTGAATACATACATGAATGCATCTTAAAACACCAACAAAAGGGGCACATTACCCATTTAAAACATAAAGATCACCAAATAAACTGAGCAACAGCAGCAAAACGGTCTCCAGTAATCTGCATCTGGATCCTCTGCTTTTTCACTTTCCAAGTCTGACTGAGTTGCCCTGTCAGGGACTTTTAGGTACTCAGTGGCTCAGCAGTTTGTGAAAAATTAAAACTGATGGTACCACCCAGTCCAATCTTCCTCCGTAAATCTTTCATTTAGCTGGGGGCAGGAGCGAGACACAAAACACGGCAAATATTTCAGTGACACACAACTATTAAAGTGCCTCCATTTTCAGATATCCTTACAATGCTGTTCCCAACATTTGTATTCCTAATAATCCATGTTATCATGCGTGAGCGCCCTTAAGCCAGCACAACACGACTGTTAACTCCAGGCAAACAGGGAACAAAAGCTTAAGAGTTTCTATCCAAATAAATTAAACATTAAAGATTGTATCCCACTGTTCGTAATTGTCTGCCATAATAAAGACACCCAAATCAAAACAAGGCAGTAACGCGATGCTATCCTCTTAGAAAGAAAAATCAGGCAAGAGGTTAGTTATGTCATCACATGCTTGTTACCATACAAGTGCACTTATGATTAAAGCAGCATAAGATACATTTCTTTGAGCAGTGAAGAACTCAATTACATATTTGAGGGTTAGAGGATGCTGTTGCACAGAAGAAAAATGTGTTTTCACTCAAATATTTTAATTAAACTGCTGAGCATTTAATAGCCTATTAGAACAGTGCCAGAAGAAGTGAACATACTGTACATTAATGCTATAGAATTATCCATTTAACCCGAAGGCAAGTTGGTAGGAGAATTTTCTTCTTACTTCTCTTTGTAACACTTCTTTCAGGACTTGGTAAAAAGGCAGCTCTACCAGACCGGTAAACTCTAAAGGTCTTCTTCTGCCTCTGGTTCGCCTGTGAATTAAGCCCCCAGAACTCACCACTAGTCATAATTTAAGTTAAGATATGACTGAGGCCTTTTTTGACGTTACTGTTGTCAGTGATATTGGCTGAGCTAGTTCTGATGAACACCATTAGAGAATTTTTCTTGTAATGCCAGTCTTTGAGTGTATAAATTGTTTATGTATTCAAATATTTGGTTTGGGACTTTGATTCAAATTTAAATTCCTGGTGCAGATCTGCTGCCAAAAACCTGCACAGGCTCTTCTGCTGACCATAAGTCAGTTTTAAAGCTGTTTTCAGCACGATTGCTTGAACCTCTTCTTTAAGAATTAAGCAGTGGTCAGATGAAAGCTTTTGAGTAAAATGACAAGTGACAAGTGTCTTTTTTCCAGAGCTTATATTTAAAGGTCCAGCATTTATAAAATGTCATGAAAGATCTTTCTCTTCTCAAGGAAAAAACATCTCTTTCTAAACTTTATTTTTTTCAGCAAAACCTTGTATTACTTTTCCAGTTTAGCACCATTACCATCTTCAACTGAGGATGCAGCACTTTTTTGTGTAGTTGATGATTTTAGATAGTTAAGGGACATGTACATAAAGACTGTATGCATCTACATTACTGGTACAGGTTTGATGTTTGTTCTTCCTTTCTCCACAGATGGTCCACTGTAAAGCAGATCCAAATGGTTGCACATCAAATTACGCTGATAAAACTGCATCACTTGTACACAAACACAAAAATCTGAACTGTTGGTGATACTGAAAAGCATACAAACTAGGCTGCTTATGCTCTGTTACACTGCTCTAGCTCTGCAGCAGTTCAACCCACTTTTAAGGTCCATGGAGAAGAATTTCAGCAGCAAACGCATGCATAATCCTGTTATTTCTGTATCTTTGGAAATGGCGTGCAATCCATTAATGTTCTCTCAAATTCAGGAGAGTGTTCCATCCCATAATCCTGAGCACAGAGGTGGCAGGAGAAAAACACAGTGAAGTCGGCATTTACAATGACCCCTCTCGGCAAATTCACTTCGGGGAGAGGAGTGCCCTAAGGTCTTTATTGTCTAGTTTTTTCCTGTGTAGGCATGAGTGACCCATTTTTATTTTGCACACAGGTTTAGGGCTAATTTCTGCCTCAAATAATACAGAAAGACACTATCAATCAAAGGCTGCAAAATCTTTTCGGGCCAAAGGTTTCGTTGCACCTTGGCTCCTGGTCAGACTGATGAAACATTAATGTGAAACATTTATGATTTAATTGTTGTGATCACTTTTTGTTTTTGAAGAGGAATTATGAGTCCTATAAATAGAAGGAGATGGATATAGGTGTGTATGGAACAAGTGGGTGGGATAAAGCCTGCAGACCAGCAAAATAAGAGTACATGTGCATCCCATACCCAGTGAGGAGCGAGCAGCAGGACTAATGCACGACATCAAGATAGAATGTGATGTTCCAGGCAAGGCCCAGCTGGGCAAAATTTGTCCCTGGCCTTAATGTCAATGTTTCTTTGACATTTATCCAGGGGTTGCATAGAAGCAGGGCTGTCTGGGGTCAGACCCAGCACAGCCAGCATCCAATATTAGGAAAGGTCTTTAAGCTCCATCAAACGAGCCTTTAGTAATACACACAGTGTGACAGGCAGGATCAGAATTTAGACGTTTGATATAAACCATAGCTCTTGTAGAGTCCATGTCTTAAGCCATCATAACCGTTTTGGCAGAACAGGCGAGGCTCTAACATTATGAGGCAGGTGATTGTATTCTATTCCAGATATATCAATATGTTATCTTAATTAAGGTTGAAGTGAAAAGCAAAAACAATCTAAAAAACACTTTGTGCATTATCCCTCTTTTAATTATTCATCACATAATGCTTTATACTAAGAAGGCTATAAACATAGAAACTGAGAGGCTGCCACAAAAATTTCAAGGGGTTCAAAAGGCGCTTTAGTTCTTCTGTGCATTTTGATCAGAGCTTATATTCTACATCCCATAGTTTTGTTTTACATTTGGATATTCTTATCAGTTTTGGTGTTTAGAGAGAGCTATTCCTACTCTTTTCAACAACAGCTGTTTATTTTTTTAGGTGCACCTCCCAAATGTGGAGGTTTGACCTAGATTTGGCTCACAAACAATTTAAAGTCACTCTGCCGTATTGTACACTCACAGATACTCCACATTTAAGTGTTATCTCTCAATTCCTGAAGGTCAGACAACTGCAGAGATCCACAACTTTCAGAAACTACTATTTAGAAGCAACACTTCTAAATAATGATAAAGTGCAATTGTTGAGCCTCTGGCCACAACTAGAGTCCAGTGGGAGGTCACTGCCTTGTAAATTCCTGACCCCTGGCCCCTGGAACTGCCAATCGAAGGAGGCAAAAAAAAAAAACTGGCACATAAACAGGAATAGATTAGTATTTTGTCTGCTCCCCCGGAAGTGAGAAACTTATTGGAGCCACTTATGATGCTGCCGAATCTATTAGTGACCCTGATTGTGTGTTTGATAAGTATAAATTAATCAAGATGAAGGCAGGGATTCAGCTCAGCTGCTTGAAACAATGAGTGAGAAAAAGAAAGAAGACAGATTGTGCATGTCAGGAGAAAGCCCTCAGTAAATCCCAGGAATACTCAGCAGCAAAGATGTGATGTCGTTTTGAAAGGCCTGTGTTTAAAGGTTGGATTTAAACAGACGCTTTCAAACGTGCCGCGCACAAGTGATACATTTAAATGTGGCATCAATAATTGAGTCTTTTGGATTTTCGTTTTAGCCGTTTAGTTAGTAACTCGCCACCAGGGACGACTTCACGTTCTCTCTGTACATTAAAGTACAGGCGGAGCAACCCCCTCCACATAGAGTCTTTCTGCCGTTAAGATAAATAGCGCTGTAGTTGTTATGCAGGCAACAGAAGTCATATATTTCTGTCTTAGTCATCCATCAGTGACACACAGCCCCGAACTGGCACGTGCCGCACGTCACTCAAACACAACTCCTGCTGCGCCCAGCCCAGCCTCCTCTTTTATCCGTACTTATACATTAGTATTAATGAATTCTGTGTTGGATGAGTAAGCCAATGTACTGCAAGTTGTCTTTGTAATTGCTACTTTGAGTATTCCGGGATCAGAGCCACGCTCTATATCATGATGAGAGTGCTCTCTGGCTGGGAGCATGAAGACTGGCATTGGTCCATTTGGTACTTTGTTTTTAACTTGACCTGCAGTGAGCCTGTTTCATATTTCTGATCAATAAAGCCCCCCTATATAATTCACAGTTCTGACTCTTGAATATAAAGTATGGAGGTTTCTCGTTGCTCTTGCTTTAAAAAAATAAATAAATTCACTCGCAGAAGGAGCTGGAACAGCACTTGAGTGAGGCTCTATTTCACGATCATCGATTAAAGTCTGGTGTGCGCAAACACACGTTGTGGTCATTAATGACAAAGTGTCATTTTTATGGCGCTGAACAATGTTCATATCACCCAGTCTTACAGCAGGTGCTCCAACATGAGATAAAGCAAAACCATTAATTCAGTTGAGATTCATGGGGGTGGTTTGCATCAACTCTTCATCTATTAGTTAGTGTATTAAACCTTATAGGGGGTCTCTAACACCGTTGTGTCTCTGAAGCAGGTGTCTTACCATATGCTGCATCAATTACACTAAAACCTTTAATGACTTATAACACTGCTCATTACTGAGCTCTATGGCAGTATGCCCTCTTTCGCCTTTCTCCAGCCCCGATGTTATTTATAGCACATATTGAAGCACGCTACTTGGTATCTACATCTACATAGTAGAAAAGCGATCATTTACGGGGTATAAGATGGAAAAAATCAGATGATTCCCACGTTGAAGGGCAGGGCAAACCAAATATTTTCATGGAAACAGTTTCTATTTAGTTATTTAAGCAGCATACACATTTATATATTGAATAAATAACATTGTAATTTGAGGGTATTAGCACAGGCACATGGCCTGATTACTCATCACATAATTATTGCTAGATTGCACAGCGTTATCGCGTAGCTGTGAAAGTGTTCTTTACTTAGGTCTGTTCACTCCTTGGAGAGTCAGTGCATTTTGTGTATTGGATTTTTTTTTTTTTACAGCTCTGTGACTTTCAGAACCACAGACAGCACTACTGCAGCAGGCAAGTGGACCCAAGAGGAAACGCGAAGGGGCCTGAACACATCATACCAGCTCCCAACTAGTCATCATGTTGTACTTATTTTAAAAGCCTTCGCAGTCACTTCGACAGGAGAACAAGAAGGTGACAGACTGGAAGTGTGTTTAAGTGCACACTCAGCTGGCACCACAAGCAAAGCCACCTCCGTTGTTCAAGGTGAATTAGTGGCTGCTTTAAGATTTTGAGGGCTATGCAAAAAAACAGATTCGGGACTAAAGAGGTTTGCAAAAGAAAAAATATGCGGAGGTGTTCTTTTTAATGTTTTTTTTACAGAACCTTCACTCTTAGTTTTAGTCATAAATGGATGGAAAAACTCGAACTATCGATGATTTGAATATAAGGGGACACTTTAGATCTCCATACCATGAAATCTATCAACTGTTTAATTGTGGCTCTGAACCTCTGAACACCTCCACACAACCCACTGGGAAAGTGATACAACCAGACCAAGTAAAAATGTTGTGGTCGTTGAGTAATTTCACTTAAATCAGCACATGTAGTCAAAGCCAGTTTAATACTGTTTAATGTTGTGTTACTGACACACTATTGCCTTTGTAATTGTGGGAAAATGTGCCACAAAAGTCACAATTGCCATTTTTGATAAAACTTGTAATTCAAGGTTAGGAATGATTAGTACAATTAGAAATGGTTTCAATTCAAAACTTAAAGCAGACATTATAATGTCTGTTTGCAGCACTGTTCATTAAAATGTGTCACATTTCTACAGAGAAATCCACCCCTGCATAATTCTGGTGGGTCATAAATGATTGAGAGGGACTGCTTTTCTCCTTGTTTGAGTCAGTGTACGGCTTTTCAGAGCATTTTGGTTCACTTAGCCTGGGAAGGACCTTAAAGTAAGTACATGCACGACATGGATTTAACCTTTTCCAATACCAGAATATATTTTTTCTTATGAGATCAATTGAAAAATAAATATAAAAGTCTATCATCCATCAATGAATGTGGTAGGGGCAGAAAAAACACACCACCAACCATTTTTTGCTTTTAATAATTGAATAGCAGCCATTTTAGGTTTAGGGTTAAGGATTTTTCTTTCTTTCTTTTTTATAACCAATGACTTTATACAGAAGAAACTCATAAAATATTTTCAGATTTTTACACTGACATGTTTGATATTTCTTAAATTCTATTAAACTCAGCACAAAGTTTGAATATAGATTCCTTTAATGTATATTAAGCAAGAAAAGTCAACTTCTGGGGCTTTGAATCTGACCGTTCAGTTTTAATCTGCCTCTTGAGAGTCCTTCAACTTTATGGTAGAGTAGCGTTATACCACTAGAGAACCTATTCAGAAGTGGGCTTTAATGTGTTTCCCCTCAGACATTCCATTAATCTGAAATAGACCGAATTAGCATTTAGATCATGTGGCATTAAAACTCTCCATTAATGACAAGTAATAAAATAATGAAGGACTTTTTTACTGCCTTTGTGGATACTGTATGTCAATATATATTCTAACATAGTCATACGGTAGGAAAAATGCAGGTAAGTTTGTAAAACCTAAAAAGGTCATTAAAACACTCACTGAACTTTTTAGGATTTGCCATCCTGACATCATGTTTGTTTGTTTTCTTTCATCTGAGCTTGCTCACATACATTAAATCGCTTTCTCCCTAAAGGTTTGAGGATCATGATCTGACCTGGTGGGATGTAGATGCTGATACTTGGCTGTTTGCCAAGAGTCAGAACATTGAACCTCAGGGCAAAGAGACTGAACTGACCTCAAGGAAACAAAAAGCACCATCAAAGACCTCCTTGCAAAAAGATCAAGAAGTCTACAATTCGAAAAGGCAGAAAAGTGAATAAATGATGTCCACTATGTGTTAGAAAAGGTAGAAAAGGTGATCAGAGGTCACAGAGGGATCCGGAGCGTGAAGATACTGGAACTTTTCCACCGGCAGGAATCTTATGCCACATTCGACTACTTCATTTGAAATTGAAAATTCTTCAAAGCATTCTTTCTTGTTGCGGCGATGTGCTGGAGATTGTGTTGTATGGCAGGGGTCAGTTACCTCCAAAACAGCCGTTGTGAAGAGGTTCCAGGAAATTCTCAGCTGACACAGACCTGAACAAAGGAGGATTTACATTTCCGGCTCTGGGTGCATCCTCTTTGAGGCAGAATACACACCTTTGGTGGTCCGGGGCCTGTGCGTCTCTCTCAGGGCTCCTCCAGGGGCAGCGCTCCTGCAGGTTTGAGAGGGTTCCCTGCTTTGTAACACCTGATTCTGATTAGATGGATCTACTCAAAAGCCCTGCAGAGTCCTACTTATCGCATATTGACATGAAACAGGTGTGTGGAAGCAGGGAAACTTCCCAAAACCTGCCGGACAGAAGGCCTCAGAGACAGACTTTGGACTCCATGCGGTACGGACTGCCATTTTTCTATAAGCATGTAGCCAGACTATAATTTATCCATTTCTATTAAGCTTCCCCCTGACGCCCTGACTGAGGAATGTGTTTTACTTAAACATTTATATTTGGAGCAGGAACAGTCTGTACATGTGTTTAAGCTCCAGAAACGACAGGATTTGTTGACGGATTCAATTCTAATTTCACGCTGATCCCGCAGACGTTTAGCACTCGTTATGAAATAAGAAAAAAAATGAGAATATCGAACAAACAAAGGAAGTTTGGTTATTTTAAATAAATCAGCATATAAATGTGGAATTTCTACACCAAAAAGAACATTAGAAATGTAACTAATTTGAAATTGTGGAATTTAATTTAACTTAAGGGGTCTTCTTATCCTAACCTATCCAGATTGTTGAATGTGGCATTGAAACAATCTCACTGCAAAGTGAACCTTTAACCTGCTCCAAAACTACCATGACTGCAAAAACACTAATTTTTGGTAAAGCACCTGGCAAAAGAAACCATAAACTTTAATTAAAAGATGGACAAACATCCATTGTGACTTCAGCCACTAGTTCATGAACTAGACATTTGAAACCTTTGAGAGTGATACAAGATTAGATTACAATACAAGCAGTATTATTGAATATGAAAATCCGTTCAGGAATAGTTTTTTTTTCAGATAAATATAGATACATAGAAAAATCACAAGATTAGGCAATCGTACGAGAATTCTACTACTCTAAAACTAAAAAGCAAAGTTTACATTTGCAGTCTGAGCTGCTTTGAAGACAGAGCTTGGAGGCATTCAGTGGTAGCCTCTGCATCAACTCTGGTTCCAGTCGCAGTTCATGTCCATTTCTTCTTCCAGTAATATGGAGCTGCAAAATGGCTAAAGGGGAAGGTGCTGCATTTTATATATAGTGTGCTCATTCTAAGATAATAAAAAGGATTCACTCCAGACCAACAAAAATAATGTAATGGGCGTTATATTGAATATCTGCCAAAACACTGTCAGAAATAAGTCTTTATTGCTCGTAAAACGTATGAAGAACCGCATAAATAAAATGCCATGTGCAGCTGAGGCAATAAATGTATTAACCAGTCAGTGAATCCAATTTGATGGCAATTTTATTTCTACTCGTGAGTTTTTAACTCAAAATGAAATCATAACCCAATCATTCAACTAATTTTATCGAGGCTTTAATAATTTAAAAGAAAGAAGGGTGTTTTGTTTGTTAAGCATGTGGACGCCCGGCTGCTATTGGCAGCTGAGGTCCAGCAGGACCTGGTCAGCAAAGACACTGCAAAGGCCTCGTTTTTTTCAATAATTCAACCTTGCTGACTGACAGAATAATGGAATGAGGTCCGACCTTCCCGTTCTCCAGCTTCCTTCCACCGTCCAGAAAGACGCGTTGGTTAATTGCTTATTCCAAATTGACTGAGAGACAGTCTGTGAGTTTACATTATTGTTTTTCATTGGTCCATGAGGTCCTGTGATAGACGTGTGACCTTTCCACCGTGCACCCCTCTGCACCCCCAAATGCAGCCGGGATGTGCTCCCACCTTCTCCTGACCCTGGTCAGAGTTAAAGGGGTACAGAAAATGAATGGACGGTTCTGAGCCGCAGCCACTCTGAAATTACCTGGGCGCTGACCCTTTGCTTGATAAGGTGGACACACAGGTGCTGGTCCAATTTATCTCCCAGAAACGCTCCGCTAGCTCATGAATATTTACAACTTTTTGAAAGTAGTGCCCTTAGGTCAACAGGAGTACACTTTGTAAATGACTTTGAAGCTGTAGGTTAACAACAGCAATTTAGTTTTTGTCATATACGATTAAGTTGAAGTGAATTTTTCTAGTTGCGGAAGTGTGCAGATTGACTAGACAGTATTAGAATCTGGGCTCCAACGTATGCTGCTCTAACTTAAAACGCAAACTGGAAACGTGACAGGACAAAGCAGAGGTGGGGGGGGGTGCTTTTGTAGAGTCTCTGAAGTGACTGATCATGTTTATGTACATCCTGACATCGCTAAGTGGCTCCCCAGTCTGAGCAACAAAGCACGTCCTGAATGTATAATACCAAAGAGAAAAAAACAAACAAAAAACCAAACGAATCCACAGAGATCTTTGAACACAGCTTTCCCGGTTTGCATTGTGCTTCTTCTCCTAATTATGCCGGGGCCATTCTGCTGACAGACAGAGAGAAGCCCCGTGACACCAAATCAGGACTCCATATTTCATTTCCCCTCTTTCTCCTTATAGCCGTCTGTATATTAAACCAGAAATCCGGTGGCTAATTTTCAAAAAGACTTGATTAAATCCAGGAAATAGAACATGATTTCCCATTTAAAATTCATATCAGGCTAACACTTAAGTAATTTAAATCCTCTCTACCGTTTGAGCAGTTTGGATATGCATCAGACTGAATAATTTCTCTGTAACTACATCAATCCATTTCATTTCAATTTGATTGCAAGCAAATTCAGTTGGAGGACCCCTCACGAGTGTTTGCTCTAAAAGGTTTGGCAATCCACATACAAGCATTGAAAATCTTGTGCTGCATGTAATTCCGCTTGCTTGACCCTCAAGGTTGCTCTAATTGAAAAAGGGCTGAATATGGGACATGGTGATTTAAATGCCACCTTATTTTCAGTTTGTTTTTCACTTTTGGATGAAAGAACAATTGGATGAACATTGACATTTTTCTCCATGTCATTGCAAAGTCTTTATACTAGCTGGGATGTCACTCATGGTTTTAACTTAGTTTTACTGAACAGATATTTATATGATTTAGTTTATGATTTAGCATCAGGTGACAATACTCTTTTGTACAGTTGTGCGTCATCAATTGATACAGGCAACAAACCCCGCCATAAATATCAGCAAATATTGAATGCACACAGCAAGAAGTCATAGACAGCATGACGTTTCCATAGTAACTCTTCACTATGTGTCACAGTTATAGCCTAAACATATTTTATGAATTAGTCAAATAATAAAATTAAGTAAATTAATGAGTAGGGGACATAAACAACAGCTGGTAACAAATGCATCTGTTTCTGCCAAAATTACTAACTGAACTATTGATTTGAACACTTTAGATAAAAGTATCATGAGGAAAAAACATGTTTACCTGTGCTAATCAATTTTTTTTATTTTTTTCACTTTGCATTTTAAGAATTGGGAACAACAGACGCTTTGGGTTCGGCTGTGTGTTTGTGGTATCTTTGCTGGACTTGGTTACAGCAAATAATCCCTCTGAGAATTTGTTTCATTAAACCTGGAACTCCCTGTTCTCCAACCAACTTAAAAATAGGGTCATAAATATGAACTCTCTTGCTTTCTCTGTAATTAGAAACAGCATGTAGCCATGCGGAGACCCATCACACCGGAATGAGAATATTAGCCTTCGTCTCATGCTGCACTAACTACGGTAGTGGTATTATCTTACTTTTTATATTTACAATCTGGCTAATTTTCAGTTTTGAGTCTTTCCTTGAATAGTGATGTCGTGTTTGGCTGGGGATCTTGTGGACTGAAGCCACCAGGTCAAATATCTCTGGCTCAAGTGAGGCCCTTCAAACCTATTGCCTACAAATATATACACATACCACACCTCCCCTTTCACACTACTCTACCTCAAAGTCCTATTAGCAAACTGGTTTATATGCATTTATTAGCAATAATCTAATTTCAGTGCTCACAACTCAGGAACAGATTTGAACCAGAGTGGAAAAGATTCAGTCTAAACTAAGAAGTTCCTCTCTGTGGCGATATTTAACTGTTAAGCAGTAAGAAATCCAGCCATTTGGATCAAGCCTTTCTCTCACTGCTTGTGACTTTCATGATTTGAAAAAGGGCATATGTTAATATCTCAATGCTACCTTTGATCCAGACCTTTCATTTAACAAGCCCCAAAAAGTAATATTCCAAAGAGCATATTTTCTTCTGAGAGAAATCTCCAGAGTCTGTAATTCCCTTTGTCCCTTTAACGACCAGCAGAGGTAAATCTGATGGATGTGGCTGGAACTCAGCTCACTGTGATGTCTCATCTTGCATGGACGGACTGAAATAGACATTCAAATCTGAGGACAAAGTAAATCCATGCAAACACAGAGATGTTTTCAGAGCCCGTCATGTCCTACGGTCATTCACTTTGTGGAACTGTCTGTCATCAGATATCTTAAGAGGGCACAGACCCAAAGAATCCTTTCTTTTGGCTCAGGACTCAATAGACAGTGTGCAAAATACATGTATTGGTTTTCAAAGCAAAGGAAAGGGTTCTCTCTTTATTTCTCTTTTACTAAAGAAGTATGACTTTAAAGTAAGGCGGATGGGGAGAAAATCAATTTATCTGGTTCAGCTTTCAATCTTACTTACCTCCCACTGTAACCGTCCTTTTCTCTTTTTTAAAACCCAAACTAATCTACACTTTCAATTTGGGCTTTTAGAAAGCATGTTTTTTCTGTGATTTACTTAATTCACATTTTCTTATTTATGTTCCGTTATTACAAATAAAACCTGTGTGTTTATTTTTCAGAGAATGAAGTTTTGTGTCCGAAATGGGGCTTTTAATATGAATAGGACCAGTGAGTTTAGGGGAATATATTTATTATTTGAAGACATCACAATTGTGAGGCGATTTCTTGGGTAAAATTAGAGTTTAATGCAGCCTGTAAAGTATTAGCTGATATCTCAGGGGGCTGGTGAGCCCAAAAGACCATGAAATGGAGTGAAAGGTCAACAAAGTTCCCCAACAGCTACATAGATTATACAGATTTTTTTTAAAAACAAAAAAATAAACGTGTTGAACCAGTAGTCAAGCAGGAAGTAGTCTGCAAACCGAAAGAGATTTTTAATTGGAAAAAAATGTATTTTCCCATCCATATCAACAAACTGCTCATGTCTTTGGCCATCTTTCAAGCAAAGTTTCCATGTTCCCAGGAGTCAGCAGGTGACTGTGACATATCCTGTCACACAGTTTTTCACAGAAACCAGAGCCAAGCTTTAGAGGTTTGAGCAGCAACACCAAACACAGAGGAAGTAAAAAGAGGAAAGGAAAAGGAGGCAAAACTCTGCTGAGGTCATTATTTCATTCATGAAACAAAAGTTTACCTTAGACTGATTTCAAATAAAACGGAAAAACAACATTACATAGAGGCATAGAAAAGCTATTTGTTGGTTGTGATGCTATAAAGTCAAAGGTCAGCTTAACAAACTGTTTAATTTCCACTGCTGTGGAAGAAAAGTTGGCTGTGGAGGCTGCAGGAGTTTGCTGTGTGTGTGTGAGGCTGCCATCTGCTGAGAACAATATTCAAGCTGGATGCAGCCACATAAACGGTGAGTCTCTCTCAGCCGAACACGTTTCCCCTTTGTGCTCGGCAGCCATGGCTGAGAGAGGCTCCTGCTGAGGTGGGTAGCAAGGTAAGTGAATTCCAGTTTGCCAAAAGCTCCACCTCCCACATCAACTCTCCTCCCGGACTTGAAATTTCCCTTCAATTCCTCTCCGACAAAAAAAAAACATGTAATCATTGCCTTTGTTGTGATGTATCTTTTCAATCTGAAGTGTACTGCAGTCGTATTAGCAAACTCCTCTCTGCCGTAGAGCTGAACCAAACCAGAGGTGCACATGAGGAGGAGGGCTGGTTGCTAGGCTGCATATTCCTTCAGCTCCAAACCGCTCTGATGCGTGCGCCGCTGTATGCTTTCACAGACGTGCGCCCACTCACACGGGCTCAGGCCAGGCACCTACACACAGGGGCGGTCTTTTCTGAAACACAGACGCCAGCTTGTAGCCTCGGTGTTGTTCGAATCGGAGCGAAAACAGACACCCGGCTAAATATCAAGGCAGAGAGGCAATGAGCGCACTAACAAGGTGAGCAGACAGCGGGAGCTGTTGTGGCGGGCGTCTGTGCTCTCTCAGAGGGAACCAACAGCCCCTGGACTGGCACCGCTAATAAGGAGTCAGCAGAGCTCGGCCCCTCGCTGAAACAGCCGCTATTGAGCTCACGTTGAGGCTGCTGAAAAGACCCGGGTCCAGATATTAGACTTTCACACACAGAACAGCATCCCGTTCCGGTCAGAGATACTCTAGTTATCTGCCCAAATTCGGGATGGACAGCAGCAGGAAATGTCCTCCACGGCCAGGCAGTTGTCCGTGGAAACATGATGGTTACTCTCAATCTCAACCCCAACAGACACAAGGAAGCACCTGGGAGGTGGCTGTAAAACAGAACCTCACTGGTCACTGGTCACTGGTCACTGGTCACCGGTGCTGCCATTCGAAGGACACGCTTGGATTTTTTAAGCTTGTCTTCCTAGAACATTCCCATATACCCTTAGTTAGAAGTGTTCTGTGTTTGGCTGGTAAAAGTAAGATTTTAGAAAGCTCCGTGAATAATAACCCAAAAACAAAGCCCAGAGCACACATGTATGTATGTATATTTAGATGTGAATTAAATTTGCAGCTGAGAAGGCCTTCGGTCTTGAGAGTGTGAACATCCTATCATAATGATTATGGAGAGCAATGCAAAACAAAATAACCTCCTGTCCAAGAGAAAACAGCAAACATGAACATGCCCCTAAAAACAAAATAAAACATGAACAAATTCAGTCAGTAACTACTCAACAGCCAACCTGAATAACCTTGGGCTCTATTCATGAGAAGCATATGTGAGACTTGTGAAAAGAAATATATCTCCTGAAAGTCATTATCAGGCCACATGAAGATTTTGGAAACAAAAAAAATGGTTGACTTTTTTTAAACTTAATTTAAAACTTTTTTAATGAACTTTTTACTCCATTTCAGATGAACCAAGTCAGTAGTATGCATCATGCAATGCTGCTAAAGTCATTAAATATTAGTTACTATGCAATACTCTAAATAACAAGGAAGAGTTTGTGGTACTTATGTTTGCATTATGTGTCTTCCACCTGGTATGATGACCACAACAAGGGAAAATGAATTATGAGTCATGGTATCAGTGTTTAACCCAGAAATTAAATAATCCCCTGATAATAAGGTCCACTTCACACAGTGTGGCTTCCACATGACCACATCACCACAAGCGCACGGTCCGGTGTGCTCCGGCAAATCTTGCTGCCATCATCCCCCCGTGGCTTTGCTCATCAAGTTGTTTATTGGTTGAGGGCTAATTTGTCGGCCGAAAGCATTAAGGACGTATCATCCAGAAAAAAGGCCGAAACAAACTGCTAAATTAGACAGCTCATGCATCATCATAGCATCATCTAATCTTTGCATTGGTATTCCTGCCAAAGAGGACTTTGTTTTGCATTTTGCATAACAGCCATATAAAAGAGGATTTACTTAATAACTAGGTGGAATACCTGCAGCTCAAATATCACGTATGGCTTTCAGGACAGAAGGAAAACAGACTTAGAAACTGAAACACATCCCTTCATGCTAAAGGTCTAACGTCGACTGGTACTTCGTTCAGCATGTTAGGAGGTGAAAATGTAGGGTACACAGTGAAAAGGATGTGACAAATACAGCTCTGATGTGCATCTTCCTAAGATTTAAACACATTAACACAAAACACAGAGGATGTTAAGGCTTGGAGATGTTAGAGAAGGTGAAGATAAAGTGCACACGGCTTAGCCGCTATCTTTGTTATTTTTTTTATTTTTTTTTATTAGGCTTTGCTGCTGTGCTGAGGCTTATTTTTCTGCCTGCATTCTAATGAGAGCAAACCGGGGAGGGAGGGGAGAGTGGGGGGGTGGAGGGATTGTGTAACTCTGTGTTACATAACACAATATGCATGGCCTTCTCTCTGTATCTCAGCAGCTCCAACAGGGTGACACAGTGAAGCAAGCAGGGGGGAGAGTGCGGAGGGTTTAAAAGGGGGCTGCTGTTAATGAGGGCGATGTGAAGAGATGCGCGCCTCGCTGAAAAATCATACCTCATTACAGCGCGTGGCTAATAATGTAGGTGATGAGGATAAGTTGTTTAGAAAGTCGCGGGACACGGAGAGTGGCCCCCTGGCTTGTCTTAGATTAAAACTCAATTGTCAAGTGGCATTCAAGTGGGTTTGCTGGCTAATTAAAATGGAAGAAATATTATTTGCTTTCACTCTCTGCGTCCATTTGGATGGTTTGGGCTTGAACCGGACACTTCAGAGGACAGCTCGCAACTTGGAATTAGCCTCGACAACAAATGTAAATTGAAAATCTTCTGCTGCTTCGCTGAGTACAAAAATGGTCTCATATATAACAACTAAACTGTGTGCAAAGCCTTTCAGAGGAAGTACATTTGTCTGAAACTAAATGGTCGAGCCAGCCACCAAAGCTCATTCACACAGTGCAGACTATAAAAAAACCCATATAAAACAGAATACAATAAGAAAACTGGTTTATTGCAAAATATTCAGCTAATACATTAGCATCCAACGCATACAGTAAACAAAGCACTCAGCATTTCTGGAAAAATCTTCGGCTCATGAGTAGTTGACCTTTACACAGAAGGTCTCCTCTGTCTTCTCCTCCAGGTTGTTCACATAGACCAGGATCTCTGCTAAACCGGGACTCTGGCTGGGGGCGAATCGCAATCCAATGGTGTAGCTTTCTCCCCCGCCAATCTGAACATAGTCAACATGAAAAACTTTACCCGGGGTGCATTCTCTTTTAAAAAGAACCCCAAGAAATGTGTTACCTGTCTGTATGCAAAGTGTAGCCTACTCTTTTGTATAAGTTGGTTATTTTAAATTCTTATTAGCTATTGCTAATATGTGTAATCTGATGCCCTAACCTTCTGTTCAGTATATCTGCTACAGAAAAACATTTGTATGGACACAACAGAAATTTCCGCACCATTTCCGCCAGTGGACAACAGAGGTTGTTGTGACTATGAGCAAAGGCCAGCCAATTTGTTCTCATGGTGGCATTATTTTGATTTGTGTGATTTGAAGCGATTAATCTACTTAATGAATAACATATTTTACAGAATAGGAATGCCTTAAGTAAAAATATTTAACTGTGCACACAGTGTAAGAGTTTCTCTGTGTTTTCTAAGATAAGGCAATTAATGCTCAAAGAAAGACTAAATAATTTGCTTTCTCAGTTGTACCAACCACCTAAGACCACACAGTTTTTATTTATTTCTCTCTAAATTACTGGTTTCTCCATGAAGGGCTGCAATTTTAATTATTCTTCTCTCTAATTAAATGGAGACAGCCCTGAACGTTGTAATGCTGTTCTTGTCAAGGTTCATGCCTCGCAAGGTCTTCATTTGCTTTTTTTTTGTTTTTTGTTTGTTCTCAGTAGTTCAATCAGACATTAAGTGTCTTCCCGTATTTTCTTTTTAATATCTTCGGGAGAAATATGGGTCAATTTGGAGGATTTACGCTGTAATCTTTTTGTAAGGCAGAGCTGTATTGATCTCTTCTTTGCGTTTCCTCTTGACGGCAGGTTTTATTAGACTGAGGTGGTTATGCGCAAATAGAGAAAAGGATCTCCACATTTGTTACATACTTGAAGCAAAGGAAATACTTTATGAGACACCTGGAGACTCGCTGACAAAGGAGAAAAAATAAACAGAGGGCTATTTTTTACTCTGTCCAAAGCCTTTTATGAAGCAGAGGCCTCAGGCCAACAACTGCATGACTAATTTTGTTGTTGTTGTTGTTCTTGTTTTTATCTATTTTCATAGTTAAAACAGTGGTGTGACATTTGTTTATTTTATGACATGTTATGCAAAGGAAAGGTACCGATGGAAGCAGCTCTGGTGGTTAGCGAGTGAATTGGAAAGACATACTGAGACAGACCTTTATTACGGTTAAACAGCAGCATTTCTAACTTCCAAATCTGTTCTGCTCGGAGCAGACACGGAAGCCAAATCACTTTTACAAGGCCCGAGAAACTAACAGTAAGACAGAGAGGCTAGAAATCATTATGGTTGTAATCTCCCCATCGGGATGACGAGAAAGCGGAAGCCATTTTGCAGTTTGTAGTTACATATATGTGTTTACCTGCTGAACTATTCAGACAGTTTGATTTTAAAATTTCAGAAAGTCGGTCAAGTTTGACTCAAAATACGAGAGTATCTCTCAGGTGGAGCGGTGCAACAACAGGAGAGTTGCATGGACGATTCTGAAGCCGATAACGGGCTACAATCTCAGCAGAGCAGAACACTGTTCACTCTGTTCAATGCTCCAACAGAAACGTCTCTGTTGCAGTTTACGTCCACAGAAAATGCCACATGGATTAGTACGGTGTGTTTCCAACAGATCCCTAACGCAGCTGTCTATGCAGGCAGTGTAACGAGGGACGTTTCTCTTTCCGTCCATGCACATCCTGCAGGGTCAGCAGTTCTGCCCATTAAAACTCATTTCATTGACATTATTTACAGCCTGTTCACAGCACAGTGCCATTAATCCGAATAACCCACCTGAAGAGGTTTTTTGTCAGTGTTTTAATCAAAGTATTGATTTTCTTTTCTGAACAAGAAGGAAAGACCTGAATAGCTCCTTCTCTGGCCTCACCTGGAACTTGTCCTCCCTGAACTGGAGCAGGTCCGGGTGGTCAGAGCGGAGCAGGAACATCCGGCTGCTGGTGTAAGGGTTGGTGTAGGTGATCTTCCTGGAGCTGCCCCGCCCGCCTCCAACCGGGACACACACTTCAAATGCCTGCATACGTACACACACACACAGACGATTTGCTCCACCACTGGTTATTGACTAAATCATTAAGATCAGTTTTAGCTTTATAAGCAGGTTTCAAACCCCAAGGCGCAGTATTGTTTTCAGGAATGGGGGGGAAGGGCAAGGTCTTTTTAACCTCCGGAGAATGAAGCTTTTTTTTCACAAGGTGTGCATTTTTGCTTTCTCCAAGATGTATGGCACTAGTAGGACCTTTAGTTTTTTCGACTTCTAGTTTAATAACTAGACGTGTATTTATGTATCTAAAAGTTTACTCTGCAATGTGGTTCTGAAGGTCCAAATGACTTTATAAAAACATTTTAACTACACAATCGGTTGAAAATGTTTAAAACCATTTTATTGTAGATTTGAAAATCTATGATGAGGCCAAGAGGTAAAAAAAAGAGGTAAAAAAAGAATTAAGCGTCATGGTAAAGAGAGGCAAAAATCTAACGTCCTCATATGAGGATGCTGGGACTCAGGAGGCTAAGGGATATCTTAATATGAGGAAAATAATAATATGGTAGGTTAACAAGGTCATTTTCATGCCTTGATTTAAATTCCAAGTGGATTTGTTGGATTTCAAGAATTTTTTAAGGGTTTGACCACTATAAAGCACTGATTGCTTGCTAATTGCTAATTTGGTTGTTTGTGAAAGCTTCAGTTTTCATTATTCATCATTCACTTCACCATAACGATGATGATTTAACTGCAGGTTAATATCTGTGCTGAACATCATCATCATGTTTTGGTTTGGGTCATGTGAATTGCGTGGCTGATTGCTGGCCGCTCGGGTAAAAAGCCTGTCAGGCATTTAGAAACTTAGGTCAGGAAGGTAGACAGCAGGTATAGAATGGTTCGGCTGTTAGTGCTGACTTGGGTTCAGCTGCACTTATCCTTTACTTGGCAAAAGGGAGGTGGGAGAAGTCTAACTGACCCAGGCAACTGAAGCACTCAAGCTCTGAAAGCCTCCTGAGTCATCAGTGGGTTTGAATTTGAGATTTTGGGCAGCCGTGCATCATACCACTGTTTTTTCCCCCAGTTTTTTAATGGATGGAAAGATCTTTCTTTATTCTTTCATTTTATGAATGCATCCATAATGCAACCCAGCCATTGCCAGAATTTTAGCAGATTCAGGTTTTTGTGTTCAGGGTAAACACAAACCTTAATGCTTATCTCCTTTCTTTCCTCATTTTTTAACTTTTTTTATGCTTTGCATAGTTTTTCTCCATTGGAATGTGCCAACAACGTGTTATTTTCATCTCTAGGCACGGTAAAATGCAGCAAACTACAGTCAAAAACCATAAAAGAGTATAATTTGAAGCGCATGAACAGGGAAATAATGTTCTGCTCTGTGGAAATGGGAGCATGGTTCTTCTTTAAAAGATGTGGATATTTAAAAAAAAGGAGATCAGAGAAATGCCTACTTTGGATAGCACAGGTCGGTGGACACTGAGACAGAGCAACCAGGCCGTGACCAGACTTCTCTGCTCCACGTCCACCGCGTTGACATACAGGAAGCGGCTGCCCGCCCGCCACGGCTGCACCTTCAGCTGGAGCTCCTGCACCGCAGCTGGAGGCAGAACAAACACTCCGCCCGGGTCCACCTACACAGAAAGTGAGTGCATTCAAGGTTGATTGAATCTGGCAACAAGGTGACAAGATGTTGATTGGATGGGTTATGAGAATGAGGAGGACACAATAAAGAGAAATGGAGCCATTGACCAAGTGACAGACAGAGTGTGACACAGAAAGGAAAAGGAGAGGTGAAAGGACAAAACTAATGAGATGTGTTGTTAAAAAAGAGCCAGAGGGAAGTAAAGAAGCTGTTAAGATTATAGGGCAGTGGGTGGGAGAGGGGGTCGAGTCAGGTTCAGTGAAAAAAGCCAAAGAGAGGGGACAGACAATGTAATGAGAGAGACAATGAAGATGAGATTTACTGTGCAGCTCTTTTTCAATCTGTTGAGAAAAGCAAAGCTATTCTCTGACGCTGAGCCTTATCCTGTTTTGTAAGACTCCTCCACAGTGAGCCAAACCTGCTGAGAATCAGATCAAAGCTGCCACTGATGCATATGGTGAAATCTTTTAAAAATACATCTGTCGCTTTTTCAGACAGTTCCCCTTTTCTTTAGTGAAAACATGTTTGGGTCGGAGAGTGTGCTCGCATTGAGACTGCCACTGTCCATCACTTTTTCAAGAAGAATATCAGCAAGGTTAATGAAATGCCTTTTACTGAAGCTCTGGATAAGAAGCAACCTCAAACTCACTCTCGTGCTCACTTATGAATAAGAAACAATCCATTAAAAATGAAGGCACTCTGACGTGCTTGGAAGACATCTCCTACTTGCAGTGAACTAAGGCCACTGTTAATTTTTCAGATGTGTTCAATTCTAATATGACATAATCGCAAAGAAACAAAAAAACAACGGTACCCCATGAAATGAAATAAAATGACAAAAAAGACAAATTATGCTGTCAGTCTGCTTTTGTACTTTCTTGATAATGACTTGAATTCTAACCTGCGGTTATTACAAAGAAGACTGTTGCTATTCCATTGTGTCATGCAGCTTGAAGAACAATTAGCAGAAATCATTTTGCTCTCCTAAAAAAAGCCTGGCAGCAGCAATGCTTTCAACTTCTCATTAGATTTGGAAGAATTGAGATATGGTTTTGGCTATTATGATTAATGGTTTGCTTTTTTTTACTCTGTTCTGTGCTGTACCCCGTATTGTGTCAGCTTTGTCATAACAAAACCAGGCAGAGGTGGAGTGAAAGACTCCAACAGAGGACAATAGTGTCTGGATTTTAGAGCCACGTTTTAGCTTGGGCATGCAGTTTTCAAGCAATATTCTAACATCGAAAAATGCATCCAAACCCACAAACTTATGATGACGGGGATGTTAGTCCATTGTCCCTCGTGTCTCAATATTGTGTGAAAAGGGAAATGGAAAGGGAGAAAATAAAGAATGTGTAGAGGATGCCAACTACAATAATATAATCTGAACCACTACTGCTTGCTGCATGGACTCAGACTTTTGCATATAAGCTGAAAATCTAGATTTATGAATTGAACTGCACACAGAGAGTGGCCGTGTTAATATGGCAAAACCTGGTAATCTAACTGATTATGATGAATGCATATTGCAAAAATGTTTGCGTCCAGTTGGCAGAGCGGCTAAAAATAAAGAATAATAACCTCACACATGGTCACATTAATATTTGAGGATTTTGGACTGATACTTTACAATGACGTGCTCTGTCAACTATGCAAATTGGTAATGGTTTATAGCAGCAACACTCAAAGTGAAATCATCCAGGAGTGCTTTGTCAAAACAGCAGTGATAGTAAACTGTTATGTTTACTTTTCGTCTCTAGCCAAGCATGCTAACCTTATTATCAACAACTTATGGGTGATGCTCAGTTAGCACAACCCAGAATAATTGACTTTTTCAAATATAGTTCTTTATCGGCATTATGTCATTATGAAATTATGTCATAATTTCTGCTTTACTGCACATTGTTATGATGATAAAAAACCGGACATTATCCATCATCTGTTACAGATATTCATCCAGTTAATTCTTTCTGTTTACCTCAATGGCCTTCTAAGAGTGAGAAATGGCTCAGCGTTAAATGTGCAGACTGCAAATCATTTCAGCTGTTCTTTTACAATACACCGAAGTGAACAACCATGTCTCAGTAAAATGTTTTAATAGCATGAACTTCAATAGTGAAGGGAATAATTGAGACAACCATTTTAAGTTAAGAAGCAAGTCAGTGGTGGTATTTTTTTTTTTTTTTTTCATGCCTACTGACTCAGGCAGAACCACATAAACCAACTCTGCAGGGAGCATCATGCTACATCAGTTAAAGGACAGCTGGTTTTCCAAAAGACACACATGTGCTCCAAAACAAGGAGTACGCTCCCCCTCAATAATCCTCCCTGTATTGGTTGCTTCATAGAAAAGCAATGAAGAACTGAAAAACTCACACACAGCTAAGAGCATATTTCTCTTTAGCTTTATCTCGATACAGAGATATAGCACATTATAAAATGAAGGCTAATAATAGCATTAAATGGCCTTTGACTTGCAAACTTAAATAGTGGAACCAGTGGTAAATATACCTCAATCTCCTTGGGGTGTGATGAGAAACACTTGACCTTGCGGACAGCTTGTTTCCCCCTCAGAACTACTGACTGACAGCTCCGCTGGCCCGTCACACAGCTGATGTCCACTCGTTCCAGAAAATGCACGTAAATCTGCCAGATCTGAGACGGCGCTGCCATCCACTTATCCCTGGTGAAGTAGGAAAAAAAAGGAAAAGAAAAAGAACAAAAACATAATCAAGAACAATTAAGCTGAGGCTCCCTGGAGGTGTAGTCAGTGTAGCATGAGGTTGGAAATGAGCAGGGCTGATCTATGGCTGTACTAGCATTTTAATAAGCAGAAACATCATCCACTCACTGCTGAGATGAAGGGAATGGAGTCTCAGAGGTCCAGGCTGACTCTAAAATATGGAGGCAATGTTGTCACCTACTCAGCTCTGCTTTGAAACAACAGCACTCAAGGAGCATTTGGGAATATTTGGAATGGAATTTGCTTGATTTCAGAGGGCGGGAAAGAGATCTGCACAATTTGAACCTGCTAATGAGGGACACTTTTTAAATTATGAATGCCAAATAGCCTTTTTACACATACAAATGATATACTGTAGCTTTTATCAGTAATTTCCTGAGATTTCCTTCCAAAAAGACACCCTCCAGGACCCTGAAACCCCTAAATCTCAGCAGCCAGTCAGATTGTCTGTGATAGTTCAGCAGTTTGTATAACTGAGAGTATTTTACAAGGCAAAATGTGAAAATTTTTTCTTGTGTTCTTTCAGAGTCCACAATTTGGCAAGTGGACACAGTTCATGGTTGTTGGAGATGTTTCCCAGAGGCTTCTTAAGTTCCCACTGACCTGTGAGGAGTTTCAGGTTGATGAGCTTTTGTTGGCTCATTCACACTTTGAGCTCCTGAACACACATTTGTGTCGCTGACGATGTGAATAATTGAGATAGACATCAAATGTTACTTTACCTGCCTGATCATTCTGTGTCAGAGCATTGCAAGCTGTAATTTGGTGAAACTTCCCATCACATATCCAGGAGTCCAACTACCCTGCACTCAGCTGACTCCGAATGGTGAAAAAATGTATCTGGTTAGACTGACTCAGGCTTATGTCTTTTTAATAAAAGTAAACCTCATTAACAAAGCCCACATCCAAAATATTTGTACTGAACCAGCACTCAGATTCATATTCATGCAGCACCTGTGAGCTACGGGCTTCCAAGTCTTAACTTTGTGATTCATTGGCAATTCTATGCTTATTTCTGATGATCATCTTCATTATAAGTTGCTTAATCTGTATTGAAATAAGCAGGCTGTGCCTGTGTTAGTTGATCAAAGTTATTTTACTTTCTCCCATAGGCCCTGTTTCACGATCACACGCCTGTGAGAGTTACATCTGCAACGAAGTGTAAGCAGGCCCATTTTTACCCTGCAAGTTTAAAAAGCACTTCACGTTTTTTGGCTATCTTTAATCCATTCTCACGCGCTCTAACTCAGCAGTAGATGACACAGCTGTCACGCCAGGTGTGTGCCCACCATTACGAACAGCTTGGGGTTCAATGTCTTTCCCAATTACACTCCTGGATGTGGAAAGGAGGAGCTGGGGATTTGACAAAGAGCCACAATTCTGCTCTGAAATAATCAAAAGAGTTCAAAGGATTTCTTGACCACAAGTAAAGATTAACCAGTGATGAAACGAGCAGCTCTCTATCCTGTATTGTGGGAAAAACTAGACCCTTGCATGTGCAAAAGATGTGCAATTTACATCCATATTGACCAACAAAAGGAAAGCAGGAGTCATTATTTTTATGGGACTTTGAATGTTTTATGAGGTATTTTAGCCGGCTTCAAGTTTACAATGAGACTATTTGGAAAAATAATGACTAGAAAGTATGCAGCCCTTCAAAACTTTATCATACCCATGACATAAGAGTCAAATGATAAACACTTGATGTTCCTGAAGGCACAAACAAGGTGTGCATAATAATGACGGAGATTAGGAAGATGAGGGGACAGATTCAGTAACTCCAGGCAGGCAGGCCACTAAACTGCCATGTGATTAGTAAATTAATTCACGCCTCTGCGAACATTTTAATTAGTCAAATCGGAAGGCGTCTCCAGGCTAAGTTGTGTTTGTGTTCCGTGTGTACACTGTGACTGTGCAAATGATACATACGTGAAAACCATTACAAAGAACATTTTTATGTGTGGACTGGGATTCCCAGGCACTTTCAAGTACACATCCTGAGGCTCCCCTGGCACCTACAAAGAAACAGAGAGATTTTCAAATGAAAGGCTAAAAAGAGGCAAAAAACAAACCTCACATTCATGTCACGAACTGTGTAACGTTAAAGGCCGAAACAACATTGCAATTCATGACTGGGGTTATTTATGAAGTTAGATATTAGTCCCCTTGCGATAACTAGATAAAGTTGGGGTGGTATAAAGAATTCAAACAAAACCGATTCTTACTTTCAGGACTTTCAGGACTTTTCAGTCAACTAATTTGTCTCTCCTGATTCACTTCAAGCCTACAACTTGCTATAAAAACCCAGGGTGGGGCACAGATGCACAGATGCAGCAGCTGTGTAAAACAGGCTGTAAACCAGGACGTATATCTCCAATTTTTTGCACTCTCTCTCTCTCTCTCTCTCTCTCTCTCTCTCTCTCTCTCTCTCTCTCTCTCTCTCTGTCTCTCTCTATGTGTATATATATATATATGTATATAAATATGTATAAATATACTTTTTCTAATTTCCGTTGTAGTTGGAACTGAAACATCCCAGAGAATAAGGTTTTCTCACCAGCATCCTGGTCTGGCAGATAACATCAGGATCGCTGCAGCGCACAGAGATAAAATCTGAGCTTCCATCTGGTTAACACAAGTAAAACAACCAGAGATAGTTAACATGTACAGTTCGAGAAAAGATAGAATGTATCTTATGTGACGTAATTAATGATAAGGAACATATGCATGATCACGATCGACCTGCGGGATCGATGCAGGATGACACGCGGATGGCTTTCTTAAGGAAACAACGTTCTGGGTGGTAGAGTCGGAAAGTCTGACCCACAATGTGGGGCACTGGCTCCACATTCACTTGGCAGATGGCCATTGGCTTGCCATCCTCTGCTTTGAATGTGACCTGTGGAGAAAAAGGTGACAAGTCAGCAACACTAACAGCATGCCATTCCCCTGCCTGATGTTAGACATTCCTTGCTGTTGCAATAGTTTTTAATCATCAGAGCAGCTTGGTTTGAAGCTCTGTCTTCACTTCAGAAGACGGAGCTTTGCAAAAGCATCACTTTTGAAAAGAAAAATGAATGAAGAGGTCTTGGTGTATTTTCCCATAATATTACGCATTGATATTCCACTTCTATGCATCTCATCTCTTTTTTATTTGCAGACATGTGTAAGAGCAGTAGCATAAAAAACATTTACTCAAAGAAAATCAACAAAAATATTCTAAAAAGACTGGATTAGCAATTTGTCAGTTTGAAGAACTGGTCCAATAATTATGTGAAAGTGAGCAGTATATAAGGTTAGTGTCGGCCAAAATCCAACCAGGGAATTAGGCTGTAAAATGTGATTAAAGTCCATACTGATGAATTTTTATGTTACAATTTTCTCTTTCCTATCATTTTGGTGATGAGATTCATGGAGCACAGGGGACAGGTAACACGAATTAAAGTAGCATTAGGACTTGGGCTTCCTCTCTTCGGATAATACTTAAAACAATTATATCCTTCGTTCATAGGAATCTTGAATACATTAACTCTCTCTGCACAGAGCTGACATTATCACGTTTTTTTTTCCCAGGCAGTCTGGCTCAAAATAATATACACGTTTTTAAAGGCAGCAGTTGAGAACCTTTGATTAAAAGGTAAATGAATATTGTGGAGCATGCTGTACACTAAAACATAAAAACTTGGGTGGTATCTGACAGGAGAAATCTGACAGCAGACTGGCCATAACCCAGACGTTAACCAGATATTACAACACATCTGTTGATGTGAAGAGAACTGCAGATGGCTCTTCTGATGTCCTCTGTGTTGAACTGACAGGACTTAAGTGGCTCTCTGTCAGGGAAAATTGAATAAACTGTCCAAATCGAGTCCCATAAGTGTATAGACTCATTCAAAGGGACATGGAGCCGACATTTCCACAAAGCAGGAGAAGCCCTGACAATTATTTGAAAGAGAGGAATGTCATTATGGGGTATTGACTATGGAAAATGAAAAATTCAGGTGTTGTCAATAAAAATGTTTTCAGGGTTATTTAAGCATAACTCATGTTAATCGAGGAAGTTCAGTGTAAACCAGTGAGAAACATCTGTTTAAACCAGTCTTCGGGGAAAAGATAAAGAAAAGGGAATAGTTCACTCTGAACCTGTGTCAAACCTTATTAAAATTATCTCTGCGCCACATGTTTAATACTTTACAGAGACTTGCACATGTTTGGGCACTATCCAAATGAAAGAAGCCATTCTGTTTCCAGACTCAGCATATCTTTTACTCGTGGCTGGATGCTTCCTCCCAGAATTGGCTGGCATCTGCTTGAATCTATCCATCCCTGTAGTGGTATAAAAACTTTCTTTCCATTTTGTTTTGTGGGCCTTTGTGAACATTGGAAAAAGGATGGAGAAGCATGCAGAAAGAAGGAGATGTCATGAAGCAGGAGGTGGGACTCAAATCCCAGCCAGCTGCCAAGAGGCCTTTCAGCTTCCACACACGGGCACTCGCTCAACTAGTTGATCTTCCTGGCATCCCCTCCAGCTATACCTTTGATCGTTGTGACCAAACAGTTCTAGTTTAACAACATCAGTGTAAAGGACTTGCTTTCAGCATGACTTTTGGCTTGTAAAGATGCTTATTTGCAAACCTCTGATGCTGAATTTTGTGGTGAGGATTGGGGGCAAGGTTTTCTTTTGATGGCTTCTCCAGTAAGGAATTTATTTCAGTGTTTTCACCTCCGCTCCCGTCTGCTTCATTTTCCCGCAGTTTTTTTTTCCTCCAGACAAACTGAGGTCTGAAATCGACTTTCGAGGAGCCCCAACTTGACCACTCATCTTCCATTCCTTTCATTCGCTGTTTCTTAATAGCAACCAAGGAAAGAATGACCTTCTTTTTATGGCCTTTTTTCTCTTCAGATGATCGCTTATTTAAATTCAGCTGCTTGAAGAAGCCTCCGGATTCCTGATTGTTGGGGTTAGATTTCATGAGTATTCATAAAGCTTTTAAAAGCTGTATCACATCTGGTGAAAAAACTATGTTCCTAACACACTAATTAAGATTGGACGTGTTTGCATGATGATCCTTTAATCTTTTGTCTGTTCTGAGACAGGATCAACAAAAATGTAACTTTCCAAAAACAAAATGGAGCATTTTACTTTTTTATCATTTTAGAATTGCATATTAAGTGAATAATATTGCATATTAAGTGAATATTGGAGATCAAGAAATCAAATCTACACTTTGCTCTCCTCTGATTATGAACTAGGCAGGATTGAAACGTCCAGTCAATGAGAGTGAAACTGAACCAATTTGCTCATTGAGCGCCCAGCAGCTGTCCAAAACGTTGATGTGTCAGAATTGCAGGCTCATGCTGACCTGCAGGAGTGGCCCATATCTGGCTCTGGTGGTGAGCCCTGACTGACAGTGGAGCAAAACGCTGGCATCCTGACAGCTCTGCTGCTGAGGCTTGTCAGCTTTAGCAGGATACATATTTGATCCAGAGCTGACCTCTTTGACCTGTTGACAGGATTTTTGCTCAGGGCAGCAGTACTGACCCTGGCTCACAATAGTCAAAAAGCGGAGCCAGAAACACACACACGTGTGTGCCAGACCGGCGGATATTTCATCACCCTGTGCAATGTGAAAGCTCCGCTTAACAGCAGGGAAATCATGAGATACTTCCTGCTAGTGTGAAGTGGTAAAGGACGCGTCGTATCATCTCACAAACCTAAACAAAGCACATTCCCTCTCATTTATTCCAAATGTTAACTGCTCCTTAAAGTTAAAACCGTCTTCAAGAAAGTTTAATTCCTCAGACATTTTATAGTTGGAGAGAACGAACAATGTTCAGGAAGATAAAAGCAATTTCCAGCATCAAATTTGACTGAACAATCTTGTCTAGTTAGTATAAGTTTGTAAAGAGTTGGCACTTCAAAGCGTGCTTTGTGTCTGTGGCAGAGAAGAGGAGGGAGGAGACAGTGCGCTGCCTTTCCTCAGAGAGTTGTCTGACTGTGTGTGTACACAAGATATTAAACTTTGGGATGGAGCAGAAAGAAAACCTGACTGAAGTCAGAATCAGATGCTCCGTACACTAGCCTGAGTTTAGCTGTCTATATCATCCTCTGTTGTCTGTCCTATCACTACTCGATGCAACATATAGGCATAGAGTCATTTTCTAAAAGTCAAAGTATGTTTTTTTTAAACACATTACTGTATATTTGAGCTTTGAGAGTAGCAGGAAAACCCTCTGCAGATTAGAGATGACAATAATTCTAGCCTCTAGGTAAACAAGATGAAGAAGTTATGGACTGCAGATCGAGATAAACATGGTTCACCATGTGGTAAATATCCCAAAGGGCATGAAAGACACTCTGTACCTTGATGGTTTTGGCAGTAATAACATTGGATGGGTTCTTCTTGGCCATCTGAGAACCTTTGCTTCTTGGCAGGAAGCTTGGTCCCTGTGAGAATTTGATAAGAAACAACTGAGAATCTACCCAAAAGCATCTTGTGAGTGCAAATAAAACATTACATCTATTCACAATGCAAGAAAACCAAATGGTATACATCTTCCAGTCAGCAGCATTGAAGTTAAAACAGATCAGCTTTCTTCAATATTCCCATATTGCCTTCCTCTGAATACATGTTTTATAAACTTTTGGCAAATAATTTCTTACTCTGGAATCAGCCTGTCAAATATCAGTTATAAGACATTTGTAATAAGAACACTTCCTTTCCCATAAATAATGTCAATGTTTCTACAACCTGCTGTAAAGTGTCCCTCTCTGATCAGCCCCTTTACCTGGTGGGCCGTGGTATGGTCGCAGAGGAAACTCTGGTATTTCAGTGGAATGTGGATGCTCTCTTTTGGCCGAAGGTAAACCCTGGGAACTGGGTCATCTTCTTTCATATGGAACATGTTCTCCTCCACTGCAGTTGGAGTCTTGGTCAGTGCTTTGAAGTAACACCATTCCTCAGTATTAGTGATGACACTGGATGAGAAGATGACAGGACACGTGTCAGTGGGATGAAAGCAACACTTTCTCAAGGGCTCATTCAAAGATCAGAGCTTAACTTGTTAAACGATTATGAATAAAAACTTTGCGAATGTTTTTTCAGTGTTTTTAACAGGGTGAAGGATGGCGCTAGGCAGAACGAACAAGCGTTATGTACTCATTGCCTAAGCCTGGCTAATAGCACTGTTGAAAGCTGCATAGAAGTGTCCAAAAGTAGCCGATTAAATCAGTCTTATTTTATTTGATCAAGGCAAAAGTATGTATTTGGAATAGTTTGTATAGAAATGTAAAGCTCTCATTGTAATGAATATGCTGAAATGAGCATCTCGATCTGAGGGAATGAGGAGCTGTGAAATAAAAAATAAATAAAAGAAAGCAGAGATAACACATCAATAACACGCCTCGCTATCCTGGTCTCACCTTTCACCGGGTTTTATTTTGGCCCACAGATATAACAAATTATGTTTTGGTTGGAGTTTAGTCAGTTTAGACACCTCTCCTTCAGAAGGTTACAGCATTTTGTGCAGATCCTATCCCCTCTAGACTAAAAACACGACGAAGCATCGAAAGTCAAACTGGAACAGGTCAGAAATGTGTTTGACAGTTCTCCTACATGCATACTTACTTTGAGCAATAAATAAGTAATAACAGCAGGAGGAGGTCAAAATAACCAGAATTTAATCCCTGTATTAAAAAAATCTATATCTTAATCCACAGATTTACACTTATTGGTACAAATGAAAAAATTGTCAACAAAAATAGCCTTAAAGTATGAAGTTTTCAAACAGGGGAAATCTTCAGTGAATGTATGAACATGGAGCACATATTCTTTAAAATACAGTTCACGAACACAGTGACTGAAATCATGCCAGGATGACATAAAGCCAAACGTATACACTGGGTATTGTAATATAAAAGCTTGTTTGAGATATTTTTTTTTGTATAAAATTGTTTTAATAGTAACGTGACACTTGTCAGAGGGGACTCACAACATGCCAGGCTGCAGAAAATGACTAAATTCTGAAGCAGGGCAGTCCCAACATTCCCATGCAGTGGTTAGTTTTTAATTAGGTATAAAATAGGTGTAAAGTAGCCATTGAAAGATATAATTCAGTCCTCGACAAATGGATTTAAAGGGAGCGAAGAACAGAAACAGATAACGCATTCCAACAGAGGGAAGCCTCATCTCCTTTCCCTCCATTTCCTTTAAATGGAAAAATTTCTCACATAAATGCATATAGGGAAGTGCTGCTTTAGACTTCAAAGGTTCCAGGCCACAGGCACTGAGGGGGGAATTTCTCTCAATAAGGGACCAAGACTTTTCGAATTTTTCAGAGCCCAACCTTGCTAACATTAGGGAAAGATGCCACACTCAATTTCCTGAAATTTATCAGGAGATTCCCTCCTATGCAGCTGAAGAAAGACGTTTGGCCTTTGGCACATTTAACAAAGAGGGCTTTTGCGTTTCTGTTTCACCTGCAATTCCATTTAAAATCTGTTGGTTGATCAATTTAAAAAGAAATCAAATATAACAATACAGACAGGAAAGAGGTCAATCCGATGGCAAAGAGAAAATCAGAGAAAAGAAAATGAACAAGATGCAGATTATCAAAAATGATAGCAAAGAGAGAAAAAGGGAAGAATTCAGTATTTTAAAAACACGGACAGAGATGACATCGAGGGAGGAATGCTGACAGAGAGAAGAAACATCACAGAGCCCAGGACCCGGTCTCCTATTATTCTGTTTACCATCAGTTTTCACTCATGCTAGGCTCTGTCAGGCCAAGTGAAAAAGGTTTCCATTAAAAATGGATGGCAACAGGTAGTAAATGTGCTCTCCCCATCCAGAGGAGCCTTTGGGCTTGAAACCTGGGCACACATCAAAGCTTAGGCTGGCCTTGTCTTTCACTAAGTACTCATCTCTCTTCAAAGTCTGATGCTGGAATTCTGGGTGAGGGTCAGACTTCTTTCTTGTTTGTGTCTGTAGAACAAAGAGCTAACCCAAAGCTTTCTTTGTGCTCTCAAGGCATGTCCTCATCAAATATTGGATGAAAATATTGACGAGGATGAAACAGCAGAGTACCCAAGGTGAGGCTAATTTAGTCCAGGACAGGTACTGTGCTTCGGACGATTTCACTGAGCCTCGTTATATAACAAGTTCCACTGATCATTTCTGTCAATCTCAACAGATATACAACGGTATTCACAGCACAGGGTTACAGTACACTGGGATTGTGTATGATGGGATTATTTTTGGCTCTGAAAAAAGTTCCAATCCTTTTTTAAAGTTTCTTGAACACTCTACTGTATTTTGTCATCTTTAAGAAATGATATGACTTTATATAAGATTTGATCACATAGGCTACCAATTAAAAGTGACCCCAGATTCAGTAAAGATTACTTTTGAATTCGCACATGCGGAAAATGGAAATCTGATTTCCTATTTCACAAAGAATTTGAGGAATAACAACAACTAGTGAAATCAGTTGATTGTAATTGTGAAAATGATATTACTGTCATCTTTCACAACTACATTTGTCCGATAGGCATTGCATTTGCAACCGTGTTTTCGAACATGTGGAGGTGTTTGCTCCCTCTGAGCTGTCTCATTGTCCCACAAATTGCGTAAACTTTATTACTCAAACTAATTCATTCTTTTATGCTGTGTTTTTTAACCTAATTCTGTGGGCAACTGTGTGTTGGTCTTACACAGTGTTGTTTCCCTTTGTCACAAAAGAAATTAAGTGCAACCCAAAAGTACAGTAATGAGTCAGGATTAATCTGTAAGATGCAGCTGACTGGCTAAGTTCTATTTTTAAATGGCCTACTCAAAGGCCTGCTTGCACAGCAAATTTGTGGCCACATATTCTTAGAATGCAGACAAAACAGAGTTCATGTCCTGTAAAAGGAAACCGTGCCAACAGTGGATTCACAAAACAGTTTTTCATCATCGAGTCAAAGCTGACAGCAAAATTGCAGCTAAATTCTCTATCATTCAAAACTCTCCAGTAAAATCTTTTAAACAACTCCATAAAATAATGATTAAAGACATCACCGAGTTTGCAGTCACATACATTAAAACACACTAGAGTGCAGCTCACATCGAGGTCCTGCTGATCTTTGATAAAATACAGTAATATCATAAAATATAAAAGCCTTCTTGGCAGTGCTCTAGTTTGTGAACTTTTAGCCCTGAAAGCCACAGCGCTGCAGAAGAAGCACATCGAATGCTTCCTTCCTCATTTACACATTTCAGGGACTTGGTAGAGGTGACAGACGGTTCGGTGTAAGGTGTCACACTGCCTCATCAAGAAATAAATAAACGAAGAGGGTGCTAAGCCAGCGAGAGGACAGATACAGGGATTGATGACTCTCAATTAGAGCAGGCCCAGCGGCTGGGCTAATGCCATAATGATTCATCCACGGTGCACTGCCGCCTTTGTTGATCAATCTGATATATGTTTATCCAAAGCTCAGGCATGAGCAGAATCCGAAACAAAAGACTGTGAGAGCAGGGATTAACACCGATGCTAACTAAAAGAAACAGGCCAGGCATGGATACCAAGAAAAGGTGATGCAGGAAATATCACCATAATAGCTGCTATGTGTGGATTAAAGGGGATATTACCAGCACAATGTTTGCATATGTGTCAAGGACAAGTGTTTGTGCTGCAGAAGGAGTAAGAGGCATCTTTGCTTGTAGGCCTTTGGTGTGTGTGATTAGCAAAGCGAGACGCTGATACATATTGTAGGAACGAAGCTATCTTAGAGACCTGTAGAATTACAATATTTGGTTGCACACTTAAATTTCAGAGCGCTCTTAAAATAAGGGAAAATTTTGATTTTTGTGGGGAGTAAAAAGGTTGAAATGCGGCAACAAAATGCATTTCTGCAGAGTTCCTTTATTTTACCGATCATAGTTTGTAGTTTTGTTACAAATCCCACATTAAAAATGGAAGCGAAGAAAGAGGCATGGCAAGAAGAACCAGGCCATTGTTGAAAAGTTTTACTTAGTCTATGTATGTTTTTCTGTGAAAATTAATTGACAAATACCACATAATGTCTATTAAATACATTGTGTGAAAACCTAAATTCAAAAGGCAGCTTGATTAGAATGATTCTGCTGCAAAAAGAAAGAATAATACAATAGAAATAGCAAAGGCAGTTAATATGTTGATAATTATATATTGTCATAGCATAAACAGAGCAGAGAGGTCGCGGGGCTTTAATTTTTTTTTTTTTTTCAAATATATCTGAATAGCTTCACTTAAAAAAAGCCACGGTCTCTATTTGAAGTGAGTAGATGCAAACCCGTTCTCTAAAATAGAGTGAAAAGTGGTCCGGGAGCTTTACCATTACCATTGGAAACATGTTCAGAATGTGTGAGCGCAGAGTCATGGTGAGCCAGTCCTGTTGCTGTTTGATAACAGAAAAACACAAATGGCACAGAAGCACATGTGTGTGTGTGTGAGCCTGGAGACCACCGATGAATTTGTAACACCCATCCAGCTTTAAGGGGGTCTCAAAAAATAAAGAAATCATATACACTTGTTTTGTTTCACATTTTCACTGTTAGTGTATTGTATTGATTTCACATTCTGTTCATTAGTTTCTTAATGAGCTTTAATCTCATCATGTTCATTAATGTTTATTCTGATTGTTTGTTCCATCACACAGCAGGGGTGTGCTCAGCCCAATAGAATAAGTTGCAATTGGACTCTTCTGTTTTCCAAAAGTTAACAGATTGTTTATAAAGGGTAAAAAACACCTCTGCCAATGTTTCTGAAACAATATTAAATTCAACGTGAGTGCCCAGTAAACCTTCTCAGTTTGATCTATGTCTCATGTGTTGGCTTTAGGCTTTTTTTTTTTTTTAAAAGTGCAGGTAGCCATAGGTAATATACTTGGAGATATCTTCTCCTCATCATTTTGTACTATTTTCTGAGAGAGGAGAGTGTTAAAGTTTACTCTCAGCAGAGCTAATGATATATGTAACTGTCCTAAACAAACAGGAAGCTGAAAAGGACAGCAATTTGAAAGATTCTTTGTGAGGAAACTTACCTGAGCTCTGGGTCATCACTGTAAACGGTGACCGTCTGAGGTACGTTAAAGGGATTTTTAAGGACAAACTCCATGTATTCAGCAGAACCCAGACTAGCAAAGAGGAAGTGCTGGGTGGTGATGGCGAGGCTCAGCATGTTGGCGATTCCCTCTGCCTTGCTGTGCTCTTCGCTGAGTTTGCCTTGATAAAGTTGTCTGCCCGACAGGGAGTCCTCAGTGTGTCCCTAACACCAGAGAAGAACAGCGATGAATGTTTTAGAGCTGCACTTTGAATCAATACCCAAAATGTTCCCTCTGAGTTTGAAACATTTTCCTGCCCAACTTTCCACTCAGTTTTAAATTATGTGCAGTCTCTTGTGTAGCTTAAAGTGTAACACTTGCATTTTGTGTGTGTGAATAACTTTGCAGAGAAAATGTCATCATAGCTGATAGAAAACAACAGCCCAAAAGTGAGACAATAAAATGCCTGTTTGTCTGAAATCATAATTTTCTACATGACCTTTCAACGCTGAAATTAACAGCTGACTGCCTCTGCTTTGATTACACTCTGCAGGTGGGACGAGCTGCGCTTTGAATGAGTGTTTTGCAGGGAGGGTTATTGCTACACACCGTCCACACCGGCCCCGCGTTGGGGTCAGGGAATAACCTTTTCAAAACATGACAGTATGTATTTTCAGCAAAGAATGCATGATTTAAAATAGGTTTTTCAACAAAGCTGACCAAAATCTATGAAATGATTCAACATCATCTACATTTTATCAATTTTTTACATTTAGACGTAGGTGGGTTTGAACTTCTCATTAATATTCGATCACTTTGAATATCATGATAACTATTAAATGAAATTAATGGAATGAGAGTCATAGGCATGGTGTGGTTTTGTCTGCTGGAAATGAAGCCCTTAGATAATATAGAGGTTATAATAAAATCTAAGGTCAGTATGAGAAATTATATTGAGGTGCTCCAAAGGTCTAGTTTTGTGCAAAAATGCTAAAAAATGTTAGAAATAATCCATAAATCCAGAAAAAGTAAAAACCAAATGAATTTTCAAGGCGACTCATACAGCTTTCTTTCTGTGTGAATGGTTCTATTCAACAACGTATTGGCTGTTACAGAAAAATTAAACTAAAAGAAAAGGTCCTCCCTGAGGAAATGTGAGGTGTAAAATGTCTCAGGCTCACATGCACGACTGCCAAAATCACACAGCATTTGCAGCCAAATGTGAAAATATAATTGATATTGTTTTATGCAGTCACAAAAAGGAAAGGTTATGGGGCACGTTGCCTTCGAAACAGGGAAATCGGAGGGCATGTGTCCAAGAATGCCCCCTTACAAGAAAAAAAGGATGGCAGTCCTCTGTGTTTTGGCTAAAGACTCAGTGAAAAATTTCGACCTCACCGTGAATTTTGCTGCTTTAGCAGCTTCCATGGCCTCCCGTTGACGGACAGCAGCCATGCAGTCCAACTTTCGGCGCTCACTGTTGGAGTCACCGAGGCTGCGCTCATTGGGTGTGATGGCGTCAAGTCTAAATGGCGGCGTCTGGTCCCAACTGGTGTCCAGCCTGCACACTTGTGCACTGTTCCTTGCTGTGATGTAGAAACAGGATGCCATGGTGAATTAAAGTAAAGGACAAAAGGAAATCTATTACAATTTCCCCCACAAAAGTAAAGGAGAAAGATGGGCACTACTACATGTGTGCCAAAACCTGCTGCTGTGAGAAGAAGTAGTTCGTCCTGATGTTCTTTTACCTCTATGTAATTTACTAAGCACAAAAATGCCTAATTAATATGTGTGATTCATGCACTCGTCAGTGGATCTGCTAATAGCCAGTGGCTTTTAACAATTTTGACAGGAGTATTACCCTAATCCTGCACTTTGAACCATGCTCATACATTAACAAATTTGAAACGGCACTCTTGTTATGTAAAAAATAGCATCACTTATTCCCCCCTGGTTTGCAGCCATGTGATGGAGTATACATTAAAGCCGTGGGTATAGTATAAACTCAGACTCACTGAGAGTGGCCATAAATCTAAAAAAGAAAAAAAAATCAGCTCGGGGAAGGGGAAATAAATAAAAAACACATGCAGTGCATCGGTAAATGGAAGCGAGAGATGGGAAGAGGAGAAAAAACAGTAAAGTGGCCTTTTAGCCTTTTATTCAGCTGCTCAGGAACATTAATGCATGTGTGTTCCATACAGAAGACATTACACATTTTCTAATTCCCACCATACTCACCAGTACAGTTGACTGGAAACCTCCCTTGTGCATTAACCCAGTTCTGCGGTGTTGTTCTGTACAACCTGAGTGGGAAACTATAACGCGTACGCATTTCTTTGTGTATTGTGCAACGGATTTACTGTTTCTGCATGGAGACTGTGTGTCTGCTCAGTATTTCTCTTAATTTTCTTATTTCAGTGTCAAATGTAAAAGTGATGAAGTGGTGTTGGCCGGTAGCGTTCTTATGATTCTTAATCAGATTCCTACAGTTTTCACGTCCTTTCATGCAGTTTCCTATCAAACTTTAATCAAACCTTTGAAATGTTGCAGCACTCATAATACAAACTGAACACGTTTTCATGAGTGTGTCATGAGTGAAGAGTGTAGTCAAAATGTTGCTGTGGACGTTGACTGGTCAGAGTTGAGATAGAAAATAGTTTTTTGTATCCATTTCTGTTTTAAATAAGTCACATTTTAAAGTAATTATTTAATTACAGTTTCAATAGACCATGTGTCTCTTTAAAAATAGAAACATGTGAACAGAAACCTGATTCATGGTTCGTGTTTGTTGTTTAAAAAGCAAATGCCATCACTATTAACCCACACGTCTCAGTAGGTCTGGCTTTAATACCTGTGATTGGTTTACTTTCTGTGTTTTGTTTCCAGTTTATAACGTTTCGGTTTAATTTTTTCTTGACACCATCTCCAACGATTGCCTCCATCTTTTCAATGTTGTAGTAATTATGGTAAAGGTGACCCAACACATCAGTTCCACACATATCCATGCAGTCAGGGTATCATCCAATATCATCTGTTCTCACTTATTGGAAAAATACAGAGAAACACTGTAGGAGGTGTAAATGCAAATAATGCAAATGCTACAGTTGTAAGGCTCTCATATTGGCTGAAGTGCGGGCGCTGGGGAAACCTAAGACAGGGCAATGTCTCAATGTTTGCAGGACCACACGGACATGTGGAGTTCACGAGAAAGTGTCCACACTGTTTTTACCTTGTCTTTGATTTCAATCCTTTTTTCCTTCCAGTTATAAGTCGAAACAATTGTCTTAATTCTATTAAATTAATCTTATTTAATCTTAAATAAACTTACCTTGCTACAAAAAACAACAAATACACAATGCACATAATGCACAATATAAGTCAGCTAAAAAGGGACCAAGGCTCTACTAAAAAAAAAAAGAGCCAAGCAAACTCACAGTTGTGTGAGGTATGGCTTTAAACGGCTTTTTCAACCCATCAATACAAATTCTCAAGCACCAGTTTTACCACCTGATAAAATTGCTACTCCCATGCTGCAATGCTTTTCTGCAAGAAGCCATTGAATGACAGGAATATGCCCAACTGCTCCACAGTAAACCCCAATGTGAGAGCAGGATGTGAGACCACCTTTTGCTCAACAGCTGCAAAACACCATCCTCTGCAGTGGCGATTTTTATCCCAAAGCCACAATTTGAGATAGTTTCCGCTAATTTTCAGCCTGGGTCAGGTGGCCATGGTGAACTGAACTTCCTCTCAACATTGGATGTTTGATAATTAACAGCTTCTCTCATCTCTGATCTCTTTATACTCGATTTTATAGATTCAAGTTAACCTTTTTAGCTGTCAGCATAACACAGTGGACAGGCAGTCTCAGCAATCTTCAGCCAATTTCCGTAAAAGTTGAATAGTCCAGTTTGAAAAAGCTAATTTCAGGTTGAAATGTGTATCATAAATGGAAAAACAGCAAATAACACCTGATGATGAAAGCTGTAAAAAAGAAAAAAGCACTAAGTATATGTTTCAGCATTACTTAAGTGGATAAAAACTAATCTAAAACACATGAAAAAAAAACATACCGCCTTCATTATCATCAAGCTAATTTATCTTGATTGAACTCATGAAACTCTGTGATCTCTTGACCACTCATACATTTCTATATTCTATGCGAACATACTCTTGGATGTCTGCTCCCCTTTCTGTTTGGTATCGCTTTTTATCCCTGGACATTTTTTCCCAGCTCTCATTATCAAAGAAACACTGGGTCCAATGCCAGCAAGCTAACCTGATAGTGCCAGGCTACAGTCCATCCTTCACAGCCACAGGCAGGCAGAAGTGGGGCAGGAGCCCGACACACAGGGAACACACACACACACACTCGCTAATGCATGAGCACAAGAGCAAACACACAGCCCAGAGTAGCTGCTCTATTCGCCGTGTCTTGCTGTTGTGACTGGACTCCAGCAGAAGCAATTAGGCTCGTTGTATGTTAAAATGGCACGGTTAGGTGGAGAGGGGAGAATTCAGAGCCTAGCAGGGAAGAGAAGTGGGGAGAAGGTTAAGATGGGGAGCGGAGTAAAGAGTGAGCAGAATGGCTGTGCACAGTAACAAGAGCCGGGAAGAAACCGATCGCAACAGCATGTAGTGTAGTGAGTTCTCTCCATGAATTCATTTGCAATTTTTTTTTTTAAATAAAATAATTAATGCACTGTGGAAGCTACGATAGTACCAAGTGGTTAAAGTTCCTGAGGTTTCTGAAATAATTCACATGCCCTGGTTTGTAATTCCAAGCCTGTCAGATAAACTTGTATTATTTATTCAGGCAATTTTCTCTTATTGTACTGTTACTTACTGTTTTCTGCAAATGTGAATGAATGTCTTGGCTTGGATAGTTTGTACACACACATAAGCACACACTCTATAAGCTTTAAAATTGAGTGCTTTGGTGGTCCAGCCAAACAGAGAGAACGCGAAATGTATCTGGTTCAGCATCAAGTCGGCTGTACGGCTAACACCAAAGTGAAGGGCAATAATTCGTCTACGGTGCAGGACTTACACAAACACACACATAGAGACACACAGAAACTGAGTGGAGAAACCACAACATGCTGGAGCAAAAACGCAGACTCTACTAAGCGGGCTGAGGACAGGCGTGCTGACCATTGAGTTGGAGGATGTTTCTGGGAGACAGGCTTCCTCCTCTGAAGCCGCTGGTGACTTCACAAGGTGTGATGATATGAGAATAAGCTGGCATCTCATCCCTCCTCCTGCAGGGATCTACTGAACAACCTGTTGGAGAAGAGATCAAATATTCAATAACATTCAACCCATAAAATTTGAACATATATTTATCTATCTATCCTCCTGCAAATTCTAGGTCAGGTCATGGAGGCCAAAACCCAGGAAGGAACTATAGTAGCACTCTACTCCTCTTCTTGGGGGAACCCGATGTCATGCCCTGACCACAGAAAATCCCTCCTGAGAGTTCTGGGTCTGCCCTGGATGTGCCAGAAGACATCCACAGGGAGTCGGCCGGAAAGCATCCAATTAGATGCCTGAACCACCTTAGCTAACTGCTCTCGATGCTTCGGAGTAGCAGCTTTGCTGAGACTGGCCACCTTCCAACGGGAACTAATTTCTGAACGGAGGTCCCATCACGCTTAAACTCCTCCACTTGAAACAGGGGTCCATCTCAAACCCGGGGGGAGCACTTCACCCTTTTCTGGTTGAGAGCCGAGGCCTCAGACTTCCTCTGGGAGACTCCCATCAGCTTCTTCTATACTGACATTTACAGACTGCAGAAATTAATCCTTATCTGTCTAATGAATTTTTCAAAATCCTCATACCAATGACACTTCAGAAGGATTTCAGCGGAATGAACGTTTAGTTTTGGTTTTTTGTTTATATCCCTCATGTTTTACGGAGTAGTTATCAATCTCGGGGTTTTAATGAGTTTGACAGTTTATCTTAATAAAAGGAAAGCTTTGATTCAGCCATTGCCTCATGTAATTAGGCAGGCCTCAGATGTTGTGAAATATAGGGAGCAAGCAAGATGTTTCTGAAGATAAAAAATTAGAAATATTGCAAAGCTCTGCAAGAGGCCTGAAAAACATTAATAGTTTGCAAAGCCTAAAGTAAACTCACTGAACTGTGAGAAGATGTGTATGTGAGTCAGAGTGAAGACAAAATGTGGCACAATAAAGGCTTAATAAGGAAAAACTCATTATGGGGAAAAAAGCAGTTATCATAAAAAAGAAACTAAATCACTCATGTCTCTGATCCCCCAAATCCTGGCGTCTGTAAAAATGCAGCCATCCATCCTAAAGTGGTCTGAGAAACACATGAATACCACCTTAAGAAGAGGTGTTTTATTCACCAATGCTTTACTGAACAACAAATAGTTGGGTCTTTTATTCATTTCATGGGAGCGGTCAAGAAAAATGTACTTAACTGCACGTTATCAGGGAAAGTGAAGGCATTGTTCAAGTCTTTTTTTGTAACACGTATTAAATATTCAATATTAGTAGGGTCACCTGATGACTATTTACTGTGAACTGAAGAAATCTCAGAAATGTCGTTTTTACTTTTTCATCTTTTGATAGTTTCATTTATTTTTTTTATGTGACAGTGGATTTTGTTATAAGAATGAAAACTTTAAAGATGCATACAGTTAAAAAAACACTATTTGAGGGAGCTATTTATAGAAAAATAAATAAAGCTTACAAAAGAGTAAGGATTCGAAAAGATCTCATCTTTAAAAGGAAGTTGAATTGTTATCACTTTATTGAGCCACATCTTTATTTTTAACAAGAGGCAACAGCAAGCAGCCCATTTCCCCTGAAATTCAGAGCATGGAGTGTGTGGTGGATGGAATTGTGAAGTGGCAAAAAATGGAAATATTCTTCAAAACGAAATGAAAGCTACCTGTGGGCTCGGCTACTTTCATTCCTGAAAAATCAGACTGTGATGTCAGCATAGAGGTGACAGAGTAATGATCTGAGTTGATATATTGAGAAGAGGGATGATCCATCTCTTCAGGGCCCCAGGAAGAGTCAACATTACCAGCACCAGATGAGTATTTATGGCTCGGAATAAGAGGAAGAGTTGTGCCAGAATACAGTCTTACTCCTCCACTGCTGAGCAAAACACCATAAACTCCTTTTGGGAAAGAGAGGGAGAAGTAGGAAAAAAAAAAATCAAGGCTTGGCCACATCGGTTCTTGCTCTGAACTCACTGAAAACCCGTGGAGCATTTATAAAAGGATCATCTGTGGGGATGGGCAGCAGAGCAGCAGCTCTGAACACAGATGATATTAAAAAATCTACGGTTTGCTTAAAATACAAACACATGACGAAGCTATTAAAATCATACTGCAAAAAAAAAGAAGAAAAAAAATCAGTCTGGTTGGAGCTACTTTTTTTGTCTGTTTTCTAATCGTCCAAGCTGCTCAGGACAGGAAGAACAATGTGTGGCTTATGTGTTTACACATATGTTCTAATAATTCAGGGGAAAGTGTTAATGCTCCCCAATACCATGAGGAGGCTGACACAGGCTTAAGAACTGATGTTACTTCAGGGTGATTTCATTGATCATCTGTCTACCAATTGATATCCCTTTTTTAAATGTTGGCAAAGTTATAATGACTAGCAAAGACACTAACCCGGAGAGAGGGCCTGATTTTAATGAGACATATCTGTTTTTTTATTTTATTTCATTTCTTTATTTTTTCATCATACACGACTCTATCAGAAAAAAAATGACTAAATCATCTTTGAATCCCTGCAGCAACCTAAGGCTAAAGTGAATGCCACTTCTTGATATAAAAAAGATGGAATAAGGTGTGAAGCTAAGTACACATTTTTTTAATTACTGGTAAAACCACACTTCTTTTTTTTTACTCACACTCCACAAAGCTGAACACATTCCTATTCAAATCCTAGCGAACAAGCTGAAGGCAGAATCAATACATAGAGACACGCCTACAGCAGTAATTAGTGACCTGATATTGTGAGAGAGGTCTGAAAACAAGAGGCGGGCAGCTTGATGAGACTTGCTGACGGATAGGCAGCCTTGGCCTCTGTCTGGTTTGCCTTGAGGGCAGTATGTCAATAGATGCAGTCTGACTCTTGATTAAAAAGCTGTGAAAAAAAATTCAAGTCCAACATTTATTTAGATTATTTACGAAAATGTCTTATTCTTTCTACAAAGTTTAATATTTTTGTTGATATAGATGATGTACACAGCGTTGTTCCCATAGTCAACCTGGCAGTTTTATTCAGTCCCTTGTCAACAAGACTCATGTCATCAATACAGTCGTCTTCATATCCCTCTGGAACAAAAATAATATATTTTCTTTCTCCTTAAAGCCAAATGGAAGAGCACTTCAAGGTGTGCTTGCACTGGGAAAATCAAATAAGATTTAGAATGAGTTTTTCCAACATTAATTTATGCAGCCCAGAACACATACAGCAGTAGAGGATTGTTTGCTTTTGACTCGTGCTGAAGGCTTGTCTGCTACTCTACATCATACTTTTCCAGTCCTGGGACCATAATATTTGATTTGTAAAATTTCAGATTTAAGGCTGCGTGTTGGAATCAGCTGACAGGCACAGGAATTAACTGGTCAGCTTCAGAGAACTTCACAGTGCTCCCATTACTGATCACAATTTGCAGACTTACAGTGTCAACTCACCCAAATCAGGTGCTGAAGTGAACAAAATAAGTTTTATCATTGTCTGAGAGGCTGCGCGGCACCTCGGACTTTCATATGAAATAGAGCTGCAATTAAATGCCTTGGCTTCCCAGAACTGACACCCAGATTAGCTTGTAGGAGCTTAAGCAATGGAGCCAAAAGCACCCTCCAAATGTTTTAGAGGCAAACCCTTTTCATCAACAAACTGATAATGGGCAGCAGCTAAATAAGTAATGGGGAAGTAGTGTTGCCATGCAGACAGACAGCACAGATTAATGGGAGGGCTGTCTGCCATCCCCATGCTTTCTCCTCATCATCCATCTCCCTTCCCAGGCCACACCACTCAGCTGAATGTATTAGCTGGAGTTATGTTTTCCTGAATATTACTGTGAACATATTATTTCGGCTGTGTAGAAACCACATCCAATCAATAAAAAAGCCAAACGTCTTCTTCATAAACCTCATTATGGATCCTTCGGTCTGCTATCTTTCGTGTCAAGAAATGGCTTGATGATGGATTGAATTATACAATAAACCACTTACGACGTGATAAGATGAATGCCCAGTGTTATATGATGATGATAAAAATAAATTGAATGACAAGAAACCCAATTATGACCGCAATTAATCGGCTATCACTAGAGCCATCATCATGCTCATCAGATAAAACTCGCTTAACCCGTCGTAGAGGCTGGTGTGGTTGTCTTGCTCTTGGTCACGTTATCCGTCTCTAAATGCTGAACCACTCGGACGGAGCTGATAATCCTCCTCCCTGAAATGCAAGCCATTAGAGCTAGTTTTTGTTTCAGAGCCTTCGCGGCATTGTAGCTTGGCGTTGTCTGTGCAGAGAGCGGTAACGGTGAACAGAGTGCCAGGGGGCTGAACTCTAGCAAATTTATCGACTGCCTCTCGCTGTTGCATGACAATAACCCTACTCTGTATCACCCCACCTGCCCGCCCTCTTTGCTCTGCTGGCACTTCTTGAGGTTGAGGCCACAACAAATCACTGATTTACTGGCTTCCAGAACAAATGGGAGCAAGTGCCAAGGGGGTTTCAGAGTAGTCTGATATATTCGATTTCTTCTGCCTTCCCGTTCCAGGCCACTGACCTTTCAGAATAAGCAGCCTCTGCCTCACCTCAAGGCTAAAAGCAAGGCTGTTATAGTCAGTGAATTAATGTGCCGACAGCAAAGGCCTTTAATGAGTGAGACATACTGTATGTGCAGGATTTCAGTCACTTTGAGCTAAACAAATCGTTAGGTAAATTTCCATGATTGTTTTTTGCCCTAGTTGTGAGAGCTTTAGGCAAAATTCTCTCCACTTTCTCCGGCTGCAGCAGTCAGCCTCTCCAGAGCTTATCAGGCTGCTGCAGATGAGGAGCACTGTCAGGTCTGGAGAAGGTTCTAATCGGCCTTCTCTACTGTGCTGAAGCAGATACATGCTCTCTGTTTGTGTTTGCTTGTGTTTGGTGTGTGAGAGCATGTCTGCGCGCTGACTGTGAAGAGAAAAACCTGAACTAAAGGGAAGGTATGAAGCTGCAACTTAGTCAGCAAAATCATTTATATGGGTTTTTCCTCCCGTCAAGCAAGAACCTCTACACCATGGGCAAACACAAAAAAAAAACCCATTCCAAATTGGATTTTAAAAGCACTGGATTTCTTAGTTTTTTTTTACAAGAAACATTACTTTTTTATGAAGGTTTACTACAGCCTTATTTGTAAAAGATCAAGCCAGAATATTTTTGCAGTTAATGATGAATCCACGGAGAACGGTCAATATTCAAGTTTTGTTCAGTTGTACAGGCCTTAGGGCCAGTTGTAGCTCAGTGCTATGTTTATTTGACTGACAGCCTTTGCTCTTAAAAGCTGTGTTTCCATCATGCTGGCAACTGTTTTCACCGACACACAAACTGCAACCAGACGGTAAACGGTTACACATTTTGCAGATGTGAATTTGGTGGGGGCAGATCAACTAAACGGAAAGCAAATACTAGGTCAGTATTAAAAATTGGTGGAACCACATGAAGCTTGAAGGTATTCAATTGCTCGATGGCAATGCGCTCGTTTGATTTTAATTACGGAATGACCCAATCAGTTCTGATGATGACGTTACTCATATTCTACCCACAAATCATTCACAAAAGTTAGATGCATTTTGTCATTTAATGTCCCAATACACAGTATTGTTCCAATGCTCCCACTTCAAACTGTCTATACAGGACTTCACTGTACATGGAATTACAGCCAAAATCAGCATGCAGATGTTGCCTTTAAATTTCCTGAATAGTAACAGTTAGATGTTGCACTGCTTATGACAGCTGGATCAACAGCCTGGAAAAGTTTTAAGTGATACACAGTCTTAACAGGAGAACTTTTAATCACAATTTCTAAAACAAAAGAAACACAGAACTGTGAGAGTAAGAGCAGTTACTCCTAAAAATATGAAACTGCTGTAAAGAGCATTTTGGTGCAATTAAGACGAGGTGAGACTCAACACCACACTGCATTGTCTGGGTGTTACAGTTTGGTTTTATAAAGCCGCATTTCCTTTGATTTACATGCTCAAAAATTGTTACATGCATTTTGAAAGTCCACCTTTAGCTGGACCCACACAAACATTTGTTTTCAATAGTTTAAACATATGCAGATAATGTTACATCCCTCGAACTCCACTAGTATTTTTCACTAAACTTTTCTGAAAAATCTTCTGCTGAAACGGACTAAACAGATCAATGTTGTTGCCTTTAGGTCCCACTTGGAAGCACAAAAAAAATTGAATAAAGTGGTGGATAAAGAAAAAGACCACCATTTCGGTAGAATTTCCTTCTAAGGAAAGCTAGGAATTGGACCAGAAACACTCCCACTGAAAAGCTGTATATGTCTCTATAGTGCTTTAACAGTTGCTCTAAAGCCATAAACACCTAAAAATTTCACATCTTCCATTTGATACTCATCTGTCATCTTTAGTTTTTGCTTTTGCTTATCCGTTTAGCTAGATAGCATACATTAATCACTTTTAATAAGCCATTGCTAAGCCTACAGTATCAGTATTTCTAGCAGATCTGGGCTTTAAATCATAATGACATCATGGATTAAAAAGATTATTCAATATTAACCATGCTCTATCTTTGGAAAGCTGCTCAAACATAATGACTGCTTAGATTCAATAGACAAGCAGTGGTCAAACATTTCTTTTTAATGTGCTCTTCTCCTCCCCTCCATCTTTATTTTCCACACACTCGATTGAGGGCTCTGCCTAGATAATCAGTACACAATCCTAGCTGTACTGTTGTTTTGAACTGTTTCATGAGTTCTGCTGGTGGTCATCATAGTTTCCTTATCTGCTCAAACAGCTCTCTGTGTGCGTACATTGTTTCTCTATCCATAAGACCTCATAGGCTTCAACAAGCCCAAAACCTCCACGAGTGCCAGCCAAGATTTTACAACTCTGTTATTCAATAGAGCTTCTTCTTTTTGTCCCTATGAGGCTATTAATACAGGCTTTTTTTATATGATGATTGAATAGGCCTGACAGTATGTATCATTATTATTTAATAAATTACTTGTCAGTCCCACCTTGTTATAATTAAAAAGGATATAATTTGGTGTTTCACTCATTTTCATTTGCAAATGACAGTCTGCCAGTCATTTTTTTCTTACAAAACTCAATTCTGATGAATCCCTAAGGGGACAAAGTAAAGACATAATTAATCGCATGCATGACTGAAACACATCAAATTAAAGAGCAGTATGTAGTCGGGACTGTGTTGCTTGTGAATTATAAACGCATGGTGGGGAGTATATTGTAAAATTATATTGTAAAAAATGATGATAATGATCACATTATTTTAAATCAGAAAGTTTTCCTCAGCAATAGAGGAAGCACTTTTCGAACTGTTGTCTGGGGCTGAAATGATCCAGCTAAACTTTATGGAGTTTGGTTTCTTTAAAAGATTTCAGGATGGAAGCAGAATCTGAGTACGTTGTGCACTGCATGCCACTCTCTGACAACTAACCACTGTGTAACAATGCATGGAGTCCCTGTTTTCCTCTTTTGTCCTTTTTTCTTTGCATTCTCAACCATAAACCTTTTCTAAAACATATTTCCTTACCTCGCCTGCTGAAATCCAGGAGGTCTATCTGCTCAGTGTTAACAAAGGTACACAGCCTGCCTCTCAACCTGGCCAGTGTGACTTTTTGAGGCCATCCGGAGGGGATTTAAAGTTTGAAGAATTTTCCAATCCACTGAAAAACCCAGTAATCCTTCTACTGAACTTGAAAATCAAAAACGTTTTCGTTGCAGGGCTCTCACATGATACCAGTGATATATTCAGCCTGTCTGCCTGTCGTTTCTGCCATCCGGGCTCATCACACAACCTGTGCATGCTCTGTTACACCTGCCTGTCTACATGTCTGTGTTTACGCATGGGTGCGTGCCTTCTTGACACGTGAGAATAGTTTTATCAGCATTCATGGTTGTGTGTGTCTCTCTGAGTGTCATTCCAATCGAACTCAGCTACATGTCCCTAACCACCCACCAAATAAGAGTGCTGATTCATTTTTGACTTGATGGCAGGCGCAGAGAAAAAGGGAGAAAAATTATGGATACAAAGAGAGAGGAAGCAACAAAACAAACAGCCACATAAAGAGTGAGGGGCAGCGGTTGAATAAGGGGTAAAGGGTATCGGAATGAATAAGCGAAAACAGAAGGGCAGAGATAATGACCGAAGAGAGAAGTGAGAACTTGTGTCAGTGGCAGATGGAGGCAGAAACAAAGAAAAATGCTTGCCTCTGCTCCCTCACTGTTGGCGAGTCGGCCTGATGGATATCTGAGCCTTGATTGGAATTTACATGCCAGACACAACCCTCCTCCTTCAATCCCACCCAGTAACCTGCCGCACTCTCAACCTGCTAGGAGTGATAAGCACACGGAGAAAATGCTGGCATATCTAACTCCAACAATGGCTCAGCTAAGAACTTATTTAGGCCCGGTGAAGGATGCCTCGTCTATGAGAGGCAGTATCATTTTAACAGGTGATAAATGGCAAGGAAGCTATCATCAGCTGCCACTGCCTCGCAGGAGCATGCCAGGCCCAAACTGGATGGGCGCAAGGGGAAAGGTAATGTGCTCAGTTGCCAGACAGAGTGGTACTATCACATTGAGATATTTTAGGTCTGGCATGGTGTTTGCTTTGCAGGTCTCCGCACCCCTTTGTGCTCTCTCCTGCATATCCACAGCTACTTCCAAACTCTAGACATTAAAGTAAACAGACATTACTCCATAATGTCGGGCTCTGAATGGAAGAAGCCCCGCATATTAACTACTCACAAGAACGTCAGATGTGAAGGGCGGTTTGGGGTTATTGAAAGGTGCCTCTTTAAATGCCAAAATGAGCATGACTCTCTGTTTTTTCTGGCTCTACTTTGACAACACAATTATTAAGCAATTTGTCATCACATGCATTCAGGCTTACCTCCAGCTAGGCTCCAGAGGAGGTTGGATGATAGTTTGTCTTTGCAGTTACCACAAAAAAGCCAAAATACCCACAGCTTCTCACCCACAGTATATCCACGGACAACCCCAATCAGGGAACACTGATAATTGTGCAATGAAAGATCCCAAAAATATTCAAGAGCTACATTAAAAGGTGACATGTTCGCAAATTTCTGGTAGAGATAATTTTGTCATACATTTTGATGTTTACTGGTTGATCTTTTCAGCTAGACAATCAGGGAATTAAAGATCAACACAGATACAGATTTCATGTAGATGTTCTCCTGGCATCCAGTGGATGTTTAATTTCATTCTAACCTTTCATCAAACCTATCTTCCATGTAATTATCTCTGAGGCCATCGGTTTAACAGAAGGAAAGCCATCTGGGGAGCCTGCTATCAAGGTTTCATTGGATAATCCTGGCATTTTCATTTGATGTCATAAGAGTATCCATCAGAATTATCAGCTCCTGACAACCCTCCACATAATATATGCGTGTATTTCTAAGTGATGGATGGATATGTTATGGTAACATCAGCCGTGACCATGTCCACACGCGACATGTAAAATGTGATTTATGCAACTAATCGTTGGGAAGCTCTACAAATACTTGCCTATGTTGCCCGTGCGAACGTGAAGCTGACCTCTGACGATTGTGTGAACTGATATGGGATTGGAGGCTGAGTGACGTCCCAAATCAGCGCTTGTCAGGAATGTGTCCTCCGCCACGTAATCAGTGGTCAGCACCTCCAGCTCGTGATGGGCCTGCACTGCAGATTTACCATGCCGCAGCATGTGCTGGGGATGAAGAATGGAAGAGCATGAAGAAATTACAAGGAAAGGAGCTTATATGTAAGGTTTACATCAAAACACAAATGTAAGACATTGTAAGGGAGTTACGACATGAAGGAGACAGGGAAAGAATAAATAAATAAATGAATGAATAATGCATTTTGTTTGTCGATATTGAGGGCAGAGTGGAGGGACTTGGCTCACTGCAAGCCAGATGAAGTTGAGTTCAAACAAACCCTGCCCAGTTGTGAGCTCCTCAGTAATTCTGTCTGATGAAATATTTCATACATTTCAGCCATATCTAAACAACTTAATAACAGACTGAGGGTCTTAGGCATATCTATCTAATCGATAACTGCAGATTTGAAATTACTAAGGATTTAATATGTGCTTCCTTTTTCTTAAGAGTATAAATGTTAAATATTTGTTCAAAGCAGACCGGGTTGTAGATTATAGATTTATGTCTTTTTCTGTTGACAGAAATTTCAGAATTGTGTTTGAAAGAACTTGTTTTTGGATGTCGGGAAAATCTTCTATTTGTTACTGATCTGTTCCTATTATATGTCAGACTGGACCACTGATCAATCAAATCTGTTTTAGCTCCTATTATCATTTTTTGTTTCCCCGGTTGCTTCTTTCCAGCAAACGCAGCATGAATCTGTGACAAAGGCATTGTGTAGCAATCCAGATGTGATAATGTAAAAGATTAAGCGACACGTACGCAAATATTTGCTTAAAGGTGATTAATTGCAGATGATCAGATTCAGACTTTTGGGTGACATGCTCTCTAAATAAAAATATAAGTGAAATAAGGCATGCAGGTGAGCCTGATTCACCTTGAGCTCGATGGCGGTCGAACCTATGAGGAGCAACGAGTCACTGTTCCAGATGTCGATGTGCATGTTGTGGTCGGCCAGGTAGCGTAGGAATGAGCGCTTCTCGCTTGGCCTCAGGAAACTCTCATCGACTCTGAACTGGACCTGCAGTCCAGGACAACCTAGAGAAGTGGGGAGGACATTTCAGACGTAAGCCATTTTCATTCAGGATACTTACAATGGATGAGACAAATACAAAATAATGAAAAAAAGCTCCCAAAACATTTACACATCAAAAACCTTTTTATAGAAACCTCTCTGTATGAGATCGCTTTGTTCATATAAAGGATAAACACTGAATTAAACTGGTACAAACTAATAAAAGTGCTGCTTAATAGCTGTTACTGTTACTGACAGAGAGTAATGCGGCGTTCACCAGTAATTCCAGTCTATAAAGTGAAAGGGACAAATGTCAGACATTTGGACACGTCTGAGCTGCTCCAGTGGCCATAAACTGAGTGTCATTCTCTTGAGTGGGAGCACGATGACAGGGAAGCAAGATGATATTTAGCAAAGGTGGATCTACCTGCTTCATTTATGCAAGGTTCAACAATCCCAGATAATAAAGGCACTAAAAGTGCTGCCAAAAAAGCTTAGGAGTGATTTTACAAACGCTGGGGGAAAAGTCATGGCTAAACAACACATCCACGATCAAACCTCTCAAAGTAGAGTGTATCTCCATTTTTATCACTTAGAAAGGGAAAAAAAGTATTTTCCATTTTCTGAGAAAGTGCTGAACTCGCAATCTGATTATTAAAGCTGCCAGGAGGAATATAAGTGGCCCAACACATCTTTTTTGCCATTTGTTATTTTGCGAACACAAAGTCGTTTTATCTTGGCCAAATCCACTCAGGAGAAAAGCCCAGATTCAGTATGAGAATGTAAAGTGAATACTCTGACCCTCAAGGATAACAACTTAGCACCAACTTGACATCTGACTTAAACCAAAAGGACCTATCAGTGATTTAAATCCATCAGTGAGTGGGCACAGAGGGCAAAGTGCATTTACACATATGTGTATTAAAGGTGGGACTGTGGATCTGTGTGCCAACTGAATAAATCAAATTCTCGCACACAAGCATCAATCCAAGTCTGTATCGAAGCCCCAAAGCTGTCTGTATCCCATTCAGCCGAAAAAACAGAGTAGCGATGAGGACCTTGAGTGACATACCTGCTCTGTAACAGAACCCAGTGACCCCACCAAACTTCCTCCACACATGGAATAAAGAAATGCAGTTTTTTTCTGTTGCAGTAATGCACACGTTTTGGTGTGTATCAGTATTAAGGCAAGGCGATTCAGAGAAAGTCTGTCCTGAGGCTCCCAGACAGAAAGGTCTTTTATTGACAAATGCACATAAACCTGTTTGGTCAAAAAAAGAAAAAATTACATCGTAAAAATATGAGGTTTTAAAAGGCTTCACACTACCATTTTGAGCATGTCATGGTTTCTATCCATGATCAGAGATCTGTCTTCACTGGTCCCCCCACTGTTAACATGGACTCAGCACATGGACCTTTAGCCTGGTGCTCCGCCTAACTGCGAGATGTTATCAGTACTATAGAAAATGAAGTAAATGCACATTTGTGTTTGGATGTCACGCAGTGATTCATACAGCGCACGCCTAAAAGTATTGATCCGCGGGATATTTCATTAATGCATTGACATGGCAACGTGCACAAGTGGAATAGTCCCACTGCAGAACGCGCCATGTCGTACGACAAATTAATGCGCACTTGTTATGATACTGTGTGCTTGCAAAGTGATACGAAAAGAAAAACAGAACGGTTTTCTATCTCCATGAATAACCTGCAAGAGAAGTCTGTACCAAGCAATTCAGCCTGATTTATGGGTTTTTGAATACAGTTTACCCCTCATTTTACTCACAAAACAAGGGTTTTTTTTGCAAGTGAATGAAGAGTGCACAGTGAATTTATGAAGAAACAGGACAGTTGCCGAATTGTTTTCATCTAATATGAGTGGCAGGTGGACCTCCTGTGAGACCAAACTCATTTCGTTGGCCTTCTGCCTCTTTGCCTCTTTTGTCTGACAAGACACATATTTTAGTTAGCTTTTGAATGACTTCACTGCTAATGGAGAGACTAATAATTATAACCCATCTGCAGAACGAAAAGAGTGACATCCTCTCCAGTGTTTGATATATTAAAATTACATTTTTCAATTTCTGTCTGGTCAAATCCAAATCTTGATTTTGGTCTTAGCTTCCGAATGTGAGGTGATCATTTTCTGTGATCATGAAGAAAAGAGAGCCCTTGAATGAAAGTTGCATATTGAAAATCTGTTGATTTTAGGTATCTTACATAATTAACGATAATACATTAACATAATCACTACTCTGTAAAACCTTCCCACAGTCATATCTCCTGTGTAGAAGATATTTATTTGTGAAATGGAACAAAACACACTGTTTTGGGAGAAAAAAACTGTCTGTTTGCCATAAGATCAGGGGTCAGTGTCTCCTTTCAAAACTTGAAATATACATCTATCAAAAAGCCTTTCCTGTTATTTGTTTTTCTGATTTTGCTCTTACTGATCGATCGAACAATTATTTCGTTCCATCTGAATCGATTAGCTTTTTTTTTTAATTATCCGCTTCCGTGTAAAGGGATTTGAAACATTTTTGTACAGAAGGGCTGTTTAAAAGTAAATAAACACATAAATAAAAACATGAAGCTTATACAGTGTAGACGGTGTAATTACAGACATTTTTCTCCTCTAAACTAAACTACACAGACTCCTTCTCTGCTCCTCCCCGCACCCCTCTCCTCAACCACCTGCCAGCTCTCTCCACTTGGACCATTAATTCTCCCAGCATGCTCTGGGCCTGTGTGCCACGGACGGGTTGCGATGACGGCGCAGAGGGAGAGCGGAAGAGTGAGACAGCATGTGCTGTGTGTGTTTGTGCTCACAAGCAAGGAAGAGCTGATAGATCTGGCCCCAGCGCTGGAAAGGGCTGTGTGTGCGCAGCCGTCCCTGTGGACGGGGAGCAGCACCCAGCAGGCTCCACCGTAACCTGAATGTTGTGCACGGTATGGAGAGGGCAGCACTGCTGGGCTGGAAATCCTGCTGGGGATCAACAACTCCTACAAAACTCTAAAGGCAGCAGTCAAGGACAACAGTGAGGGTGTGCAGGGTTCTGGCACATCGTAAAACTAATGCAAACTAAGGTTATTTTTACCGACAAATAGTGCCTAATAGAAGATTTGATCACCCTAGAATTTTCCAGATTATTTTTAGCTCTGATTTTTGCTCTACATTGCTTTTTGGGATTTCATTAATTGGATGAATTTAAAGCTGTGCACCCACATAAACTATGACACTCTAAATTAGGATCCGTTGCTGCAATCAGAAGTCACAAAATGGGTTTGGTTGTGTCTACTTGCATGCAATCTAAAGCCACATGATTTCTGTCATGTTTTCCCCTGTCATGCAAGTCTTCAAAGACTGCAACACCAATAGGCAACAATAAAAGCCAAGAAAATAGAAACGGAAAAACCATGGAGTGCTCTAAACACAGAAGAAAAAAGATATTGCCTTATTAAACAGATCTTAACCTTTATTTTGTTTAAAAAGGCAAACAATAATGCAACAAAAATAAGCGGCCAAAAACAGAAATGACAACCAAAGCTCTTAAAACAGACAAAGAGAGAATTTAACAAATGCAGTCAAAGCTGCAAAATTCCAGCAGAGCCTGGATTTCACGCCTGCAGGAAAACTTTAAGACACTAAACAGATTTTGGTTCGATTGCTGGTTCGATCGCAAGCAACGTGTCGAGGTGTCTTTGGGCAAGACATTGAACTCCGATGTGCTTGCAATGCAGCCTCAGATGGGGCACGGTGTCCTGTTTGTGCCAGTTCCAAACCCAATTTAACATGAGGCTTACATCAGAAAAGTCATCTGGCGTGAAAACACCTGCTACCTCTGCCCATATGAGTTCCTGTATCCTAGTATCAGCCCTTGCTTGGTAAATCTCAGCTAAAAACATCCAGTTCTTCCAATCGTTGGTGGATGAAGGTAGACTGAGGTAGTATTTTTAAACAGGCTTTATGATGCCAATAATAAAAAGGCACACAGACGAGAGGTATAGAAGAATAACTGATCTAAACATAAACACTGCCTGAAATGATAAATAATAGTTGTATATCATCCTAGTAACAGATAATGTGTGTTCTGTTGACACTTTGTTTGAGGATTAAATTGGCTTTACAGAAGTCACAGCATGTCTTAAAAAAGTCTTCTCATCAGGAGGCAAATAAAACAGCGGCGTGGGTGGACATCGTGAAGTATTTCTAGGATTATTCTTATCCCTGACAAATAAGTTAAAAATAACAAGCTCACTTATTGATTTGTTTTCACTGTATGCTTTGAAGAGTTTATTCTAAAAAAGGTCTCATTGTGCCTTTAATACAAAGTATTTTTCAAACTGAGGCTCTAATTAGTACAAGTTTATTTACTTTCCTCTCAGCTGCTTTGCATCATCTACAATTTACATATTTCTATGCTTTTTTTTTAGAGAGAGAGATTTAATTACCTGAGTGAAATTAGCTTTGGAGACAGATCATTTAAGCCATCAGGACATTACCACCGGGTTTCATCCCTCTCTCTTTCAGTGTTTAGTGAAAGTATCAGCACTGAGACAAAATCAAGACCTTTGACACCCAAAAGGAACAAAATGGATCATTTTGCTGCCTTTCAACACTCTGCTGAGAAACATTGTGTCCTGACATGTTGGCATGACTTCCACTCTTCCCAACTTATTGATTGTTGCTGGTGGCACACACACTCCCACACAAAAAAAAAAAAAAAACTGAGCATTCAACTTATTGAGTTTCAGACTCTCAGAGTTATCCATGGCCTGCTGGGCCCAGAGAATCAGAGGCCATCGTTCTCAAACCAAACACAATAATAAATCCTAACAAGACTCAAATTGAAGCTGTTTTTAGGGCAAAAGCAACCCTAATGCAAAGGTAAGCAGATGGCACTAATGTTGGCATTGATGTTTTTTTTTAACTGGTGGAAAGTTTTTAATTCTTTCAGATGTCACTTTCTGTATCCAGAAAGTTCACCCTACAGCCCTATACAGGGCTGTAGGGTACTATAATATTATAGTAAAATCAGTCAGGCATGTTCCTGTTTTGCAGCATTATGGACTCACATACATCCAGTGGAATGCTTATGTAGTGACGAATCTGCATAATTTGGAGCTGTCATAACATTACGGATCGCTTAATCTGCAGCCCGTGAAGAGTGTCTTAGATTAGCATTAAAGTGTCCAGTTAAAGGGAAAGAATATTTACTGCACTGCTAAAAGAACAAGACGATAACGATGAAATTCTCTGATTTCAAAACCTTTCAAAACAACTAACTGAAAGACGTATTTATTGAGCTTATGAGACTCACTAAACGGTAACCCTAACGCTGAGCTAGGATCAGAGTGACAGTGCTAACGTCATGCTCGGGAAGTGTGCGTAAGATTGTGATAGTTGTACTGACACTCAATCATGCACACACAGACCAGAAAGCCTCTTATAGCAAGTGTGAGTCGAGTGACAGTCGGAGCGCTCCCAGCTGGAATGATGGGATAGTCTGACAGAATTTACTCATAGCTGCTGGGTCTGACGACCAGCTCAACGTCTCTGCTGCTGCTCTGAGTGGTGGTCAGTCTGTCTGTTTCTGGGCCCTGCCTCCAATACTCAAATGGAGGAAAATAATTCACACGAACAAAACAAAAAAGAAGAAAAAAAAGACAACTAATTCAGATTTTGACTTGAAATATTTCCATTACATGCTGCTTAGACAACAAGACCAAAAGCTCATCTCAGCAATGAGGCATGAAGACCGGTGTAGATAACACTGTGTGACGGTGTGAACGGGGGGAAATTAAAAACTCAATTTTAGGCATTTTACAGAGGAATTTCAATTATATTGACAATTTGCAGCGTGAAATTGCAAAATCAACATCATGACCCCAAACCCACTGAGGTTTTGGAGCCTGGATTGAGCCATGCTTAGAAGGCATTCTCCAGATATCAGATATACCATCACAGCTAAAGAAGAAGAAAAACTAAATCTACTTCACGATGGTCTCTACTGCAGCCCCTTATGCTTTCAGCACAAATATGTTTTCTGGATGCACATAATAAAAGTGTAAATAATTTAGTTAACAATGTTAACTAAGTTTCAATGGGGACTGTGTTAACCATTGCATGTTAAATGTAACAGAGACTAAACTAAATATCTATTGTTTCCAGGATTTTTCCATTATTGTTTTAGTTCCACCAATATCTAAGTTTAGTCTAATTTTCTATAATGAAAACATTTGTTTTGGTATCAAAGTGTGGATTTATGCAGCTGACACAACAGGTTTTATTCAAAATGCTGAACATTAAGTCTCCCTCTAAGCTGAATTATTCATTTAAGCTGTTAGATAAACATTACCATGAGGTAACCTCACTGGCATTTTGTGAAATAAAACGACAACCAGTGGGCAGAGTGTGTTGATTTTGTGTTTATGTGTGACGTCCCAAAAAGGTGACAGAAGCGGGAAGCTAAGAGGAGTCTGCTCAGTCCACAGATGAACGTAGTTTCACTCAATTCAACATCTATTTTTATAGAGGAAGATTCTTCAATATTATCAAACGATAAATTACATAACTTTAAGTTATAAAGTGGGACTTTATGTACCTCATCCAGTCAGCCACTAACACACAGATGAAAAGATTTACAAACATGCCCAAGTATAAAAAACCCTGACTGTATTTAAGAACAGAGAATGGGTCAATTGTAACTGTATTTATGGCTACTGTGTACAAGTGTGAACAGAACAGATAATTGTTCCTCAGATTCATGGATGGTTCAAGAGTGAGCTGATCTCTTTTGTAAAATATTCAATTCTTATTAAATTTGTTATTCTTATTATTGTAATATTAACAGCCCATGACATTGAAATTGAACAAACTGAATCAAACTATAATGAAGATTGTTACTTATTTGCACACGAAAAGTACTTAGAGTTTTTTATGGTTCAGCAAGTTAAGCTGTAGAAGACAAATGTCAACTCTGGAAAAGCTGAGGCAACAAGCTGGGAACAAATTACCTGTTAAATTACAATCTTACAGCTCAATCTTTTAAATGAGAAAGGGGAGCTTGAGTAGTCCAGCACTTGTCTGTAAATAGACTGGGTCATATTAGAATGAGAGATTTCGAAAAGACAAAGAAATATTGACACAGTTGAACTGAAGTGTGTTGAGGGAATGGAGGCGCTTAGGTAGGCGTTATAGATGGCAGAGGTGGGGTGGAAGGGGTATTTGTGTGCTCAATATCACGCTCTGTCAGAAGCTGTAATACCGCTTCCATTTCATTAGCTGCTACACGAATAGACTTGACATCAATCAGCAGCAGCACGGCTGATGGAGAGAGAAGTGCCTCAGCATCACGCAACGCCATGGTGGTACGAGGCACGAGGTGGCACTTTGTAGGAGGCGACTGTACAATTCTAAATTGTAGAGAAACATGGCTTATGAACACAATTCGGACCACAGATGAGCATTACAGGAAGATGTAAGCATCTGAAATGCTTATCTTCTTTTGTATTTATGCTCAATAAAATTATCACACACACACAGATTAATATATATATATATGTATAAGAAGTGTATCATTTGATTACATTATCAGTTTTATCCACAGGATAGTGTACTTTAAAAATGTAATAAAGAGTTTCTTTTGAAGTGGTGAATCCCTACCGGTACTAGGAGTGCCGTCTTTGTTGGTGGGGGTCAGGACACAGGGGAGTATCACTCCAGCTTGATGCTGAACCTTGTCACTGGTGAGCAGTTTGAGTTGCTGTGATTTGACTGGTGGAAAGCGATAGAACTGGAAGGTGATGTAGATGTTACTGGGCCAATCAAGACCGACAGCCGCTGATGGTACTCTGCCAAAAAAAAGAGTATCATAAATGACCAAATAATTATGTAAATACTGAAACGCCGGAGTGAATGATAACTACTTGGAATCTAATAAAATGATAAATGATATTTCATAACTAATCTTTACAGGTAGTGGCATAAATCATTTAAAAAATAACAGTAAAATGCCATATGGGATGAAATCAAATTTTACCTTATGAGATATGTGCATTTGGAAAAACTCTAGTTTGACCTAAAACAACTTTCACTCAACATTCTTACTGATATTTAAGAACTGGTGTTATTTCAGAATATCCAATATAATTAAATAAAAGACAGGAAGTTCCCCCATAAATATAGACAGTCAGGGGACGATATTTCAAAGTGGAATCTAATAAGAGCAGCATGTGTCCTCCCCATCAATCACACACTCTGGTGTGTGATTGTCGTTATAGAGGGACTAGTATGGTCCATCGGCAAGGAAGATCTGGTATATAAATTATTTTTGTAAACACATAAGATGTTAATTATGGCACCTGAGTGAGGTTGAAATTACACCGTCTATCCACAGGCTCCCAAAAAGTGTCACTGCTGCCTCACCATAAACTCCTGCTTGCTGTACCTGTTTGTCATAATTATGAGCTAACCCCACTCTCCACTGAGCCACATGCGACATGCAATTTACAGCATGCTCCAGGCCGTGGGTGCAGGTAGCACTTCAAACTGCTTTGTAAAAGAAGCAGAGGAATTAAATAAATAAATAAGAAAACAGCCAATCATGCATAATCTGTTTAGTAAAATCTGTGGTTGAGAATGCAGTCAGCATGTTGTTTTCTGCAGGCTTTAAACATTAATACCAAACTTCTCTCCTTTGCAGAGTTGTGATCAAACTAAGAGGCTCTCTTGAACGGCTGTGAGAATGCACTCACAAACACAATCAAATGGTCAGCCTCTCAACTGTGGTTTAGAGTTTACATCAAACGGGTTGATTCATGACTTTTCTGAATCAAGAGAAAAGTTTTCTTTCTATAAACCCTTTGTTTATTTTTTCATAGACAAGTTTAATAGAGGTTGCAACTTTAGCAGCAAAAGTTAGACTTCCAAAAGTTTCATTTGATTTAGATGCTGGAAAATCCACTGCATTCCATTGTTAAAAAAAAAAAAAAAGTATTAGAGATGCAGTAGATTGCAAAACCTTTGCAGACTTTTGCGTTTTGGGGAATGGAGTTTCACACATCTTAAAAATGAGAATATCCTTTGGCCTGCTGTAGCCATTGTATAGAATGAAATGAAACACCAGAGTTTCACTGGAGACAGCCATCTATACATTGTGACTTCTTCTTTAATGAAAAAGTCTCACATTAATTGATAACAACTATAAGCAGAAGACTTTGAACATGAAAGCATTTACAATATCAAGTAGAGCCAAAAATTCAGTCCAGTGTCACGGGTTTGCCATTATTTTCCCTTGTGTCAGTGATCATCACGTACTTATGACATGCAAAGATAATCTGCTTTCACTTTCAAGTCCTAATTGTAATTTATCTATGCAGTCACACAGCTTTACGGCCCAGATTGTGCATCGGGCGTCTGTAATCAGCTACAAACCACAAAGCATTGAGGTAAGTACATGAAAGGTCATGGCACCATGCTGGTCCGTCCATGACGAACAAGACAAAAGTAAGGACTGCTGACAGTGCTGATGATAAGATAGAAGTTCACAAAGAGCGGAGAGTGTGTTCCTGCCATCTCTCTGCAGCTCCCAACCACTGACAGAGCGGATGGTTGCTCCACGGGTTTCCGTGATGGGACGCTGACAGAGGTTCAATTCAGCCTATACTGACAGGAAATGTGTATTTCTTCAATTGTACATTCTTTGCGACTCTGGGTATGTGCTTTACAAGTGTGGAGGATGACTGGCGGGACTTCTTGCCTCATTGAAGTGCACTGAAAGATACACTAAAAACGATCTATCCCTCAACACAGATTAGCAGCCAGAGGCTAAATGTACAGGAAGTTGCTGGTGAGCTGCTGTCACATCAGTGGCTGCTCTGATATAAAAACTGTAAAAAAAAAAAAAAAGAAACATCTGACCTTTCTGGAGACACATCCACGATCACACATAACATATCAGAGACCATAATACACAACCTGTTACATCCAGCTCATTGTGTCAATGCACTGCAGGCCTCACCTAGAAAAAGCCAGAAACTGGAACACCAGCAGGTTTCCCTGTAAAAGGTCAGCCTCTTCCCGCTGAAGATCAAAGGGCAGAGGTTCGATGGGGTCCAGGATCTCTGCCACCTGCCCCCTGCAGTCCACGATTTCAGGGAAGCCAGCAGAGAAGAGGTGGGCCAGCGAACTCCTGGAGCTGACTGAACAGGAACTAGAAAATGGTCAAGTTGAAAGAAAATGTCAGATCTGCGGCCGTTCACCGAGCACAGAAGACCTGTAGATGCATTGTTTTGCTCTAAAAAACAATCAGCCGGTAATACGTGGACTCCCCGCTGCACTGGACTTTTTTGATCGATCTGCTTTAAACGATAAAAAACAGTGACAAGATCTGAGAGGAACGTAACACTGTTTTATCATTTTAAACCCTTTCGTTAATCTTTGATCAGCTCCATTTCTGCTCCCGATGTTTATCTTTTGGGATATAATTTCAATTTATCAGCACTTCATCCTGTTAAACTGAACCTGCATTTCAATATCCGGTTGCACTGAACAGGAATGTGGCGAAAAGATGATTAGACAGCATAAGGATGTCGACGGAATCTGTCAAGCAGCAGCAGCATTATAATAGTTACAGGGAGAGAGAGAACGGGTGCCAAAGTGCTCCCTCAGGATTTTCAAGCATAATTGCCAGTTATCTCTAATCATAGCGGCCACCTGTTTTTGTGCAACTATGGTAACAGTCATAACTTAGACTCTCAGTGCTGACACTAGACGCCGTGCTTATGATAAACACAGAGCACAGATGGCTGGCTAAAGTGCAGCCAGATAATGTTATCATAGCACCAACGCCGCCCGTGTCCACTTGGTAAACAGTTGAGCCCACGGTGACAAATCCATCACAGAACGGAGCCTTGATCAAATTAATTATGATGACAACAGTGAAGAAGGGAGTCAATTGTATTTTTCTCAGCAGCTGTATAGATTTCATGCTTTCCATCTTCTCCACATTGCTCAAACACGCGTCTTAATTTAGGCCCTGTGGATTCATATTCACGCCATCGTTTTTATTTCAAAAGGGGCTCGATCAGATATGCACCGCTACTTCAATTAAACTTCCTTAGACTTTATTTTTCTTGTCAAGGAATTGGGTCATTCCATACTAAAAAGAGTCAAAAATATTTTTGGCTCCAAGAGAAGAGAAAAAGATGTTTCAGCCCACTGAACTGAACAGGACGTGTCTGGATCCAAACGCTGGAATTGCGGAATTATTTCAGTGCCAGCTGCTTATTTACAGACTCCCTGCACTAATACAATCCCTTGTTTCTTCCTTGTGCCCATTATTTGCTAAGTGTACTTCCTTGTGCAGCGTCCCAGTTCAGTAGACCTGGCTCCAATTCTACTGACATGTTTGTAAGAATTTTGGCTGCAATAAATCAGACTCCAAAATCTCTCCATTAAAGCTCGATTTAACAACAAAGTACAGCACTAATAATGCTGAGACCATTACCCAAAGTGGTATGTAACGGTTGACAAACTGTAGCTTTAAAATAACAGAGCAGATTTTTCATACTCACCAGCGACGTAATTATACTGCCCAGCGCACATTTCACCAATTAGTAAGCCAATCAGAGAGCCCTTCTGGATAGCTATGGTGAACTGTTGCAGTAGTAGATGTAAACATCAAAGTAAACAGAGTATTAACTCTAACTTTAATGCTGCTTCCTCATAAATCAGAGTAACACTTTATTATGTGCTGGCGCCAGTAGCTGACTCCTAGTGTGCCACAATCAAGATGGGTAAAGAAATAATAAATATATTCAACCAAAGAAAAACATTTTTCTTTTGCAATCTTATCTGTGCACCAACTTTGTTTTAAACTTCACCTACCTCCTTTTTCAAAAATGCTTCCACCCCCCCCACCCCCTCTGATTTAGTATAAATATCTCTGAGCTTTTCAGAACAGATCTGGTGCCATCAATGCCACTATTGTTCAGACAGCCAATCACACGGCTGAGAAGAGCTTTAAGCTATCTGTCTCAAGTTGAACTTGTAGATCTGTCAGACAGATATGATCACAACAAGCATTTATCACCGTTTGTGCTGCATGTCTGCATGAGCTGCTAGATGAGCTGATTCTAGCCCGGCAGGTGATTTCCGACCAGTGAAAAACTCGATGTGGACTCTTTTTACTGAGTGCTCCCCTCAAACTGTCAAAAGGGGAAGACACTGCAGTCCGGCTGTGGCTTTGCGTGCTGCTTTAATTATTCTCTTCTCTTCGGAGAAAAATGTTGATAACATTTTAAATGTGAAAAAAACTGATGGCTTAAAGATGTAAGGATGGGTTGAAAAATATCAAAACTGTTGAAAATAGAACCAGGGTGAAATATGAAGTGTTTTAGAGGCGGATTGCATGGGACGCCACACAGTCAGCATTTTGGCCAATTAGGCTTACAACACTCATCACATAATTTTCTTTAAATGTCTTCAGAGGAATAAATATTCAACATAATCTTAGAGTGCAACCACATATTATAATATACCCCATAGTGCTAAGGTGGCCAAAATGTATAAGTTTTAATCATCTATAATATGCTAGAATGCCATTCTTACACAGAGGTGGTGACAGGTTAGTATCCTCAAAGCTACGCACCGTGAACATTCATCACTGTTTACTGTTTCCCAAATAGCAGCTGGTCTCTTTATTGCAATTCATGTTACACAGCTGATGCTGGTCACAACATCCACGTCCTCCCCACTGATAATTACAGGAAGCTTTGGGGATGCAGAGGGCAGTGTGTTCTCACAACGCCACAGAACGTAAGACCAGTGCAAACAGCTCAAATAAACACGAGTAATGGTAACTCAGAGGGGAGCAGGGAAGCGTGAAAAAGATAGGAATATGTTGGGATTCTCACCATATGGTATTGGCTGAAAGAAAAACTCATGGAGGTTACGGACAGTGTCAGAGCTTCTCTGCCCTCTGGGACAGCTCATAACTCAATATGAGAGGCTCACCTGGGCGCATTTATCCTTAAAGTAATGACAGGGGCATGGACCGGGGTGAAGGGCAGCTCCTGAAGCTGGTCTCCTTCCTCTTGCATCGAAGGTGGTTCATCATTTCCCCGCTGAAGATCCATCTCCAGATGGGCAATGCTTGTAACAGCTGAGCAGGCCTTTCAGCAAATGCAAGAAGCAATACAATACATCAGGTGGGAGTTTTGGAATCATCGGTATTACTTTATAAATGGCATTTCCTAAGAATTTTAACACTTTAAACAACTTGGGTCACACACAGAGGTGTGTATCAACAACCAATGAAGCATGCGGGAATATGCTAAAGGACTTACTGGCTTCATAGAAATCTTATCTAAAGTAAAACCGGTTGCGCAGGCTTGGATTAAAGCACGAGGAAAAAATAAAAAAAAACTTTTGGATTTGTCAAAACTGATTCTAGGAATCGCTTACTGTAACACTCTGACAGTTCCAACCCCACGCTTACAGTAGAATACATATCTTTAGTACACAGCAGCAATATGTCACAGAGGACTTAAGGAGCTTACCCTGGTCTTGATTTACTTGGTCTATGTCAGTGTCAGCATTGATTCTAAAAGCTTATCTACAACATGCGTTACAGGGTTTTAAATAGCCTTGTCCATCAGTACACAAACCAATACACTCAGCGATCACTGCATTTATCAGGGAGTGAGTCATGGTTCAAAGCATCAAGAACTTCACCAGGTTATAATTTGGTTTCAATTCACAGATGTAAGTTTGAATGTCTGGAGCGCAGGGTGACGTGCACAGCTCAGGAACTACGAAGTGCTATTCTATTTCTGTTAAAGTGATGTGTGGAAAGCCACAGGATGTCGGAAGCAGAGGGGGTAATTTCATCATATTCACTGCTTCCCACAAATTGTCTGGCCGGTTCTAATTCTGCGTGCAGTACGTTGCTCTGACCTTAGTAAAGTTGAGATTTGTCCTCCTGGATTCATTACAAACTCCACATGTTTCCTCTGTACTGCACTGTTTGTGATTTAGTGCCTCTGGATTTTATCTGTTTGTATCATCTGTTTTCTGCAAACATCTCCTCTGTATGACGCACTTTTCCATTTAACATGAACCATAAATAAACCTATGACAAACACAATATATCACCAAGAAAGCATGGCGCATTGGGAGTGAACAAATACTCACACTATACGAGGACAGAATATCTGCTATGGATGCTTTATGTAGTAACAGAGAGAGAATATGGAGTGCGCTCATCTCTATCTCTGTATAATCCAGCGTAGGCAATCAATACCACTGATCTGCTCTCGCTCAATTTTACCTGACGTCTAAACGAGGATTTAAAGTACAGCCGGTGCTCTGGCAAAAAGACCCATTACATTAAATGGAACTGAGTATTCAGATAAATTGCAACATGTAATACTACATATTCTCCTCCATAAATTTGTTTACATCTCTCATGAAAAGTCCATGTGCTTGTTTGTTACCTCTTTTGGTCCAAGCCCAGTAGTGTGAAAAGGGCAATTTGTTGGAGGCGACGAAGATGCTGTGAATGATCAGACATTTTAGGCCCTTTAAGTGCTTATGGCAGCAGGTGGCATGGATTCAAAATGTTTATGGTCAGTGAGATGAAGAAACACCAGGGGATTCAGTTAATGTTGCAGTTTATTGATGGGTTTTTGATGGTTTTGGGCGTTATGGGACGTCATATAATTTTTATGATATGTAACAACAAGGCTTAAAACACTATAAAATACTATTGCATGAGTTCCTTCTCATTTTTGTAAACTTTTTCTTCAATTATTTCTTGTCTTGAAATAGGTTCTCCTTGCTTGCAACTGAACTACCATTTACAGCTCAGGTAGAAATGAACAGGACTGAAACGACTGACAGGGAGTTAATTCCTTAAGACGCACAAATCTACTGGCATTCCTCAGTGTAGCAATATCAGCTTCCATGAAGAAACACTACAATTATTGCCTGTGAACTCAAGGCTTCTTACTTCTTCTCCTGCAAACATCAAACCTCACTTCAGTGCCGCTGACACTGTTGGTGCCATTTTCTATGGAGTAATTTATGCTCATGTTTAGTTATTATTTTGGATGATTTTGGTTCTATGTTTTCATAGAATATTTATGATAGCAGTTTACTAAGTTATTGTTTTGCTAATTTATAATTGATTTTAGTTTAATCTGAATTTATTTTAATGTTTAAAATGATCTTCACTAAACAGCCAATAGAAACTGACGCTGAGCGATAACGTTCGGAGCTCGCGCTTTGTTGAATGTAAACTGACGTTTTTTGTCTGTTTAGAATGTTCAGTAAAGACGGGGTGAATACACCGTTTTCTACCGTCGTTAAAACCTTAATACGCGTAGACTCGTTCTTCCCGTCTGAAAGAGTGGTTATTTGCATTCGTCAAAGAGAAGAAAGTCAAGAAAGGACATTTAGCCACTACATTAAGTAGAAAACGATCGCCGAGGACGAGAGAAGTACCGAAGGAAAGTGACGTCACGCCCTCATGAAAAAAGCGAGCGGTTGGAAGAGGAAAGACTTCATGTTACTTTGTAACGGATCTCCAAAACGGCTTCAATGATGATGGATGAGTACAAAATTGTCAAATTTAAATGAACAAATAAGCAATGCTTCAGACTTGCAAGTGAAGACGAAAATTCATGATTGTTTAACTGTAATTGCCGATGCCAAGCTCAAAGTGTCAACTGTCAAGAAGCTATACGTGACGGTTTGGGAAATTGCTATTGTTAGCAAGTCATATCAGCTCAGAAGAAGCTCATGGTAGCCTCTGGAAATTAAGCCTTGAATCTTACTTTGGAAAACTATATGTTTTAAGATTAAAGGAAAGTTTATTTGGATTCCAGAAGTGTGCTAGAGTTTGCTGAGACTCATCTAACATAAATAGCAGTTCAGAATGTCTGATGGTGGAAGCAAGATGGAGGAAAATGTCAAGCTAAACACTAAAAGAAGGATCAAGCTAACTCCAAAGGTCCTAGAAGAGAAGCTTGATAGGCAAATGACTCTAAGAAAACGTGTTTTAGCATGCCTTGTCTCCAAATCTGAGAAAATTGAAAATTTAATGAGTGATGATTCCAATGCACACATAGTAGAGAAGGATCACTTGAGAGAATACTCAAAATTGCTGAATGAGTTTATTGAAGTAAATAACACAGTAAGTGAACTGTTGTCAGAAGAAGAGAGAAAAGCTGACCAGCAGTATTGGAGTGAGCCTAATCTCACCAAGTATGAAAACCTTTTGTCCACATTGGAGCAGTGGATAATAGAAGTGAAACAGGCAGCCACTGAATGTAAGGCTCCAGAGGATGTCGCCACACCACAGCAAGGTGAGTTTGCTGCCTACGAGCCTGCTGCTGAAGAAATGCATCCATATGACAGTGTCTCCACGGTGCAACAGAAGCAAGCTTCAGTCCTAGCACAAAGTGTATGCAGCAGACACTCAAAGGGATCCAATGTGTCATCGAACGCATCATCTATGCGTAAGAGAGAGGAAGCTCGCCGAGCAGCTTTACTGGTGCGTGCAGAAGCACTTGAGAAGAAAGAAGCACTGCAGTTGCAAGAGGCTCAAATAGAAGCGCAGCTTGCAGCACAGGAAGCGCATCTAGCTGCACAGCTAAAGTATCAGAAAATTCAAATGAGAGCTCAAATAGAGAAACTAGATTTCGAGACTGCTCTTGCAGAGTCCACAGCAAGGCTTCAAATTATGGAAGAATATGATAACATGGAAGATGGGATGCATTCATACCTGGACACAAACATGCATGCAGCTACAACCATCCCACGTCATGTTCCAGACATCAGACCAAAATCTACAAGCTATACTCGAGCCATCCCAGATAATCTTATGCCTCATGTTCCAGCTAGGCACATGCCTCATGTACAAGTGACGAAAGAAAACGACGATGTTGCAAGCTCACGTCCTGGTGCAAGCACACATCCTAGTGCAAGGCAAGTTGAACTCGGTGATGTGATTCTGAAACAGAAGGACATCACTGAGATGTTAGTCACACAACAAAGACTAGCCAACTTACCTCAACGCAAAGTCCCTGAATTCAGTGGTGATCCTCTTGAGTTCCTGCCGTTCCTGAGAGCTTTCGAGCACATCATTCACAATCGGACAGACAACGACGTAGATCGTCTGTATTATTTAGAACAATTCACCACAGGTGAGCCAAGAAAATTGGTGAGAAGTTGCCAACACATGAGTGCACAACAAGGCTACGAGGAAGCAAGAAAGCTCTTGACTTATCACTATGGCAACGAACAGAGAATAGCTGCAGCCTACGTTGACAAGGCCGTCAAATGGCCTCCAATCAAAGCAGAGGATGCTAAGTCGCTCCTCAGCTTCTCCATCTTTCTGACTGGGTGCAACAATGTGATAAACAACTTGGAGTACCTAGAGGAAATGAACAGCCCGAGCAACCTTCGGATCATTGTCCATAAGTTGCCCTTCAGGCTTCGGGAAAGATGGAGAGTCGTAGCTTTTGATCTCCAAGAGAAACAAAAAAGAAGAGTTGGCTTTGCTGATCTTGTAGGCTACATCAACAGACAAGCTAAGATAGCTTCGGACCCACTTTTCGGTGATGTCAAAGATCCTGCTGATGCAAAAGAAAGGTTCAAGTCCAGCGCTAAACCGGCAATAGGTCGACTGAAAAGCACCACTGGCCTTGCAACTAGCGTAACGCCAGCAGATGAGTCCTTTGACTCAAGAAAGTCTAAGCAGACTAGCAATGCATTTCAAGACCCATGTCTGTATTGCAACAAAGGACATGCTCTGAGTGCATGCAAAAAAATCAGAAGTCTGCCGAATAAAGAAAGAATTGAGTTTCTTAAAGGAAAAGGTCTTTGTTTCGGGTGTCTGAATCAAGGGCACATGGGAAAAGATTGCAAAAAGAAAGCCACGTGTGAAATTTGCACCAAGAAACATCCTACTCTGCTCCACATGAAGAGGGAGGAAGATGGCAACGAAGCAATTGCCGAGCCCGAGAAGTCAAGTGAAGGTTTCAGTAGTGAACACTTCTGCCCACAAGAGCATGTGTCATCCAGAGGTGAACTGTCAGCCGTCACCGGGGCCGGAGGCAACGACTGTATCCTTTCCATTGTGCCGGTGCGCATCAAATCCAAAAGGAGTAACAACACCATAGAAACGTATGCGTTCATGGACTCAGGAAGTTCAGCAACGTTTTGCTCAGAAAGATTGATGAGGCGACTTGGTGTCAATGGCAAGAGGACTCAAGTGCTACTCCGTACAATGGGCCAGGAAAAGGCTGTGTCCTGCTTTGTCCTCTCAGGTCTAGAGGTGTGCGGTCTGACAGAGAACAATTACATCAGCCTGCCAGATGTCTACACCCACAAGGACATACCTGTAACAAAAGAGAATGTTCCCGTAGAGAAAGACCTGGAAAGATGGCCGTATCTGCAGAAGGAAGTGCGGCTACCACAAATCGATGCAGATGTAGAGATGCTCATTGGAATGAATGCTCACTCTGCAATGGAGCCGTGGAATATAATCCACAGTCAAAACGACGGGCCTTATGCCATAAAGACAACCCTTGGCTGGGTAGTAAATGGCCCTCTGAAGAAAGGGAATGACAGCAAACCAAGTGACTTCATTCATGGTGCTTCCGTCAACAGAGTGTCAGTCAGCAGTGTGGACAGCATGCTGTTGCAGCAGTACAACCACGACTTTCCGGAGCAAGCCTGCGAAGAGAAGTCAGAAATGTCGCGAGAAGACATCCAATTCATGCAGTGTGTGACGCAAACGACCAAGAAAATCGATGGACACTACTGCATTGGTTTGCCTCTTAGAAACAAAGACATGGTGATGCCAAACAACAAGAGTGTTGCTGAGCAACGAGCATCGAGCCTGAAAAGGAAACTCGCCAAGAACTCCAGCTTCCACGACGACTATACAGCCTTCGTGTCAGACCTGCTGAGCAAAGGCTACGCTGTGGAAGTCCCTGCCAATGAGCGCAACCGCAACGATGGCCGAGTCTGGTATATTCCCCATCATGGTGTGACCCATCCGCAAAAAGGAAAGTTGCGGGTCGTTTTTGATTGCGCCTCTTCGTTCCAAGGGAAGTCGCTGAACGAGGAGTTGTTGCAGGGGCCGGACCTCACGAACAGTCTGGTTGGAGTCCTGACAAGATTTCGCCGTGATTACATCGCACTCATCTCAGACATTGAGGCGATGTACCACCAGGTGAGAGTCCCTGACGAAGATTCGGATCTTTTGAGATTCCTCTGGTGGCCAGAAGGAGATCTGAATCAGCCTCTGCGTGAGTACAAGATGGTTGTCCACCTGTTCGGGGCCAAGTCCAGCCCGAGCTGTGCCAACTATGCTTTGCGCCGGACCGCAGAGGATGGGAAAGAGAGATCATCACCTGAAGCAGTTACTACAGTTCTCGAGCACTTCTATGTAGACGACTGTCTTGTCTCAGCGTCTGACGAGAAGAAAGCTATTTCCTTGACCAAAGACCTCATTGCACTCTGTGAAAGTGGAGGATTTCATTTGACTAAATGGTCTAGCAACAGCCGTGAAGTATTGTCATCGCTTCCCGAACATGAGCGTGTGAATGAGATCAAGAATCTAGATCTGGACAAGGATGAGCTACCCATGGAAAGGGCGCTTGGAGTGGACTGGTGCATAGAATCAGATTCCTTCAAGTTCCGGATCCTTGTGAAGACCATGCCTGTCACCAGAAGGGGTATCCTATCAGTCGTAAGCTCAATTTACGACCCCCTTGGTTTCCTGTCGCCATTCATTCTTCTGGCCAAGACAATTGTGCAAAATCTCTGTCGATTGAAACTTGCCTGGGACCAGGCAGCTTTGCCGGAACACACAAGGCATCCGGCTATTCTAGCCAAGAACCATCATGTCACAACTCTGATCATCAGGAACGCACACGAGGAGACCGGACATGGAGGGAGAAACCACACCCTTGCTCGACTGAGAGAAAGAGTCTGGATATGCAAAGGGAATACAGCAGTGAGAAGTGTGCTTTCAAAGTGCGTGAAGTGCCGAAAGAGTAAAGCCGCAGTTGGTGAACAGAAGATGGCAAATCTACCAACAGATCGGCTTCAGCCAGATCACCCACCGTTCACCAACGTCGGCGTAGACTACTTTGGCCCCTTTGAAGCTAAGCGTGGAAGAGCACGAGTCAAGCGCTACGGAGTCTTGTTTACTTGCCTTACAATCCGAGCCATCCACATTGAAATAGCACACTCACTGGACACAGACTCATGTATAAATGCAATGAGACGTTTCATTGCAAGACGAGGACAAGTGGAAGTTATGAGATCCGATAACGGCACGAATCTAGCAGCTGCAGAACACGAGCTTCGCAAGGCCTTGAAGGAATGGAATCAGTCCCAGATCTCAGAAGCTCTGCTGCAAAGAGGAGTTACCTGGATCTTCAACCCGCCCGCTGGGTCGCACCACGGCGGGATCTGGGAGCGCCAAATAAGAACAGTGCGCAAAGTACTCACCAGTGTCCTGAAGCTCCAGTCTCTCGACGACGAATGTCTGCACACTGTGATGTGCGAAGTGGAAGCAGTGATTAACAGCAGACCCCTTACCAAGTCATCGGATGATGTCGATGACCTCGAGCCACTGACACCGAATCATCTTCTTCTGCTCAAAGGAAGGCCAGCACTCCCTCCAAGCACGTTTCAGAAAGAAGATCTGTACTGCAAACGAAGATGGAGGCAGGTGCAGTATATCTCTGACATCTTCTGGAAGCGCTGGTCAAGAGAATACTTGCCCCTCCTACAAGAACGGCAGAAGTGGCTGGAGAAGAGGAGAAATCTGAAAGAGGGGGACGTTGTGCTCATTGTGGATGAAAGGGCTCCAAGAGGGTCTTGGTTGATGGGAAAAGTGGAAAAGACCATCCCCGACGCCCAAGGGCTCGTTCGTCGGGTCCTCGTGAAAACGAAGACCAACACCCTTGAGAGACCCATTGACAAGTTGTGTCTCTTGTTGGAAACGGAAGAATCTCATGGACAATGAAAGACATTTCGTTCAGTTAATTGTCTGCCAACTAATGTGACTTAAGTTAGTTGATGTTTAGACCTTATGACATTTATGTAATGGGGATTTGAGTATAGAAAATGACTCTTTGGTTTATTAAATTTAGTGTAATTGTCATCCCCATGATGAGCAATTAGGGGCCGGAAATGTTGGTGCCATTTTCTATGGAGTAATTTATGCTCATGTTTAGTTATTATTTTGGATGATTTTGGTTCTATGTTTTCATAGAATATTTATGATAGCAGTTTACTAAGTTATTGTTTTGCTAATTTATAATTGATTTTAGTTTAATCTGAATTTATTTTAATGTTTAAAATGATCTTCACTAAACAGCCAATAGAAACTGACGCTGAGCGATAACGTTCGGAGCTCGCGCTTTGTTGAATGTAAACTGACGTTTTTTGTCTGTTTAGAATGTTCAGTAAAGACGGGGTGAATACACCGTTTTCTACCGTCGTTAAAACCTTAATACGCGTAGACTCGTTCTTCCCGTCTGAAAGAGTGGTTATTTGCATTCGTCAAAGAGAAGAAAGTCAAGAAAGGACATTTAGCCACTACACACGCAGCTCAGGATACAAGAGCGCTGACAATTAGCTGAGTGCTAATGATGTCATTTTCCAGTCAAGCTGACACATGCACGGTTTAGTTGGCTTATTAGAGGACACGCAGGGGTGATTAAAGCCTCAACTAAAATCAAGCATGTATACAAGACACACGTTTTTTACTCTTCTGATGAAACAGAAAAATAATAAATAAAAGGGTGTCTGGTCGTGGTGTAGATGTCATCAAAACATTTCAATTATTCAAAGTAATGGCCTCCTTTTAAAACTGATGTACTGCCATGGAAGGTTTGGTGTATGATGACTGAGGGATGAGTGTTTTTCACTGGTAGCCATGCTCAGGTTTTAACATAACAAGGACAAACGAAGGTTTAAGCTGTCAATTCTGCAAGCTGATTTAATAACTCGAGAAACCACTTAGAGCATCATAACTACAAACTAATGGCAGCTTAAGGGGCAAATGTCGCCCTCTCCATTGACTTTAATATTTCCATCTTTCAATGCCTCCAGTGTGACATCAGTGTTGGACCTCCACAGGACCTTCAGGATTGCCCTGTGTGAGTGTGCGTGGTTGTTTGTCTTTGTGTGTCTGCGCTGGACTGGCGTAACATCCAGGGTGTACCCCGCCTCTTGCCCATTGACTAATAGAATAGGCTCCAGTCCCCCTTGGACCTCATTTGGGAATAAGCAGTTCAGAAAAATGGATGGATAGATGTTTTGTATCTTATCAATTTGAATCAGCTGTTTTAGGGTATCACGATGTTCTTTATATAAAGAAATAACCAATTTGTCGATATTTGGTCAGAGTTTATAGTTTTTTACATTGACTTTGTGAGATGAAAACAAACTTCACCCTAAAGATAAATAGAAATGGCAACTTTTTTACTAAGCAGTGCACTTTGCACAGTGCAAAAGTATGCAATAGATAAGTTATTCTGACAGTTTTATCACGGCTGGACTTAGAAAGTCTTTCAGAATCAAATTGAATTGGGCCTTTTTTTTACAGCCTTATTGTGCTTCTGATTATTTTGTTATCTCCTATAAGCCTGATCCTCGGTTTCTGGATTATTCCTGCAATATGATTCATAGCCTAAGCTGTGTGGATTTGAAGCCTGAAACATGGCAAAAACCCATTTGACACTGCTGTCTAGTTAGGGAGTCTTTCTTAGCTGTGCTTAGGCACATACGCAGGTAGAACTGTCAGGACAGAACTGACACACTGATTTTGGAAAGATTTACAAAACCTTCTATCACAAAAGCCAAAACCTGCGGCAGAAAAAACACGGAAAGTTGATGTGAACTTCTCTGCCACTTGTGGGTCAGGGATGGGTTAAAACATTTTTTTTTTAAAAACCATTACGGTCCTCATGTACAGGACAAAAACAATGGAAATGAACATGTATTCAACTAAATATGTGCTAGCTTTATTCCCAATGACACTGATTTTCGGGATTCGGCATCCTTTCGGTCACACGGCCTTGTTTTTGACACCGCATCTTTTTCAACACACAGAAAAAAGTCAGGCCAAAATTGACAACCTGGAATCAAACAGCATGCCTCCTCACTATCTTATAAAATCCTTCTATTGAGTTGTTGATAAGACACGCAAATTATATCACAGGAAAATGTTCCATCCATGTCAGCCTGTTAGAAAGATGCTAACTTTTCGGTGTGATTTTACACAAAGCTTTCACGGAACAGTGCAGGTCTTGTTTCTGTGCTTCCTACAAAAGAAAATCAATTACCATCATCCTGGCCAGTTTGAACATGGCCTTAAACTGACGTTGTTTACCTGCAGCCAATCAAAACCCTGTACTCTTCAAACACTTGCTGGATATTATCTCTTTCATACATCAAAGAGACATTTACACATCATGTAAGAATATGCAAAATGATTTTGATAAGCAGAAAAAGACTCAGGGTTAATCCCAGGATTAAAGCATTATGATCGCCTCACCATTCTGTGAGATTTCAGCACTGTTTCTAATGTGCAGTGCACTAATTCCCAAATATATGCATCTTTGTGGGTGAATATTGTCTAATTTAGCAAAGACGAGGCAGCTTTCAAAGGCAAAATGACTCTGCCAACCAATTCTCAGCAGCAAACACCCACAACTGTGGGGAGCAGGTTACCCCTGCATCATTTCCGGAAATAATTCACCAGAGGTATTAAAATCAGCATGGTACAGCTCACTTCCTCAGTTTTTCTTCAGTATATCCCCTAGCTGCAAGGACAGGACAATCTCACATGCATTAAGCTTGTTAAAAATCGGGGCTTGTTAAATACTCACTAATATCCATCATCATCATCTCCATGACAGTTCACTGGGATTTATGTTGATTAAGTCAGAAAGGAAATCATTTACCCTACTAAAGAAAAGAAAAAAAAGGTTGGAGTTGCACATAGATAACCCTGTAATGTTATTTTAAAAGAAACGAGCCAAGCCCTGAAAGTAAAGTGGCATGTAGTGCAAAAATGAAGCAGTTAAAAGAGCTGAGAAGAGTGGTCGGAAGGCAAACAGGACACTGGATAACTCACGAAAACCAAAGTAGCCTTAGTAACATAAAAGGGAAAATGCATGTGAAAGAATGCAGTTTCTTTTGATTCTGAAAGATGAAACGGGTCAGTTTCTGCACCTGCAGCATCTCCAGAGACAAACAGTGTGCAGATAGAGAGTTCGATTCTGGAAGTTTGGTCCGTGTTTCCAATGGTTGTAAGTCCAGTGTAGTGAAGGTAAGTTCATCTTTGAACTGTTTGAAAAAACCCGCAAATTTTTCAAGTCTTACACTCAACACTGTCGGTTTTACGGTTACCATTCCTGCACATCTTCCAGCACATCTACCTTGTAAACTTAGATGTGGGTTCTGTCAGCTGAGTATTTTGTACGTGGACTGTGCGTGCAGGCCTGTGTGCGAGTGCGTTTTTGTGTGTGAGCGTACGGGGGTGGAAATCTTACGACATGTGACAGCTGGTGGGCCGATGCCAACGGGGAAGGATGGAGCAGAGAAGGAAATGACTGTTGCCAGGGCAACGCCGAGCTGGAGTGGCTGATGGTCGGGTAGCGTGAAGTAGCTGCCAGCTGAGACAGTGAGAGCTGCAGAGAAACAATGCAAATGATTCGCTGTTATTATTATGATTAGGAACAACAGGGCTCAGAAATATACTCTACGATGGAGAGACACATGTGCCGTCTCAGATGACACCAACAGCCCATTACCCTGTTTTGGTGCTTATAAGCCCTTCTCACTCCACCCGCTTCCCCACCCACAAGCTTTTAAAGTTGTCATCCATCCGCAGTCGAGTTTGAAACTGTTTGTCTGCTCCCTTCTGACTGAAGACGTGTGACTAGACACAAAAGACAAGTTACAATTTCGTCCTCATAGCAGACTTAAGGATGGATTACGAAAAAGGGGTATGCGGGCATATGAATGGCTCGATATGAGGAACTGTGAAATGTAATAAAAAGCAGTATGGCTCTTTCTCTTGCACTACAGTTGATTAAAGTGAATGCTTCAGTGCTCCAGCCACTGGATACAACTTTTGTTTTAAAACCTTTGCCTATAACGATCATTTATGTCCACCCGTCTGTTTCCATTTCAGTTTTTGGTCAATGGAGTTGCAAATGCAGATTGCTAGCATCACTCAGCCTTCACATTCTTTGCTGTCCACCAGCAGAAAAAGCTCATTAGAAGTACTTCTTCACTCTAGGTAAAAGGGCAGGTTTGAATAACATAACTTTGTTATTGCACACTGATACAGGCATGGAAACAAAAATCAGTGTCACAAAATAAACAAAATTGCTTAAGTGAGGCTGCCTGATGCCCACTTCTCAGATCTATCTATTTTGTATCTACTCATTATGTATTATGTGGAGCAGCTTTTCCATTTCCTATTTACATTCGGCTAATATGGAATTTCCTTAGCCTGAATATCAGACCCCTGGTCTGGTCAGGGGTGTGATATTAATAATGTTAATGTGGACCCTTCCATGAGGCATATAGATCAGATGTGCAAAACCCATTTAAATAGAACTCTTAGTAAATGAGAAGCACTGCTGCCATGTGTCCTCAGAGAATCACTCACTTTAAATTGTCTGCAAGTTTCTATCAAGAGTTAATCAGCTAGATTTGGCCTGAGTCATCGCTGCTGAGAAGCACAGACCAAAAGTCAACTTCGTCCTTTAATTACATGAATATAACTAAGTGATTGTTAGTTTTGACACACTTATGCACTCTTCCATACATTTTTAATGAGTGAATGGGTCCAAACTTCTGACTGGTGGTGCAGCCTTGCATGTTTGACCTTTTTTTAAATGGTCCACTTGAATTAAATCCCAAAGTCTGCAGATTGAGACAATGTTTGCATTGAACATGCCTTCAGGATTGTTCAAACAGTGAAGCTGAGGAGATAAAAGGAACTCGATTCATTAGACTACAAAGGGCACATTTAACTGCTTACTTACATCATAGGATGATACAGCACTGTAAGAATACAGGAAGTTCTTTATCTGAAAATGTACAATTGTCCCAGTTAAAGCTTACAATCACTTCTATCGTGTTTTAGAAATGTTCTTTTTCCTCCCAATCAGAAAGTCCTCTTTTCCAACCACTCAATGTCTAACAGGAGTTTGCAAGTCGCCTGTGTTACCTCTGGGTACTCTACTTTCAAAATGGCTTATATTTAGTCTTTCAACACCCAATCAAAGCTGACACAAACATCAGAATGAGCAGAGTGCAGCCCGTCATAAGTCATGCTGATGTTTCCTGACAGAACCTGTAAAGGAAAAAATAATGCTGAACCAAATCCTGTGATTTTCAAAACTGACAACAGGTTAGTTTTAAAGACTGCAGAGGTGTAATAAGCAGCCAGAGCTGAATATCAAATTAGACGAGCTGCTGGTGACAGACAGCACAACTCCAACTTCATAGCAATGTAACCAACTTAAATGTGCGCCGACTACGCCGTGAAATCAAATCAGTAGCTCATGGCAAGATGGGAACAGGCAGTGCTGTTTGTTAAACCAGCAGGTGTCTGTTTGACAGCAGTCTAACAGACAACTATCAAGTCTTTGTATTTGATAGCTATTCACTGAAAAGCAGTCCTGTTGGCCCATTTTAAAATCAGCAGAGGCCTCATTGTGACAGAGCAGAGAAGAAGGAACTCATTTACAGATTTGTAAGGAGAGCAGATCCTTATTGGAATCTGCTGAACACTCGAAAGTTTGTTGCTTGCTACAGAAGAGGAGCCACTCTCAAAATGAGATCTTCTGGCCTCTAGGAGTGGTTAAAATCTCCAATATATATATATTTATATATTTATATATAAATAATACCAGCAGACTGTCACAAGTCAGCCCCTTCAAGCATTGCTGAGCCAAATCATATTTTTCCACACACATGCATGTGACTCATCATGTTTTGGGTATGGGGTGTGTGAAACACACCAGATAGACTCTCCACCAGAGAATTTTGAAGACACACACACACACACACACAGGCTATGAAAATACGTGGAATGAGGCAATTAGTAGTGGCATTGCTGTGGCTGCCAATGTACTGAGCTCAGCCTGTTTGCCCTGACAGCCAGGCAGATCATCTGTTCACATTCTGGCTTCATGGGACATGCCTGTCTGCATGTGTATGAGTGAATGTGCCTTAAGGAAGTATATACAAAAGACCTCAGCTCTAAAAATGTCTTAGAATAAAATAGTCCGCAGACCAACAGCTGAGGGTGAATGGTCTTGGATCCATAAGAGAGGAAGCGGATCCAAGAGCGGAATGTGAATTATGAGTCTGCTCTCTGAAATATCTCCAGCTGTTTTAGCAGCTTTGACACACTGGAGATTGCACACTGATGCCTGCCAAGTGCCAAGTTTTAACAAGCAAAATGCAACAAAACAAACCGGCATCCAGATTTGCCTCAGTCCTTTTGAAACTCCAAATATGCAATGGAAAAAAATATTGTGGTTAAATTGTAGGAGTGTGGATCAACGCTGTGAATGGACATATAAAACCGCTTTGCCAGATCATTGAATTCTCACTGCTCTGCTAAAGGTGAGCTACTTTATTCAAATGTGACGAAATGTGTGTTTTGTTTTTTTCTCTCTTGAACCATGAGACACGAGGAAAAAAAATTACAATGTAATGGTTATTATTATGTTTAAATCAATGGGGGGCGGATATCAACTTTTGTCCATTGCAAGAAATAACATCAGAAACAAAATTCAAATAATAAGGTAACATGCTTAAAAAAACAAATGATTAGTGCCATTTTATAACTTCTTCATTTTTGTTTTGAAGCATATAAATGTAAGATATTGCTCTTTGTTTCCCTCTGCTGGTATAAATCTTCCACTGTCTCTCAGGTTTTACCTGAAACTAGAAAGATGGAAATACTTTACAGTGATTGTTTGTGTTCAGCTTTAAGGTGATACTGACAGGATCCAAACTGTCAGAAGAGAAAACTCCAGTTCTAGAGCATACGGTGTTGCACTGCTTGGTCAAATTTAGCTAAGCAATTCAACATGCGCGCTCCAATGCTCTGGGCACACTATCCTGCCCTGCTTAAATATGCTTTTTCCATTTCAATACTGCTACGTGGAATGTATACAAAAGGATGGAAATGAATGCTGTGTGTGAAGGCCTGAGTTTGGCGTTTAGCCAGAGCCACAGTTTGTTCAAACCAAAAGTGATGTGAAAGGGATAGATATAAGAAAAAATAATTAAAAAGAAACTTAGGACACTGTGCACATCCACTGGGTAACTCACCTCTCACTCAAAGAGACTTCAGGCATAACAGTGCTCTGCTTTGGAGTATCTTTGTCTACGGGGATTTTAGAGGTTGCCGATTGTTTCTCTCCGAGAAACTAGTTTCCCGAAGGCCAATATTACTCATGCTAAAGGCTAAAATAGATGAGGAGCATTGGAAGAATTTAAGTCAACATTCCTCAGAGGTTTTAAACGATGCCAATTGAGGAGCTCTCAGAATTCTCTCTGTGCTCCCTAAAGTGTCATCCCAGGTCCTACGACTTTCCTCTCTGTGTGAGGTGTTTTAATGAGCCTCATGAATGCTCATTTGCCTCTTCCTTTAACATCGGTACGTGTGCGAGGGAGAGACACGCTGACATGGAATCTCGCTCATTGTGTCAAAGTGATGGAGGGGTCTACCTGAAAATGATGCACAGATTAATGGAATGAAATATGGAGAACACAAGGTGGAAAAGTCGGAAAAACAGAGGTATAAAGTATGAGACTCGCATGAGAAAGTCTAGGCATGTCACAGGTTGAAAAATGAGTAAGAATAATAACTGTGTGAGAGTGATGATAGAAAATAAAACATGAAGACGTACAGGGAAGTAGCCAGTAAAATGTCACATGAAAGACATATATAGTGCCTACATTAATATATAAATATGAATCAAATATAGATGTGAATGGTTGAAACAAGGATAACATAAGATTATTGAAGTAGTTCACAAGTACTACACTTGCATTTTCAATAACACTTGCTCCAGATAGTCCCGGCCCCACACATGAATTCCATGAATTGATGCTCTGATCACAAACAAATTGGATATTTAGTTTTATTAGCCTTCATCTTCGGTGCCCTAAATGACCCGCCAACCCTCAAATATAATTCTAGAGTTTCAATTTCAGATTTTCGCTTAGTGTACCTTAAAGCACCAGCAAAAATAATGACAATCACTTTTCTATTTATTACTTTTTTTTTCAATTTACTGCCACTATGCCTTGATGCCGTACAGTTTTAAATGTATATTTCCGAAAGTCAGTCAGCTGCAAGCTTCAATGTAAAATAATCACCATACATCATGACTTTCAGGAAAAGTATTTTTTCTAAAAAAAAAACAGTTTGCTGCCTGACACAGCATTTCATCTTTAGTTAGCTAGATCAATAGTAAATTTAAACTATGCTTTGTTTCAAAGCATCAAAGTGAGTCCGAGCTCATGGTGATTTTCTCTGTTATATGCCAACGCAGTGAAGGCTTGAGGTCCTATACTGAGTCAGTACAGTAAATAGAACCCAAAACCATCTAATTTTAAGAAGGACACAACAACAAGTTTATATAAAGGAGGAAAGAAAAAACTGGGTTTGAATGAATCCGTACCAGCTGGCAAACAAGCAGTCTGCCAGCACAAAGTAAAACATGGCCTCACCTTCGGCCCACACGCTACGACACCACCGAGGTCAACAGAACATGGACGTGACCCTGAGAGGAGAGTGCAGTCCACTGAGAATGATCCTCACCAACACATATAAACTCAGCTGCTCTTCCAAATGCTGCCGACAAATACCACAGGATCGCTAGCACTGTGAACCACTGCAAGCCATCAATCAATGATTTATGCAAGCGGGAAAAGAAGTCATCACATCCAACAATGCCAGCTAGCAGAAGATGGAGGGATTGACTGACTAATCAGCAATTGGAAGGAGAAAAAAAATGTAATGGGTTAAAAAAAAAGTTGTCAGGATCTTAGAAACTCAAAATAAATGGGGGGGAAAAAAGGAAGAATTTGTCAATTCAGCAGCAGGCAGAGTCGTGTTGAATTGAACCGTGTGTTGAAGTGTTGTGGCTTCACGCAGTTTTGCTTCTTTCTGCTCACTCCTGGACGGCAAGCAGAAAAATATCTACACTCTGCCCTCCGAGCAGTGATGGTGTAAATGAGCTCTACTTTTCCTGTCTGAGTGTACGAAAAAGTCTGCAAACTTGAAAATGCACGATAGGATATGCTGAAAAAGCATGTGGGGATGTCGTAGACTGGGAAACCGCTGCACATTCAGCACTGAACCACACCGTCACCAGCATGCAACCAAGACTCCCAACAACATCCCCTTTGTCTGTCTTTGTTTTTATCTGTATTATCTATTTAGAAAAAGACATTTGTCTTCTTAGCAAGTGAATATTTGATTTTTTTCCCTGTTGAAGTGGTGTTTTTGTGTGGCTGCAGCCAGAAGACAAAAGCATAGATTTATAGAAGGGACATTTAACACATAACTCAGAGAAAGTGGTGTCTTAAAAGGCAGCAAGGGCAGTATTACACCCAAATACTAGACCTATTAAGGCTGGGAGTCTTTGTGCTCTTAGTAAAGCTGGTTAATGGTGTCAGCCCGCTATTATGCTGTAATTGCTATTTGTGGACAGAGTGGTCACTGAGGTTTTTTTTTATTTTTCTCTCAACACCATATCAAATTGCTAATGTTTTCTTTCTGTCTTATTATGTGTGTTTCTCCTTTCATGCAAAGTTAATTGCTTATTTTGGGAAACAGCTTAATTTGAAGCCTTGCACCTTGAAAACATATTCTTATAAGCTTTCATGTGCGGTGAGCACGCACAGACATCATGTAAAATCAAGCAGAAATCGTGAAAAATACCTTTTTTTTAATGCTATACACTAGATATTTTGTAAATTAAGAGAAGATTTATGACCCCATGGTGTTTCATGCAGAGTAGTATATTCATTTAAGCACCACCTAAGAGCTGCCCGGTATGACCACACACATCTCATCCGTGCCACTGGGAGCTGACCACCTGTAGGATTCCACCGCCCTCGCTGTTTAATCAAAATAGGGTCGATTTGTAGAGTTCAGGGGTGCAGCGCTCCCACGGCTTGCAGCCCCTGCTGGTTCAATTTAAAATGAGTTGGCAATACCGACCTATTTTGTCCCAGAGAGCTAACACTGAAACAGAGCCGATATCTCTCCTCCTCCTCCGCTTTCTGGCTCAATATTACTGTGTGTTGCATGTATGTGTGTGTGTTTGTGAGTGTGTGTGTGTGTCTTAAGTCTCATCCTCAGAGACAGTGAGAGAGGACCATTTATCACAACTCCCAGTCTCCATTGGCACTTCCACTCAGGCTGAAGGATGATGGTTACGCCCTGTAGCTTAGCTCAGCCAGGACAAACAAACAATAATGAACACAATCAACACACAGCAACACGTTCTTTAGGTACATATGGCTGGTGTACGTTTTCTAAATAGAGCTTAATATGAGACACTGTAGCCCACATTGGTTGTCATGGATGGATAATCATGGCATAGTTACATTTATTACAAGGTTGCAACAGAATTGATCAGCACTACATTAGCTGCCTGTGGGAAGCCTCAAACATAAATAGATGCAAATGTGACATTTAATCTGATTGGATGCAACTAGAGATGATTATCATCATCAGTATTCTCGCTGCTTCCAAAGGTTTTAGCAGTGATTGAAGTGCTTCATGACTGACACAGACAGACATTTTGTTGTCTTTCATCAGGAATAACATTTCCAGGAGAGATGCGCATGTGCGTTTCTTTTTTCCCGTTTCTGGGGCAGCAGCATTTTTTATTCTTTTTTTGTGTGTGTATAAACAAGATGTGGAACATCTGGGCAAATAAAACATGTGAAATCAGATGAATGTGAGGCATGAAACAAAGAAGAAAAGAAAGACAGGTTTGGAAGCATGCCTCTCATCGGTTATGCCTCCTAATCACATTGCTGCTGAGAGATCTGGGGCAGATAATACATTTATGCTGACATCTTAAAGAATTTATTGACTTGACCTACTGTATTTGTGGACAATCCAGATCCAGTGTAAGTGTGGGTCAGACCAGATTTATGTTTCTTGTCTGAAGAGCACGGGAAGATGGGCTGTACCCGGGAACAGGGGGCTGCTGTTGAAGCTTCCCGATACAGACGAGACTCATTTTCAGGTTTGCGCCTGACTGAAATCCATTGATCATGTCTGAATTTGACAAGGACTAAAAATGACTACATGTTTCTTTTTTTTTTCCAAAAGGGGATTAGCTCATGATAAAATGTCAAAACAAAAGGGCCATGCAATGTCAAGCCAGTTGGTTGTTGTGCTGCATGAAATAATACTATGAAGTTTAGGAGTTAAATGAAGCAGTACTTTAAACTGTGATTTTTTCTTGGAACCCCAAAACCAGTGAAAAACAGGCTTAAATATCTCTAAACTTAAGTGTAAATACAAACGATTCTAATCACATCATAAATCACCACAGTCACTCGAATCTAAACAAATCTTGAGTTTGAAATAACCTTCTAAACGCCAACAGAAACGTTGATAGTGGTACACTGGATTTTTCAAGCACCAGACAATGTTCTCATGTAAGCCATTAATGTAATTTTACTTTATTTAAAAAGTATCAAAGTATTTTTTCTGAATCCAGTATGTATCTCTCAAACTGCCCCGGTATTTTACTGAGGAGGACGAGTAGCTAGGGAGGTGTGGGTTCAGAGCGTCCTGAGGGCAAGTCAGGAGTTTGGAGGGTTTATTCAGGTGCTGCATCAGTGAAATGACCACTTCTAGGACAGCTTCAGAGCCACTGTAAGTAGGGAGCTGCTCAACAGCCTACTGGCCCGAGACCCACCAAATGAGAAAGAGCTCAGGCAGCTGATCAGTCGATAGAACACCTCCTAGCAGGTGATTTATTGAGATCTGAGAGATTCTCTCAGATTGGTACGGCTGAGGTGCCGTCACAGTGCTGCGCTGAAGTCAAACTCGTTTTACCTTCAGCGAGTCCTGGCTGAGCCATGCCCGCCACAGATCTGTTCTTAAGTCCACCGACGCAAAGACACCGCGCCCTGCTGACACAGGACTTTATTTCTTTGATGAGGCAGCTATACGGCTTGTCAAAGATTTATTTTTTTACCCAAAAATATAATGCAGTGCAGAACATGTTACTGTGTTGTTGGATCAGTATAATGGGCAACATGTAAAATACAAGGAAGGGGTGAAAAAGCCGTCTTACCCCAGGTCCTCGGGGAGAATCCGGGGGGGAGGCGTGTGGAATCTGTTTTTGACCTGAAAAACACAAGAGAGATAAAAGAAGATAAAGTCAATACAAGCATCCGCATGTAAAATCCATCCTTTATTCCGTTCTCACTCAGGTCCTGTGTTAAATATCTTCTGGGTGCATACTAGAAACTTCAGCATATAATGTGCTTAATTAATGACACTGTGATATCTTCCACTTTCTCTCTGTGCACCTGGCAACACACTTTATTCCATATTTTGGTGAGACGTTTAATGGAATATTAGCTTGAGTGGGGAGAGAGGCTGACTGTAAAATGTCATCTCTTTTTAATGGCTTGCGGGTTGATTGGATTTGGCGTGAGTTGGCATCCTGAGCTGTAAGAATAAACCGTAACATTACCAAGTGAATATCTGAAGCAAAGCAAACAACTCCGAGGAACACTGGAATCCCTCGACTATTTACAAACATAGCAAATCTATCCAATTTCACACAGATCAAGAGCCAGAGTTAGATTTAGACAGCTCACTGAGTTTAAATTCTAACAATACTTCCTTTGGATTTTTGGTTAGTAGCCATGGCAATGCTGAAATGAAAGGCTTTCCAGCATCTCTTTGTCCTTCTCCTCCACTCTTTTTAGCTCTCTCTGCTGGGCTTGACTGGCCTTTTGGAAATTGCTTCAGTTGCCTGGGGTGTCTTGCTGTAGCTCCCATCTGTTCAAACTACATGCACACAGAGTGGACATGGTGTGGGACTGGCCGGCTCTCTGTCACGAATGCGCTCTGTCACCCCGCCCCCCCCCCCCACCCCCCCTGGCAACTGTTTTCTTTGCCGGGCTTTTTATTTTCTCGCTGTTTTACTTCTGGAGCCCACAGAGAATTTATTTCACCTCGTTAGCAGCACTGATGTGCAATTGCCCATTTGTTTGTGATCAATAAGATGCTGCTTTGACAGCTGAGCAAACAGCCAGATGAACTGTACATAAGTAGAGGAAAAAGGGGGAGCGGCAAAGTAGATGTTTAAATACGCACAGCTGATAATCGGAAGTCATTCATCTAAGAACAGAAACATCTTTTCCATATACCCCTTCCCTCTCATCTTAGTATTAGCAACGAGAGTCAGATGATGATCAAACAGACGACAAGAGATCCAGAAGCTAAATTCTAAATGGGCGAAAATGCCTGGACTAGAGATTTTCCACACGCCCCCCTTCACCGTAAGCCATGTTGATGCCCATCATGAATAAGTTAAAAGTTCATTCTGAGATTGGCAGTGCATCACTTTGATGGTTGGTTGTGAGATGCAGTTAGCCCATCTCACATGCATGCATTCATCAAATACATGAATAACATATTTTAGGCCGGCCATAAATTTTACATTAATCTAAAATATCTGCCTGTAATTTGAAGCAGCACACCTGCTCAAACTGGCATGTCTTTAGATCCATGCAATCAGTATCCTAGAAAAAAGGGAAGAAGAAAGCTATGTCGAAGGTGACTGAGGTATTGAAATGAAAGACTGAAAGTGATTCACTCGCCTTTGAACACCAGCCCAAATCTTTCATGCTCCTTGGGCAGCACTGTGAGGACACTTGAAAACTAATTAAAATGTTATCAATAGATGTTGCTAATAGTTTCCTCGACACACTAACAAAGTAGGCCCTGATCAACGCTTTTCTTCTATTCCGAGATAAGTTCACAATCTCATTAGGAGGAGAAATAATCAGGAATACAACCAGGGTCAACTCCGTTCTTTTCCCTGTCATTTGGATTGAGTGGCTGTGCTGCCACACTTTTAATCACTGACAGACTCGCAACAAATCAGCACTTCGGGTATCAATAAGAGATGGCTGACAGTGGCACATCATTTATCTTTGGCTGTGTGCAGGATGTGGAATATTTAATCAGAACTGTGTTTAAGTGGAAGGCCTCTTTACAGCTTAGGGTTCAGAACTTAATTTTGGAACAATATTGCGGAACGGTCATGCTTAACCGGGAATAATGAGGCTTCTTCAAGAGAAATCCTGCTGCATTTAATGATAACCTCCTTTAACATCTTTAAAAAAAAAAGAGACAAGGACATGGTTCAGGTTTAATTTTCACAATATTAATTACAACTGTTAAAAAGCTGAGAAGAGACAGCAAATGGAGCCTAAAAAGGTGGATAAGATATAATTCAACAATATATCTTAACTGCACATTGATGCTATTCCACTGCAGTCACTTTGAATGTATAGAGAAATCACCCGATGCTGCACAATTGGGTCTGAAAGTGTCTTTCTGGCTCAGAGGATGTGTGAGAAATATACGTTTTCACCAATATGAGTGGGGGGAGCGGCACGCTACTCTGTAAAAAAGCCTATTTTTGCATATGTTATGCTTCCTGACACAGAAATTCATACTTTGTGTGAAATGAATGAGTCGGCAATATATTCAGTATGGAGTGAGGTCTCATATGACTACACTCCATGTCAGTGATCTTTGACTGCAGCTGGCAGCAGTAGTCAGAGTTCTGCTCTGAAATTGCTGTGGCAGCTCGCGGACCGGTTTTTCCATCTGTTGCAGTTGTAGCCGGTCCCTTCGGTTATCTGCATCCATGTATCAGTGACTCATTGGATAAGCAGAAAATGACACTACAGCAGCCTTTCTGCCTCTGGGTAGGCAAATGAATGAGGGGATGGGCTGGGGTTCGCTGGTTAACGGCAAATTAACTCGCACTACAAAAAAACTAAAGCCAACAACTTCAAAGATGAACAGTGGAAAACAGTTTTCATCGTTATTTTGATTAATCACACTTATACAGATGCAAAATGAATGTCCACTTGGGTGATAAACCCTCCCAGCGTGCCATTTATGGGTGCCACTAATGGCACACAACCTGAAATGTATTAGAGAAAAACATGGATATTGACTTGGGGAGCGTGACACAGCTGGAGATCGGGTTTGTCTTTTCAAACATGGGGCAAAATTGTATGTGCTATTTTCCAGTCTTATTACTTGAAGTTATATTCCAGAAAACCGAAGATACACAATCCGAAGTTCCCCAAAAAGCGCTTGAATTGGACTGTCTGATTGTTTTGCTGATGAAAAGTCATCTTCCAAACATTCTAGTCTTGAGCAGAATTTTTCTGACAGTGGGAATGTTTGCTATTTTGAACATGCAATGCTGCCTCTGTTCATCTCTTTCTTAGTCTTTTAGTTTAGAGATGAAAATGCAAAGTCAAGGTCAAGAGCCCCTAATGTACAGCTAACATTTTCATCCCTTTACTCCCCTCTGACAGAAATAATGAAGATATGCAATCATGCAGAGAGCAGGTGCTGCTGTTGAGATAACACTGCTGAGGTGGGGGCTGCCTACTTTATGGCGGCCAGGGGAGTTGGATACTTAGAACCTGGGCTAATAACACTTGGTGTTGGTGCACACCTGACGCGCACCCATAAACAATTAGTAGAAAACACATCAAACGCACACTGATCCATGAAGCGCTCCTTTATTGTAGGGAAAATAAATGTGGCTCCCCTTGAAGCTCTAAGCGGAGAAGAGCCTTTCACCTCCTTATTGAGAAAAACTCTTCAGATGTGCTCGCTCCCATTCCCTTCCAAGTAATTAGCATGAGCTTAAAAAGCCGTTCCATGACAATATTTACCCCGTGCAGATGCTGATGGGGATCTGGTGTGACGTGACACGTCCTCCTGCTTGGCCCTCAGTGACGCCTTTGGGCTGGACGCTTTCTTCTCCAGGCTGGACGACAGCCAAAATCTTATTGTATCCTTCGCATGCAAACCCTCCTTGAGGGAAGAATGTTTGAAACATTTCAGTAACACAGTAAAAAAGCCACGGAAAATGAACAGTGGAGCTTCCAGCTTCCATCCGTTAAACAGCAGGCACGAGGAGGGATGAGACGGGATGGAATGACAAAAAGCAGAAAAGAGGAGAAAAGCCATAGCAATTGGAGGACTTCTTGGATGAATTGAAATGCTCACAAAAAGGCGTCAACAGGCGTGGCTAAGACATTCAAAGCAGAGCTTTAAATTATTATTTCATTTTATATTAATCAGGCCCAAAAACAAAAGAGAATTTTGAATAAAGGAAAGTTGAAATATAAACAACAAAGAAGGTTTTGTTTAGCTTTACTGAAGAAAAAATAAAAAAAATAAACTTAGTTTACATTTCAACTTCAGCCCTTCGACAAAGACATTCCCCTCTGTGATTCTGTTACCTGAGCTGTGCCTGCAGGGACCGGGGAAGGGCTCTGAGTTTGGGCAGACACCTCTGTGCTGTAGACCATGACTCCATGAGGATTTGGATTCGCACCTCCTTGCAGAACAAGCTGTATCTCTTTGCCTTTCCAGTCAGCTGGCTCCTGGAAGGGGCACCAAATCCCCCAACGAAGGCACTGCAAGAAGGCAGCTCTGGATGTGGCGGTAGCAGACAGCTATGGGGAGGGAACGGGGAGATTAGTTAAATTCAGACCTTAGACAGTGTTTTTATTAAAAAATAAATAAAACGGAAAGCCATACTAATTGTCTTTGCCATGGCAGCTGTGTGAAGACTGTGGGGGAAAAAATACCAATCATCATAGATGTAACTATTTAAATATGACTCATGTACTCTAACAGCACTTACGGTTTACTGTCCTACACAGATACGGGAGCGAATTGTTCAGATGTGACCTGATATGGCACATGTACCCTTGTACAATCAGAGCAGTTTGGCACGTCGTAGAGTTCACACATGCTGGGTCGTGCTGGGTTGATTTCTGCTTTAATACATTTCTGTTCCTGACTTTCTCAAACGGACTAAGACTCTAATAAAAATTTCCACAACAAGACATAAATATGCTCCAGTGGGTTTCATCTCTCAGATTATGGATAACAATTTTCCTCAAGTAAGGGCCCTGATGTTGATTAAACATTTACAACCTGTTTATTTCGGCTTAGACACATGAAAAAAAAATCCATTTTTTATTATTTGCACAGGCTCTTATGGATTTTTTTACAATGACATTTGTTGTGATGGGGACTTTTTATTGAAAATAAAATCCGTCCAGTAAAAAAAAAAATCAAGCAAATCCATTCTTACTGTGAACAATAGCAAAAAAATAACAGCTTGGTAATTCTGCATGATAATGGTGATTGTATATATAGGCAGATAAAACTGTGAAAGGCTTTAAAATGCACAGTTTCATGACCCTGTCCTTCTTGTTTTATGGCAGCTCTGTCCTGACCGCTCGATAGACGCCGTCACACGCACGGCTTAGAAGAAGCTTTGCTCAGAATGAAGATGATTTACAGTCAAAGCTGTTGAACCTTCGCTTTAGCCATCCTAGAAGAAGTGAAGTAGCCTTTTGCTTTAAATCATCCACTGGGGTACTCGGGGGTTTCGCTGAATCGATTAATAAACTGGCGAGCTTCAGACGATTATAATCAATCATCGGTAAGTCAGTACAGAATACAAAAGGAACCGGTGAGTCTACACTGTTCCAAGACATATGCTTTGCAGAGTGCGTGCAATTCCTCCGAAAACAGTTTATCTATTTTGTATTTGTTTATTTAAGACCTTTGTTACTTGTAATACAATAATACAATATTGCAGATCATTCTCATGAAAGCAACAGGTTGGAAACACCCCTGAGGGCCACAGTCAAAACATGTATGAACACATTAACATTTCAATGGACCACTTTGGTGGTTGGGATATTTTCTTCCAAAAAAATCTGAAAAGGAAAGATTCTAAATGAAGAGGAAAGATTATAAAATTAAACAAACACACTTCAAGAGACTGAGTGAGCGCAAGAATCACAGATCAACCGTTCCTACAAAGCCATAACCAGTCTCACCACCCAGACCATGCAACACCATTAAACAACAAGTTTATCTTCATGATGCAGTAAATGTGACAAAAACTCTGGGCTGGAACTGATAATCTTTCCATTCTGTCTAATGTCACGAGAGTCAGTCTGCACGGTGGGCTGAAGGCCACCACAAATATTAGAAAACAAACCAGGAGTTATTGCCCACTTGACGATGAAACGGCTCTCAGGGGGTTATCTGACCTTGTAAAGGGGAATATATTGTAGGGCAGGTGCATTAAGAGCCATGGTCCCCTCTTCCCCATCTTTTAAACAAATCGATTCTTAATAATGTCACAGATAAGGTAGAAATAATCACACCTGACAGGGGAAAAACATAAGGAACTGCAAAGTCAACAAGTATATCCTAAAGCGATGCAAGTGATGTCACTTTCCGACAGGAGTGTGACTTTAGTCAGAGGCAGCGATAACTTTAAAAGCCCACCAGGGCAACAAAAGAGCATGGATAGAAAAGCGTTGGATGGAGCATGATTGTCGCAGTTAGAAGATTTCTCTGCTGCCAAAAATAACTTTGAAGGGATAAATGTACACAGTTACTCCTCAGGTCTGAAGTCCCAGTAATTTTGCAAAGAGACGTTACATAATTCAGACCGTCCTATAAAGAAGAACAACTAAAATAGCCCAAAAAACGATGCAGAAACACTGTTTGTCTTTTAGCTGGACACAGCAGACATGTGCTGTGACAAAACATGAGAAGAAAGACCACAGTGAGATGATATCATCATTAAAAGGAACTAAATTACTTGAGAGTCGGGTCAGCGCGGCCAAATCTGACCCAACTATTTACAGCAGGTGAATGCTATCCATTTCACAATCACAATGATAACTGTCTTCCATAATTGTGATGGAGAGTAAGAAAATGCCACTGTCCACAGCGTGCACTCTGTCTTGCACAAAAAAGCCTTTGTGTTTCTGGAAGGGTCTCGACAACAATTTTTTCCACCGAAAATGTGTTGCTCAAACCAAAAGTGAGCGACTAGAGGAAAAATCGGGATGGGCCATACTTAGAAAAATTCCAAGTCTTGATTTTGCTCCAAGTCTGGCCCTAACACAGTCTGATAGCTCCTGTACCGTGTTAGGCCATGAAATGTAATTACAAGCAGCAGAATAAATTGTATATAGGTCTATTTAGAGGCCATTCAGAGAACAAAAAGAGGAAATAACATTCTCCAGCAGAAGCAAACAAAGGAAATAAATGTCCTGTTCACCGGCCATTGGATTCCAAATGATTAATTAAAGATCAACACCAGGTGAAAGAATAATTTGTGGCTGTCCAATTACATTCATTGTGCAGCGTGGTCAAATGTTACGACTGGTCCAACGTGAACTTTTGTTAAAAAATCTTGGCCTTAGTTTGCATTAAATGAAAATGAAAAGTTATTAAATTAAAATTAAAAGAAATGAAGGTATAATATGTTGTCACTGTTAATAAGCCACCTATTGCCAGGATTTGTTTGCCACTATAATGACTAAAGAGTCCAAAAGCTTTATCGAAGTTGCTGGAACCTCCAGTAATTAATGTTGCATAAACTGGCATTAGTTGGAGGCAGAAAACTGGAAAAGATAATGAACCTAAGGAGAAATATATTTTAGATGTAAGCATAAGGAACAGACGGGTTACAGAATAATTACAGTTATTGTGTTTGGCTGACCTTTGGCTAAACCTGGATAACAGCCACTGGTGACGCTTTGTGAGCAGCTCAGTGTCTCACACCCAGTGGAAATTATTGAATGCATCTGGATTTGCAGCCTCTAAACATCAGTAGCAAGATCTCGATTGAAAGCTTACTTTCCTCATTTTAGGCGTATTTTGTTGATTCTAATATGATCCGAGTGGACGACCCACCTGATACTAAAAGGTGAACAAAAGGTAAAGTTATATCTTCTGTTGACTGCTCCATCTCTACCATGACCTTATCAAAAAGTTTTTGCCATTTCAATTCTGCTCATGACAAACCATCATTTGTGATAGAGCCACAAGAGGTACTGACAAAACCAAACAAAACAGTGATAGTTTTGTCCTCTATTGGCCTCTTTGTGAGCCCAAACCACACCTATTTCTGGTGAGGTGAAATGTCAGTTTATTATGTATCGCGGAACGCAATGTTGCTAACCAATTAACCAAGCACAGAGTCAAGTGCTCAGATAGGTTAATGGAGCTGACATTTTAAACAGTTCACGTAATAGTGCACAGCAGCAGAAGCCACCAGTGCTCAATGTATAAAGGTTAAAGGCATCTCAATATTCACTGTTTCATTTTATGGTGGCCAACTTCTCACTCCTTCTCTGAACATACCAACATTCAGATAACAGTACAGCACTGGTGCTCTGTGTTCGGTTTATGTCTCAATAACGGACACATTTGTGAGTCATATGTGAATTACTGTTGCTTGCATTTGACGCGGGCATAAAAGCTCTCAGGCCTTTCATTAAAAGGCTATTATGCACACCCAGAGGACCTCTATAAAGCATCACAGGTCTCAAGTGGCCACAGATGGTGATCAATACCCCATCCCTCTGGAGAAGCAGCATGTTTCAGACTATAATTTCACTCTCAAGTAGCACCTACCTAAGAGACAGCCGTCTCTTAGATCTCTGACTCTGGCAGTCACAAAACAAATAGCATTATATTCATTTTTTGAGACATTGCCTGTTTGTCCATCGAATTAGTCTGAATCAATTAGATACACATTTTCTCTAATATGTCTGTAGAGTGTTGACCTAACCATAATAATTTCTGTGGAAGTAGTAAATCTTGTCCCCAATATGTAAAATCGTATCTCTAAACATTTTGTTTCAATATGGCAAGAAATAAATAACATACTGACAATTTTTCCGAGAAAAAAACATCACTGATCGAGATAGTTTTGACCAGACAGATAACGATTTCAAGATGGAGGGAAAAATAATGTATCTCAATGCATCTCATAGGCAGTTCTCAAAATTCAGAGGCATGGCTGTGAGAACTATAAAAGGCATTTACTTCACTATGATATAACAAATCAATGCTACTTCCATTTATGGGTGTAAAAGATATAATGGTACTGTGGTAAAAGCACAGCACTGTAGGAGGTAGTTAGTTGATGTATGCATTGGCTGTTGAACTCCAGTGCAAAAGAAATTGCAAAGAGGTAAAAAAAAAAATTACAACAGTGATTCAAGTGTCTTAATCAAGCCCGCTGGTGAAAGCAAAGAGACATCAAATCGATCGTGTTATATTTTAATGGATATGAAATATGGCTCTTTGTATTTTTCAATGGAAAACACTTAAATTAATCAGAGATTTTGCCATTTAAATTAAAAGTTTGTCTTAAAGTTGTTTGTTGAGGTTCTTTCCACTATGTCAAACAAGGCAGAGGGATCAATAGCCAATTTCCCAAAGTGTGATTAAACTCTTGATTTGAGTTTTAAAGGCAATATTCAAAACAAGATTCATTAACTCTCACTGAGAAAGCATGCTGGCTTATTTCAATGGTGCTCTGGAAGAAAAAATAGACACAAAAGCCTGAGGCAAAGACAAGGAAGAGGGGAACTTTTTCACAGAAAACAATAACAGGCAGTGTCACTGCACACATAATTGCTCCAACCAGCAGAGTTTAAGGGAGGAATCCATCAGGTTTGTTTAGAAGTGTAAAGTATAATGTTGCAGCCTTTCTTGACAAATAAAAAAAGTACGTCTGTTCCAAACATACTACATCGTGAAAGCAAAGATCTCAGAACCAGGAGCAAGAAAAGTAATCGTCAAACTTATGAGAGGTAATAAGGAGATGAGGCAAAAAAGAAAATGATCTCACAGTGACAGAGGACAAGTTCTGCACATGAAATAAACCTGGGAACGCATTGCCTGATCAGACATGGAGACCTGGAAGCAAAGACGCAACCAGTTCCATTCACCGCCGGAAAAAAACATAAACTGAAGTAAAAATACCAACGCAGAAACAGCCAAGTCATTCCTGCTACTGCCATGCTTAATTATTTTGTGTCTGAATACGAAAGAGGCAAGTTTTTCCTGAAGCACTTTGCAGGAACGTGCTTTTTAAGAAGCTCAAAGAAACTGGCAAAACATTCAGCGACTCTGGGCTTTTTAGAGAGGAGCAGGAATTAATCCCAAATTAGGGGAATGTGAGCATCGGTGGGAGACGAAGTCTGACAGTTATTACCATTACTGCAGTCTGCAGGGCTGCTCAAGTCATTATTTCAACCGAGACCCTGTGACAGGCACCGGCCCATAGCTTCCGCTACTTATTCTCCACAATGAGGAGCCCAGCAGGAAGGGAGACAAAATGCACCACAATCATATACTTAAGACTGCTAAAACACTCATACTTTCTTCCATCTACACAAGCGTTTGCAAATGAGCCCGACCACTATTAAGCTCAAAAAGACCAAATAAGGGCTGGAAGAAGGACGATCATCTCAGAGCTGCAGATGAAAAAAACTTTAAAGGGATTTTTAATCAATGTCATGTTGTCTTCTCAGGCAATGTTGATATTTTCAAACATATTTTTTAAAGCAGTTAAATTATTTTTTCTTTTATTAAAAACACCTAAAGATTAACCAGGTCAGTTGATGAAGATTATTTTGGTTGTTGGTTCAATTGCTATTGATCAAAAAAAGTATTATATAAGCTGTGAAAAGCTTAATTTATGCCCAAAAAAAAAAGCTTTTTGTAGTCTGGACAAACTATTTTACCAATCTGAGATGTGTATCTCTTATCATCAGTAGCTAGCCGTTACCTATGTTGGCAATATGATATTTTAGCACATTCAAATGAATACAGTCTCAGTTCTACTTTTATCTATAGTTAACACTTAGCTCGAACATCAGCTCAGAATAACTGCTGTTTATTGTAATTTGTTTTCCAAAGAGCCTTTCGTGAGACAGACCATTAAGGTCTTGTTTTCCTTGATAGCAAAGAAAAATTAAGTTTGATGAAGGAAATCAGTGGCTTCCTCAATTAAAACGATGCAGACACATTTTACCAACTGAGTAGAGACATAAGGTGCCTGATATGATTATTAATCCATCATCAAAGCACACATACCTCCTCTTAGGAAAATTAGATGTGCCTTCAAGTAATGATAATAAGCTTCTAACTACCAAACCACTTGCAGGAAGTTATTATTAGGTATTATAAGGAACAAGATTGATGATGCCATACAAACCTCTAAATATATATTTTCTCTATTTCATCCAACAGTAACAGTTTCAATATTGCCTTATTTTGATAAAGTATCAAAGACTTGAACAGTTATGCTGGATGGAGTTTTCCAGGCTATAAAATAAGTCAAACAAACCAATAAGGCATTTGTTCTTCTGCAGTTTTAAGTTAAAAATCCCTCAAGTCCGGGCTGAAGCTCATCTATATACAGAGCATGGCCTGAGTATAGTGGGCTGGCCATTCACAAGACAGCCATTAGACATCCAAACATCATCACCAGTGTCTCTTTGTTTGCCAGGGTGCAGCATCCATATGGAGTGGGATGGCACTGCTGGCAGACACTGACAGGGTAAGACTCTGTCTGGGCCTTTCGCAGGGCGAGATTGATGCACTTCTCCGAGGGAAGAGGACTGACATTCATTTTAATTAGGCAGTCGGAAATGTTGCCTCTGTGGCATGTAGTTTCTTGGGTTTCATCTTCAACTTCTCTTCTTGTTGAGAGGAAAGAAAGGGAGCCCCCCTAGGGAGGAATGACCTCCAGAATAGGCCACAAATTAGCTCTAAACATCGCTTCTAAATCCTGATGACATTACTTGAGATGTTTGATTAACATTCAGTTAACATTTGTCTGACATTTCGTATCAGAGATGAATAAAAATAAAAAAGATCAACTTGTTTCTTTGAGACTGCGGTTCGAGCCAGTGGTGGGACTTGGTGCTCAATGTCATGTGAGAAAGGTATTCAAGGATTCTAAAACCAAGAGAGAGTTCAATCATTCTGGGGTTGCTGTCATAGTGGCAAAGGCATTTTGATGAGAGTGTGATTTGGTAGGGTTTCGGTGAATGCTTTTCATTCTACAAATTATATCAAATCCTGTACTGCCTTCCCCAACAACTGAGCAACAGACACAAACCGGACACAAAGCCACACAGGCCGCTACAAAAAGAGAGGTCATCGGAAAAACACAGCAATCTATAGAGCATCTAGCTTCTGGCAGGGCAATTAAAACCCAAACTGTCTCTCTTAAGGAGAGTCTGAACACAGACACTTTTAATAAACCCAGCTGTTAGATGTGTCCATTTATTCTGCTCCAAAATCCATCTCTCTTCCATCCCCTGACTCTCACGACAGGCAGGAATAAAAAAATGAATAGGACTCATTTCTGAATGTATAGAAGGCTTGTCTTTGGACAGCATTTATGAAATGTGAACACAAGAGTAAAAAAGCAAAAAAAAGCTGGAGAAGCTGTTTTGGCCATACTTTTTCAATGTGCTCTTGTTTAACCTGTTTTTTCTTACCTCAATTTTTCTAATTAGCACGTTAAACAGAGCAGCTTCTACTGTTGTAGTGGGAGACAAGGCGGAACCACACCTCTGCTGACAGCACAGCAGGCCTGTCAAAATTTGGATTTCCAAAACACTTGGGGCTGTAGCTCGGGAAATATTCCACATAAAAAAATGAAGGGGGGGCATCACAAGAAGAAAATTATGCAGAGCAATAGTATCTTTCAAAGTGCTTTGATTCCTTCAAACAGCTAAACTAATGTTTTCTTCCCATGGAATGGTCTTAAGGTATTATCTTAAGGCATCTCAAGTTGTGCATACAAACTCTCCTAAAAAGCTAAAATGTATATGAACATTGAATTATTTTCTTATCAGTAATCAAGTGCATACAACATCTTTAGAGAGTTCTTGCAGACATCCAGTCCTGTCAACCCCAGAAATAAAAAGATGACTCTGCATTTGGACTGGAAATGTATTGCTATGCCCGCTCTCAAGAAAGGACTTAGCAAACCTAGATCCTTTACTGTCTGCACAAAGATGTTCCCTGCCTTCAATAAGGCTGTCATGGAGAGTGCAGCCTGCTTTGCTTCCATCTGTTTGGGCTGCAGCCTCACTGAAAAACATATCAAACTGATGTGGAAGGCTGACTCTGTGCTGGGGACAGCTCTGGAGACGCTGGTGCTCATCTGACAAAGAATAATGCTAGAAAGGTTGATGAACATAATGGACAACGACGATGCTACCTTCAACATAAGATTATGCTGAAAGAGCAAAGTGTGTTCTAATGACAGGTGGGAATAAAGGAATACTGCAACATTATCACACCCCTTTGAAGAGGATGTCTTCTTTTCAAGCAAAAAAAGTCAGAGCAAGATCCACAGTTAACATCAGCCCAGTTTACAAGTTCAACTGATGAAATCTGCCCGAAAAAAGTACAACTGACAATAGATGCTGGGACCACAATAATTATTTATCTACATTTGTCTCACACTCCCAGCTGAACAAATAAGGATGTATTCCAACGCTTCCAAGAGCTGGAATCTCCAAGAGTAAACTGACCATGACAAACATGACCATTTACATAATGGAGCAACACCAGGACAGATGTTAAAAAACTTCTGGCCTATTTTCTACGGTGATGTTAAGTTACATTAGGAGTAAAATGAGTCCCTTATACTAAGAACAAAATATAAACTTCTTTAGTATTGTGCGAATGGGGATCAGAAACTGCATTTCAAAACTTTAAGAAATGTTGTAATGGTCAGTTTACATCAGTAATCTGTAAACCAATATCAGCAAGTAACTTTCTCTCTTTTTAGTGTTGTATATGCTGTATCAACTTCTTAATGCAGGCTAAAGGTCTTCTTGCAGTTTATAGTCATATCCATGGCCTTTATGCAAATATCAGTAGATAATCTCCAGTGCTGCCAGTCTCTGTCAGGACATAATTAAGAACACAGGAAACTACAAATGCTCCATCGGTTCAGTATTTGCTCTACTTATTCATCTCAGCTGTTGGCCAAGCAGTGAATCTGCCTTCCTTCTGTTCTTCGAGCTCTCTTCCTCTTTTTTGTCATCTGAGTCTAAAGAAACTCGTGGAATGAAAAAAACAAAGAACTAAAGTTTCAGAAAGCAGAGTGTTTTGTTGTTTTACTAACCCTAATACAGACATGAAGGAATTCTTTTATTAATTTTAAAATCGGTGCTTCTTTAGGTAGAACTGGAACATTGGACCTGATGCCAGACTCCATCTTGCAAAAATCCTAATGAGAGCGCAGTCAGGGGCTAAAGCAAACAATTTAAGCTGAGTTGAGGGCAGTTGAAAAAGAGGCATGTGACCAACACCCCTCAGATGAGAGAGTTAACGACCCATCAGAACCCCCTAACGACCATTAACACTGCCCCAGGTAACCTCTATGGCCCATCCAGTAGGAGGGATCAGAGCCACCTTTTGTTTTTTGTCCCCCCCTAATTCTTTTGTTACTGCTATAGTATATTAATCTTAGTGCTCCCCACCATCATTTAGAACTGATGAAGCCTCTTGGTTGGCCTGGCCAGGGTTAGAGGTTATGCAAAAGGGAAACATACTGTAGTATGATGTTTTCCTGGACCTATTTCAGTGCATGACGCAGTTCACAACTGTCAGCATCCTTTCTCAGGAGCGCAGGCTAGCTGTAGTTTAACAGCTTGGGAAAGATTCCAATTACAAATTTACAGAGGCAATCCACACCTGAGTGTGTCTCTAAGGTAAGAATGCTTGTTTGTGGGTGGATGGAACCAAACGTGTCCCCCGACTTCTCCTCTGTCTGGTCCATCTTTTCTGTTTTGTGTCTTTCTGAGGACCTACTAACAGTTATTCCCCTTTGTGTGAAAGATTTGGATGACTACTGTCGTCACTCCCCTTAATGAAAAACTGTTTCATGGCAAAATGACAAGGTCGTGCAGGCCATCACTGCTTCCAAACCCCAATTTTCCATGGATCAGCCCGCCCATTAACAAAAAGAAAGTGCTTGTCAGCTCAAGACAGCAGGCAACTCTAAGCCCCAAAGTCCTGCATTAATCTGTACAATATAGAAATATTGCATGCCTGAAAAAATTAGCAGTGCCATGTTACAGTGGCTAAAAAGAGGGGGGCACCTATCCGCAAGCAGCGATGGGGAAAGGGCTCTCTGAGATGAAGTTAAGATAGAGCTAAATTGGTGCTGGCAGAACACAATTAAGGGAGCTGTCTTTGCCTCACGTCAGTGTCAGTGACCCAAGCATTCCCACAGTAAGTAAATCATGTTCTGTAGAAGGTGTCCACTTATACCGTTGACTGGATAGATAAATGTATTATGTGCTCAAATGGATGTGTTTCTTTTCTCCAAGTGATGAGTAGGTGACATTATTGAGGATGGATTAAGGATGAGAGCTCAGGTTAAAACACTTCAGTGCTTTCTTAATCAATGCTCTTTACATGAATTTGGAAATAGGGATCGTTGTGCCATTTGGTTAAATTGACACACATGGCAAATCAGATCATTCTGAGGGACATTCTGCCAAAAGACAATAACAACAAACATTTTCTCATTTACCTACTATCTGGCAATCTTTAGCTGTCAGCATCAGCAGCTTTAATCAGCAGGCGATGACAAATGTATACGGCATACATGTGGACGGATAAGAGGAAAAAGATGGCTCCTGGCCCTGGATGTGAGTGGTTTTCTGTGACTGTTTAAACATTCTGTTACGCTGGTGTGTAACTCAGCTGTAAATGGCTAAAGGTTCAATAAAAGATGCTTTAAAACGTAAGACAGCAGTAAAAAAAAAGTATTTGCTGATGCAGTGGCGATCTTATCAGTTCCCCTCCTAAGTGCCTCACATTTCCTGCTCAGGTTGTGGAGTGTTCATATGTGTGAGCGTAGTGGAGCAGGTGAAGTATCAGCACCCAGAAAGAGATGGATGGACTGGCTCGTATATGGCTTAGTTTTGCCTGAGAGAAGTTTCGGGGGCTCTGTATGCATTTTTACCGTGGATTCTGGCTCACTTTGCTTTGGCCTGAGTCACTGCTAGCCAAATGTGACACCCAGTGGTTCCCTAAGATCATGTTACAACCCCTTTACAGTCCCAGCATTGAATCTTTTTCTCCTCTCTAGATGTTAAAATTTTGGCTGAACAAAGCCCAACATTATCAGCATAAAGTAAGAGACATTGTTACATTATTCAACAGTGGAAAAACTGAAGTAGTATTAACATACTTTTTGTAGCACATAAATAGATAAGAACAAAAATGGGGATACCTGTCAGTCAAACTAAGTTGCTATATTATCATGTCAAATCATTTCAGTATTTCCAGCCACAAATAAAATGGAGCAATTGTTGTAAAACTATGGGAAGCTACAGAAGGAATTAAGACCACCATCATCTTCATATTTGGGTACATTGTAATTATAGGACCGAGCACAGAAACTAATTGGAACTCTGAGACATAGTTTCCCTCAGCCTCTATCCATCCTCCACAGCTTCTGCGGGTTATTCCACAGAATTAAGCAGAGTGATGTGAAAATAAATGTGCTGCAGTGGACATTATAAGAAAAGAGTCCCCCTGTGTGGAAGCATCAAATCTTAAGGACTCAGAATGTATTTGGAGCAGCAATATAATGGAGCCTTGATGAGAAAGGGACAAAAGACGGCGACTAAAAGAGCATATCTCTGACAGAGACAGGAAGACTGAGGAGGTGACCAGGGCGTGTATAACTGCGAAATAATTTGATGATTTGAAGTTTTGAAGTTCAACTACAGACATCCTCTGAGAGGAACCTATCAGGCAAATTCTCCTCGTCTCCTCTCCCCAGCCTCCTTCATTTAAATGATGCGCATCCCTCTGATTGCTGCCAAAAGCAGAAAGATAGCAGTGCTCATAGGTTTTAAGGGTGAGAATAGACAAACAGAGCCACAAAAATCACAAATTCAGTTAAAAAATACCAAAGAGGACAAATGATGACACAGAATGATTTTCTTTCTACGTTTCCAAAGGCAATGAAAGCAATACAATTTAACAAAAAAAAGAGGTTGTGCTTGTTCTTTGCCTTCCAGTGAGAAGGCGACTGGCTTTCAACACAGCGAGGATGAAGCTTGTAGGCAGTCTCAGAGCACCGAGTGATTGCCTCTGTATTGCAGTGGTAATGTTTTTCAGAGAGAGAAGGGATTACAACAAACTTGTTTTATTCCCTTTTTCACCCACCTTAGCCCCCTTAGAATACATCAAAAGATATAAGTCTATTTAATCAGAGAACAAGAACAACAACAAGGTAGGATGCAAGTTCCTGCCTTACAACACGGCCAGGCAGGACGCTGCACGAAGTGGCACTACACAGCACCATCTAGTGTTCAAAGAGGCTGTTCAGAGAGGAAGCCAGAGAAATATGGGCAATGACAGAACAGGTTTAGCAGTTCATGTACAGGATTAAAGAGCATCAGTGTATAATGATATACTCAGTAACTCAAAGATGAATCCACAAACACAATTAGTTGGAGTACTTGGAGCTTTCATATCTACTGCCCCTAGAGAAGCACAAGGGGCCTTTGTCAGAGTCACTCAATATACTCTATTGAACTGCAATCGTTCTTATGTAACTTTATCTATAGTAATTTGATCATCCTGCAATTACATAGCATCCCACATCTTATTCAATACATATTTTACTCATTACATTTATTACAGAGCCTATATTTTGATGAAAGAAAAACAGACTTTCTGTGTTTGTAACACTGCTTTCAGTGCAAATAATATATAATAATATTTCACTGTGTACGTAGATAAATGCATTTAAAAAGCACTCTCTTTTCAGTGACTAACATGTTTATCTTTGAATTCAATGGCATCAAACTGCACACAAAGAAGTCAAAATCAAGAGGTGCATATGTAAAACCCACTTGAAAGCAGCTTGGCTTTTTGCAGCTTTACATATTATTAGAGTCTAACAATGGCTTGAGAAGACTTCGGTAAGTTTGTGAAGGCACTATGAAGTGAACATTCATATTTGTTGTTCTCAAGTGGTGTCAACCGGTGTGAAGTCTTGTTGACGGTGTACAGCTGTCTTCCCTGAAGGCACAACTTATCTCAGCAACGCCTCAGCATCTAAAAGCATCCGATCTCTGACAGCCCAGACAGTGCTCGGACAGGTATATTGTCCCGTCAAGCTCCTCTCGCTCGCCAAAGTCAAGGAGCATGAAGTTATTTACATCAGCGGATCATATTAGAGTCCTTTTGTGAGATGTCAAAAGTTGCATTACTCTCTGTTAGGAGGAACGTCAAATGCACAAGAACATCTGAATTAACACAAAGATGTAAATGTCTGCCCAAAAAGCGCACACAGACACACTCACATGGACGAAAATTACACGCTCCTTGCTGAATATCTCTCACCTCATCGAGCACTCAAACACTCATCTCAGAATGCGAGTAGAGAGTGGGGGTAGATCTTTCGTCAAATCTTTGTCATCCTCTGTTTCTATTCTGGTATTCCACAGAGGGTGATCGGATAGTTCTATAAAGTTCATCACAATTTTTCTTCATGGCTAAAACTAAAGTAATAGCTAAAATGTGGGAAAAGGTTGCATATTTTTTTTTAGTGTGTCTGCTACCTTTTACGGTTGTGCAAAACTAAGATAATGGCAGGTGAAAAAAATGCTTGAAGAACGTGACTACTTAGACGGAGAAGCAGGCTTCTTTATGGCCATCATTAAGGAGGTAAATTCACTCAAAATATGTCTAAGAGATACATAGTATTTCATTAAATGGCTCATGGATAAAGTGCACAAAAAAGCTAAACCAGCTCTTAATCAAGAAAAACTTCGCTTTCAGAAGAAGCTATGTAATGAAGCATTTTCATTTTGGCATGCACAATAAAATATTTGGATTTTCGGCATGTATATCACAGGTTTAGGTCTGTATCTTTACAGACACTGTTTTTTTTCCTATGAGTCTTGGTTCATTTAGACATGCGAACACAAATCAATACCTTTACAAGAAGCCTGTGACATGTCGGCGTACACATGAGTTTAATGGGCTGAGAGTTTTTAGTTTGCTACATCAGACAGTGCACCATCATCTTTGCGATTTGATGCCAGGACATGAAGCGTTCTACCCCAGCGCAGCACCAGTGGACCAGTGTACAGTTACTAACCTACAGAGTCAGTGAAAACCACTACATAATTCAAGAAACAACCAGCCACCGATATCTTTGGTTTTGGAAAAGAGCAAGTAAATTAATGAATTGCTAATCAAGCAATAGATAAAACTATTACAGGATTATTGCATAGGATGATAATCCAGCTCTCACGTTAAATTGTGACGTAAAGTGAAATGTTTTAATTACTTTTTGAAGGACTGTAATATATTTTGAAACAAAAATCACTGTCCTCCATGTGAACTTGTCCAAACCATTGATTATTTGGCTCATCATCTGGCAGGCTCCATCCATATATCAAAGATAACAAGTCCAATGCTGTAGAAAGAAATACAATCTGTTCATAATATATTGAAGTATCATCAGCCTCGACTACGGCCTTGTCAAAATGCAACTCCAGTTCAAACTCAAAACATATCTGAGTTTGCCTATTTACTCCTTGCTGAGGTTGGGTTATTTATCATGTGCTAGAAGAACCTACTGAGTATTCTGCAGTATATATTCCTATAACTGAGAGGATTTATGTGTCAACAAGTCCATGGAATAACCCCTTATTGAATGAATGAATATACTTTATCCGTGGAACAATACACAAACATGAGCAAATAAAATACCTAGAACAAAACAGAGAATTGCCCATTAGACATGTTGCCTGTCAAGTGGTTGCTATGGTAAGAAAGTGGTGAATGAATACATTAATATAGATGTACTGCTGTCCCAATGACACAGCGAATGGTTGTTTTTCTGCTGCTGTTAATTGGTGTTCTGTTGACCCCTGCTTGTATTACACGACAGCACAGTAAGAGCCCAACCTTGGCATGCATAAAGTACTGAGGGCTCACCCACACACATAATTACCACCAACTTTCTATGGCTTTTCGTGCTGTGAGCAGTTGTTAAGTGGCATGGTTTGAATTTGGAAGTTTCTTCTCTGGGGACATTCTGCCATTGTGAGTCTGTAACAGATGCCAGTTATAGTTTTATACAATTCCTATGAGCAGAAGGACACTTGACGATTCCACCGAATAAGACTTTTTCAATAATTACAACGATGTGCACTTTCATGCAGAAACTTAACAGTAAAAGCGGCACACATTTGAAAGGTAAGGCAACCATTTAGAAAAACAATGATCTGGGCATTGCTCTGCCAAACCTATCTAAGGCGGTTGTTAGATAATAGGTCTTCACGCATGCCATGACAAGCTGTTTTATAAAAAATTTTAGGACAGGAAACATCTGGGTCTGGTCAGTAGAGACATAAATGAATCTGATCAGTGTGTCTAGGTGTTAAACACAAAAATATGCCTGTAATATCAAGTTTCTAAATCTAATTTACAAGCAGCCCTTTGACTTCACATGGTTTGTTTAAGCATTGTGCCTTAAGCCATTTATGAATGTCTACAAATCTTGTATGATTTTGCAGAAGAGCATGTTTATGGTCCTCCGTGTAAAGCAAAGCCTCATTTCCAGATTAAAGCAAATAACACACACAAACACATAGCTCCCTGACAGGATGTCTTACGTATGCTGCTGGACCTTTCGTCCCGATGGACATCTTAGCCTTTTGGGCACATTAGAGAGATTGATTTGACAAAAGATCTGAGAATAATTGGAAAATTAATTATATCCCGCTGTCTACAGAGCCAAGACAAAGGCCCCTGTGCCAGAAATTATCCTGATGCACGGTGCAATTTGGATGTGGAAATATTAGATACAGGCAAACTGTTACTGCACTTTCTGGAGCTATAATATCCCCCTTCACACAAAGTAGTCGTTATTAGTGTGCTGTGGAAAGGTTGACTTTATTTAGAGTCGATATGCACACATTTCACTGAAATATGCCTTACAATAGTTACGATAGTTTCCCACACAGTAATAATAATGTAAAGATATTGTGTGCTGTGAATCAAAAAGCAGGAACGGAGACGAGAGCAGAGTAATTTTGTGTCTTTACACTTTCATTGATATGGCACATTCCAACTTGGCAAAAGTGACACTCAAAGAAGAAGTAAGATGAGGGGGAAGAACGAACACAAACATACGTCTGGGTACGGGGGTCTTTACATAAACATTATTGGAGGATTTGTTTGAGTGCTTTAGCTTCACTGTGAGGGAAATAAGTTTACATAAAGAGGACTTTCTGGCAGGTGTTCACACCAACAAGGGGTTGATTTCAGGCCAGGATGTGGGTTTAGGATTAACTTGACGTATAATATGTGCATTTGTGTGTGCATCTTACCATAGTCTCTCGGCCTACTGGAGCAGAGAAGACGTACTCCAGCTGAAAGACGATTGCCAAAGTTGGATGATTAACCAGCCTGAGCTCCAGGCTGCTGCGAAGGCCCAGCATCTGAGAGAAGGATGATGTTGCCGAGCTGCAAAGAGAAAAAAGGGAGATGTACTACTCTAATGAACTTAAAAGAGAAAAGGTTCTTTTTTTTCCCCAATCTAGCTGCTCTTTTTTTTAGGAGGGAAAAAAAATCAATGTGTTGGAAGATTCACGCTTGCATGCTAAATTCTCCCTGGCAAGGACTGGCCTCCTGTGTGCAGAATGGAACAGCACTCTTGGTATTCGTCATTCACAGTTTGCATACACCATAGGCGGGAGCATACTGTGGAGCACTAGTGTGTCACGAGGTGGGGCCAAGCGTCTTTTCTTTCTCCACTTCACAGATTAAATTGTTTTTCTTCCCCTGCATCAGAAACCATCACGTGTAGAACAAGCAAGACAGACTGTCAGCTTTCACTGGGAGCACGTCATAATTACAGCTTTCAGTGGTGTTATCATACCAAGCCGCGTCTACAACAACCACATTTCTCCTCGGAGAACACAGAAAACAGAACACCATTTGTCATGATGATCATGATTAAGGTTATTCCTACAGTGCAATAATCAGGCACAGATTGCTGGTTCTCGTCCGTGTTTTTGTTGTGCATTTCTATTTGTGTACTCCTTTATATGTCAATAACAGACCCATGTAATCATCTGCATAATCATTGCCTCCCTTAGGGTCTGATATTAAATGGCAAACAGCACATTTTCACTTGGTCACCAATCTGTTCAAATTTGCTTTTAAAGTTATACTTAACTCAAATGTTTTGAATGCTATCATTACATGGAACTCCACAAAATATCCCATCCAATTTCGCAGACGGGCGCAGCTTAAATAAGAGTGCTCGCATTGACAGAAAGGTGTGGAAGAATGTCAGAAAACACATTCAGTTCACACAGCCGCTCCTGCCTTCATTGTCCAGCCACAGCGTGTGGGTGAACGCTATTATGCTTTCGACCAATTAGGTATTTTCAAGACAGTACTGTCAGCAAAAGCACATCCCCGAACACCTCTCACCGTGCATATTATGAAAGCCTGACAAACCTAGTCCACAGAACGGCACCAGGATTGAAACATTACTGTTAAAATTGAAAAGTCCCTTTATAACCTTCCATCTCACAATGTTATATTTGTCATGGCAGCCTGCATGATGTCACAGACTCATATCTTTTGCCATTAAAGAAAGGTTGCATCACAACTCATGTTAAGTGTATATGGTGAGGTAAAAAGAAACTACAGGCGCCAATGCTAAAAGTGATGGGCATGACACACCTGCAAAATGTCAATAAAATGAACATGAAGCATTTTTCCAGCCCCAAGCAGCTCTGCTTAATGGCTGAGTGAGGCACCCACGCAACTCGTTAATTTGGAACGGCTGGCTGTTGTTTACTGGAGCTGGTCAGAGGTTTGCTGAAACAAACAGTGGTTGCAGTGGGTGTTTGGCAAAGTGACTTGTAAAGGACAGAGTCTCTGAAGGGTCGTGCCTTTCTTTCCCTTTGAAATGGAGCAATCAAGAAGCCCAGACAGCTGAATATATGCAGCAACTTGAAACAAAACACAGACGTGGTTCACCCTCTTGGAAATATAGTTAGATTTAGGGTCACACTGTGAGGGGCGGTGCCGGGTTGAGACTCTGTTTCTTGCTTCAAGATCTAAGCAGATAGTGATAAGCTTCCATCAGCATATCTGTTTTGACAATGTTAGCAGGGAGTCTCTTTGGTGCCTCAATAAAACTCAGGGGTAGCGGCAGAGGCAGTCACATCTCCTTGACTCCTAAGGCGTATCAGTAAACATTGAAATGTACTACGATGCTGTTTTATGAGGGTAGAAGCCTGTGTGGTATGGCACACTGTGTAAATTATGATACTAAAGCTAGGCTGGGACATGGGATGCCTTATCAGGAATATGAAATTTGTTCTTTGAAAAAGGTCAATGCACACCTTAATGTCCCAAAGAAAATATAAACTTACATTTTTTTTCTATGAAAGATAAGAGTGATAATGACATTGTGTAGTTTTTGGTTTATTTTTATGGATAGAGGGGAGAATGCAGCAAACAACAGCCTGAATGTAAATGTCAGAGAAAATGTTGAATATTTCTTACATTTAGATGTCGTTCAGACCTAACCAGTCACAGGATCATCACTTTCATGCTGTTTATTAGCTTTTGATTATCCATCCATCCTCTATATCCCCTCAATGCAGTCCAGGTGAGCAGTAGGCTCACATCCAGGAAGGACAAACATGCACACACACACATGCTCCTACACTCAATTAACGTGAACATGCTTTTGAAAGAAAAGTCTGAGGCTGGAGCACTGAGGGAGCACCAAGCATTGCACAGGGGGACGTTGCACAACACCCAAGCACTTATTTATGAAATACCAACCAACTCTATCAGTGTAACAGAGCAAGTGACACCTGAAAGAATACACTTTTTCAATATTACACAAAGTACATTCATGCCAACCCAGCTTTCTGAAAAACAGACTTATTGCTGACTTTACAAAACTTTGCCTATTAGTTTGATCCCCACACAATGCTTACAGCTACAACTCCACTGCAAACACTTCCACTGCTCACCTGTCCTTGACGAGCGTGCTCTTCCTGGAGGTGCTGTCTGCTCGTCCTCTGACCCCTAAAGCAAGGGGCTCCAGCACCACCACTTGGGGCTTGTCAAGGAAACACCAGCCGTTGTGCACGCCGGCATGGAGCCTCCTCTCCTGGATGACAACCGTTTTCTGTGTCTCCTCTGATCCTGGCTGCTTCTAAGAAAACATGATATGAGACTGAAGTTACCACACAAATATGTTCAGCCTATAGAGTGTCAGAGTGAAAATCTGTGCTTTGAACTAATTGGTGGATAAAAGAATGCTCTGGACTGAGTATCAGAGGTTAAAATCTCCTCCTGGACTTATTGGAAGCCTGCTGGAGATGGGAGTAGCATCCTTTTCAAGCAAAGCTTCTCTGTGTGTTGTTCACAACGCCAAGTGCAAAAGTAAATGTGAAATCCTTTACAAGCTGACACAGCACAAGGATCTTTTTTTTTTGGTGCGGTGTCTGTTTTTATTTCTAGGAGGCTGAGAAATAAACTCATTCATAGTTTATTGCAAGTAAGTACTACATCAGTGCTGGCACAGTGCGGTTAAATCCCATGAACATTCAACTGGTGTCTCGCTGTTCTGTCAGTGTCAACTATATTACAAGAAAAAAAGCTGTAGAAATCTTATTTCATATACTGGGTTGACCACTTTATCAAAGCTGTTCTTTGGTCTGTGAGGTTTTAGAGAAATTGCCTGTGGGGGCGGGACTGATTCCTTTCTGTTTGCTGTACTTTGCATAAGTGCTGATTAACAGATGTCAGCATGCTAAATTGCCATCTGACAGGCACGCCTGGGTGTGTTGGACATGTTTCCTGGTTGTCAGTAGTAAAAATCTAGGTCAGAGATTCTAAAATTTGACAAACTTTAACCGTAAATGCTGGTTTTTTATGTCATTTTGTGCTTATGTATCTCATTGTGGAGGGGATACTTATGTTGAACAACATTAGTGACAGATTTTTCCATTTGTGTAAGATGATGTCAGACAACAGAAGCTAACAGAACCTTTAGATTGCCACGTCAAATTACTTCCATTAACAGAGCGAGATCTGGAAACGCCCACTGCCCCAAATCGTTTAACTCCCCATGCTTTGTCGTCTATTTTTTAGGTTTGCTGTAATTGTTCCATCTATATTAATTTATAAATATTTATTGTATTTGATCAACTGACCCTTCTGAGGGAAGTTCTGTCTGTGTTCTTGTTGAAATACACAAATGACGAGGACGAGCATCCCTCTGTGAAACGGCGTACTTATCATCATGTTAAAAATACAGCATAGAGACCAATTAACAGATATTTCCAAACAAGCCTGAGTGCCAACATATGCTGGTGGACCTGACTGCTACCCCGTGTCAGCTGCTGCTTTTGCACAGCCGACTGACAGCTGTTGACTCACCGGATGTCAACTCTCCAACCCAAAAGTGCAAAGCCAAACTGAGCCTGCCTTTCGTCCCACTCCTTCTCATTTGTTTCATTTCAATCTTCTCCCTTTCCCCTTCACATCCCCTACACCCACTCTCCCTTTCTTTCCCTCTCTTTTCATTGTCATTCTTGTTTTCTGTCCCCCTTGCAGCTTAAAACCTTCTCCATATCCACCCACACCTCCTCAATCAAATTAGCATATCAATTCAGCGCCGGGTTTTTCTTTTAAAGCAGCAACAGCAGGAGCGGGCGCCGCAGTTCAGCCTGCCTGGATACCAAACAACCTACATGCATCAATGCTTGCTGCTGTTCTCCTCATGTTACATCTCTGCACCGGCTGACTGTACCTTCCTCGACACAACCTACTTTCCTTTTGTTGTAGTCACTCGCTCTCTCAGTCAAAAGAGATGGTCAATAAATGTTCCCAAAAGGCAACATATTATCGTTTGATTATGTAAGATTAGGATTATTGTATAACCCGTCCTCCTGCTCTCTTTCTTCTGCCTAAGGATATACTATCCTCTTTTTCAGCCTCCGATGGGAAGCCTAAACTGAAGCAACAGGTGAAAGAAAACTAGACTTCCTGTAAAAAGAAATAATGATATAATCCAGCATGCAAGTCCCACAGAGCCTCTGTACTGCGCTGTCTTGAAGATTGCTTAATTTTCTTGCAAGTTTGATGTGGTGACTCATTAATGCAACCATCTATGTGTGGTGCATTTTTGGATCGTGTCAGTTTTCATTTGGCTTTGTGTGTATGTGTGGGGGGGGGGGAGGTTACATAACTGTGCTCCAGCTGTATGGCATAGGCAGAGGCTCCAATCTGTTACAATATACCTGTTACAATATACCAGAAAGGAGCATACACCACACATGACCCAACTGCAGGTGCCAGGCATGCACAGTAGTGTGCTAAAATAATCACATTTAGAAAAATAATTGCTTTCAGAAAAGGTACACAAGCACGGCTTAGATATCCATCCATCCATTATCGTTACCGCTTATTCCCTAATGGGGTCGCAGGGAGAACTGGAGCCTATCCCAGTGGTCAATGGGCGAGAGGCGGGGTACACCCTGGATGGTCCGCCAGTCCATCGCAGGGCCACACAGAGACACACAAGGACAAACAACTACTCACACTCATTCCTGAGGGCAATTTGGAATGTCCAATAAACCTAACATGCAGGTATTTGGACAGTGGGAGGAAGCCGGAGAACCTGGAGTAAAACCCACGCGGACACAGGAAGAACATGCAAACTCCACACAGGAAGGTCCTGGTTCCCCCGGGGACTCGGACCCAGAACCCTTTTGTTGTGAGGCAACAGTGCAAACCTACACACCACCGTGCCGCCCTGGCTTAGATATACAAAAGAAAATATTTTTGCATACAAATTACTGTCCTTTGAATTTGGAATATAAATGAGATTTTATGAAAGATACCTTAGTCTAAATTACATATATCTGAACATATCAGCTTCATATCAACATTTTCATGTGCTTCCATTGTTATTTAACATGTTAGCTAGAGTCTGCCTCTGTAAATGTGCTTTGGTAACTTAATTCATCCGTTTTGCATCCAGTTAACATCGTGATGAATATTAACAGTTTCACAGACTCACAAAAAGCTGTGCAGGTGAGCAAGATCAAAATAATCTGTGCTTGAAATAGATTCTGTCTGACCTGTCAGACCTGCTGAGAAGATTTGTTATGCCGGTCTGGAGCTAAGTGACAAAAACACAAATTAAATTACCATATGTTCTGTCACTGATGTCAATTATTCTAATGAAACTGCCCCCATGGAGCTTTTATTTTGCCCCTTTAAGTAGACTTTCACTCTTTAACCATTGATTCATATCAAAGCATCTTTGTTAAATTTTAAATGAAGTTGCATAGATGTTTCAGAAGATTTTCAGCACAGTAAATAAATGAGTCTGAAAGGTGAAGCTATAGCAATATTGTTAGACAAGTTTCTTTAGAGCTTTGATATTGATGTTCTAGTTTTGTTTCACTCCGTGTCATAGTGAGCGTATCTTTACTTGTTATTGTGTCATATGTTTCTATTCTTGCATCAAACAACTGGTGTAACGTCGCTCTTCCTGTTTTTCCAAGTACGACATTGCACTATCTTTAGTCTTGCCGAGAACAAGTGGCAGCTATCAACACGCTTGTGACAGCATATCTGTAAATAATTGCCTTCAGTGACATCTGGATCATGATTACAATGGCGTCTATTCCTGCGTTCTGCCTGCTCCAGCAGTTTTCCGGGGCTGCATTCTGAGCTGGGGCGGATGACGGGGAAATGGCTGTCTGCTGTCGGACAGAATTGCCGTAAAGCGTCACAGATAGAAAAAGAACATTTCTTAATAAGAGGCAATAAGTTAAAGTGTTGTTTTACGTAAACTCATCCCCTCCTTTTGGGTTTCTCTTTCATTTTTTTTAACCCCTGTTTTTCCTCCTATTCGGTTTGTCTCTCTTTACCTGACTTGCACACTATTTTTTTCTGCCTCTGCCTGCTGCCATCACAGATTTTTTTACCCCCCTTACTTGGAATATGAATATTTTAGAGCTAAGCAGCTTAAAGCGAACAATGAAATGGCCCCAAAGTTAAATTATACTCTATTTCTATAGTCACAGAATAGGGAATTCTGAGTGATGAGCACGATGGCGCGGCAGGAATGGGTCCTTTTTACTCACTTAGACAGCCATGATGCCTCTGAGTTTTTGTTTTAAATCCTGTAGGACATATTTGTCCTGAGGCACTCTCTTGAATAGTCGAGCCAGACTTAAGCATAGTAGCCAACCACCATGAGTACTTCAGCCATCACTGGGGAAAAACACATTAAAGCTCCTCTGAGCCAACATGCCTAAAGACGAATAACATTCAATGCAAAGCTAAAGGGAAACGAAACTCATTTGCATACTTTGGGAGGAAGTTTGTCGTAAAGTTTGGTTAAAAGAGAAAAAAAAAAATCTGTGGCATAAAAGAACCAACTGTAGTTGATTTTTTTCTCTGATTAGATGAGTCAATTTACGGTGGACACTAAAAGGAAATTAAAGATTCTTTTAATTTTCTTTTTTTCAAGAAAAAACTATAAACGATTAAAAATAGATCAAAACAAGAAGATTATTACTGTCTGTTATGATTATTATAAAGCTGTTCAAAGCTGGTTTGTGCAACGGACATGAAAGCAAACTTTTCTTTTTTTAATCAGTCCAGCCCTGAAAGCATAGAGGAAGAAGCAAACAGATATGGAAGACTCTATCAAACATTACAAAACATATACTGAAGAAGAAGCACCACAACAATGTGTAGATAATGTGGATTGTAGTAAAGACACAGACAACGAATTGAGTCTACAGGTGTTCAACATACTTTTCTCATGGTAAAATGAATGAAGACGGGAAGATGGACCTAAAGTATTAAAATCTGTGAATGGTGCTATCTACCCCACATGTTGACAAAAGTTGGCAGAGTGTTTCAATTAGCCAGTTCAACTGCTGGGCAAGGCAGGTGGGAGAGACACAGGACCGGGGATGAAATATTAGTAAGCAGAAAAAGATGTACTCGGTGACTCTCCCTGGAATGCAGTGGGACTACTGAAAAGGAAAGTGATTTAGGGGAAACTCAGAAGTGATAGTAGCTGAGAGAGAATTGGAAAGCAGGGGGCAGAAGCCTGACTGTGCAACGGGGAAAAATTAATGTAGACTGCAGAAAGTCATTAATTTATTTCTGAAGGGTGTTTCTTTTTGCCAAAAAGATCAAATGAAAGAGCAAACTCTCCCTCCTGGCTTCAACATAGATACACAAGGCCCAAGATAGCAAATGGGTCCTGACCCAGTAATCACTGAATAGAGATATCATTAAAGAGCCAGAGACAGGCAAAACAACAAACATGGCAATACAGCAGAAATCTCACCCGGTTGGAGAAAATAAACAAGCAAATTAAAGATGTATCTTTAGGAGTAGAAATGATAGCTCAATCAATTGAAATTCTTTTTTTAAATGTACACAATAAACCTTTAATTGGACAAGATGGTGTTTAATCTTGATACATCTTTACTGTCACAGGAATCCAGGGATTGGAATTTAAAATATGTGTGACGCTAGGCATTCACCAGGGGTATCTAAATTCAATTAATTCAAGACATTTTTAGCTCACATCTTCACTGGCCAGTGGAATTTTTTTTTTTTTTAATTATTGTTGTTCTAACTGTCTAAACCTGTGAATGTGTAAATATAGACATGCCTGGTGAGGTTCACTTCCCTTTAGCTGTTTGAGCTTATCTTCTTTCTGTCTGTGTGTGGTGGCAATCTCCTAACTTTGTTCTCTGTTTTTTTTTCTTCCATTCAAATCAAACCTATTTTCCTAAACTCAGCCTGAATGTTATGTTGCAGCCCATGAGCCAGAAATAAAACACATCAGAGGCTTATATTTTTCTATACTTTTATTCCATCCTATAAAGATGCTGCCAGAGGCTTGTATAATATCCTTTTTACACCAACGTTGTTGTGCAGATGTGGTTTTTTTTAAACCATGGCTACACGCATAGCGTGTGCAATGAAATCCTTTCTCTTTGCCAGTAGCATCATGCTTTCCCTGCGTATGTACAAATTATGTCCGGTAACTCTTACATCCACACAGGGAATTAGCTTGTAAACCAGCGCACGTGTTTTATGAGACCTGTGAATACGATCGTTAAAATGAGTGTCTATAAAGGGTTATAACTTATATAGGTATTTGGATGTCAAGTGACCGAACACTGAACTACCACACAAAAACAAAAGACAACAGGTTTCCCTCTTGAAGGGTTTACAATTCTCTTCACCACCAGACCTTCACATCCTCCAACCCCCCCACCAAGTCTATTCAATTAGTTTCTGTGCATTTTAAAACCATAACTGTCCTTCAAAACCAGTCACTGAAAAGAATCAAGACAAGAACTAACCGCTGGAATTGCTCAATGTTGCCTCTGTGTGGACCTTTAGAGCTTGTTTAAAATGTTTGCCATTAAATTGTCTAAAAGATGCACTGACATCAGACAGGTGTAGGGAAAGGTTCCCCCTGCTCAACAACTTCAACATGCGGTTCTGTCAAAGTTCCCTTACTGACACTTTACAGCAAAGTCCACGTCAGACGAATTACAAAATGAGGAAAATATCTTGTTATCCCGTGACTCATGCGCTAATCACATCTTTTTTTGACAATATGATTAATGATGCTCCTTCTCGCGTCAAAGCCCCCACATCATCTCATAACACACTGAAAAGACACTGCATGAACAAGTGCACCTTTGTACGAGGACACACAGAGGGCACCTGCATGGGATAAAAGTTCTAAGGACTTGATTGTTTTCAGATAAGAGAGCGTGAATAAAAATTGAGGGAATTTCTATAATCCCAATTATGTGTTTTCATTACTTTACCTCTCTTTCCACCTTGTTTTGTCACCCAGAAAACTGAAACAGGTTCTTTCTTGCTGTGGCCAGTTATATAGTCCCACAGAGTGAATGTGTTTTGTGGCCAGAGCATTGAGTTGCTCTGTCATGTGCAAAAAGCCAGAATAAGATGGTTCAATCATACATCTGGAAAGAAGTGCTGAGGTCTTTTGCTGTCTTTTCCACGCCAAAAGCTCCCAGTTACTCGTCAGTGAGCTTGCACGAGCAATCAAAGTGTACGTTGGGGTTAATAAGGTAATAATAACTCTGCAGATGGAAACTGTCATCTCAAGGGAAGTGTTCGAGAGCCAAAGAGGGAGAGTGTGTGAGGTGGAAGGCAGGTGAAAGCATGTCCCGGGTGAGTTTAGCGTTACCCAATTACAAAATAAGTTATACAGCTGTGGCATGCCACGGTAACCTTTGAAAACTAAGAGACAAAAAGAGATGCTGCTTTGAGGTTTTGAGATCACAGGTCTCCCACAGAGTCAGGGGGGCGATGCTAGCTGGCTGGAAAAGTACCTTCTTCCGCAAGTTACCGAGTTGATAGCAGAGCACCTTCACACCCCTTTGAGTTGTCTACAGTACATAGATGGTTTTCATTAATCTGCACCTGTGTCATTACCGTTACTATGACAACAAGGGAGTGAGTGCGTGAATGAGTTGCTTCTCATGTGGTGGATATTAGCTCCCCCATATTGAGGGTGAGTCATCCATGGCAAGAAACAGTAGCAGCATCATTAGCATGCTGCTCTCATCCTCCCACTCCTCTCCTTAACATATTTTAACTGGCACACAGCTTCAGCCGATAAATCACTGTTGCCCCGCTGCTGAAACACTCTCATAATTCAACACCAAATATATGAAGTCAAACACACTCGAACCGCTGCCTGTTTCCCTTCTGGTCTCAGACCATTTGTTCCTAATCAGGGCTTTCATCCACTGCATGTATGGAACCACATTCCTCTATGAACACTTTGTTGATTCCACATTATAAAAAATCCCTAATACTGGGCCCCATCTGATTATGTCAGTCAATAAAAATAAAAAACACAACTAAATCACTCAAAAATCATCTTTACTTTACAAAGATACGTGTGCACTTTGGTATATATTTTTTTCCTTACTTAATCCTGCTAAAGATTAATGCGTATTTGGTGCCCTCATATTCAAAGCCCCTTTCAACAAGTGGTCAAAAACTCCTCAAACATTTGCTCTTTTAGCACACTTGCAAAGAGTTTAATCGGCACTCAGTTATGCAACTAAGGACAGTGCGATAGTCCATGGGTATTTATTGTATCTGGCTCCGGCTGACATTGAAGGGAACACAACCTCTGCATACACACACTCATTCTCACTGCCGCTGATCATCTAATCACACACTTCTTGAACGTTGCACAACAACTTGGAGACATAAAAAGACATAAGAGAAAATAATAAACTGATGGTCTCACCACCTGACAAATGTGCAACTGCTGCCAAATGCAACCAGGATTGGTTCTGAAATGTCCTAATACTAAAAATAGTTTACCCCAGTCCTTTCCCTGTACCTATAACACCGATATGAGTAACGGACACTCAGCTCACACATCTCTGTATTGGCTACACCGGGTACTTCAAATCTGAATTAAATTATTCCCCTTTTTATGTATAGGTTGTTGTTTCTTTTACCACACTGAAACTTGAATGCATTTTTTTCACTCCAGTGGGACATTGAATAAAGCCAGCTGTTAAAAGACTGAGTGAAAATATATTTAAAGGGAATTACACTGGGCAGCAACTGTCACTGTAAAGCAGCACTTGATTTGAAAGGCAATCATATGCACCCGATGGTATGACGCCGTTGATATCCCATAATCTCATTTTGGTATTTGTGTTTTCTTGGATAGTTCCAATAGTATTTTAACTTATGATAAAGTGGCAATCATTTGTATTTTATAAAACACGATTTCACCAGAAATAGTTTTCAAAAAGCCATGCAGCAGGCACCTGAAATTTGGCCTCAACCACAATTAGAGGAGCTTAATACATAATGTTTTGGCCCTGGAAAAGGGTGCAAGAAATACAAACACCACAGTTGATACTATCAGAAAAACAGAAAAAAGTTGCCCCTCTAAGGGCTGAATAGTTCACGGATTTTTCTTTCTGCATTAAACTGCAGTGCATTCTCTGTGTGGTCTGACTTATAGGGTTTGTAATCAGTTGAAGTCTATTTCATCTAATGATTGGATCGTCAATCATTAAGAAGACCTGAATTTCATGAATATTTGATGGGAAGCAAGTGCATTAGACTCCATTCTTTTGCAATGAATTGGTTACAGTGGCTACCTGCCTGCAGCTGTCCTTAGAGACCAATGTGAAACACCTCCTATTTCAGAAAAACTCATCCCCTTTTGTCTTTTATATAGTACCACATTCACAGAAGCAGCCCTACTTTGACTAAGTTTCCTTCTTTTAGTACAGGAGAAAATTTCCTGGAGCTTAGATACCAGAATCTTTCTCAATTGATTAAATCAGCCCTGAGGCGTTTTGTTTTTTCTATGAAGAGTTGTTGGTCTTCCTGGTCATCTCTTTCTCTTTGTCAAAGTCTCTCCCCAGTCTTTTGATCAAAAGCCAGATGCTGCAAAGATTCTGACAAGATCTCAGGCTCTGTCATCAAGAGTACTATGTTTCGACGAGGCTTTGGGTGAGCAGGTACCACAGGTTGCTGTCGAGCCCTCTGGCTTTATTCAGATTTGTGCGGGTGGCCAGAAATGTTCAAGCCACCTTGAAGATGATTAGTCTCAGCATCTTTAAACGGGGAATCAGAAGGTATTTAGAGAGGTTGGAGAAGACGCCTAGTTCTCATTAGAATAAGGTGCTGTTAGTAGCCACAGTAGTTCACATGGAGAGCACATCAACTGGGGCACTGACTGTATAATATATCAGAGAGTGGACTATAAAATGAAGCCACACAGGGATAGTTTGTTCAGCTAAAAATAGCTATACTTATGGGGAGATTACGGGAAGACTGTATGTCAGAGTAGCAGCCAGCATAAAGGATTCATCCCATGCTGCACTTCACAGTCATCTCCCTCCCAATTGGTTCTTCTTTTTCATCTCCATTTCTGCCTCAAAATCAGTTTAAACGCACACACACACACACACACACACACACACACAAAACAGTGAAACTGAGTTGTCAAGTGAGGTGTCAGCATCACTTCAGAGACGGCTAGATGACAATCCAGCTGGAGTCACACATTTAAAGGTCACACACAGATCACATACGCACCCCTTTTTTTTTCCTGCGTCTACCTCGCTCACTCACAGGCATGTACGCAAACTTAATTAAAAGCTGCAATCAAGCTGACTGCGGCATATATTAGCACCTCTCGCAGACGCGAGAACGTCGTCACCTCTCTGTGGTTATAAAAATCCAGAAGACTGATCTGATCTACGCAACTTCAGCTGGTTGTGAGGACCATCAGAGAATTGTGCACGTATGAGAGGGTAAAAAAAAAACAACTGTGAAAGCTGTGAAAATTATTCATGCCAGTGAGTCACTTATCTCACAGACGGAAAGTTGTAGTCAACTTTCTATTGTTTGCCATTTAGAGGGAGGGGGATTGTGCACATCATACGCACTGAGTTCAAATGAAGCTCATTAGCAACAAATCTATCAAGAGCTCGTGTGACAAAAAAGGTTAAGAGGGTCTTTGGAACAAGGTACATGTAGAAGGAGACATTGTATACATTAATAAGGAGAGTTAAGGCCTCTTCATTTCTAACTATAAATCCCAGCAGCTCTGTTGACGTTTCCCACTGAACTTTTTGTTCTGCAAAACACTGATTGTTTTCGGTCTGTTTAATTTATATTTGAAAGCAGCCTCACTTGAGTGATTTCTCCGTCTACTTCATAACTTTATGGCATCGGTTAAAATGAGTTAACGTGATAATGGAGGAGATGCTTCCAAAGGGCACCAGCAGACTGAGCTTTCACAGCCAACCATTATCCACAGAAAGACCACAAACCCCTCAACAGTTAGGAAAGATGTGCTGTGGATGCAGGATACAGGGAGAGGTGGAGGCAGGTTAAAGAATTCTCATGGGACATGTGAGATCAAGAGCAAAAAAAGAGAAAAAAAACAGCCTTCGCCTAAACACAGCATGGATAGTAGTTTTATATGTCATACAGAGGCCTGCCAGCAACATATACCAGACTCCAACATCTCTCTGCGGACAGAATAAAAAAAAAAAACCTATCCAAAGCTGCAAAAAAAGCAATCGTGAAAGGATTGAAGTGCTTGTTAACAACATACCATGTAATCTTTGCCATGTCTCTGTGAAGCAGAGCATCTGTACATGGAAGCTGAACGGCTAGATGTGAGTTCACATCTACATTACGTACCGGGTAGTCCCCTGTGTCATGTTAGTGTGCTGACTGAACGCATGAGCTCAATGGTTTGCCAAGTCACAGAAGCAACACCCCAACATATTTATATAAATCTCTGGAGTATACAACCATGTCATCATGTGATCTTCTACATATCCAACTTCCCAATGGTTTGCCAGCTGCCCTACCAGAGGAAAGGAATGGATTTATTCTATGCAAGTGTAAGAAATACATTTAGCTAGTGAAACTGAACCTTAAGGGAGGGACATGGGGAAGAGTGCAAATAAAAAAATAAATGACTGAAAAAAGGATTAGAGCGAGCGCAGAAGTGTACATTAAGTAGTCAATAGAAAGAAAAACCTAACTTTTATAAAAAATGAATATCTAATCCGATGCTCATTTGCGGGGGTGCTGATGCTTCATCTACAGTTAACAGATAAATTCACACAGCACGTAGCTCTCAAAAGCACATGGACACAGCTGAATGCACATTTTGCAGTTGTTTCCAGCATAAAATAACTAAACATTGTTTCTATTGTAGTAAAAGCTTCAGACTGTGCTCGCTCAGGGCAGAGACACACACCCGTATGACTCTGAGATGTGCACCAAGTTCCTGGAAGGAGCAGGAGTTTGGGTGTGTGTGTGTTCGTGTGAGTGGGCAGGTGGCGAAAATTAAAACTGCACAAGTCGCTGCCCTGCTGCTGTTCAACCGGCAGCTATCGCTCCTGGTTCACTTGATGACTGGATTGGAGTTTGTTTCTAAAATGAAAAATCTAAAAAAGAATGTAACTACATAGTTCTATAACTCTCTGAATAACTGGTATGATTGTATTGCTCCTTTTATCATTCTTTACCTCCCAGCAATTATATGCATTAAACTCAGAACTGGATCTGTTGACAATTGATTTTGATCTGGCCAGATCAGGGAGGATAAAGTTATTTGGTGCTGCTTGCAAACACTGTCTTCATCTTAAGGCCAAATATTAGTACGGGCAGTAGCAAATGAAAACTAAAAGTTCTGCACAAACGCACCCTTAAATAAAAATCTGAGCATATATCTATATTTAATGGTTACGTTTACTCTTACTGTTTTACTGCAGATGAAAATTCCTTTGCAGAAAGTTCATATGAAAAAGAATAACTAGCACAGATTTTTTTATTGTTGGACCAAAACTAATTAGGTTTACAAGAGATGGACAAAGCAAAAAGAAGAATCTAGTAGAAATCAAAGGAAAGCAAAGCAATATACTGAGGGGAAATTGTGACCAAAGCACCAGCTGTGGCATTCATACACTCAAGAGAATACACAATTTACCAAGAACTACTAAATAACCCAAGAGGAAAAGTTAACTATTAGGTTTAGGGTGCTCATTGATAAGAAAAGGTCAACTAGAACATGCCCATCCAGGATGGGCATGTATTTTGCATGTTAAACTCATAGCTGATTTACTTTAATCAAAGCTTTGCACAATGACATCCAAAACGAATCCTTCTGTGGCTTAAATGTACATCTTAAAGTACATCAGTTTTAAAGTTGAAGAGTTGTGATATATTGGCAAGTTTTCATATTCCTCTCCCCAAGGTTGTCTGTATAAACAGCTTTTGCATTTACTTGGTGGAAATCCCAGAAAGTATGTGTGAAATCCCCTTTCACCATTTGAAATGAAGAGGAGTAACACGTGTCCTAGAAGCCTCCGGGCACGCTAACTGGATTTCTATCTCACAGAAGACACTCTGCAGTAGTTAAAATGGCCCCGTAGTGACCAGAAGGTAGCCTAGCAGCGCCTCTGGCAACAAGAGGGTGAAAACCTACATGTATGCAGTTAGACAACATCCCTGCTGTTTGTCTCAACTCGCCTCAAACTGGTCCTTGTATCCAAACCCTCTGCAGGTGGGATGTATATGTGATGACGTGGACCTTGCCGATTACATCCGCATTTCGATGTTCCTTTCCATTTTTGGTCACCACATTCCTTCTTCTCCAACAGAACAATAGCAGGAGTTTTAGAAATTCATCCATTATAGTTGTTTTTGTTTCTGCTCACCAGCAGAGTGTGTGAGCCCACACAATAAATCACAATTTAAGGGTAATATGCACATTTGGATTTGATGTTTGTGAGGAAAGCAACTGGCAAAGCGTAACAGAAGACCTGCACTTTTATGAAGGCTGGGACTGTTAGGCAAAATAGTAAACCTAAAGGAAATACAACAGCAATTAAGGCATAAATATCTCCCAGTCTTACTCTCTGAGCTGCCTGAGCCACTCATTTAGTTGTTTAAATCTTTTGCTCTACTCCTTCACATTCAAATGAGTTGGTTAAAAGACAGGTCATTTTTTTGTCTTAAATCTATTTTCTGTTTTTCATCAAATCACATTTGCTCTGTTATTTCTGTTAAAGTAATTGTAGGCATGCTTACAGTGAATTTGGCAGGTGGGACTCTGGTGACTACTATATGCTTTACTTAATTAACTGTGAACACTTCCATGGTGCTCTGCGTTTTAATTTGAGGCTGCAGGCTGGGAGTAGCAAACAGCAGTGAGACATTGATGGACTGTGTTGTCATATCGGTTCTCATTTCTATCAAAGACACATCTCATTTAGGCTCAAATGAACATGTATTACTCACCCACTATTCATAGATTTGCAGGTCCAAAGTTTCACCTGTCAAATGAGGTTAACCATCTGGGCTTCCACGGGCAAAAAAACAGGGGAAGTGAATAGATAAGCTCCATTTAATCTGGAGATGATATGCCTTAAACTGCAGTGGCAGCTGTTAAAGAGGCTTCCGTTTGCACATCAAGCATACAGAAAATGAGATAAAGGAAATCATCAAGCTGGAGAAAATAATCTCGGCAAAGGTGTGCCAGGCCCATCGTAGCCATCTTTAATTTGAAGAGAGTGGTAAACAGTTGCCTCGGAGGGATGAAACGCTATCAGGGTAGCATGTTTGCAGTGTGCATGTAACTAAACAGAGGAGGGTTATAAAAGTGGGTTGGATAAGAAATGCTCTTCACCCTTAAAGACCCTGTGCTGTAAAGAAAGAGGGGAGAGATGAGGAAAAGACATTCTCGCTTTATGAGTGCAAAGATGCTATATTTTCCCTCCTCCAAGTGTTGCAAATGTTGATCCCCATATGGATCAAAAGATGATGAGGCATGGCCGTACATCTCCTATAAAAACAGGTCACCTTACAGCACCAAACAAGCCACGTGTGTGAGGTGTCAGGCTTGTGTGTGTGGCAGCAGCTCCGCCTTACTGTGTTATGGCAGTCGGCGTTGATCAGCTGCAGCAGGAGGCTCTCAAACGTTTCCAGAGAAGGCTGGAGGGAGACGGTCAGTCTGGTCAGGCTGTAGGGCATGATCTTCAGCAGCTGAGGCCTCAGCAGAGCATCTCCTGGAAACAGTGCGAGAACAGCATCAACACCTACGCAGCCCAAATATTTACGAGACGTTTTCAAACTCCCCGAGAGCCCCCACTGAGTGGGAAATTGGTTCCTCTGTGTTTTTCTCAAATGTGCTTTCTGTTCACAAAATGCCTGTTTGGTTGGGATTACTGTGGGGGAAAAAACCTCTCCTAAAGCAATTCAAGCGGCAGACTCTTTGTGTAATTCCCAATCAAACATGTCTTACAGCATCTTTGACATTCTGGAGAACTACTGATTAATTTACACCGTTCAAGAAAAACTCTTTCAAACATAAAAAATTCAACTACAGAAGGAAAAAGACTTTTCACAGAGCACAATGCAGGTTACACACACAGCTGAGGTACTCTGAGTGACAGGCTGCATTTTACTGTAATATCACTGAGGCTTCAGAGCATAACGACAAAGAACAGGAGAAGTTAGTGAAAAGCACGGAAATAAACAGCAGAGGCCCACATCACATCCATCCAAAGATGCAAAAAGTGAGAAAAATAATCTTAAATGAAAAAAATACACCTGGCCTGTTTTAAGCTGTTCCCCCATAGTGACCCTTTTTGAAGATCAAAACAACGAAAAACTCCATAGAACTCATTTAACCTAACAACTGCTGGAAAAAAATATGAGTACATTCACATAATGGGCACCTGATGCCAGAGAACTGTGACTCTCATGATTTCCTACCCCACCAATTTAGAAAAGATAAAAATTCATTCTCTCAAACACTATTTCCTGCCAAATATCATGCTCGCAAACTGGATAAGCAAACACAGCAAATGTTTCCCCATCACTCTTTGCTTTTGAATATAAATGGTGCACCAACTCCATCAACAGAACTGCGCGACCAAACTGGCGTAAGCTGCCACATGCCAATCACGGAAATATTTATGCAGGCGAGAATAGTGCCCATGTCAATCAATCCTACAAATGCTATTTCCATTTGGAAGCTGGAAGCAAATTGAACTGGAATTAAGTGAAGAAAGAATTTTAGCCGGAGAGGGATGAAGTGAGACAGTCTGTGAAGTCCACAATGAGCCCTTTCAGACAAAACAAACAGAGACTGGCCAGTGTGATTGGAATCTGCTCAAGAGGAGTGCAGCCATCAAGTGCTTCCTTGCAGCCCGTGTCTCTGGAGCGCAGAGGCGAGCTGCTCTGAATGCGATGCGAATATCAAGCGGGTGGCTGTGGTCTTAAAAGCCAGCTTAGGTCTCTGCTGCTCACAGCCCCAGAACATGAAGAGGATTAGCTTGCAACCATACCTCCCACTGACTCCCAATGATTATAGCTCTGCACTGTCAGACTTCATTACGTTCCTCCTTAGAAACTTACTTCCTAAGTACTGAAGACATTTTAACTTCTGGTGGAACTAAGTTTCCTGGGGAAGAAAAAAAAAGGGGACCCTGATGAGTGTCCCGTGTGTTATCGTTACAGCCGCCGGAAGATGAGTGAGCCGTAGCTGAAGTATGTAATATGAGATTACACCTGATGTCCCGAATAAGATGGGTTTGAGCGTGCTTTATTAATCTGGAATGAATTCAGATTACATCCATGTCCAGTTCAATTTTGTTTTACATTTTATGATAATTTTGACAATAGAAATCAGGCTGCTGTAACGCACATTTGGTATGGTTCTACTCCCAATGCCAATAAATCCCAACACACAGGGAGATATTTTTTTTCTTTTACTGCTGGACTAGTATTAACTGAAAGGACAACACAGGTAAGATCTAAATGTTTTAGTAAAATAAACTGCAGTCCTGTGAAGCCTCATAATAAGTGTAAGTCCACCAAATTCATACCGCAATCTGAGCCAGGAAAAAAAACAATGAGGAAACAGGAGTAATAAGTATAACTCAAACAGGGAAGTTAAGAATAAATTGCTCATTAATGAATAGCCTTTAATTATTCAATCAATTAAAAATACATTAATGGGTAAGCCAGAAAACAAGGCAGCTGCCTGAAAATGAATGTGGGATTTGCTCTGGTATCTCTTACTGTTAACGCACTGAGACCTAAAGATTTGTGATTCCTTAAAATATAAATGACCTATTTATAGGATGTCAGTTATTTTTCTAAGAATTTTGGATATAACACGCTGCAGAGCAGATTTAAGTAAAAATGTATGATACAGTGACCCGCCGACCTGTCCGGGGTACACCCCGCACCCCCCCGTTCTGATCAAAAGAATAACTTGTTTCATTCATTCTCACATTTTCTGCATTTAGGTTCTCATGTAGCCATAAGTTGTGATTATTCTTTGATGTATTCTCTCTTAAGTTTCCATACATTCTTCATAAAGTGTTTTTTTTTTAAACTGATTGATACGTCACATGAAACGATAAGAACTACAAAGTCCTTTCCACAGGCTTTAAGAACCAAGAAGAACTTATTTTACATGCATAAAAAAAAAACATGTAAGAACACAGTTTTGTGTAATTCTGTGAAATTAAATATATATAACTATATTTCTGTATGGGTATCTGATGGGAAATAATTATTTCGGGAAAAATTATTTAGGGAAAAAAAGTGTTCTCCCAGATGCTCTTGTTGAAGCTTAAGCGCGATTTTTAGACACACACATCGCGGGAGGCCAGTGTTCAGCATCAGCTGCCTCCTCTAGTGCTGCTAATGAGCAGCAGGATTCGGGATACAGGCTTCCAAAAGCATTCAAACTAATGCAATGAAGTCTACCAGCAAACTTCTGCCGGCGACAGACTTCCTGCACTCATTCACTTAGCCTGCCGCTATCTGTGGACATCTGTGCTGTTTCCAGCAGCAGTGACCCGCTGCCGGCGTGCACGCCACCACAGTGCACACACACGCTTCGCACATTATGTTCTATTCTTCGCACCATAAGAGGTTTTTAAGTTGTCTTGCTGCAAAGTTTAGTCTAAACTTTCTGTGCATTGATTTTTATCCTGTATTGGTCATGTATTCTCTCTATGCAAGACTTGGATGATGGAATAACTACCTTCCACAGAGGGTGTTGTTCTCTTAGCTGTGTGTTGAGGAGGTGATGATCCATGCAAAGAAAAAGACACTGTCATTATTCACCAGTGATCCCAACAGTTGGATCTGGGCTTTTTTGGTGGGGTTGCAGTTCCTCCTCATTTGTCCTTTTCCTCAGATGCACAAAACTGTTGATTTGACCTCTCCCGCTATGTGTCTGACAGAATTGCTTTCTTTCACTTTTTCTACTGAACTTAAGGCTTCTCTCACTATGCACTGAGTTCACAGATATATGTTATACATTTGGATTCAAACAAAACTTTGACTTTCTTTATGGATGTGGAAATAACAAATCAATATCCCACACATGTCCATAAAAAAGCTTTTTAGTCAGCTTTCTTAGAAGTGTGGTGAATGCACTTTATGTCTAAACTTTTATATTTATACACCCACGCTGGAACAGGATCAGATCTTCCTTTTCTGCTCTTTCAAAAGGAGTTCACCATCTTTACCAAATGTTACATAAAAAATCACCTGTTGGAGATGCTGCGAGTCCAGGAATGTCGTCAAGACCGGATACAAGGATATTCTCAGGAAGAAGATGCATCACAGACAGCAATGAAGGATGTCTTTTCACCACACAGTCCAAATGGGCCCCATCAATAACCTTCAAGAGACTGCTGTCTGCAAAAAGAGACGCATAACAAATTTATGATGAATATTCACATGCATTTCGTGACAAACAGGCAAAGTCTTCCTTCAAATTCAAATGAGGTGGGCAGGATATTTCACTCTGCCATCAACCACTTGAGGAAATCTACCCATCCATCTCCAGAAGCAAGAAGTCACCTGGCAGCACCAAACCAAATGTTCAGTCACTTCAATCTTTCCATATGCAATTTCCACCGTTGGTGACATATTTGCAATGTTCCTCTAGACCACAAATATAATTTTTCTGGGTCCAAAGCTGAAATGACAGCCATTCGGTTCAGAAAACAAGCTTTTCCAGGCGAGCATCGCAGCATGAGCGATGAAGTTCGCATCGTCATCTTTCAAGAAGGTCATCCCGTGACAAGCGGCAGCCCCAAAAAACTCCTGCCATCAACACAAAGCGTAGATCGTTTGGGAGGTGAGTAAAGGTGGGTTTGATGTGCTGCACGTGTTGGCTTCCCTCAAGCCCCGACAGCATAACGATTTCTCACTCTGGCAGGGTTAATGATTGCACCTCCAACGGCATCAGTGACAATATACAATATGGCCCGTTCAACAAGATGGTGGAGAGCAATCTAAAGGCGAGTCATTTCACACTAACATGATGGCATTGTCTGGGAGCATTTATGTGATGGGCCTTTCTGCTTCCTAATTATCACTGTAATCAAAGTGGTTTAATGATTACTGTTTTTTCGATATTTCTCTCTTTACGCAGAAAAAGAACGGCAGCACCAAAGAAACCTCGAAAGCACTCGAACAAAGAAATAAGCTAGTTTGTGAAGTTTTAACCTAATCAATCTACAAACACACACAGTGTATAACTGGGAGGTCAGCAGATTGGGAATGAGAAAAACAGTCTTCACCTTACAGACGGTTTTCAGTGTTTGATCCATCATGTTGAAATTTGAATGAGAAAGAGTGCAAAGACAAAAATAAAATACACATACATTCATTAGCGTTTCACACAAATCATTTGTCATTGGCACATCACCTGCTAAGGAAAAGCAGCTTTAACATGAAATAAAACTATGTTTGTCGTTAAACAAGCACTGACCAGCAAGGCCTTCCATTCATTCTCACCCTCTGACAATGCAGATGAAATAATGACTCAAGATGAGACTCTGAGCTCAGCTCACTGCTGGACGCTCTGAAAAAGAATCAATAACAGGTTCAGGCTGTGATCCAACTGAAGACGATGGAACTTAAAGCTGAAATAAATCACTTTTTACATTTAATTTTCACGTGAAATTCTGACACAGACGTCTTAAAAAAAATTAGGAGGTCACTTAATTTATCATGACTACTCATTTTTTTCACTCAACCAAAAACCTTAGGTTGTATTTAGGGTTTTTCAGGAGGTTAACATTCATTTTGGATAAATACAGTTTTTTTTCCATATCTATAAGCATGGGTCTGTCGTATGAGTGGCATATCTTACTATGGGCTATACAATCAAGGGTTACCATATCAACAACCAATGGCTGGACTGATGCTGCATGAGAGTCAGGGGGTTATATTAATATAATATATATACTAATATAATATTAATATTAATTTTTTGGCAACCAGTTTCTGTGGCCTGAGAGTAGTGTGATCCTCCCCTGTCTGCACCCATAAAGAGACTGATGTTCGCTCCTGCTCTGCATGCTTCCAGCACACTGAATACTCAACTGATTCAGAGCACTTCCCACAAAGGAAAACAAAAATAACACACCTAAATGATCCAGTAGCTCCAGGAAAATGTTAACTTTTCTCAAAGATGGGTTCATGCATCTCAAATTTCCAGCCCAAAGTTTATGATCCCAGCTTGTGCGCCTAAAAATATGAGTGCAATTACATAGTGTTGTACAAATGCAAGTCCATGTCTTTTGTACAGCAGACTACAGGCACTGGAATATGCTGAGCCAGCATTGTCGTTCTGCAAAAACCTACTAAATAATCCAATGTCCGGGGAAAAGTGCTGAATGTAAGCCACAGAAAAGTTGCTGTTCCAACACAGAGTTGCATGGTAGAAAAGGTTTTTCCTGCAAAAGTTTTGATTTAATCTAAAACGTTGTTATGTAAAGGTAAACCCAATCATTTCCTTTTTTCTTATGTGCGTGGAAAACTTAATGACAAACTCGGGTTATAGAAATATTCAAGATAAAGTACAAAGAAAATTAAAAAAAGAAAACGCAGTTGAATGTGTATCATCACTCACCTTCCACATTTTGCTGGAATAAGAAGTTTGTACTTCTCAAATCATGTTAAAGTCTAAAATGATGTTAACAGGAAGGCATTTCCAGGATAGAATCGCTACCTTTATCTTTTAGGTCACTGAGGACTGAGAGGAAAATATAATGATAGCCTGTTTCACTGTGTTCCAGGACTCACACCGGTCGAAAACCTATAGCTTTTTTTAAACAGCTCACAAGAAGAAAAAAAAATCACTTAATTCTGAAGCTGAAAAGAAGGAAAGGAAATGGTTTTGGGAAAATGTCTCATTATCTCTCCACCTCTCTTATTGATAAAGTGCTCCCTCCCATTAAAGGCAGGGAAAGCTCGGACAGATACGCAGAGAAATCAAAATCAAACATGGACCATTCTTGACACAGATGGCGCCCAGGTGTCAGCTTCCTTTTCATCATTTATTTCTTGTTATTCATTATTTATCAAGTTTGAGTTTCAGTCAGATGCTGCTCACAGGTGAGGAAACTACTCCAAAATATTCTTGCGGCGGTGGTGTGCTACCTCGGAATCAGCCGAGCAGCAACTTGGCAAGAGATGTGAAACCAAGGAAAGTGTGTGTGTGTGTGTGTGGTGGGGGGGGGGACAAAAATGGCTCAGCATCAGAAAAACAGAAGCAGTAGTTTTGGGAGCAGGTTGTGTAGAAATGAAGCTGAAAAAGAGGAGTACAAAGAACTGGAAGTTTAGCTTTTGAAGGCTCTAAAATCCAGACTTTAACTCATAGCATTTCACATTCTAAATCGTTACCCCAATTTATAGAATACTCAGTGCCAGATCAAGGTATCAGTCCAAACATTGCGATTCCTGCCCGAGGTGATAGCTGCGATGCAATAAAAATGAAGACAGGAATGCACATCTACTGTCAGACTGTGAGTAACAAAATGCCAGAGCCAGGGTTATTTGTTGTCTGATTTAAAAAAGATTTGCTTAAATGTCTTCAAATGGTTTGACACGTGTCATTACATGGGGAGATTTCATCTAGCATTTTTCACAGGAGCAATCACAAGAAAAAAGTCTCAGATTTGTCATTATTAGTTTCCCTCACGGTGACTTCTGCAACATCTTGATCACATGCAAATCGCCCCGAAAAAGCTTTTCCCTGCTCAGTTCAGACGAGGTGCGAACCTGGATACAAAACAGTCTAATGCAGTGGGTTTGCGGCTTTGTGTAGTAGGCTCACATCATAACAGTAATATCATACATGTGTTAGCATTTGTTGGCCACAAATAGATCGTTTGGTTAATCAGTGACGGAATTGGACATAACTCTGGACACAGACACGCACCCACAATTACTGCATCATGCTACTGCTTCAAATTAAGAAATGCTAATGTGAACACAATGTGCCATCTGTTTGTCACATTAAGAGGTCCCCAGAGCTCTCTGCTCCTTCCCCTTTTCTCTCAGTAGGTTGAGAGAAGGGGCTTAGAAGCCAATGAGCTTACTGTCTGCTCTCTTGTTTCCCCCTCCTGTTTTTGCCTCCCATCCTTTCTGACTTTCAAAAGCCCCAGGAAACTTCCCTGCACGACTTCATCCTTCTTCTTGCCGGTTTCCTCCAACCACATACCCCTTCCTTCTCCTCCCACTCCCCACCTTATTATGCTCGCCACTTAATATATTCACATTCTTTTATTTTCTTTCTCCACCAATCATGCCCCTTCATTAATAGATCGAACCTCTCATGATGTAGATGTTAAAGGTGTGTTATTTGATTTGTGCAGGCTCACAAAAAAATCCAACTACGACACTTGCTGGTGCTTATCAAAGATTAAAGAAATATTAGGACCTGAGCTCTGTGAATACAGACATCCCCTCATTCTCGTTCCTGCTTTTCCCACAAATGAGTCCTCCTGAGAGGAAATCTTGTCTACTTTGGTGCTCCCATCTTTTCTTCTCTATGTGTCCATTAATTAACCTAATCCCAGAGAGAGGGGTGTGTGTGAGTGAGACTCTGTTGTAGAGATCCGGTCGAAGCCACAGAACACAGATATACCACAGCTTTTACTTTATGTCCATGTTGTAGTGAAGCAGTTTCATCAAATCATGTTTTCTATTAATGAATGATTTATTCTTCACAAACTGGCAGTTTCACACAGTGAAAGGGGAGTTGAATGCAGCTGCATGCTGAGTGCTGCTGTCATGGAAAATATGTCCAGGCTTACATTGTCGGGCACTCAGAAAGCCACAAAGGGCAAATCCTGACAAGCTGACAAAACCCATTTTCAATGTTTCTTTATTATTTCTATTTATTTATTTTATTTCTATTCTATTTATTATTTCTAAGTTGTTTTTTTGCATCATATCTGCAAAAGGTTCCCATCTAATCATCCGGACTGGGACTTTACAAAAGGAGCTCTTCGTTGAAGGATGACCACTTGGGGACTTGAGCGGTCATCTTCTGCCTGAAAAATGATCACTTTAGCAACAGCTTCACCCTTATTTAGAGTGAGGCTTGTCATGCCACCGTGACAGCATGACGTGGAGCCTGAGAGCAGGCCGAACTTTCCTGTCAGCAGTGTGTCGAATAGTTTGGCTTTACAAACAAGCAATAAAAGATGCTATGGAAAGAAATAACAAGTGAAAAAATATATGAATCAGGACTAGACAGAAACAAGAAGAACTGTGTGTGCCTGTTTTCAAATCCACAGCATTCACACATTGTATTCTTTTTTTAACGACCCTATACTTAAAAAGTATAGCTCATCAAACATTGAAATGACAAGATAATCACTGGGAGTAAATCCACAGATGAAAATTTTCTTTCAAGAAGGCTCCACTTGCAACATTCTGATCGATAAATTCCTCAAGGCTGAAACTTGACTTGGAAATTTTAATGCATGTGCACTCAGACTGGGCTTTTTTGTGTTTTAGAAAGTTGATCTATTCATTCTTCGTGAAACAAACGCACTCCACTGTAATCCTGATGGCTTCCACTGTAATACTGAAGACTAATCAACTTTTACCAGAACTGTCACAAGGGGACATCAAACTTAATGGCCCCTCGCCATTGGCCAGATCAATATCCAATAAACGGACAGACTGACATACGACACTTCTCGGAGAAACTAAAGATCTGACCTATCCACCATCTTCTGCACTAAAAACCATGAACCTGGTCCTTTGTTGGGGTACATTACCATCTCTGGCACATGCTCACAGAGCTTAAAACTGTGCTTAACTCAATGAGGGTATGTAGCCTAGAGGCTGTTCATCTGTGGTGGACATTCCCAAGGCTCGCTGTTTGACATTTCTTCACTCCTTTAGTTTTTACATGAGGAGCATCTTCGCACCAAATGATGTTTTATTAAAGAACCCACATCAGCTGGATAACAGCATCTGTGAGAGGTGCAGTTTTAAAACAAGCCCCTCACATGGTTGTGGTTGCACAATATAGAAAATCTAATGAATCTTTCCCACATTTACATAGCGCCAAATGCACTTCCACGCGACGTATAACAGTGTGTAACAGCTGTTTGATGTTCTACAACCTGACACATCTTTTGACAAACCAGGAAACACGACATGATTTTATACATATGCACGTCTAACTTTGACAGCCTCATTGCAATTAACCCCCCCATGTGATCAGTGGTTGCCATGTGTAATGAAATGATGGAAGTGTGATCCAAGCTTTAGCTAATGAATGCAACAGTATGTAATGCTGCATGCTTAAAAAAAAGTGACAGCTGAACTCACTTGATGAACATAAGTGGCTTTGAGGCTAAAATAGAAAAACTACAGCAGAGATGTTCACAAGCGTGGCTGTTTAGTATGCTAATTGAAAAAGTTGTTCTTAGTCTAAACGTGCTATCAAAGTTTGTATTTTGTCCACAGCATATCAATTATGCGTGTGCACATGTATTATGGACCTCACATCACATGCTCATCCATACAAGACTTCACATAACATTTGAAATAGGTCTGATATTAATGGGGAAGATGTGTGAAAATGGGTTCTATCTGACATCATTTTCTGACAAAACAACAGCACAAAGCTACTTGTGCACATATTAGATTTGATCCCCCCTGATAATTCTCTCTTCTTCAAATAATAAAAGAAAGAAAACTCAATAATTCAACATTTCTCCTCAAATTTTTAAACCGAGGTGAAACCGACTTTTACAAATTTACCATAAAAGGGACACAAAAAGAGGGGAAACACAGAAGAAACATCCCGCTAAACAACAGGCTCGTGGTTAATAATTCAGCATGCTGTTGGAGAGCAGGTTTTATAATATTCATGCTACATGATAGCCCAGACAGGCTCTCACTGGGCACAGTGTTATTCATACGATCGGGCACTACAGCGTTTTGTAATTCATAGCCTAGGTTTTAAGCCACCCAAGGATGCATTTATGTCAACCAAGAAGCTCCGAAGAAAACTCAATAATTCAACATTTCTCCTCAAATTTTTAAACCGAGGTGAAACCGACTTTTTCAAGAATAATCCAAAAAAGAGTCATGAACACCCAAATGCTTTAGCGGGGGGGGGGGGCACAAAAGAAGAACAGCTAAACTGGCTTTTAAAAAGAAATATGAAAGGGAAATAAAAGTACTGACCAAAATACTCTAAAACATAGCTCAATAGCCAACTGTGAATGGGTTGGTCAAGATTTTTTTAGACGTGTGTGGGGAAAAAAAAGTAAAACTATGCCTCCTATATTTTAGAATGTAACAGCACTTCAATCTCTGGGACTCGTGTTGTATGGAAGGGGACTAAAGACAAAGAATTTCAATAATAGCCCATTTAAAACAAAATAGCTGATATTAAATCCTTACATTAATACCCTTAAAATGTATTTTTTTTCTTTCTTTCTTCTTCTGCATTATCATTTATCTTTTATCTACCTATTCACAAAAAAAACCTTTATTCTCAGATACCTGCTTCTGTAGAGAAAAAAGCTCAGATTTGCTGCTTTTAAAACTGTAAGTATGGGTGAACAATGAGACCCTGTAGTTTTCACAGTTTTCACCTAAGAAGACCCTGGTAGCTCATGCAGTTTGGAAATAATTGCAAGTAGACCTTACCTATATTGCAATGTACTCTTTTTTGGGCTGAATAACTTTAGTGAGAATAACTTTCCAAACAGTGTATAAAAAAATGGTCCTCACAGTCACCAGTGTCCTTCAGCAGGGGATGGAGCAGGCCTCTCGGTGATCCATGGCATAGATTCAACCTATGAAATAAATTCAAACAAGGCATAATGAACACAGCTGACCATTTTTGCTATTTGATAAGCTGATTGTTGAAATACATATGCTAATTTGTAAAGTTCTGCCACTTTTCAAGCAGCCAAATCAGTGTTCTGTAGCCTGCACACAGGTCATGTTGCTGTTGTGATGGACCTCTTTGTCATTAAGCTGCCTCTCTAACAAGACCCACCTCTATCCATTTGGAATGCAGTTTGATCACGCCCAGTGAATTGCTCTTGGAAATCCACTGTGCACTAAAGGATTGTTCCAGCATGACCGTGCAGCTGGTGAAGAGATAGTCGATATGCGGCTACTCAAAACTAATTGTGGCTGTAGTGCAAAACAAGAAGCCCATTAAGTCTACTCATGGTGAAATAGCTGACAAGACCAGCTGCTGTCCAGGAAGATGGACTTGGGTTGAGTCCACTTAATGAGAGTCTGACTGAAGAGGCAGCATGGAAACACTGAGGCATATCAAAACAGCAACCTGGCAAAACGACTCAAAACAGTAGCACACATGGGAGATGAATCATAGCAACAAGAGGATCAATATCCAGAAACAAGCCCAAAAGTGATGGGAACAACTCTCTGCACTTGAAACCCAGACATTCTGAGAAAAAATCTGGGCAAAGAACGTATGAATATTTCAGCAGGTCTTTTTAAGTGACAAGTGGTATGGTTGTATCCAATCATATGCATCATGTGATCACTTGGGGATCAATGGTGATTATGACATGGAGGCAAATACATACATATATCTATATATATATAGATATATGTAGCTGTAAAATGTCAAATGGATGCTCTGGATGTAATGAAAAGACTATATTATTCAATATGTCACATGATGTTACATCGGCAGAGAAGCTACAGGGCTGCAGAACAAACAAACTGGCTGGACGAGACGTGTCAGCTTCATTATAAATATACCTGCTCTGCAGTAATCTCCTCATGAGAAACCTCATTAATCCCTGGCTGCGGTAATTAAGAATAGGCTAATCACCTTCTGTCCCCATCAGACATTGGACTCTCTGGCCTGTTGGCAAAAAGCTCCAGGACAGTGAAGCCCCTCCCTAGAGCCTGATGGGAGCCGTCTGGTTTTGGCAACAATGACACCAGCTCCAGAACCAGCAGCGTGCTGGGCAACAGCAAAGACGTGTGGAAGTACAGCACCTGTGGAAACGAGAGTGTTGTGATCAGTGTTAACTTCTGACTATGGCTGAAATGAAAGATGAAATGCTTTCATTGTAAAAACCTAATATCAAATGGCCAAAGAACAAACAAATCCATGACTGTATTCATCACTTTTCACAGCCTCAAAGCAGATAGAACAGTTACAGGACATGGCCCTTAAAGCCAGTGGCACATGTCTGTTCATATCGGTGCAGACTGTGGAAAAAGTCAGTGGAAGATATTTAAAGAACTTCAGGGTGACCTGGAGCAAATTTGCAGATGTTATAATATGGGCCAAAATCAAGCAGAGCGCCCTCAAAGCCAAGGAGGACACAGCCACTGAAAGCAGGGTGTGATGATAATGATGGAAAAAACTTTCATAGATGAGCCACCGTCTTTTTGGGATCATGTCTTTCTGGGTAGCAGAAATCGGAGGAAAATGGAAAAAGAGCTCATTGGCAACGAAGTGGATCTAATTGACAATTGAGATGGAGCCAATAGAGAAGAACGGCTCTGCTATACAGAGCTGTTCTGCAGCCTATCTGACTGGGCGCATCAAGGGTGTCAGATAAACAACGAAAATCAGTTTATGAAGGCATTTTAGAGCCTAATGTAGTAGAGTTAAAAATGTTATTTTGAGGTGAAGATGATTGGAAAGACAGTGAGAGGAATAAAATTCTGTCATAAAGCCTGAGTGAAAATTTTAAATACAGCAGGTTATAGATTAGTTGATTGCACTCAAACATTTATGCAACTTTATTTATTTAGTCATGTTACTTTCGATACTTCATTCAAAAGTCTTGAATATATTAAGTGACAATTCAGAAAAAGCTGAACGGAATTAAATATAAATTGATTTCCCTCATTTGCGGACCTTGGCCCCACAAACTGTAAACTCTTGTTCTCGTGTCACAGAAAAAGAGATGAAATATGTGACATGTATAATAATAATGACCAATAAACAGCATGTTGAGAATCACTTCAGGGAAATGACCTATAAACAAACACAGATGGTGCTCATTCCCGCTGCACCTAGCTCGGCTTGAAGTCTCTACTGTTTCTGTCATTTCAGGATAATCAAAATGAAAAACATAACACGCACGTACTGGGACTGTGATTTCCAGTTTCCTGAGGACACTGAGAATTAACAGAAATAGACCACAAAAAGTGAACCATTAGAATAAATTGAAAGTTGCCATGACTACACATGTGGGGGGGGTGTCGGTTGTAGTCTGAGTCTGTTCAGAGCTCTCTTTTGTGTAAGACACTCGTACAAGCACGAGTCCTCAGCGTCCTCAGGTAAAAAAAATGGAGAAATGTAGAAACAGAGGAACACAGATCAACAGTGACCAAAAATCCTGAACAGTAACCTGATACGAGTGGAGATTTAAAAGAAGAAAGTGATAAGAATGCAGCTGCCCGAAGTTGCTTTTAGTTGTGTGCTACAGAGCAAATGTTCTCCAAACAGGGCACGATATGCACATATACAATGGCTCCTATATGTATATGATCTGTAAATGTTCCACACACATGGTGTGTGGGTGTTACCGAAGGATAATTATCTTTTTCTGAGCTGGTAAAATTGCTCAACAATTGACGAAATAACAACTCTCGTGCTGAATCGAAAACAGGCGCAGTATGTGCGACAATGGCAGATTTTTTTTACCTTTACTACAGTTACATGAGATATTAATAAAGCCCTCCTTCATCCAGCTGTTGTGCTGACGTTCATTATATGAGCAAACCAAGCACATGAGTGTGGATCTCCAGTCTGCAGGTATCCAAAAACAAACACTAAACCCAGGCTCGATAAGTAGCTCAAGAAAATGTCCTTCCCATTCAGCATGTGAGTATGTATGCATGAGAAGACTCCTCAGATGGGGTTGACCTGCTATTTCTAACATGTCTAGAGACAGCCAAACCATTTGGGAGCCCGTTTGTAGTCCGTGCCAGGTAGATACAATTGTATACAGTCTCTGATGTGCTTAAACTGGAAATAATAGGCTTCCTGTGCCAGTGTCACCATGTACAAAGGCCCGAATATGATAAATAGACAAGCAAATTCTCTCTGATCCACAGGAGCATGAGCACAAAGCCTGTTAGTTCTCAATACCATAAAGAGGAACATGATAGTGTCATCAGAAAAAAGAATAAGAAGATTTGAGCTATCTTGAAATGCGAAACCAATTTCTTCAAGCCCACTGTGCTAGAGTATGTTCGTCTTTATAGAAGGCAATCAGCCACAGAGCCAGAAACTTAACTCTCAGCCCTCGGAGGGATTTCACATTTTGGCCACATCAGGCTTTATTTTCTGGAATACAAATGTCAAAACACAGGGAATAAAAATACTCGTCGAACCATTGTCTGATTTACTCATCCATCTACTTCTTTCCACAACCACCCACGTCTGCCTTGCCAGCAAGGATGTCAGGATTCATGAAATAGGTACGGTGTACAAAATTCACCCGTGGTTTTCAGCAGCCTTGAATGCAACACTCTCAGCTGAAGTATATGCAGTCTCTCTGAGGTGGTGAACTCACACTGGCACTCTTACAGCAGAGCAGAGCAGGTAAGAATATCCTCCACGCCGTGTTGTCCGTTGCTACATTTTTTTACTTCTACAAAGTTCCTTTTCCCTCCAACCTAAATCCCACATTTCAAATTGAATTTTTCATTCAAATATGTTCAAGCAAGAATTATGGGAGGGATCTGTCTCGGTCAGCCAAGTCTTTCTCCACTGTGCTAATACAGAATTTGCACAGTGGCCAGAGTCTGGAATCGGTCCAGATGTTGACATTTATCACGACAGATTTCCGAATCAAAGCTCGAGTTTTTACCAACCCTTTCCACTCCACGACTTTGATACAGGTTTGGTTTGATTTTTATCCAGTCTCTGGCAAAAGGCAAAAAGACACATGAATAAAACAGAATAACTCGTAATTCATAACAAATCCAATTTTCTGGGAGACGAGGTCAAAGCTCGAAAAAAGCAGCAAAACCTGTTACGATTTTAGATGTCTGCCGAAACAACAGGGCTCCTTTCTATTTGTTATTGAGCAGTTAATGTCTATCACTATTGTTCATCTCATTTAACTGAGTCTAATCGAACTCAGACCTCTACCGAACAACGCTCAAGTTCTCCTTAAACGGACACGTGTGGAATTTCAGGCTGAAAATATTGTGGCTCGAGTTGCTGACGGAAGCAGCAGCATTCACGGTTTGACCAGAAAAGAGGCCTAAAAAACTTTTTTCATGGGTTTTTGACTGGCGTGAAAGGGGCTTTAGGAGTTGGTCCTCTGCTTCTTGCTCTGCTTAATACGTCCATCTGTGGGGAGTAGTTAGGAAACACAATTTTACTTATGACCGAAATCTGCTTTTATCTAATGCACTTTTAGTTGTTATTTTTTCTTTTATGTTTTTGGCTTTTTTTTCCCACATGTACATGTAATCTTCCACTCAGATACCAAGTGAAAATCTGAACTCAGGTTCATTAACCATTTGACAGACAGCGCTGCAGCCTTTTAACAGGGCTGGATGTGAAGGCATTGCTGTGAGATGCAGCTCCTTCAGTGTCACCGGAACACTGGGACACGTCACAGAGACAAACAGCAAGCATCTGCTACAAAACCAGCCGCATACGACGGCACTAATGAGCAGCCAGACTTTACAGTGACTGTGAGCGAGGCAGCCAGCGACTCTCCAGGTGGTAAATGTCCAATCCTCGCAACCTGAGTAAAGACGGAAGAATTGAACAAGAACAACAAGAGGGAGATTAAAACACCCTCATGACAGAGCTCTCAACTCTCAACTACATATTTTGGAATTACTCAGGTGTGCACTTTTTAAGCCAGTTGACTGGACCTTCGAGTGCTCAGAAAGTTACTGCCCTTAAAGTTGCTAGCTTTTCTGCCTGGACCAAACACGTTCTCTGAAGTTTTTTAGCCATTTCAAAGCGCTCTAATGATGAATAAACCCTAAAAAACTACAACTTGCTTTCAGAATTAATGACCTCACACTTTCAGACATAAACAGTCTCTCAATAATGAGTCTTTCAGTTCAGAAGCTGTTAAGACCCTCTCATAGTGCTCAGGACATCCAGGGGGGGTCATTGAAAAACTAGACCTCCAGGATCTCGGACAAGCAGAGAGGGAAATCACAGGCACTGCGTACAATTAAAATCACCAAATGTGCCTTAGTTTTACAAATAAAGAGTCAGAGTAGCTCAAATGTTATTGGCATGGACCTTTTCCACCTCTGGAGGCTTCTCAAAAGAAAGGCAAACTGGGCTTTTCGACATGTGACGGGCTGGGATCCCAAGTGGTTGTTCGGTATTTGAGAAAAGGCCATGTGCCTATGTCTGAGATAGTCACGTTTTACTCATGCATGTGATATGTGCTGTAGGTACCTACAGTAAATGCAAACGACCCTTGCATCATGCAAGTTTACATATAAGCCTCTGCTCTATAGCCTGTGTATTTGTTGTTAATCACGTGCCTTTAACATAGGACTCTGTAATCTAACTCAGTTCATGAAGGCTTAGAAGTAAAACCAGCACATGCTTTAGGCTGATTCTCGGCTGCAACGCTTTGATGCGATACACTGTATATAAAGATGTTTGATACTAGTTCTGGCAGCATATTGAATGCCTTAAGGAGGAGAAGAGACAGAGGGGAGATGGAGCAGAAGAAGAAGAAATACAGCAAGTCGTTTTACAGGGACAGAATCAGCGGGTGTGAGCATCACAAATCCTCTTGGTGTGAAATTCTATGACTGTCACCAGCACAGGACAGATGAGAGGTGGCAGCGGTGATGATAGAGAGGCAGATAAAATGACAAGGACAGGGGCTTCAGGCTCCCTTATGGCCAATATGTCACTGGATTGCAGCTATTCAGATAGAACTGATATGCATTCTATATTTAAGACAACTGAATCAAACACAACATCCTGACAAATCTCAACTTTTTGTAGCGGGGAATAAAATAAACCACTGTAGCTCCAAGGTTGCAGACAAGCGACAAAATGGCAATCACAGCAATTCTGGCTGGGACTTTGTACAAAACCACGCTGTGCTGATTTATTGTGTGTTTCTTATAGAGACTTAGTTGTCTATAGTGAAGATCACTGTAACCTGAATGAGTCTTTTTCTGCTAAGCAGCAGAAAATGTGAAAATCGACTGTCTCCAGATGTGGGTGATACTGAAAAATTCCAGCTTTGTTGTGTGTACATTGAATGTTACTGAGTCCATATCTCATCATTTAAAGAGCAAGGGTCACACAACAAAGGTCTTCATAACGGGACACTTTATTTTTCAAAATCAACAAACGCTTAAAAGAGGGAAAGAGGGGCTGTTCAGAAGCATGAAAAGGGAGACAGCCATGCCGTTCCCACCTGAGAATCGGTCTAAATGCCAGAGACGATCAAATCTCGACACATGGCTTAAATTCTCCACAGTCACTGCACTTTTCTACTTTCCCTCCTCTCCTGATATCTGTCTTTTCTCCAGTATCCCCACTTGCAAAAGGTGAGGAGGGGGACATAAAACTGCACTGCCAGGATTAGAACTTAATTAATGGTAGCTGTTGAAAATACATGATAATTATTTTTCTATATATTATACTTGGCACAATTCGTTTACTAGTTGAGGTTCTCCTCATAAGGCTTCCTAACATGGGCAGCTTTGTTCCACATTGTTTGGGTTTCAGCTTTTTCGACTGTAAATAGACTGTAACCTTTCACTGGAGCTCTTCGCTCACCTGTCACACCTCTGATATAACGACAAACCAATTTGACTTTTATTCAACATGTTAAAAAACAAGCTGAACTGAGATAAAACGTTCATGCTGTACAACAGCAGACATTAAGTTACTGTTTAACAGTATCTTTGCTTAATGCCCGTCTGAGCACACATCTGCAGGCCTGTAACTGCCAGATTTCTCATGTCCTGTTAACACCTTACACCAAACGACAACTTAAATGACAATGTAAAGTTCGACGACAACTTAAATGAAATTTCTGAGGAAAATGCACTCCAAGTCTCTTTAACTAACACATACATAATAATGATCACTCAGTCTGACAGATGTGTGGCAAAGGGAGCAGTTTTATTTCTAGTCAAGTGGCTGTTAATTCTAAATCTTTGCTAAATTAATTAAAGCATCATCCGTCTAGACATTTACACTACTACACTCCTCAACGTCTATATAGTGGATGAAGACGGCCATTTGGAAGCATCAAAGACGTGTGAGTGAAGGGGACTGCTCATAAAACCCTGAAGCATGAAGGGATACGGGGCTGCCTGAGAGGCCGGGGTCAGAGGAGGTGTTCCTCTCTGTCACCTGAGCGACTGAAAAAAGAGACACGGTCTGCATTAATGGTGGCGGCGAATCCTGTGTCGCCTTGGGTGTCAATGCGGTCGAAGTGAAGAAAAAAAACATTTCTGTCTGATATGTCATAAGGACAAAACAAGAAGAAAAAGAAAAAGGGAAGAAAGCAGGTGGAGGACAAGCCGCCAAAGATGAAAGGACCACAGCAAATACAGAGGAGCCCAATTATGTGGAATCTCTGAGTATCCACAACATTTTAAGGATACTGCACAGCCATAATGAAATGAGCAGTCTCATATTTTCATGGAACGTTGGAGTGCCTTTACCGGTTTTATACAGTCAACATTTTGTTGGACTGATCGCAAACAGACATAACACATCAAGGACCAGAAATGTTAAACACAGAGAGCAGGAATTGAATGAAAAATTACTGTAATTTCCAAACAATCACGCAGCTTCATGTAAAAACTTAAAACATGAATGAATTACTCTTGTTTTGAGCTTTCTTTTCTAACAAACGAGTGCAAATGAAAATATTTTCAGTATTTTTGCAGACCAACTTAACTGTATTTAAAGAAACATTACATGTAATACAATTTAATATTCAATGCCAGCTGTGTATTCCAAAAAGACAAAGTGCTTCTTTTTTTTAACTATATTGCTGTAGTGGATTGGAGTAAATTGTTGCTGTTGCAGCTGAAATTTGGCCTTGAGCAAAAATTGGCACACTACCCCTGTAAAACTATTACAGTTACAACCCCAAGTTCCCAAGCCACCCAAAAATATAACGGGAACAACAATGCTGCTAACGGTTTGTTAAGTTAATTACTAAATTACTAATGAAAGATTGAAGTTGTATTTGAGAAAACCTTGAGGGATTTTTGGCAATTGTTCACCGGTTATCACTTACTTGGCCCTTTGTGAGTCTATCCTCCATTTTCTATGTTCTCTAAGATTTGGACTGAGATATAAACACACATATCTGAAGACCCACAAGAACACTGTGTCCCTACATATCCAATCTGAAGTAGATTGACAGTGAGAAAGATGGATATTGCCTCCAAATTGGTATGGGAGGAACAGGGGATCTTGGAAACTGCCTACAGTCCTGGGAGAGAAAGAAATTTGATTCAGATTTACGAGTGTCACAGCAGGTTAAACGCCCTGGATCGCAGACAAGTGGAATCCGAGGCAAATGAGAAACTAATACGATAACATTACAACATCGTAACTCACATTTTTCCTTTAAGCAACGTTGGGTTTATAAACTATCACATTGCAGCATCAACACTGACTCTCAAAATCCACCACCCTCCACCCTCCACCACCACACATTTCTCAATTTAAGTTTGAGCGTCTGTAATGTCCACAGCTTTGTTCTCTGACTTCAACGAAATTCTCCCAAATCCCCAGCTTTGCCTGCGACAGATCTAAACGATCGCTGAGCAAAGTCTAGGTGGTCACACAGGTCTCCGTCTCCTGACATTTTGAAAAATCCTGTCTAAAATGCCTGGCAGATAAACGTTTGGGTAATGGCTGAACGCTGGAGATGCATCACAACAACCGCCGGAAACATACAGCAGAGGAAGAAAATTGTGGCACTCTGCCAAACTTCAGACACACAAAGCGGTAAAGATGGAATTGACACGTCAAAGCCCGGAACAACAAAGTACACGACAGGCAGAATATCTCTCCTTCCTCTCCGTCTCAGCAAACCTACACACAGCGTGGACCGCCGGGAGAGCTGATAGCAGAAATATTGGGACAAGCTCTCTGCATGCCGTCGCCTTTTTGTGCGGCGAGTTTGTGTGTGGATCGAAGAGAGACACGAAAATAGGACTGAAGAAAGAACAGTCGAGTAAGTCTCCAGTAAATACTGGCACGCACCACACACTGGAGAAATGAGCCACACACATGCACGCACACAGCTAAAACCTCTTTGAGGCCCTCATTCCTCCCCACTGTCACCTCAGCAGTAGCTCTCATGGCCCTCGAGTTCCCTCAGTCATACACGCTCACACCCACAGTATAGAGCTGCGTATTAGGGGATGTGCCACTCTGCTGTGTAAGGCTGTTAAGCAGCAGCTGCTCCACGATATGTTTGGTCCCCTCGGAGCTGAAATATTGATCATTTCTCTGGCAAAGCATGCAGTTTTCACCCCCACGGTCGGCCATGTATAATTGAAGTGTATATCTTTTTAGTGTGGAATGCCAGTTGGGAGAAAGGAATAAGTCGGGGGTAAGTTGTCTTTGCTGCCATCGCAGCTCCTTTGTCCGTCAATCACAGGGCTTCTTCACACAGGCGTGAACGGAAAAAAGAAAATACGTTAAAGCATCCTGCATGGCGGCGTTCAGCATAAAGCTGGCGTTTTACAGCCTGCCATTTATCTGAGCTGCAGTTCGGTATAAACCGCTCCTGGGTACTTCATTTTTTTCCCCACACATGTAGAAAGGCGTGTCATTATATAGTGGATGAGGTTTTGGCTGCCGTTTCCCTCAAATCTCATAAAAAGAACACATCCAACACGGTGAAGACGCCTCACCCAGCACACTGAACCCAAGAGAGAGAGTTTCGTGTTAGTTGTTTGATGTTATGGCAACGAGGTTCTGCTGTGAGTTAACATAGTTACAAAAAAATGGCAATCGGATGCACGATCTGAATCATCTCTTTTTCAGTCAGTTAATCTAGCTGTTAGGCATAGTGAATGGAATGAAACCGGTGAATCTGTGAGGCCTATATGATTTATTAAAGCACAAATGCACAACACAAACCCCATGTTGTTGTGTTAGACACACATTCCTCTTCAAAGCACAATTAAACATGTTTAAAAGAACCAGAATATGTGATAATTATTTTTGAATGTATGTTCAAGTGTAATTTTTCTACTGTATTAAAGCTAAGGAAACACAATTTCAGCCCCTGCTGCTTGTAATTGTCATCTGTTAGGCGTATAAGAGCAAAAGGCCTGAGAGAAGCTTCAAATAAAAGTAAGAATAGAAAGAAATGGGTTAAGCAGAAGATGAACTCTGCTGGACACCTGCCGGCTGACACCTGTGCTCAACTCAGATGTCATTACTTCGGTGACAGTTTCTTGAAATATCCCCTGTATTCCTGAGAACACTTGTACTTATTCCATATGTGAGGAAAACATCAATTTATCGCTGACTCAAATTAAAACAGTATGGTGACATTTTCCTGAACTTTTCTGAGGGGCTGATTTGGACAAACTCCTCCAACTTCATAACTTCCACGCTAGATTTAGTAAGCTCATGACAGACTGAAAAGGTGCCACACTGACAGCCATGCACCAACCAGCTGTGAGCCTCCCAGTAAATGTAGAGAAAACATATCAAAACCTGACACGTACACAGTGAGAGAGTGCAAACCAAATCAAGTCTTTGTTTAGCCATCAAAATATCTCAAATATTTTCAACAAACTTCTGCTATTGAGGGGTTCCATATATTTTTGCAATGACATGTTGAAAAGCCCCTGGGCAACATGACACGAGGCAAGCAAACTAAGCAAAAGGTTGGAATTGCAATATTATAGCAAACACAACCCACTCATTTTGTTATCCAAAAGAGGGGAAATTATATAAAACAATAATACCCATGTGAACTGTTTGGATGAAGAACAAGTAGTATACCAATAGTGGATGATTGTGATAATGTAACTCAGTTTACTTCACAGAGGAAGACAAATTACTTTAATAAGTCTTTAATAAGTATGTAAAGATGTGATCCAGTGTCTTAACTTGATTCAAAAAGTCCAAAAAATGTTATTATTTTCTGCCCCACTTCACTGTTTTCTAAACTATGGATTTCTGTCCTTCGTCGACAGTCGTCTTTGTCTGTCAAGAACAGGACACAGAGCAGGAGTACAACACAGTAGGTTCTAACTTAATTATCTTAAACCACATTTATTTTGTGAAATTAGCATGATTGAAGCTTGCTGTTTTTTCCCCCGCTAGTTTCTGCCTTAATGAAAATATGTCAACACAGGTGTAATTTACTGCTGACAGGTTAGAGGCTTTAGTAAAAACAGCAGCTGATGTGTACACATATGGGTAATGGAAGGGAGGTGAATTGGTGGGTGGGAAGCTGAGTTATCAGCTGTGATGTTATTAGCAGAACGTTAGAAGTGTAAAACAGCAGAAGTGGCAGAACCGGGGGAAGTTAGGGATGTTTGTCCAAAAGAAAGAATGGCTGCAGGTGTGTAGATTTAGTGGTTTTCTGAACCCCATCAGCGTTACGGTTGAATCCACGGGTCGCACATCTTTAAGCAGAATTTTCTAACTTGTTTAAGCTTAAACACACCACAGTCAGTTCCCCCATCTGCTTTAAAACAAAATACATCCATTCATTTAAGTTGAGGTCTTTTTTTTTAAGGTTGTTTACTGCTAAATCAAGTTTTCCCCCACGTGGCCATCTGTTAATCTGTGTGAATACACTGTGGTTATATTTACAGTCTGTGAACTGCACAGCTAAGAGGGTAAAATGTGTGGGCTGAAACGGGGGGCTAACATAAAGACAATGCATTCTAAATGTATGTAACAGCTGCTGTAATGTGAAAAAGTGTTAATTACCTTCCTAATTTATCTGAAGAGTTATGGATATGCATCAAACAAAAAGAAACAGTAAGGATTTGATCATGAATTATACTCATTTACTGGTGATGAGGAGGAGCAGGAAACAAAGAACTATTCAATTGCATAGAAATTAAAGCTAATTCTATCACTAAGTTGTTGGGTTTCTTTTTAATCTTCTTTTTCCAAAAATTTCACTACACAGGTCTTTATATTTTGTTTATTGCCCGTACATCTACAGACTCTGGAGGCTGATCTGAACATGAATAAATGAGTGGGTTTATAAACTATCACATTGCTACTTAGCATAGAAATAAAGAAGAAAAAATAAAAGTAAAGTGCCTGTAGTTAAAGGAAGTGATAATATAAAGTCCGGCATCTAAATGACATTTAGTGAGGCAGAGTAATTTATAACCCAGGCAGCCCCACACAACAGAATTAATCTAACAGTTTTCTGGGGAAACCCTAAAACTCCTAAAATCAGTAGAGATGAAGGAGGATTTACTGTTTAAAGACAATTAGTTTTCCTCAAGTGAAATAAGTGTGGGTATAAAGATTAGGTGATCACCTTTTCCGTGAATAACAGGCTCAGCTCTTTCCTTTCCAATAGCTGAATGCTCACGCTTGAGTAGCTGTGAATCACATGAGCCATCATACTCGCGAGAGACTACAAAACACTGTGTGTGGCACACGCGGAGCACAACAAAGAGAATATTTCCTTCAGATGAACATGAACTTGCTTTTAGAAAGAAAAAAAAAACAAAAATGGGAACAGTGGCTCCGTCGCAGCGGTGGCTGTTACATTTCACAATGCATGGTACGACATTGGAGAGGAGAAAGGTGTGCTTTACAGCAGGAATGTGGGGCTTAGAAGCCCGCCGAACAAGTTTTTGTCTTTAAAGAGCCGCTGCTCGAGAAACAGCCAAGTTTAAGCACAATTTGTCTGCAAGGTCCTGTCTTCCTTTAATTTTCACTTCTTTGAAGTCATGCGATGGGGCTATGCGAGTGCACATGGGTGCGTCTGCTAGTGTAGCGAATTGTTCTTAATCACGCTGTCAGGATCTGACACATGACGGGCCTCCCTGCTGTGAGCTCTTTTAGTTTTAAGGGCTTTAACCTAAAGCTTAGACATATGATTAAGGCTATTAGAGGGGGTAAAAATAGAAAAATGAAAAGTATGCATGTGTGTTTTATTCAAAATCTATTCCAGTGGCAAGAACTAAACTGCATTTGCAGACCCAGGAAAACACTGGTTCTGCAGACAGCAGCCAAGTTTGGCCTTTTATCCAAAGCCTCACTGCCAGCCTGATAATGTTGCACATAGGAGAAGAAACCACTGGCTCCCCGTGAAGGCAGGGAGTTCAAACTGGTGTGATCACAGACCGAGGGACAATGCAGAAAAATGCACATTTCTTCCTGCCTCCTCCAGTCTCTGAACTCCTCTACTTGCGCATCTTCAGCACAAGATTGCCCTCTGCTGACCACAGCTTTTACAGCCACAACATTGATGGAGACAGTAGATAACCTGTGCAAAATACTTTAAAACTGTCCAACACACTGTGTCACGGTTTATAGTGAAAATAAAAACTGGAATGGGGACACTTTGGGGCAGGCCAGCCAGAAGCAGTACAATTCAGACAGAGGAAACCTTTGACGATCGTTTCTGTTGTCAACAATAAGAGCACAAATTGCCTTTTTTTTTCCATTAGAACAAACATATATCACGGTGTTGCCAATTCCCTACATCAATGGTGTGAATATCAATAACAACAACTAGAATATACAAATGTTAGCATATTAAAGCTATTCCAATGAAACCCATCACATGGTGCTGCAAAGTAAACTATACTTTACATCAAATAACATCCTGACAACTAAAAAAAAACTCACAAGCAAAATATCTAAAATTGGTGTCTCACAGCTAATGAAGAAAAGATGTGGAGACGAAGAAGAAGAGAGATTAAGTCCCAGCTTCCTCCCTCTGCTTTTAATCACTCTCCGTCTTTGCATTTCACTCGATATTAAAACAGATCCATCATGGCTTGACTGGGAATGGGTGGCTTGCAATTTTCACCGTGCCCATGTAACTTAGGGGAGAATCCCCCCTCTGACATTATTTGGATATCAAACAGCAATTTGCCACTCATAAACACCAGCAGGAACGCGTGTGCACTCGGCCAAATCCAATAAGAAAGCTGGTACAGCTCCTGCGGCACAACACAGAGAGGGCCCGGCCCACTTTATCATCCTCATAGGATACTATGGGGGTTATATTATTACTCTGGATGGATAATGGGATTTGGATGCCGATTGGTGCACCAAGCGGGTTTTTATAGAGGCTATGACTATTATGTTGGATCAAAGTAAGGCCATACACCGAGTGAATACGTTGGATCAAAAGAACATCAAGCAGAGGAAAAGGGAAAAAAACTGATGGTGACAAAACTGGAAATCCGAATATGCCATAGCTGTGACTCATTTGTGTCTCTGTAAAAAAAAAAAAAAAAAACACTTATGCAACACTGCTTTTACCAGTCAGCTCCAGCTCACAGTGGATGTTTACGTGTGCATGTGTGTATTTATTTCTTCATTTACAGAATTCCTCTAAAGTCTCGCACAACGGTTTGCAGTAACAGTAAGGTGAGGAGGCATTCTAATTTGTAAGCCACTGAGGAGCTCCTTTCTGCTTTGATGCTTTCAGAAAACAGTGGGTTACTGGCCTCCAACCAGGACGCACGGAGACCTTCAGATCCTTGAGAAAGAACGCAGACATCCAGCTGCTCCCTAGATACACTATATTGCCAAAAGTATTTGCTCACCCATCCAAATTATCGGAATCAGGTGTTCCAATCACTTCCATGGCCACAGGTGTATAAATTCAAGCACCTAGGCATGCAGACTGTTTTTACAAACATTTGTGAAAGAATGGGTCGCTCTCAGGAGCTCAGTGAATTCCAGCGTGGAACTGTGATAGGATGCCACCTGTGCAACAAATCCAGTCGTGAAATTTCCTCGCTCCTAAATATTCCACAGTCAACTGTCAGCTGTATTATAAGAAAATGGAAGTGTTTGGGAACGACAGCAACTCAGCCACGAAGTGGTAGGCCACGTAAACTGACGGAGCGGGGTCAGCGGATGCTGACGCGCATAGTGCGAAGAGGTCGCCAACTTTCTGCAGAGTCAATCACTAAAGACCTCCAAACTTCATGTGGCCTTCAGATTAGCTCAAGAACAGCGCGCAGAGAGCTTCATGGAATGGGTTTCCATGGTCGAGCAGCTGCATCCAAGCCATACATCACCAAGTGCAATGCAAAGCGTCGGATGCGGTGGTGTAAAGCACGCCGCCACTGGACTCTAGAGCAGTGGAGACGCGTTCTCTGGAGTGACGAATCGCGCTTCTCCATCTGGCAATCTGATGGACGGGTCTGGGTTTGGCGGTTGCCAGGAGAACGGTACTTGTCTGACTGCATTGTGCCAAGTGTAAAGTTTGGTGGAGGGGGGATTATGGTGTGGGGTTGTTTTTCAGGAGCTGGGCTTGGCCCCTTAGTTCCAGTGAAAGGAACTCTGAATGCTTCAGCATACCAAGACATTTTGGACAATTCCATGCTCCCAACTTTGTGGGAACAGTTTGGAGCTGGCCCCTTCCTCTTCCAACATGACTGTGCACCAGTGCACAAAGCAAGGTCCATAAAGACATGGATGACAGAGTCTGGTGTGGATGAACTTGACTGGCCTGCACAGAGTCCTGACCTCAACCCGATAGAACACCTTTGGGATGAATTAGAGCGGAGACTGAGAGCCAGGCCTTCTCGTCCAACATCAGTGTGCGACCTCACAAATGCGCTTCTGGAAGAATGGTCAAAAATTCCCATAAACACACTCCTAAACCTTGTGGACAGCCTTCCCAGAAGAGTTGAAGCTGTTCTAGCTGCAAAGGGTGGACCGACGTCATATTGAACCCTATGGATTAGGAACGGGATGTCACTTAAGCTCATATGTGAGTCAAGGCAGGTGAGCAAATACTTTTGGCAATATAGTGTATCTGCTCAAACATAACAACATTGTGCTACAAGGTGAATGTTCAGAAAGGAACATGACACGGGTCTTCATTTTGTGGTTAAAGACGAAGGTGCCTTTTTGAAAAAAGCCTGGCAGGGAATATAGTCCCTCTGTCAGACTGCGAAGGTTTACAATCTGCCGCCAGTGGAGCTATTTTCCTGCATCTGACTGTGTTTTTTTTACCGGGTAAAAAGTGTAACATATCAGCCGCATGCCTCCAGAGGACTGGTGGAGAAGATGCCCTGCTCTTTGAGGCCCGCTTGCACTGTGAACAGCAGCGCTTTTACGGGCGAGTTTTTCCTAAAGAAACTAGTATACTTTAAAAAGTTTGCTGCAGTTGTTCTGGAGCTCTGTCCCATCTCAGTGTCCTCTATTTCCTCATGTCACACGGTCTGGGTTCTTAATGGGGTCATACATCTGTTGCAGGCATCCTTCTTCTCTCTGCTGCTAATGATTCTTAAAGACTAGGCTGAAAGTCTGGGCTTGTTATCGGGTTCCGCAGGCTTCTGAATTTGGGACAGATAAGATGTGTTTTCCCATAGATTTTGCAATATTGGAAACTAGCCTGAAGTTCTTGAAAAGAGTTCCGGGTTACCTTGAATAGCTACTGCTGATAGGACGCTGGCAACGAATTGGCAGCAGTCACAACAAATATACTTGAAAGTGGGACTGGTAACTCTGTTTTTTTTTTTTAGTACATTGAAAATGTTTCAAATCTTGTAAAGAAATTTAATAATTCCCCAACTTCTGAGATTTGCTGAAAATGTAAAGCCTGCGCTATCTTAAAAATGTAACAGACCTTGGATGGTTGCGTTTTGACATCCCAATAATAACTTTTCTGTATAGATTAAAGATTAACGGCTGGTTCTGCAGTGCAGCAGTAAATTGTGCAGGATGAAATAAACTTTTAAGGGGTGCATTGGAATCAAAGAGCGAAATTACAGGAGAGGACTCAAGATCCCTTTTGCAGATGACCTAACTTCACCTTTTTTTCTAACTTAAGCTCTTTATTAAAACAGACTCCAGAGAACGTGAATTTCTGAAAATGTGATGGTGCTCTTGATCAACGTTGTCACGTTGGTTTGAGCAGCGGGTAAAAATATGAACTGCTCAAATATAAGTACAGCGTCAGAGCTGCTACAATTTACCTTCAGAGCAGAGTTTAAAAACTGTGGAATGCTCAGTGATCTGTGAGGAGTTGCTTGTAGCCATCAGCTTTACTTACAGCGCTCAAGACGAGCCATCAAAGCAGCCTGGCTAAAGAATAGAAGTCTTTCTCGTGGATAAATACCATGAAGATAATCTGACTTTTTCTTCATCGGTGTGGCAGGTTTGATCTTTTGGATCTGAGGTCTTTGATTGTGACAACATCCTCTTTCGCATTTTCAATAAGTTATTGGAAATTTCATCATCAAAGCACATCTGCCAGACGGTACATCACAGAGCCTGAAATGAAGAACTGGTTTCTCTGTTCCCTTTGTCTAATGGTGATTACAGAGAACAAAAGACCCAATGATCACATTTGAAGGAAAAAGTAGAAATACATTTTTTTTTAAAGGCTGGACGAGAGACAAAGCAGAGGTGAAATCAGTCAAAACAGAGCAGAAATCTTACTGGAGATGTAATTGCGCCACATTCACCTGAGGGTCGGAGGTCATAACGGACGCCACTGACATTTTAATGTGAACAATAAACACAGAAAAGCGCAGAAAAACTAACAAGAAACTCTGGCAATGACACCATGAAACTATTAGCTGTGCTTCAGGATCCACAGAATAAGATACCCCAGAGTGGGCCAAACACTAAATGTTCAGGAATACAGGCTTAATGTTGCAACAAACAAATATTTTCTTATCAAATTCTGCACAAATGATTTTTTTTTTACCGACAAGATTGGGCTATAATTGCCAGATTGTTGGAAAAAACTCAAAGTTCAGCCATATCTCTGCTCCTTTTTGTGTGACTCATGTTACAGCAGTCGAACAAAAAGTAACACACAATGTACGATGACGGTGATACAATTATCTCAAAGTCAGGTTTAACTCAGTCCCAAAAGGGACAAAAGGGAACTCAAAGCAGCTCCACGATAAAAAAAAATTGGATTGAGTTTGAAAGACTGCATTCCCGTTGTTTGTTTTTTTTATTACGAACCAAATCATGGCAAAATACATTCAGATTAACTGATCTTTAATTTACGAGCTTTTACTCATCAAAAATTAACTGGATTTTCACTCAGTTTTCAGTGAATTAGACCATTATTTAACTCAAAAACATGAACCTGTCATGATCAGTTCCACCCTCACCTGCAGGTGATTGTGAATTATTTCTGCACCTGACAAAGCAGAAACCACTTCACAACAACTAATCCATTGGCATTAGGACAACACATAAGTGTGTAGTTAGAGTGCACCATGCGCTCCTACAGCAGCAAGCAGGAGAGAAATTCCAGAAAATTGGAGCACTAAAAAGTGGGATTCAGAAGAGGGCTATAAAAGTGGTAAGTGACGCCTGCCAGCTGAATCTCAGGGATGTAGTAGATGGCTTAGCGCAGCAGAAAGCAGAAAAACACCTGTAATAAAAGCTGTAATAAAACTCCATCATAAGTTAGCCTTGGCACGAACAGCTACGCTGCACACCAACTATTCTCCCCTGAGTTATTCACCGCCACTAAATATGATTTCTTCTGAGACGGCGATCCAAGAGCAGATTTGGCCTGTTTTCTCAGTTCCTATTAGGCCCCTTTTCTCATTTCATTTGTGGATGCAAATTTTTCAGCCGCTGCTGATCTTAACGTGCATCAGGACGGTGTTAAACTGTGCAACTGAAGTGTCTGTCATTGTCCTCCGCTGGCTAATCTGCAGTGATCTGTATGCAAATAAAGACAGGCCGCAGACTGACAAGTGGCCGTACATCATGATGGACAGGGCCCACTTTGACCATCTTGTAGTGCATTATGGTTCAGAAGCATCAATCCATCAGCACTGAATGTGATCAATGAAAAATTATTGAGTCTGTTTTATTTTATACATCATTTGCAAGATAAGATGAGGGTAAAGTTTTGACGTTTCAATGCACAAAAGGTACCATAAGGGTAAAAGGCTCTGCACAGAATGTGAAACTGTACAGCAATAACTACCAGTAGATATAATATTAGATGGTACATTCTTGCACTCATCAACCAGATACTTTAGATCACATCTGAGAAGGATGAGCATCACTGTGGTGCAGCTGTTCTTTCTTCAATAAAGTCTTGGAAGTTAATTCCCTGTGAACACTTGACCCATCAGAGGAGGTTCTGATGGCCTGCATTCCCAGATTGCCTTGCAGGGCAAGCGAAATAACTTTTTGAGTTACATTTTTGGGCTTTTGCAAACAATTTCAGAGTACGGTCTAGACCTGCTCTTTATGTTATTGGGATCAGCAGGCTGCTAAATTTGGGACAGATAAGTGCTGTGAGATAACTGTTGTTGGCGGAGCACAGCCTAATCATTTGTGCTAACTTTAAGATGGCTGATTGCAGAAGCTTTTAAGTTTGGTGTAATTAAATAATGTCTGTACGAACATGATTAACATGATTACGTTTTCAATATGCTTTGATTCTGCTAAATAGTCAGCAAGTCAAGGTGTAGGACAGCAGGACAACAGTTTAAAGATAGAGCCTTATGATCCATTGATTAAAATGACAGCCACTTGCAGCTGTTGGGGGGAAAAAGGTTACCTCATTGAAGGCGATCTTGTTATTTTTCATCTTTTGGGCAGAACTCCTCCATGTTTTCCCAATGAAGTGCTGGTGCATTCTATCAAACAGTGTGACTCGCAGCTGGTAAGTCACATCCTGTTGGCCCACTGAGACCTCCTAAGAGAATAAAGAGGAAAAAGGCACCTAAGAAAAGGCACTGCTGAACCACGAGATGAGAACTTTGGTATGGGGGGTTGAATAGATTGTATATGGGAAAATACACAAGAGGCTTCACAGCACGAGCTAAAATGTGTTTTTTTAGGCACTGTAACATATCTATATTAAACAGAACAATGTCTGTAACCAAGCGTTATTTGTCCAGTGTCACCTGCGGGAGGTGAGCAGCAGTGAGGCGGCAGAGGCTGAGCTGGAAACCTTGAGACTGGTTGAAGTGGTTTTCTTCAGCAAAACGAACAGTCTGGCTGGAGGCAGGGACTAGCCGGTTTCTCTCAAAGACTTCTTTCCAGCCGGTCACCATGTTGGTTATCTCTTCAATTATAACCAAATTCCTTCGTTAAAAGACAAATGAGCAACATGCAAGAAAAACAGAAGCACGAAGAGAGAAATCACTGGGGATATTATACTCACTCTCAGTTTAGATTTTCAAACACACGGCCGCCATATTGAAATCAAACTGCACCATTCGTATTTCAGAGGGGTGGCCGAGTACATCAGATGTTTAGTTGAAAGCATTAACAACAGTATAATATATACTAAATCTAACGTAGTTCTTTTAAATATATATTTTATGTAAAAGTGTGTTTCAATAATGAACTACCCTTTGATTTAAATGTCTGTGACAGCTATTCATTATCATACTAACCTCTCATTTGGCATATTCCTTCTTGCTGCATCAGTTGCTATGGTAATGACGATTAAACGTGTAGATCCTACAAACGAGTGTGACAGAACAAAACAGAAATAATTTCCACTGGGAATAATTATTTCGAACAGACACCGTAATAAAAACGGGTCCACGCTGAATTTTCCGAAATATCTGCAGTTTGATCTGTTTGAAACGATAACAAATCCATGCTATTATGAAGGATCTAGTGTCACAAAAACATAAAAGCTATATTTACTGAAAAGCTATACCATGTGCACATTAAGTAAATTACTGTGCTGCGAGATTTCTTAAACTTGTGTTATTATTTTTTTGTGATGTTTAACTATTCACTCTTTATTTTCCATTTAGAATTGTTTTCTTTTCAGTACACACTCTTCAAAAGTTATCTTATAGCTTTAAACATATTGTTGACGTGTGCAAGACGTACCTAATAGACTAAATTTGAGTTTGTTCGTCATTAGAGGTAGATGGATCCATTTGAGTTGTTTTCGTCCATTTTATATGAAAATGAACCAGCAGGGGGCAGCAAATCTCCATCCCAGCGCCCAAAACGATGGACGAGGAAGAATAGGGAGGAAGCGGCACGTACAAACTGAAAACTGTAAAATGTTTGGAACCTTGGGTAAATATAAACCTGTGAAAATTAGAGGTTATAGCGGCGAGAAAAAATACGGAGTTGCTGCGAAATCTGTTACGGAGCTGCTTAAAAAGGGCTGTCAGTTGTTACAGGTGAGCCGTAGTAGTTTGAAACACTTCCTGAAACGGAAACCAAAACATTTTTACGTCTTCGTAACTGTATTTATGCGGTGCAAGGGAAAGTGTCTTTAGAAGTTTACAAATGGGTTTATTAACAGCTGGATAAAATAGAAGACGTTATGTCAAACATGGTGACCTTTGTACTTTATATGCAGACCGAGCAGTTTCTGTTTCTCTTAAACCAAAGGGACACACACAGGGCTTTGAATGTATGTCTCATCTCACATTAATATTAACAGAATATAAATATTTCTCTTGCTTTTCCCTCCGTATTTCAAAATGTTTTTACAAAATTGTTGCTGTTTTGAAACCAGAACGAGCGTCTTATCCAGGAAGTAAGTCTGACTGAATTTGAAATATCCTTGTCAAGAAAGGCAGGTCTCGCTTTCTGTAGATTATGAAAAGAGATTAGAGCAAAAAAACGTCATTGTGCTTGTATTTGAGCTCTTTCAGAGTTTAGAAGTCGGATTTGTAAAAGGGAAGAATAAGAGATGCATTTAATATCTGCAGTTCACTTTTATGTGTGTTTACAATTCCAGCTGCCACTCTCTGGTGCTCAAGTGTATCTGTATGAGGATGGGACCATAGTGACGGATGGATTTTTCCACACCCTGCCAGAAGACACTGAACTTGTTCTGCTGTCAAAAGGACAGACATGGACGGGAGGCATGTAAAACAAGAAACCATTTCTTCACCTAATTGTGGAAGTCACCTTTTCTGGCCTAACCTGATCCTGCCTGTGCACTTATGTTCTAGTCGTCTGTGACATCGGCCGGTTACTGAACACAGACCGACATGCTGACAGCCTCATCGAAGCGGCAAAGGGCCTTCTCTCTGATGAGAAATCCTCAAAGAGGCGTAAAATCCTCAGTGACCTGCTGCAGAACCTGGACGACAGGTCTGAGCTGGAGAGCAGAGAGGAAGATAAGGACTGGTTCAGTGGTACGTGACATCTTCATGGAACTGTAGCACATGTTCAGAGATAGATAGGAAGCTGTAAACGGATTCATTTCAGCTTCATGTAATCACATTATGTCAGGTGGAACCTGATTTTTAAGACACATTTAATTTAGTTTTATCTCCAAACAAAATGGTGTTATTGTTCATGTCATTTGTAAATAATTTTTTTATAGGTTTTGATATTTGAACTTTAACAAAGCTGAAAGCCCAAAAAGTCATTATTGGGTTTTTTCCATCCGATGTGTGGACGCCAGAATTTGGAATCTTTGCGGATATGAAGCTCAACAAATACATATTGAGTTTTTTGACAGCTGCATTTTGTTGCAGGGGTTGATGCTCGATTCAAAACAAAGTCTGCCTACATGAGGTACAACTGTGAAAGCAGGATACGAGGATACATGAAAGAGGTCAGACTCCGAGCAGCATGTTTCACCACACAAATCCTCCTCGGCTTGACCCCAGAGCGTGTTAACGGCTCCTTCTTCTGTCCGCTTCCAGGTGGATGACGCCACTAAAAGCGCCCAGAAGGCAAAAGTCAAGGCCGAGATCCTAAAAACATCGAAGAGTCTGTTAGAAATGCTAAAGTCCGCCAGGTACAACGGAAGCTACTTCGATAGGACTGAGAAGGAGTCCGGCCGCCTCTGCACTAAAGAGGGATGGTTTACCTGCCAGGTAGAATGAGAATGAAGACTCAAACACTGTGCCTTTGGAGACAGTTTACATATCCCAGTCTGCTTGTTGAACACCTTTACCCTCATTCCGCTGCCTCCTCAGGGATCATATGACCAGAAAGTGTGCCAGTCGCTCCACTCCATCAACCCCTACGGCAGCAGAGAGAGCAGGATCATCTTCAGTACCTGGAATCTGGATCACAGGTTGGACAGCTGCTGGCTGGAGCTCCTGATGTTTTCACCTTTATGTTAGTATAACTTTATTTCATATTCAGGATTGAAAAGAAGAGGACGATTATTCCCACTCTGCTGGACACTTTGCAGAATCACAAGACAACCGACGTCAATTTAAACTACTTCTACCAGCTGCTGTTTACCAGGCAAAACCTCAAGCTTGTCCACATCGTTTGCCACAAGAAAGGAGCTCACAACCTGCTGTGTGACACCAAGAAGATTCTTAATACTACCAGCAACGCAGGCAAAGCACAACCGAAGCCCAAGGCCAAGAAGAAACGCTTGACTTGAATATTTTAACATTTCTATTTTTTTAATACATATTTTTGAGCTACTTAAATAATACATTTGAGCTTAGAAGGCATTAAAAGAAGACGAAGAAAGTAAATAAAAAAAAAGAAGAAAGTTAAGATAACAGACAATTTTACCTCCAACTTATTTGCTGTCTGGACCAGAACAGGGAAAAAGTGGACTCAATTACCCAACAACAAGCTTTCAAATCATGAAAAACATTTATTTCTTGTACATGTTGGCACACTGATGTAAAATTATATGGATGGATTATGAACTTTCACACATTCAGTTATGAAGTTGGATACTTCTACAGCATGAAAAGCGTTTGTATACATAAGGCTGTACAAAAAATGTTTGGATTAAATAATCAGTAAAATCAGATATTTACAAAATTCAGCAAAAGGATAAAGCACCAGTGCAATTAGTTAACTCCCTGGTTAGAATATATTTTATAGTCTAGATTTTTATAAACTAATCACTTCCAAAGCAACATACTATAAAAATCAGAAAATAAACACTCATGTCAGATTTATTGAAATGTGAACCTAACAGGAAAGATTAGCTGCGCTGATGTGTGTTTACAGATGTGTTAAAAAGCTGCCATAAACAAAAATGCTGAGGAGGGATTTTAGACACTTGCTGAACAATGGCTGCCGTGTAACATTCACCTCCAGTGTGTGTAGTACAAAACTATCTCAGGACGGATGTGTTGTTTTGGTTCATGCTTTGTCCTTCCTTATTACATTTCTGTTGTCTGGACACAGATTAAAATGGCACTGTTCTTTTTTTTACACCATCTTTTTTTTTTTTGGCCATTAAGCACTTTTTTTATTGTTGAATCCAGCAGTCTTTTGCTCCACGAACTGCAAACTTTGTAATGTTTGACCTTTGACCCTGTAGGATCAGTGTGACAGAGCTTATATGAACAAAAAGCACTTTACTCACTTTTTACTGCACCAAAAATCTTTGGGTATCGGGCCAGATGTTTTGAGTAGAAAACAGCTAAAAACACCACAGTTAAACTCTTTACTCCCTCCGTGGGCACGTCATGTTGACCCTTACCTCCTTCATCACCCTCATGTTTGGGACGTATGGGACCTTTTGAAAAGTGGTTGAATGAACTGTGAGCAGGTAGTTTCTTTTGGATGTTTCTTTCCTCCTCCAGCAGTCCAGCACAGTCAGAAGAGAATGGCTCCTGCTAAGTGCTCAGCTGGTCGTCCTGCTGCATGCTGCTGAGGCTCAGCTCCTCTTCGTCGCTGTCCTCTCGAGCATAGAAGTGCCGCCTCCTGTTCTCCTTTGGGACACTGGGACAAGCAGCTGATGATATTTGAGGGAAGTCCTGTAAGACAGACAGAATTCATTCTAGCGAGCAGCTGGGTTATCGCATGTACAGCCATTAAGATGAGAAATATAAGCATTAACTAAGTTAAATGTGTCACTGAGTGGTATGTGTCACTCAGGTCTGTCCCATAACCTTTGACACGGTGACAGTTGGAAAAACTTTCTCACTGAAAGCCAGTCCTTTAAAGAAGCTTTCTCATATGACTGCTACAGTTAAAACAAAACTTTTACCAGCACACAGTTATTCTCTTTGTTTATAGATTTGCTCTGAAGAATGCAGCTTGTGTTATTTATAGCCTTAGTCCTGATCCAACTTGATATTTTCACATCCCGTTTACTTTGTGAAAACTTGAAGCGACCTTCCTCCAAAGTAGAACAAGACAAATCCAACTGGGGGCGGCAAAAGCTTCAGCTTTAATTCCAAATTCTGAAAATGTCTTTGAAAGGGAGTAAAATGTCACTTTGAGGATATTAAATTTGAGTAAGGGTTAGAAGAGGATACACAGAAACAGTTGGCTCTTTTAAACAGCTGTGAACTGAGCCAAATCGAATGCAGTAAGAAAATCAGCAACTATATCAGCTGTCTTTTATGTACTGGCTGAATTTGTGACTTAAAAGTCGTGGCTTTCCATTAGGTGTTAACACTGACAAACTGGTGAAAGCACCATCACCCAGATCCAGTCACCGAGGAAAAAACAAAACCTTACCTGTACGATGTCCAGGTTTCCAAAGAACTGCTCCACAGGAAGGATCTGATTGCTGTCATCATCGGGGAACAGGATTCTACTCCTCTCCTCATAGTCCATATTGTCATGTTCCTGCTTGTCCCAGCTGGCTCTACAGCCGTCCAACCCCTGCTCCATCCCCAGCTTGTTCTCTTTACCCTCCTCTTCCTCCAGCTCCGGGGATGCGGAGCATCTCCTCCTGCCGGCAGACTGGTGGCATTCACAGCTGATCCGAGAGAGACTGTCCAGTGGGTCAGCTGCCTCGCTAGACCCCACCTCTGAATTCCCCTCCGGGTGAGTCCTTTTCAGACATCTCCCTGTAGCAGGAACCTGTCACGTGAAGTTAAAAAGCTCTTATTTAACCACCCATGAGATCTGATTTTTCCAAATCCAACAAATGTCACGTGTCTGTCTTTTACCCAGTAATCAAGAGGTAAACACTGCTTTAAAAACAGCAGATGGTAGCTGCTGGCTGCTCCTCCCTATATGCTGCTGCCTCATTTACACGGCCAATACAAACCTTTCTGGAGCTTCTAACCTGAGCGCTGCTTTTCCTCTTTCTGGGCTTCAAGTTTTCAAGCTGCTCCGACATCTGAAACAGCAACATTGCATGCTTTGTTTAGACCCCTGATGCTAAAGTTCATTACAGCGACCAGTCAGTGGAAAAAGCGGCTTTCGGTCAGCTGAGAGGCAGCTGTCATAATACCAGCAGCTCTGACATGCAATTACTTTTATTTTATAAGGTTAGGGGTTAAAAATCAATTATTTAATTCAGTTTTAAGGTGCAAAAACAGCCAGCTTGGAAACACGGATAGTGGTTTTCAAAGTATGACTTGTAACATTGAGATTTGTGATAAGAGAAGTGCTCTATCTGACAGCGAGCAGAAGCACACGAGGAGCGTGGGACTTCCTCTCAGACAAATACTTCAGTGAGAATGTGTTTACATATTTGAGACGTCTCGTATATCTCAGTGAAGACACTAAACAAAGAAAAAGTGGTTGGGATATAATGCCGAGAGTTTTAGAAAAGCCTAATTGTTCACTTTTTCCCCCCCAATATGATTATTTTTGTAAAGACATTCAATCTTCAAGGAGCTCAACAGAATCTCAGCCCAAAACAAACAAAATGGAAAGTGAAACCCTACTCTGAGAACTTCAAGAGTCTATTTGATCCCTTTGTTTCAAACAAAAAGGAGCAATATTTACTGTAGGCCTCTCACCTCATTCCACTTCATGTTAGTTATTTTTCTTCCTAGCAAAGAATACTCTCATTTAAAGCATAAACCATCTAAATATACTTTTTACTAACAATTTGTCAAGGTAACTTAGACTGCCCCATCACTGCTTTTGTGCAAATACAGCTATCTGTCAAGAATAAGTCACCAATGGGGTGTTTACATGGTATACTCCACAAAAAGGCTAATTTAACTGGATTTAATCCATAAACACATCACATATTCTGTGGTCTGTTTTTCTTCTTTGTGCAACAAGCTGTTCTCAATTAAGACCATAAATGACTTTAATAGCTTCAGATCAAGGAGCAGTTGAATACTTGCAAATGCAAATTGTCCTATTTCATTTTGACCACCTAAGCATTTCCTAACAATGAAATAAAGTATAAAAACTCAAATTTAAATATTAGGGAAAAACGTCACCTCCTATTTCAGGATCAAGTCAAATGTATGGGAAAGGAAAGGAGGGGGACAGCGGCACCTCAGGGTTTCCTGTTTAAAGTGCACGTTTTTATTCCAAAAAGGGAAAAGAAAGAAAAAAACTTATCTCTAAAACCACAACGCCCCATCATCTGCTGGCCAACTCCTCCCGAGATGTTTCCAATTTAGTGTCGCATTACAAAGCAGAAAGAAGTCTTCCAGACAAGTCTGAGCAATAATTCCACCAAGGATACACTTGACTAATGTGGCTAATTTAGCTTTTCGCTACAAGATAAAATGATAAATGGGCTTCGTCTATCAACTATATTGAGCCGCGCTTATTTCCAACATTTTCAGTGGTCAAAAAATTACAACATGGCGAATGTACAAAAAGATACGGTGCCATTGGTAACAGCTAATCGGTGCCGAATGACCCCATGACTATATCTAAGCTACGGGGCTAATAAGTCAAACTTGACAGGCACGAGCCACCAATCAAATTACGTAACAACGTGCCGCATAGTAACTCGATCGCTCACGTACCTTACGCATAGTCTCCCGGCGTTTTACAGCGATTCGACTCGCCTGTTAGTTTTTTTTTCTCCGGTGTTGCCAGCCCGACTAGCTTTGGCTAGCTGTGGACGTGTGGGATTATTTACGATGTGTGGCGGCGGCGGCGGTGGTGTTTCTGCCCTGCTTGTCTGAGTCCGGCCGGCCGCCCCCTCCGTGTGTTTCCTGCTGCGAGGTTCAGTCGGAGGTCACAGCGTCCCCGTCCCGTCACCAACCGTCAGTTAACCCCACGCTAACGTCACCAACGAAAGCCCACTGCCTGGTTTTAATTTGATTGATAAACTACCTGTGAAGATGTATTCCATTTCCATCAGTCAACTCTATCCAATTGTGGCTGGTTTCCCTCGTGATATACGTTTTTTGTAATTGCATTCCTTTTTTTCTCACAACACTTAATGGTTTAACATATTAACTTTTAAAATGTTTAGGGCCTACCTTCTTAAGCTCACTTTAAACCAGCTGAAGAATAAAGGGGTGTGTTTTTTCTTTCAATTGTAATACTAAATTGATTGTAATGAAAGAATGTAAATGGATAAAGATAAGGTTTACATCGGAAGTTCGACTTTGGTGTCATGTAAGGTCGCAGGCAGGAAGGGGAGGAGGCAAACAGCCTGTAATTGCAGGAGATGTCCACAAGATGGCGCCAGGTGACATTTAATCAGGAGTGGTTGACGTCAGTCACTCAGTTGCAGGTTTGCTTAATGAAGAAAAAGGGGGGGTTACTTAATGGAAATAAGAGATATGTTTAAAAAAAAACTAAAAGGTTTTAGAAATGTGTATTTTTTCAAACAAAAAATATTTTTTCTCATTGGAAGAATGATGTAATATTACTTTCTAAATCTTTGAAATTAATTGAGAATGAGTCACCTTGTATTTGGTCTTCACAGATTTAAGTTAACTGTGTCCTATGTCCCTGTATTTTGTATTTTGTTTTTTATTGCACATATTATCTATTTTTATATTTTAAACTAAACATTTTTTATATATATATATACTTTTTGTAAAAAGGAAATAATTATTAATAGCGTATTACTTTTTTTATATTTTTCAGTTCAGTTTGCAGTTTCATGTTTCAAATGTGATTACGGTTCTCTGGCTGTTTGTAAATTTGTTCATTTTGTTCAATTATACTATTTACAAAAAAGTTACATTCTTTCATAAGTTAAATTAGAAGGTTTCTCTTTTATTATATGTATTAATTAAACTGTTTGGTCTTGATTAACTAGATATTTTGTTAATCTATCAATTGACAAAATTATAATCAACTTCACTTGTGAAAGAATGTCACTTTACAAAACCCACCAAAAATGACTTAGCATTAGAAATAAAACATTGACAAGAGAACAATCCAACCAAACATCGATTACTTAAAATATTTCACACCAGATATTTTCCTTATCATAAAAGATCATATCATTTAAAGATCATCATTAAACATTTCACAGCTGAGGCGTTTTCCACTTCAGGGCCAGTGTACCTGCAGGACTTCCAAAGGGGCCTAACTAAATAATTCTCCCTTGTTCTGATGATATTCCTATAAGTTGAAAGGCCTAGAGACATCAGAAGACATTTGATCTGGTCCTCAAATCATCCTGTAGGGACAATGATCCTATGAATGGGAGATCAGAGCATCCAGAAAATCCTCAGTCAGTCAGGATTAAATGCAGATGCAGAAAATGAAGAGGTCAACTGCCAAGCTCACCACGATTTTAAGGACAGGATTCCCATCATTCATAAACAATCATCCTCAACTCACCACTGTTTCAGCTTTCTACAGGGCTGTGATTAATATCTGGCATGTTTGTGCTCTGGATGTTTGTCATCATCCACGTCTTTACTGTCATTTAGGTGAGAGATGATCAAACGAGATGAGATATTGGTCAATTGAAACATATCGAACTAATTGTGGCGGACACCTGATGAGTGTGAGAAACGGGAAACCTGCTGCTCTCAGACGGGATCATCAGGAGGGGGTGGAGATATTGGGGCGGTGTCACACAGCGCCAGGTCTCCAGTCTGTTTGGAGCCAAGAGGCAGTGAGGAGGTCCGGAGACCGACTGGGAACCATGTTTCGTTCCCCAGCCCTTTAGAGGGGATGTGTGACATAACTCCGTGGCGATGGGCTAAACGGGCTCCTGGAGCAACGCTCTCAGCCTGAACGGCACGCGCTCGGCCAACATGAGGGGGCACGGAGGTGGTGGACTCCACTGGGACTCTACTTTGTGACACACTATGAAGGCAAAACGATCAGAATCTGCGGGTCCCGGGACGCCACAGTGACAGCCATGGATCATTTTTTCCGGAGAAAGCGTAGCGGTTTGCTCAAGTCCCTGATCAGTCTTTCTTTGGTGTTCGCATCGTTTCTGATGATCCACCGGCTGAAAGTGTCCGAGAAAGACGCGGCGGGGGTCAAGCACGCGAGGGACGCGAGCTGGTGTGGCTCCGAGTGTCTGTCATTCAAGAAAGGAGGTGTGAAGCTCCGGTGGAGAGAGGTCTCGCAGGTCCGGACCCCTGAACCGGAGTCCGTGCGCGCGCCCAACAGCAGCCGCGCGTCCTGGGACGCGCAGGTGCTCAACAACTGCAGCGAGGACGCGTCGGTGAAAAAGCAGGACTGGTTCCGGCGGCTGGACCCCAGGTTCCACCAGTTCGTCCTGCACAGACACTGCAGGTACTTCCCCATGCTCATCAACCACCCGGAGAAGTGCGGGGACGGCGAGGTCCACCTCCTGATGGTCATCAAGTCCGTCATCGAGCAGCACGACCGCCGGGAGGCCGTGCGTAAGACCTGGGGCAAGGAGCTCACCGTCCATGGGAAGAAAATCAAAACTTTATTTCTCCTGGGGACCCCGACTACCGGGAAAGACTCCAAAAACCTCCAGAAACTGATCGAGTACGAGGACCTGATCTATAACGACATCCTGCAGTGGGACTTTATGGACACCTTCTTCAACCTGACCCTCAAAGAGGTCAACTTTCTCAAATGGTTCGACATCTACTGCCCGGGCGTGCAGTTCATATTCAAAGGGGACGACGATGTGTTCGTGAACACGCACAACCTGCTGGAGCTCATCGGGTTTAAAGTGGAGGACCGCAAAGAGGCCAGCTTGTTCGTGGGGGACACCATCTCCAAGGCGATCCCCATCCGAAACAGACAGAGCAAATACTTCATCCCCAAGGAGCTTTACGACAAGCCGTACCCTCCGTACGTCGGGGGTGGGGGGTTCCTGATGTCCGCCCAGTTGGCCAGGAGGCTCTTCGTGGTGTCCGAGGACCTGGAGCTGTACCCCATCGATGACGTTTTTTTGGGCATGTGCCTGCAGAAGCTCGGCGTGGCCCCGGAGATGCACCCGGGCTTCAGGACATTCGGCATCACCAGACACAGGGTGAGCCCCATGAACAGGGAGCCCTGCTTCTACAGGGAGCTCATCGTGGTGCACAAACTGAGCGCGCAGGAGCTGCTCCGGATGTGGAGCGTTGCGCACAGCCAGGACCTGCTCTGCGCGCAAAGGACCTCCGTCTGACCCAATATTTGGACTCAAAAACTGATTTTATTTGATTTTTTTTTTTTATCAGCGCTTTTTTTTCTCCAAATCTTGTGCGACGGTGTTTTATTTAATTGTCTTACTTTATTCAAAGAGATTCATTTTCAAAGACAGATCTAATCATGAGTAATTCAACTCACAACATAAACTGTGAACGTATGCCAGATACAACTATTGCTGTTTGTGGGTAAACTAAGACGGAATCTATTCTGCTTCCTGCGTCTGAGTTTCCATTTTGTAAAACCACTACAGTTTCACTTTACCAAGAAGCTCTCTGAATTTCGTAATGTTGGTGCCATTCCAGTGTCCTGATGCGTTGTTCTTTAATCCAACAGTTCCATTAGAGACCTCATTGTTTGTTAGCGTGCGATTGTGCAAGTTTGCACAAGACTTGACTTTTTAGCTACCAGGTGTTCTCCTTAAGCATGACATACTTCTCTGATTTCAGGATTTCATTGTGTCTGCCAATGGGGCCTCACTGACTGACGGCACACAACAAACAGCGTTTGCATTAATTTAATTTCGTTAAAGTACTATGAAATTGTATAAAAATGTTTTTAAATCAATTGATAATTGTTTTTTTTTAACTTAATATATTAGTTATTTTATTTTTTACTTAACGGACTGTGTATGATTTACATAGGCAGGCTTAAAACCAAAGAAACTAAAGCTGTAAAACTGCAGATTTGTGCATTATGGTGTAAATAAAAATGGAATGTCTTCCTCATCTTTGTAAATTCACAGTGACTGCTGTTATGCTTGATCTCCAGCGACATTTTAACATTGTTCTGGGAAAGATTCAACATATTTCTCCAGGTGTCGGGCTCAATTGTCGACTATAACCGTCAAGATCAGCTGAAACTTCAGGTGGCGTGATGGCTTTGACTGGAGGAGTGAAAGAGACATTTGTTCATGACAATTTGCATCTTGAACCATCATTTTTATGTGGTTTTATTTTACAAATACAAATACATCTGCAGAGGAAAAAGAGCCACATGGAGAAAATCCAAAAATACTGACTATAGTGTACATTGAGCTTAAAAAAAATACAGTTACAATCATCTCAGCAAAGAGGAATACTTGAAAGCCAACTTAGAGGGATATAATAAATCATTTCTTATCAGTCACCATATATGGAGCTGTTCCTTTACTGGTTACCTTTGAAGGCAATATAGAAACAGCTTCTATTAGGGGCAAAGTTAAAAATGACTTTCCCCCCATTGTAGGACAAATCAAATTTTATTACATCTTCCTGGGAAAAACTGTAGGGAGCGTTAACCAATCAAATGGAATGCCATGTCTCCTCAGACTAACACATGGATAATTCTTATCAGTATTTTACAATCAACATCGTTACAACACTGTACAAAAGTAGGAGGGAAATGATAACAAGAAATCTGGGAAATGATGGCCAGGTGGTTATTGATCTTTAATGTTATCTTTCAGCTACTGAAGTCCTTTAAGCCGATGGGGTTTGTTTCACCTCTTTATATCGAGACAACTCCTGGTGTGCGCCACACATCCCTCTCTGTTTCTTTCACTCTTCACACTTGAATGTTTTCGAGCTTCCCTTTTTCTCTGGAAGTTTTATCGAAGATTGTCAGCCGGTATTAGTCAGGCACAAAAATACTGTAGTCCACAGCTACAGTTCTACGATCATCAAACGTTTGGCAGGGGTTGTCTATACCCACTGTAGGTTTTAGGGAAAGCCATGGAAGGACACGTTTCAGCAGAAGGGAAGCAGACGGCAAAGCCACACTGAGGTTGTTCAGCGCCTTAAGGTTTAATTATTGCCATGACCTTTGCATAATGCAAAGATCTTTGCTCGTAAAACAAAAATGGCCTAATTTCCCACCAATGTGTCATTTAAAAGGAAAGGTGTGTTTCCACTGAATCATTTTCTGGTTCAAAGTTTAGGTTATTACCTCTTTGATCATACCACACTGGCAATGTTTGACACTCTGTTGTTTCAGTTCACTCTGTTTAGACAGTAACAGCAGAGGATTCATCTAAAAAAATCATATTAGATGTGGCACTAATATGTAAAAAATACCACATTTCACACTAAACCGTGTGGGCTGGTTGTTCCGAGAAGCTGTCACTGGTTACATCGTCAACGGAATGCAGATCCCTAAACATTTGAATTTTGGTACTTTTTCCGAGAAAAATGAACGTCTCTTCTGTCTCTTGTTAAGATCCTAAACGTAAAAGGGGTACACAATCTAAAGATTTAGGCGGCCGAGCTTGTCTGCACAGAGGCTACGAATGTCAGTGAGCGTTGTGGGAAATAAGAGGAGATAACTCCAGAAGCTTTGTAAGGAGATAGGCAGCCTACTGAGAGCTCATGTTTACCGGCCCCACAGGACTGTGATGCTAGAGCCCTGATATAAGGACCAAACCGAGAGAGCGGGGCTTTGCCTGATGGGACTGAACCATCGACAGGTGACTGTACTGTGCTTAGTGAGGGATGAACGCGCTGTACACATCATAATGTTTTGACAAGGCTTCAATGGAAAGATGGTTATGGCTTTAAAATAGATTGCAAAAAGCACAATGTGGGTAAGTAAGTCTGAGACTTGTCGTGTGTTTTATAAGAAAAAGTGCTGACATGCAGGAATAAAAACAGGATGTATGTATGAGAGCGGTTGATTGATACTGCCGATTTCCTCATGAGGATCAGGGCTGTCATGAACAGGCGTCAGCGCTTCCCTGGCGTAAATCTTCGAGCCAAGGGTGCCAGGGAAGGGATCCTGCTGCCTCTGCCTCTGCCCATGGGCCTGGTTCTGGGCTCCGCTGACCACGATTGCTTCAGCTTGGTCCCCCCGACAGCCCTGCCTGGTCACACATAAATAAAACGGTTACCCTGACAGCAAAGGGAAAATGTGCAACCTTCCATTTCATGTAGTTTTCCACACAACGCAGCCAGCATTACCTGTGATGGGACTGTAAACAGGAGGGTTCTGTGGTGTAAGCAGCTAGTGATGATGTGACTACATGCTAGGAGTCCGTGCCTTTTAATTATGCCCTGTGAGGCCTCTGCTGCCATTACATGAGTACATGTTCAATAGGAGCACACTAGGAAAAGGCATGGGAATCATTCACTCAGTGGTTCTGTCACTCTGAGAGGCCTTTTGATATGTAAAAGTTCTTATTTTTATCCATACCAATGCCAGATGTGATTCAGCACCACAGCTGCCTGTAACTTGTACATGTTTAAGACACACTGAGTGCCAATAGACTTTAGCAATAAATAGACAATTTCTTACAAAAATTACCAAAAAAAGATTATTCCTGGACTTTTTTTGGAAATGTATAAATAGAAAGCACTTCTCAAAAAGGTGATGGGGGTCAAAATAGTGAAAATAGATCCACAACAAGATATCCTCTAACAAACCACTGGGCTTCTAGCACAATAAAAAAAAAAAGACAACTACACATTGCTTTAAATCAGCTCAGTCACTATTTTATCGGTTTCATGTGCTGAGCAGCAAAGTTGTTGTGGAGAAGCAACAACATGAATTTTTACCAGTGAGCACAGGCCCTTTCTGCACGTTGAGGAGGCGGGTGCTATTAGGAGGAGTATGAATGCTTTACCTTGTGCCGGCTGGGTTCTCTGGGATACCGCAGTCCTGCGTGAGTTTTGTTTACAGCCCTCCCTGCCCATGAGGTGAGCCTTCCAGGCCTGGAGCGGGGACAAAGTGGCTTAGTGAGTTCATCCCTCCATCAGGAACTCTCTTTACGGGGAAAACCATGGGCCCAGTCAAAACCCTCCCTCCCACAAACACTGCAGTCTTTCAGGGGGTTAACACTCGACTCAGAAAATTGCAACTTTGAATTTTTTTAAACCTTTTTTTTTTTAAAGGTGAATGAGGTGAGAAACTGCTCACTTTGAGTCAGAAGGCTGAATGTATGTATTTCACACAACCCAAAAACACAAAAAGGTGACATGGTAAGTAAATGCAGAAGACTTTTTGGATTTTTTTTTTTTTTTTCCCAAAGTAAGCTGGGATGATATAGCAGCAATTTCTGAAAACATGTTCTGGAAGTCTGCCAAACAGTGAAGAATTAAACCTGTCATTAGCCCCATTCTCCCTGAAAACACACCTTAACACTAGAAGTCCCAGAGTGGAGAAACCCAGAGGGGTTTATTTGAATTTGTTTAAATGCACAGCTTTAAACAAAACTGACATTTAAAAACTGTGGGAATTTAGACCTTTAAAATACAGTCACAGAAATAAGAATAAGAAAGAAGACAATTACAACTTGCTTTATCTATTTTCTTTTTCTCTTTAAAGTAAATCCTGAGAGATGATGCTACACATTCAAAATATTGGTAGAAACCGATCCTTCATCAGTTTATCCATCAAAAATTCAAGATGGAGGTTCTTAAAGTACAGTCTACAAGTCTAAATTTATCAGTCAAATTCTTTCTACAGAGACTAGCAGGACAGGGACACATGTTGATCAGACTGATTCTTAGAGGAAGAGGGGCTCAAAAAGATCAATCTCTTGTTCTTTGTCTTGTTCTTGTGGGTATTTCATCAATAAGTAGAATTCAACACATACTGAAAGACATATCTGATTGATTTACAAATATTTGCAGTGGCTGTTTTATTTCTACCACCTTATTTTACTCTTATTGCCCGAAATGGGATGGTCACTAACTGTTGGGCAGGAACTGAAGAGCTGAAGTAGTTCAGTTTCACGAGAGAAGAAAGAGGAAATTTTGCCCATTCTGTTTAACTAGTCTAAAAACACAACTTTGTGCCAAAGAAAATTCAGGCACTATACACTGGTCATCAGGTATTAACAGGATATCAACACCTTTTTTTTTCGTTAAACAACTTGGAAGTAACAGGAATGTGAAGAATGTGATGTGATGAGACTAATGACACATCCCACTGAGAACAAAGGTTGGGACTCCTTTCATGTCTTTAAAGGACAATTGCTGTGTTTTGCCCCAACACCTGCATGCTCCTTAAGCTAAATACTAGACAATTTCTTGTTTCTGCGTAAATATGAAGGAGGAGAAAGGTCTCCGCCTAAAGTGACACATGTTCCAGAAATTTGTGGCACAGGTGATTGCTTTATGATCAATTGATAATGAACACCATTAATAGTTCCTCACCTCCTCTCCGGGCATGAAGTTGCTGTGACACAGAGGACAGTGGTTGGAGGCTTTACCTGAGAATGGGGCTGAAAGAAAAACACTTTATTGTTAAGCCAACTGAAATACAATTACAGACAGACATCCAAAAATTCAAAGAGGATAACAAAATTACACCCCAGAAGGAGAATATCTTCTAAATTAGCAGGCCTGTAATCTTTGAGATTACAACCAATCCCAACTCCGGATGAAAACTTCCCTTATCTCACACCCTCCTTTCAAAAAGGCCCAACAAAGTTCAGGTTTATGGTAATATGACATATTCACTCACGTCAATTATTAATGGGACAAATGGCTGCTGATAAAACATAAAGCAGGGCGTTCATTATCCATCCTCTGATTGTGAAACTAGTAATTAATCTGCTCCATGTCAAAATGTTGATTAAACTGAGTGCTAAACACCATTAACTTTGCACAATGATTACTGAAATAATTACTGTAGAAAAAACACAAAGGTTTTATTAACAAAACTCCTGATTTCAGCTCTCATTAAACATTAAACAAGATTTCCTGAACCAGAGTAAGTCATTTGATTTTTTAATGTTGAGTTCATGCAATAAATTCCTTCTGTGCAGAGTCAGAAAAGCAGCACACAGGCTTTTTTTTACAGGCTTTAAGAATGTCACAAGCAGACAAACTGATGCCCTCAATTCCCAAAGGTTTCCTCTGTGCACAGGAAATTATTCAAGATAGACAGCTTCTTTTAACTTTGTTCTGCCAGGATGAAAGGTTTTATTTTCTACAGTTTGGACCAGCCTCTTTCTTTGACCTGGAAGCAAATCATCTGTATTCTGATGGTACATGGTACAAATTATGTACAACACAACAAACCTTTTATTAAAAGGGATTTTTAGTCTTGAATTATGCTGTAGATTTTCAAATCTCAGATAGCCTATTGTGCTCAAAATTGTGGAAAGAGTTGGCAAAACGACCTTTCACTATACTCCAGTAATTAGACCTCTAAGCAAATCAATGTTTCTAGTATTTAGGCCCAAATGGCTAACACAAAGAAAAAGTGAAGCTGATAAATCTGCCTGTTTGAAACACTCAGCATCCTGTCAGTGGAGTTGAGACTGTTTACTGCAGATGATCTGCGGTCAATCAGTCAGGGCAGTAACCTTATGTTGTGGTTTTAAATGGCTTTGTTAAAGTTTGGGCAAAGCACAATTGTTCATACCCTGTGGCTTGATCACTGCCGCTTTCAAAAGTAGAAAATTCCTATAGAATAGCCTAACATTTTGATGCAGTAAACAGTCATTTTTGTGGGTTTCAGCTCTATTCAAACAAAGTAAATGTAAGCCTTTCTGTGACTCACGGTTGCAGTTCGGACCCTGGACATGGGAGGTCAAGTCCTCGGTGGCCACAGCCTCCGTGCAGCGCTGGCACTGACTGAACTTGGAACTTTTTTCACATTCACCAAGTAGGTGCTCTGTGATACTGGCGATCTCAACTACCTGTGAACACAACACAGAGACGTTACTCTGTGTTTGGATGATTAAAAGGCTTGTTGTTGTTGCCTTGAAAAAAATCATAAAAGACAAAAAAAAAGGCAAATTCTTGTGGACATGCCGGTGTACCTGTCTGCATTCATCACAGCGCCGCAGCATTGGACACTGTTTCCAGTAGTGGAGGTCCAATCCGTCCTCTGTGAATGAGTCATCTCTCTTACCGCAGAAAATGCACAAGCTGTAGAAAGGTTGCTGTTATATTATCAGATGATGTCCATGTGGAATTCATTTGACAAAAAAAAGACTGAACTGTTGAGACCACACAAAAAAATGAAACCTTTCCCACATAGGGGTCTGTCTCTCTCACTGTAAAAAATCACACAATTCACTTTTAAAGGTCTTCATTTTCGTTTGCTTTACTTACTTGTCCAGACATTTGATGGATTGTTGTACAGTTACACCCTCTGTTGTCTTACCCTGGGCACCTTTGACACCTGATAATGAATATGACAGCATCTGTTACTTAACTTAACTGCAATTATTCATGAGTCTCCGTTTCAAGTAACACGCAAATGATATTCAGTGTACCTACGTCTGAAAACATATGTCTAACAAAACTAACCCTAACAAGAACCACATTAAATATATCTATTTACTTTAAATATAGCTGCAAAATTCTATAATAAAGTAGCTATTGTGGGGTTGTTAATCTTGGGTGACAAGTTATAGTGTGAGCTGATAATTGTATTCAAGTCAAACTTTTTTGGGAACTTGCATGTTTAAAGGACTTTAACACATTAATGTGTTAAGTGCTTCATCTCATTAAAATGTGCTTGTTCAATAATTAAAAAAACATTAACTATTGAATGATCGAAAAGGTTCTAAGAGTTTTGTAAGTTGAAGAGTCTATGAGTTTATCTTTGTCAAATTAAAACCAAAAGGAAAGAGCTCAGAGAAAAGTTTTGTGAAAGGAGCCTATCACCGCTTCCTTTTTTTTGTTTTGTTGCTGGTCTAGTGAACTCTATTTTCACATTAGTGGAAGCCAAACAGCAGCTATCATAGCTCTTTTTGCCGCCATAAGGCCTTGTTTTGGGCAGTAAACAGAGTGGGATCTTGAACTGCTTTGGTTTTGGTTAACCTCCCAACTGTGCAGATACAGTTATTGTCATGGTAACCCACACGGTAACCCTCAATTCTGGCCCCCACATTTTGTTTGCTAAGCATTTTATCTCTGTCATTTAAACCTTTAAAACCAGAACAATTGAGCAGAGCCACGACTGAATCACAAATGAACCATTTGGACTTGGATGAAAGACGAGTCTTTGAACTACCCAACGACCTTTCCCCTGTCACCACGCCCCTTTGGCTGGTCACATTATGTTAAGTGTAACCACATGACAACTGATGGCTTATGTTTTTTTCTTTCAATTTTACAATATGAGCATGACGTTCATACCTTCCTTACCAGCTCTTTGGGACACTCTATCAGGTTTGTCATGGTCTTTTTTGGGCTGTTGTACTTTGTTGCTTTCATAATCTCTCTCCAACGCAAGTAGTGAAAAAGAATAGGAAAAGATGTCAGATATCACAAGAATTTAAACATTTGCATACACATACTGAGAAAATAGTTTTGGATGACAGCTAAAATTCAGTTGGATGTGTCTAAATGTTTTTCTGTTTTTTGTCTCTTTGAATTTTTCTGCATCTGACAAAATGAAAGGTTTTTCCAAGTTTGTGTGAAGTCATAAACACGAATTAGCAGTGGAGAAGAAAAGTGATGTAACGGCAGACTGTTGACAGCTCCACCTACTGTGATCTCTTTCAGGACAGCCAGCTGCTCCTGAAGGGAATGGATCTCCTTCTCCTTTTGTCCAACCTCCTGACGACCTCCCTTCCCCAAAGTCTGAGTCATAAAGCAGCATGCTATGAGCCCATGTGTTGAGAGTAATCAATGTGCTCTGAGGCACATGAGGCATACTATCTTCCTGTTATGGATAGCTTTGACAAACATCATCTTTTCAAAAATCCTGTGGAACCTGTTTTAGGTTGATCAAATTTCACTATTTATTCTATGTACCAGCTTCATTGCCCAAATGCTCTCCTTTGAACTGGCAGCCTGATTCAAATAATTTCACCATTTTATATTTGTACGTTTTTTATTTTTTCTAATTACATTTACTTATTTCCATAAAACAGAGAGCACAGTTATTACTCATATTCCCTCTGTATATGAGGAAGCTATCAAACTGATGTGAAGAGAAAAAGCACTTGCCTGCGTCTCCACCACCTTTCCATCAATCTTGGCAAAGCCATCAAAGAGCGTTTTGTAGAGGAAGTTCTTCCGTGCAACAGCATCGCTGGCTGGTAGGTAGCTGAGAACAACACCTCTGTGCCGTTGGTACATGGAGAAGATGATGCGCATCGCTGGCTCACGAACAACTTTTGCACTGTGCTCCAATGCAACTGTGCAGAACTGATAGAGAACATCAACTTTCCATGAACGTGAACGACTGACATTCTGACTTCCTTTTACAGTCTGAACATGACATGAATAAATAAATAAATAAATAAATAGAAAAACAAATCTAATTATAATTGTTGTTTGTCTCAGATAAATCTCCGGAAGATTATTTAGTATTGTGTTGTATTCATGCATGCATTTTCGGATGTTTAAGACTTAAAAACCGGATAAAAGATTATTCATTTTGTTCATTACTTTGCAGGACTTTGCTTCCTAAGAATTGTTCTAATAATACTATATTTTATAGTTTTTTTACTATTATACCATAATATACTATTCTACAGAATAGGTTTGGTAACCTATTCGCTAGAATAGTATAGTATTATGGCATAAAGCTGTGTTTTTAGACTGGTTAAAAAGAATGGGCAAAATGTCCTCATTCTTCTCTTGTGAAACTGAACTACTCCAGCTCCTACTGCTCGACAGTTACTGACGAGAAACCTATTTGACGAAAAAAGTGTAGCTTAATGAAGCTAGTTCCCCTTAGCTGTAGTCTTCTTTAAAACGCATGTCATGTATCATGCGTCATTAACAGTAATGTTAGCCCATGAGGAGCATTAACATGCAGAGGTAAACAGTGTACTAAGGACAAGCACATCCATCCCTCATTCAGCAGGTTAGGGACAAGCAGCCATTATTCTGTTGTCTCTGCCAGTCACTTCTCATTTTAATTACAGGAAATTCAATCACTCCCTTTTTTCACTGTGGCCCCAGCCTTGGAGTAGGTCACCCTGGTAACTGCAGAGTAAAAAGGAAAAATCTCTGAACTATAGCTGAGCTACCACTGTAAACCTGTAAAGAGGGCTATCTGTATTCGTGTGTGTGTGTATATATGTATCTATGTGTGTGTGTGTTATTTCTTAAGTGAAGACTTAAGAAATAGGTTCTTATGTTGGATAGCAACATTTGTTTTGGAGTTGCGGTAAAAAATCAGATAAACTGAGGAATGCAACATTTTGATCTCACTGATACAGTAAGTCAAGCAGAGTCAAGTAGAGGGCTGAATGAGGCAGAGTGGGAGTCGTTTTCCTCTAAAGAGGAAAACAGCTTGTCGACCTTCCCCGTCAGGTTGAAAGTTGGAAGCTTAGCATGGGGATATTAGGTCAACAGTGGGAACCAAAAAAGCAAAGGGGGCGGCTGTGGGTGCCAGCGGTGACAACATAGACTCAACTGACTGGAGTTTACTGACAGCCTCATTAGGTAAACTAAATGGCCACAGTAAGCCAGGGAGGGACTGGCTTCCAGTCAGTCACTGAATTAGACACCAAATGTAACAGAAAATCAGCCTGATAGATGTCTGATTTCTCTGTGGGATAATACAGGCTTTATTTTGAATGTGTCTGCTAAAGAGGCTATAAAATGTCATCCACTCTATGCTTTAGGTAATATTTGTTTTATAAAGTCATAAGTACGCCCAGTTGAATATTTAATGGATGACAGAAAAGTATTAAAAGACAATTTTAGACAGTGTGATTCCAAAGTTTTATGGTATAGGAAGAGAATGGAAATCTAAATTAAAGAGATTATTCATATTGTATTGAGATTTTCAAGGTTTTATCTGAAAAAGCTTATTCTAAAAGGGCTCAGCAGCAACAATTCGCAAACCAAAAATAATGGCTGGATCCATTATAATACGCAAGAGTGAATAAGAGGTGGACCAGATGAAATCAAAGACCAGCTCTTCACAATTGAATACTTTGTTTGGTTTCTCCATGAAAAACAGATTAAGTGAATAGGTAAACATTACAGAGAAACAACAAAACGCAAGGATGGATTTGATGCTTTACCTTGATGACATTTTCCAAGGTAAAGCCGGAGTTTTCTGTTCCCAGTTCTACCAGTAGTTTCTCGAGCAACTCAGCCCGACTCTGAGCCAGACGAGTGGGGAAGTTGGATTTGAAGGGCTTCACCAGCTCAACGGGAATTATCTGTAGGGCCCGGACATCCTTCAAAACAGCAATTTCCTAAACAGGGGGTACGAGGAAGGAACGGTGACAACTGTGTCAATTTTCTAAATCTTGTGATGTCTTTAAAGATGTACACATTTAGGCCTGTAAGAACCTGACAAATATCTCTGTGTTGCCACACATAGTAATTTATCATTCAATACCTGCCTCTGCAAAGAAGCAGGTCGAGAGAGAGAGAGAGAGAGAGAGAGAGAGAGAGAGAAAGAGATAGAGAGAGAGACTCTAAACAAACCTTGCAATTATGTCTATTAACTATGAGCAAGAGAACACACTCCCTCATTATTCAGAAAACACACCCATGCATGAGTTAACAGCAAAAGATTTCAGAAAACAGACGGACGTCATCTCACCAGCCCAGAAAGACTCTCTGGTCTCACTCAGCTCTACATGACAGATCACCAGTACGGAGCACAAAAACCACAATTATGTTTCAAATGAACCCACACCATTGGTTCATCTCCAGCTGTGGTTGACGGCGGTAGTCTGAAGACTGGGCGAGAACAGCATGAAGCTTGTATACTGTACTATACTGTAAGCTGAGCCAAAAAGCAATCAAATCCAGTGTGAGAAGAATATCATCAATCTCAAACTGTGCTGTCTAGATTGAGAACATCTCACAGCAGAGTTAACCACAGACGCTGGAATGAACATATTAACTTTCAATTACAAACATAGATAATTTTTTGGTGGGGAGGGGCCTCTGTGGTAAACTCTATGGGACCAGTGAGATCGTTTCATTCAAACTAATCAACTCAAGCTCTCACTTGTCTATTGACCACATAAACCTGTACATAAATCATAGGACTGAGATTTAAGTCCTCAAGGCACTAATGAAAACCTGCACCGAAACACATTTTTGTGTCCTAACCTTGACGTGAGCTTTATGATGAAATTACATTCATCCAAACTTAACCTGGAATTAGAGCTATACAACAGTTTTTCAACATTTGTACAGCAAAAACTGAGAAAGGTCATTATTTTCTGACAGTTTTTAATTTTTTCCTTGCATCTTTAGTCAAATACAACTACTTATCTTGAAAAATATATTGATGTTGATATTTACAAATCTTTTCGCACTTACTTTGACCCCATGTTAGTAAACAGACTAATGCTAAATATGACGCAAGGATCCATATACCGTGCATATCTGATTATCAATGTCAGAGCAGAAAAAACCTCAGTACATCCACACTGATTTTTCATGAGGCATTTATTTGGTTGTAAACGCCTGATGTTACTATCCATTTGTAACATTAAGCATAAATTAATTTGTAAGAAAGAACATTTAATCTCGAAACTTGTGGTAGAGGACACTGATTGTATATTGTACACTTGAAATCTCTTTGTGCTACTCTGAGGAATGCCTTGATTGCCATGATCTTTATCAGTGATGTTTAATCTTTTTCCTTTTCCTTCATCTGATGAAAAATTCAAACGAATTCCTCTGGAAGCATGATAAAATAATCTGAGCTCATTTTGACATTTTGAAAATACACATGCCATTAACAAAGAAATTAGCTGGGAAGCAAATACTTATTATGTTGTATCTGTAACTGAGACACTGGTGGGAAGAAAAAATAGTTTAGTTAAATGTTAATGTTAAAAGGCAATTCTGTGATATGATAGACATTGAAATAGCCATACAGATAAGCACACCGTCACTTCAAGTGACTATAAAATAGATATTTTGTAAAGCATCTTTACAATGCATGTTAGCATTCAAACCATTTAACATTAGTTTATAAATCCAACAATTGACAGTGGCAGACAATAAATTATATTGCAGCCAAGAAAGGTTTTTTTGTAAATAAAAAAATTGTCAAAACCTTAAAAAATTACATTATGACAGTGAAGACTGCTCTGAAAATGGACAGCAGGACACTGAAAAGCAATAAGGTTATCTTTTCTTCTGAACTGAAAAAAAGCTGTTGGATGAGAGTCTGCATTGGGTGGGTGAAATGATCAGGGTTCTATATCAGGATTAATGCGAAACAAACATGCCCTCCCCTAAACCATACCTGTATGAAAGTGAGAGCTGCAGCCCGCGGACGGCTGGCAGAGTCTCCCGTCCTGGCCAGCAGGTTAGGGAACGTCTGCTCCAAGCAGTGAGTTACCTCAGTCCGGCCCAGGCCTAGGTCTGGAACCAGCTGGCTCAGTATTAGCCTGAGCAGCTTAAGCGAGGCGTGGAAAACCTATGACAGGACGAAGTTAAACTCAACATTCAGGAGACTTTTCAAAAACAGCTGGCACAGCAATTTTGTAAATCAGCAGAGAAACTTGGCTTGTCAGTTATTAACTTCAGCCAGCAACAGAGAAGGAAATATGGAATGGTGTATTTATATCCATTTCAAGGAATCTACCAAATTTGTACAATTTGGTAGATTCTGCTAGATTTAGACTGTATAGGGATACGTTCAGACACCGGACACTATTAGCATTAGAGGCAGAGACTAAGAATATATAGGATTTTATCAGGTGTATCCAAAATACTGAACTGAGGAACATTTGTAAAAAATAAATACATTTAAAAAAAATTCAGTAAAGATGTTGATAAACCATTTTTGGTATCTTTTTGGACCTAAAAATAAATCAGCTGAATTATTCCTGCATCGCCCTTCTCTTTGCCTTGCAAGCCGTGGGGAGGGTTCACAAGGCCATCCTTGTAAAAACTGTTTATTTAAAGAAACTGGCTCTCAGAAAGAGACCTGGGTTTGTATGTGGTACAAGGGAAACATTGTTAACATTGTGTGTGCATGCTGGTTTTTGAATAAATTATGTTAGTTGTGTTTGAAACTGGAAGTCAGCAGACATAAATTATAAAACGTATCGCCATAGACAAAGGAAACATATCACAATGCCTAATCGGTTCTCTTTTCACATCAAGATAATCCTTTTCAGGGGATATTACTCACAGATGTGACTTTATCCAGAAGGGTTTTCTTGACCAGGAAGACTGCAGCTCTGATCATGTTTCTCAGCTCCTCCTTGGGGATGGTGGAAGATACCTCCAAAAGCTTTTTGTGCACAGCCAGTAGAGAGCTCTCCCTGTAGCACCAGGTCTTAGAATATGCTCCAGCCACCTGTTTAAGCATAAGGGGCAAACTATTAATGGTAGTTGAGGGGTGGGGAGAGGTATCCTAAATTTTAAACCTTGGTATTAAAGCAGATATTGATAGGATTTACTCATAAGTTATGTAAACAAGTCCTTCATAATATTAACAGACGATTCATAACAAAAAAAATCCAAATGATTATTTACAAATTCACCAACTTGGAGCCTGATCTGGGCATTGGTGTAAACTAACATTTAACTGACTTTTCTTTTCATATCCATTTTTACCCTAAAACTTGTTAAGTTGATAAAATCTTGCTAAAATGTGCTGAAGAACTTTCTGAAGGGTCAATATTTTTCTATAAGTGGAGGGGAAAAGCCATGCTTTGAAGTTCATATCCCAGCCTGATGGTTTCTTACCAGGCTCTCTCCATAAACCTCTGTTAGAAGGCCAGCTTCTCTCTGGGCTTTCTCTGTTAAGGGCTCTGGCTGGCCGCTCATCTCAGGGCTGTGTGGAGTCCTGTGCACATCAGATTCAGGGGGGGGGTCCACTGCAGGGATGTGGATGCTTTGCTCTGAATGATCCTTGTTCTGGAGGGCTGGCAGTGGCTTCTCATCATAAGGCACACTGGAAACCTGTGACCAGAACTTAGGAACATTACACACTGCTGTTGTGTACATTTTATGCAACATCTCAAGTTTTTTTAGACACGGGGTTGTGAGCTTGGTATATGTACAGTATGTCGAGTCGTTACTCGTTTTAAAAACTAAAAGAAAACTGATGTATGCCTTTGAACCTGAGAGGGATGTCTTGTCTTCCAAAGGAAATCATCACCTCTGCCATAGCTCTTTTCACCAATGCTCATGAGTATTTGACCACTGAATAGATACATCTTTCATCATCAGGATTACAATGATTGTTTAACCTTTATGCAAACCAAAAATCCAGCCAGCTTCACTGTCTCCTGCCCCTCTAGGCCAACTGGCACCCTGCTGCTTAACACAAGGCTCACAGCCCTGCCTCGAGGCCAGGTTGGCAGAAGCTGGAGTCAGCCAACTGTTGCACGCTTTTAATTAAATAGTGAAACTCAAAACTGTAGAAGGGCCGGTCTTAGCAGGTGATGAGTACAGCATAAAAGCCACTGCTGGTCAAACTCTCCCTCTGCGCTCTGGGATCAAGCTTTAGTCTAGATATACGCTCCAAAAGGGCTTCAGGTCTCGATTATTTTTACAAAAATACAGAAACAGGAAAAAGAGACTGGAAGACGCTGCAGACTGAGAAGGGGGTTATCAATGAAAATATTCAGTGTGGGCCATTAATGACCATCTCAACAGTGGTTGTCAATTAAGTACTGGAACTGGACTTGATACATGCTGTTGAACAATGTCTGAATGCATTTGATGATCAGAGATGCTTACATCCATCTTGGTGACGGAAGCAGGGATGAATGGTGTGTCAGGTAGGCTGCTATGTTTGGCCACAACAGCTTGTGTGGCAGACTGCTGCTTTTGATTCCTGCTTGTTTTTTTACCCTTTTTGAATGTTTCTGTGGACAAAGGTAGCATGGTGGGAGCTGAACGATGACTTGGAGAAAGCAGAAGAGGAGTAGGATGCTGGGACAAAGACAAACCTGCTGAGCTGGTGATCTGCTTACACGGAGGAAAGACAGTACAAAATTGAATCGACGTAGATGAGTATAATATAATTACATAATGATAATAATAATTCCTCGTAATGTGTGACAATGAAACGTTAAGATCAAAAAGCATATTCGTCTTTTCACACTGAAGTTGGACTGACCATTGTCATGTCCAGCAGATTGTGGACTTGCAGTTCCTTGTAAACACTATTCCTGTACTCTTCCATCAGCTCCTTTTTCTTCTTGGCCAAGTCATAGTCCTCCTTTTCGATTGCACATCGCTTTTCCACATCATAGCGAGCCAAGCGCTCTCCTACCTGGAACAACCCATCACAAAGACAGGTAAAGATAGCTCTCAGAAGCTCACGGTCAGGCTTCTGTGGGTGTTTACACAGAAAATGATGGTATCTATTTATAAGTGCCATCGATAAGTGCAATTGCTTGCATTTATGTTCATAGGCATATCCAGTGACTAGAGTTTTGTTCTGCGTTTACAGATTTTAGCTTTTGGGGATTTGTTGGCTGTCATATAAGACCAATTACAATAAATAAAAGGCGACACTTTTAAATCTGAACATCTCCAGTATCTCTGATCTGAAGAGTTTTGGTCTTAACACTTCTGATTTGGTCTCGTTTAAAAGAGTAAGTAGGAGAAACAGTGTTATATACCTAAACTGTTACATCGGTGGTCTTCATTTTTATAGCTTTTGACTTAAATGTACAAGTTTAAAAGATTGCAACAACATTACAATCTTACAAAGATTTCAATGTTATTGCACAGATATTACAAAAACACTGACCACAGTTGTACTAAAAATACTATCATCCACATTCTATGTGAATCCACTGATACCTTTCTTAAGTAGATCGTGTAGATGTGCGGGGCTGGGACACTGGTAAAATATTTACTACTTGTAAGGCAGCAGTTCACACATGAGGACTGAGACCAGCCAAACGGGAGTGCCGACTTGGCAATGCAGCTTCTGAGCAGGGCATGTCAAGGTGGCACAGCCCTGTGCTGCAGCTGTATGTGTGCCACATACTGAATCACAGAGATTTACAAGATGGAAATTCAGCTGCAATTTCCAGAAAGTGAGAAATGTCATTTCTGTGTAAGGAAATTCCATTGAGCTGAATTAAGTTTCTAACCAGATGCCAGCTGACGGAGTGTCTATCCCAGCATCTCGTGAGTTTTCTTTTTTACACCCAACAACTGGTCCCACATACATGTTAACTCTCATTATGAATTTAAACGTAGTCCTTTAGCAGCATACAAATCGGAAAAAATGAGAGCACCCTTTCTGCCTTTGACATATATGAAATATTCAAAAACTATAAAGGACTTTTTTCTTATCTATGACCATGTGCAAAAAAATAAATAAAGAGAATCGGTGCTTATTAGATTAACTTTGTTGTGTTTTATTCATTATCATGTAATGCTATTGTCTGACATCACAAGGGTGTAATGACAAGGGATTTTCACCATGACTGCCTCGCCAGCTGCTAGCTCCACTATGCTAATGTGTCATACATCCAAGGTGGTAATTTTCTGTGTGTGTATGAGTTATCTGGTTACAAAAAAGGCTGTGGCTGAGACACTACCCAAGTACCCCAACTGCAGCTGTTGTGCTTGTTAAGAATTCATGGTCTACATGGTAACGTTGTACACAAAGAAGGTCAGTGACAGGAATCCGAACAATGTTTAACTGCTACTGTCATAAACAGTAGTGAAATTGCCCCAAGATATCTCCTAAATCCCTAAAGAGCCCTAAAGAAACATTTGCAGGGGGGAATGCTATGTTATGCAGTGACACAAGCAGAATAATGAAATCTGTGCTTAAATATTTTTAAGTCCTTCCTTATCAAAATGTTCTCACTGACATAATATGTTCCTGTTTAAGCTCGCATGACATGAAGCATTGACATAAATAAGTTGATTTTGTTCTTGAAAGAAAGTGTTAAAAGTACCTGTGAAGAGGTAATTAAAAAGAAAGAACAGACACCATGGCTAGAGAAAGAAAAGAATTAAACAAGATGTGTCTGTTTTTTTTAAACAATTTCTGCAGCTTTTTTTTTTTCATTAAAAAAATTCCTTGCTGTGAGATTGAACCTTTCAAGCTTCTAATCAGCTTTGTGCTTATATATTTACAAGTCTGTAAATACATATTCTTCAAACAAATTCATCACCTTTATGGATCTACTTTAGCTGAAGGGTGAGGTCTTTGAAAGCTTTAAAATGTTGCTTTCATGTGGTACATAGCTAATAGAGCCTTTTACAATGATAAAAGGTGAAAAATACCTTTTGCAGGTCTGCAATGGCCTGTTTCAGATTCTTAGCCTGCTCAAAGTTCTCCCGTTGGACCATATTCTGTTTCTTCTGGTCGAGCAGACGAATGATGTGAGCAACTTCAGGGTCCTGATACATATCGAAGGCCAGGTCATCCAAAGGAGATATGGACACACATTTCCTGATCAAAAAGTAGGAAAAAAACGTTTAATTAATCAGCATGTAAATTCATACGTCCGTTATTTGCTAGATTATTATTTTTCTTAAATGTATCGATTGTGTCAAAAATTATGTTAAATATCATAGTCATCACTCTTTCAAACAATACTCAGTTGCTGTCATATAAAATATCTAAATGTAAGAAGCTTTTTACCATGAAAATAATCCTTTACAAAGTCTGTGATTTACTTATTAGTTAGTAAGGAACTTCCTCTAGTTTTTAAACGTGAACCAGTTTGTCTATCCTCACAGGTCTGAAACAGCGTGCCATTATCAGTCAAATGGGTTAGTTATTGTGCAATTCTTGACCAAATGTTGAGACCTTGAGGTGAAACATCCCTTGGGGGTGATATATCAAAAAAATATATTTCGAAATGTGTTTTTTCCGTTGGACAGGCCACCACCTGCATCGTCTCCAAATGTATGTGACCTTAAATGCCTTATTGAACGACTTCCAGACTAAATGGCTTTGTTGAACAGTGTTATTGTCACAAGACAAAGAAACCAGGGTTCAATGGCCTAGTCTCACCCCATGAAAGTCGTATCCAAGGCAGCTTCCTGCTGGGTACTGTTGAGGTAGTGTTCGATCAGCTGTTCTCTGCTTGGCTGGGGGTAAACAGATGGACAAATGACACATGTGTATATGCTGCATAAGACCTGACTGTTGTTTCTGATCACATGTAATCACAAAGAGATAGAAAGACTCGTTTAAACATTTAAGTAAAATAACTATATAAATATGAATAATTTGTTCATAACATAAAAAAGGGATTTCATAAAAAATAGCACCGGTAGTGTCTTGAAACATGTAGATGAGCATGTTACCTGCCCATCTTTATTAATAATTTACCCAGATAAAACATGATGGCTTAACTTTAACTTTAACCAATATTAGCATGTCAAATAAAAAAACTTCGTAAATTACTTATAAAGAAGTAAGTGTTTAGTGTGCACAATATAAGAATAAAGCAACAAGATAAACTAAGACACTGAGACACTATTGGCTGCCATTCCCTAGGGGCCTACAGTGTACCTGTGCAAAAACCGAAGAAAAAGCCTTCATGGATGGAAGTGTTCTAAATTCTTTATGCAGTCCATTGAACAAGCCTTATAGCCCCAGCAGTTACAGAGTACACTTTAACTTTGAGGTTGAGTTAACAAGGAAAATTACGCTTTACAAAAGCAGAAGTGTAAAAATAGAACCAATGATAGCTGAGATAAGGTGAGCTCAACTGGATGTGAGATAACAGGCACCGTGTTGACTGTCATGGTTTTACAGATGACTAAGATCATTAAATTAATTCAGTCTTCTTGCTTTTCTTCATATGACAAGCTAAACATTTGATAAAATAAGGCAAAAAATAATGAAAGTAAGAGTACTGGCAGATATCGAAGTAACATCAAAATGAGGAACCACTATATTGAATAGTAGAAGAGAAACTGAGAGACTAGTGTAGGGTGAGAGGGATGGACTTGTTCATAATTTGAGTAAGAGTCTTTAAAGCAGCAAATAATTAATCTTTCCCTCTGCAGTGCACCTTTACAGGTTCAAGCTCAACTTCCCCCGACAGAGCAGATACAGGAGAACAAGATCTAGTCACCCCTCCAGGCAAGATCATTGCTGTGGTGGAGGTGCTCTGAGTCGGATTAGCGTTGCAACAATGACCAGCCTGTTCGCTGGAATCTGTGCAAGCGTGTGTCCATGTCTTTCCATGTCTTTCTGTGTGTGTGTTAAGGTGCTCTCACTCATCCAGGAGCTGTCCATCCGCAGGACTATCTGATTACACAGACTAACTAAAGGCCTCCTGTTTGATTACATAGTGCTCTCCCATTGTGTATCATTACTACATGCCCGACAAACACACACATACATGAATAGAATCAAGAACTCGATTGGCATTTTATTGTGCAAATCTGCTGATTTTGCTAATCAGTTTTAGTATAGTCTTATAACAAGAAAATGCATGTGCATCGTTCCAAAGATCATAAAAAAGATAATTTAGAATAACAATGAATTTTATATTCCATTAATGAAGTACAAATAGAATATATAAAATAAGGGAACAACTTGTGAATTACAAAACTACGGGTGGGAAAAAGTGCAAGTTTAAAAAACACAACACTCAACCCAGTTCAGTGTGACTGATAAGGGGGAGATGTTAGCTCAACACCACCACCTTCTGCTTTGAAGATGGAAATTCAGCCATGGGTGACAATAGGAGAGTTCCCACTTACTATTGTGTTAAAAACACTGCCGTCCAAAGAATCCCCAAGGACATTAATAGCAATCAGCGCTACCTGTAAATCCAAACAAAGGAGAAAAGAAAAAGCAAAGGTTTAATTGAAAACATTTTTAAAAAAACACAAGTTTTAATCTTATTATGTTCCACTTAAAACTGTACTCCTGATTACCAGTAATCTGACTGAGGTTCTTATTCAAAAATGAAAATAAAGATTTTAACCGGGTAACATGATGACACTAATGAAACACAACACTTAACCACCAACAGAGCACATACTTTCTCTGATATTGCTTTAAAAAATTTTAAACCAGTTTCCAGTCACATTCACAGTATTTAGCATCTGAATGGTTACACATAAGAACCAATGCAGAGTGAAATAAGACTTGATGCAGTTTAACTTTGGCAGCATTACTATCATCTACCAGAGTACCTGATTGTAGTGATTGTAACGGTTGACGTGGTTCTTGTGGAGGGTCAATCTCAGATACATTCCAACAGCATCTACATGAACTGACTTCAGCTCCCGAGCTTTGAAACCTGTCTTATCGTTGTCCGACAAAGACACATACCTGTGGTAACAGAGCGGCGTAGTAAAATCAGCTCATCTGCTGTGTCAGGTTCAGATAACTAAGACGTTCACATGAAAATTCATCTTTAGGTTTCAGTTTAGCTACACAATCACCTCGGCCACTTGGTTTTCTTTTTCAAAATCTTCCAAGTTTTATGTATTTAAAAAACAACAAATCAATATTTTTTTCTGTAACAATCCTACAATGAAAGTAAAAAGCTGCTGCGTGTTAATACGTACATATTGACAAAAACCTAATCACTAGATCTCACAATATCATGAGTAAAATCAAGTGCGGCATACCACCTTTATCTAACTTGCTTTACATTCCAATAAAAAGAAAATAACAGATGGTTACAGAAAAATAAGCACAAAATATTTGAATTGGGCATGTTAATCCGGTTCCAGGTATTTTAATAGCAAAATAGAAAGGCCAAAAAGGTTGTTGGTTGAATGATTTTCCATGGTTGTTCCATTGCAACTTGTGCTTGACATATCAAAACAAGCTCTTTCTTTCCTATTGAAAAACTTCCATTTTTCAACATTGGTACAGGCAGCTCCAGAAGGTACATTTGATTGGGTGAGAATTAGGATCTGAAATATCAGCCACTGCCTTGAACTGTATTACATTTATTTAAAGATGCATCTTGTAAGAAGTTATTCAATATTAAAAGGTATCAAATATCAGCCATGGCAAGTCTATAGTCTCACCCAAGCCTCCGAAGCTGCATAGCTGGAGGGCTGGTTTCAGGGAGGCTGTCTCCAATATGGAATTCCACCTTGGCTGGGATCAGGTACTGGTGAGCCAGAAGTTGCATCTTCCTTATCCTACATCTCTCCACCAGCTGGAGGGTGATGTGCTGAGGATACGAGCACAGCCTGCAGAGCATTTCATTCACAGAAACTTGTTCAGTTGTTTTAAGAGAAAAGGGCAAATAATAGGCAATTCTAAGAAAATAAGTTTACAAGTTCACAGCATGTGGGAGGAGGGAAAAAGTGGGAATTAAAAGTAGATTCTGAGTTAAGATATTCAAATTTGAAAGCATCCTCTTAATGTACCTGCTGGATCTCCAGCCACAGACTGTGGGTGCATGGACCATGAGCTCCTGGGCACTGAAGTTGTCTTCATGACTTGAAGAGCTGACAACAATAAATCCTATCTTCTTGGGCATTCCTCTGATCGACACTTAGAAGAACAAAGAGGTTTACCCTTAGTAAGTTTCCACAGTAAGTTAGTTACAATGTCCTGGATATTTATTTGATGTCACATCAATATATCCATCGAAACCAATTACAATCAAGAGATATTTTGAATGCCTATACACAAAATAACCTAAACTGTGTACAGTAATGTCATGTCATGGCTTGAACAAAAACAAACAAAAAAATCATAGGTAATATTGATTGCAAAAATCAACATTCACCTTTTTGGTGTTCAATTTAAACAATTTTGCTATAGATTTTAAATCTCAACAGTCCCAGTTTTTCACTGAACTGGGCTTGCTATCTCATCGTAGATTTTTAAAAACTGAGCTGACCCTAAATCTGACCAAACTGCCCTTGACTGAAGACTACCATGTCTGTGAACATGCACATATTACTAACTTAAATACTAAAACCAAATAAACTCAATTAAAAAGAAAATCATTCCAGCACACGAGTTATTATACCAGTAAGTTATCAATATAAATAATATATGTTAATGGGTGTAAGCAGAAGCTTAAGGTTAACTTGAGGAATGTATATTGTAGAACGTAAATATCAACCTCCAACATGTGAAGTTATGTTCTTCAAAGACATAATATATATTCGATACTGTAAACACATTCTTGCCGGAAAAGACAGGGGACCTTTCTCTTGCTGTCTTGGTCGTGCTCCAATGGGGCAGTGTGGCATTAGCTAACCGTTAATAACTATTTAATCATCCAACGTAGCTAACCTGACGTAGTCCAACAGTGCCTGTACTGTTACAGAAAACTGCCGGACAAATAAGGTACAAACACCAACTCTGTGTGTCCTACCGTTCTTAGGTGTACAGTTTGGAACAAATACAAGTTTCCCAACATCTCTCTCCATGCATATCTTACCCGGAAAATTAACGTGTGGTTGACAGCTTGTGATCCCATCTCATCTCCATAACCACCGCTGACAACAACCACTGTACACATGCGCAATCGTAACGTCGTCAGTAAGCCTCAATGGATTGTGGTCTGTGTAGTTTTGTACAGTCTCTCTTCCTAATGGCTTAAAAATATTCCCCTTTTTAATAGCAGAGCCAATTTTGGTCACATTATTGACTATTTACGTTTTAACACGTATATGAAAGTCTACATTTGCTTTCGCCTTTTCATTGAGTCTTCCTGATCGACAGCAGACCCACCGGAACTAATTAGAATGTTATATTCAAATGAAAAGTGCCACCATAAAATACGGGAACACAAAATGATACAACTCTCACTTTGGTCAAAGAATTGATTTCATCAACATATTTAAATTAATTATTGGCAACACAACGGAAGTTAAACAAAAGTTTCGTTCCAAGAGGCGGATCGTTGTGAGGATGTTCCCTTATTTTGAAAATGTAAACCGGAGCAACCTCTATTCGTTAGCTACACAAGCTTGTAAGCGATTCAGCAGCATGGATGACATGGAGAAATGGCCAGAAATAGAGAAAGCAGGGACAGAGAAGAGGCGTGAGCTTGTTTTACAGGGCACTGCTATAGACAAAAGAATTCATTCCAGTGGGGGCCTTTCCTCCTCCGTATATTCCCTTCATCTGCTGAATTATCTAGAAGTAAGTCAGTGTCCGAGTCTGACAGAGATCCACGAGGACATCCAACATCTGACCAGCCTCCAAAGCCTCATCCTTTGTAGAAACAAACTGGCTTCTGTCCCAAATGTCATCGGCAGCCTCAAGTGTCTTAAAGTCCTGGACCTTTCAGTTAACAATCTTACAGCTTTACCCGAGGGACTCACCCAGTTAAAGGAGCTGACTACTCTCAATGTAAGCTGTAACAGTCTGGAGTTTCTGCCGGATGGACTGAGCCAGTGCACCAAGATCTCCACCATCAACGTCTCCAAGAACCGGATCCCAGGTTTTCCTGCTGATCTGTTCTCCGAACGGCTGGATCTGCTCAGCACCCTGGTTGCATCTGATAATTTAATCCATGAGCTCAGTGGAGATATTCACAAGCTTTCAGCTTTGAAGGTGACTACAACTTTTTCTTAGATATTTTCGTTTGTTTTAGATCTGTCTGCCACAGTTGGTGGTGCAAAGGTTTAATAGTCTTGAAAAGGTCTCACAAGGATGTGAATTTCATAGTATCTGGTATTGTTTGGTATCTATGCTTATATAAAAAAGGGACTTAGCTTTTGCAATGCAGTAAAACAAAGATCTTAAAACCCTTTGTTATGTTACGCTTTGTATGTGCTCTTTCTCAGTATGTGGAACTCACTCCTCATATTTACTCCTCTACGCCTTTCTTTAGATGCTGGACCTCTCCAACAACAAGTTGAGTGAGATCCCTTCTGATCTTTCCGACTGCCCCAAGCTGAAGGAGATCAACTTCAAAGGCAACAAGCTGAGCGACAAGCGTCTGGAGAAGATGGTCAACGGGTGTCAGACCAAATCCATCCTTGACTATCTCAGAGGAAAAGGAAGAGGGAGGCACGGGGAGGATGGAGCTGATGGCGATGGAGGGCGCAACGCGGACAAGAAGAGAAGGCAGCAGCTGAGGAAAAAGAAAGACAAGCTGGCCGAGGAGGATGAGGAGCTGGAGGAGCTGAACAAGATGGTTGTGAGGGTCCTCCATGTTTCGGACGCGCCCACGGCGCTGACGGTCAGCGTGAGCGCAGAGGTGAAGGATGTCCGGCCGTTCCTGGTGTGCTGTTTGGTCCGAGGCATGAACCTCAGGTCCGGAAACGCTCTGAAACGCTTCCTGATGGCTCAGGTAAACGCACAGCAAGAACAGTGATGTTAATCCGGTGTCCTTAGCAACCGTTAGAGGCTGATTCCGTGTATTTTGTCCAGACAAAGCTCCACGATGACTTGTGCGGTAAAAGGACCATCGCAACCATTGCGACCCACGACGCGCAGCTTCTCAAAGGTCCTCTGGTGTACGACGTGAAACCACCGACCCAGCTGAAGGTACGCTGACCCGGATCGGCTCAGATGCCTGTGTTTGCTACTCTTCTGTTTCTCTTCTCCATTTGGAAAAAAACCAAAACAAATCTCATGAAATTTACACCTGCCAGATTGTGCCGCTGGGTAAGAGGGAGATGACAGCCGTCGAGCTGATACGACAGCTTCACTTAGAGGCTGAGGAGCTGAGGAAGCAGAAGAAGAGGCAGAATGTCACCGGCCTCCACAAGTCAGTACCAACTGTGGCTGCTCTGTACCTACCTTATGTGAAACATCACGTTCTTTATGTGACTTTTTTTTCTCTGTTCGAAGCCGTACACCATCAGGAGGGCAAAGCTGCCACTTTATCCTGGTGAACCAGCATATTTTGTCTCTATCTACCAGGAAGTTCATTGTTTGTTTGTTTTTCACAGGTACCTCCAGCTTCTGCAAGGAAAACCACTTTATCCCTGCCTTGTTGATGCCGAAGGACATGTGATCTCATTCCCACCAATTACCAACAGCGAGAAAACAAAGGTGTGGACATGCATTTTTCTTAAAAATGTGTATAGATGCGCTCTCATTATGTAAGCGAGAGGGTTTAGGACTCCTGGTGATGTTCTCCAAATACTGACCTCATCTTTCCTACCCAGATCAAGAAAACCACAAAAGAATTGTTCCTAGAGGTGACGAGCGCAGCCAGCCTGCAGACCTGCAAAGATATTATGGACGCTCTGATCGTAGTATGTTTTTCCTTTTTGTTTCTCCCATCACCTCTGTATTTATTCTCTTATTGTTCTATCTTAAGTTTAATTAGGCTACACAGATAAAGCTGGTACTGAGGCAGCGTGTACAGATTACATCCTGAAGGTGGCAGTACAAGAGCTAAGATCAGCCCTCAATGAATTTAGGCCTCTGTTGTTTTTGAGTCACAATGGAAAGATTTATATTGGCTGCAAAGCAGTTCAGCTGCTTTATCACAGGGTCGTGTGCAGAATTAGAGGAATCTTACAGACTATAAATGGATTATGCCTTGCTTCCAGTAGATAAAGGCCAATGATTTAAAAGTCGTTAACTTTGCTAAGTTACTATTAAGTCCAGCTCAATATAGAACAAAAAACAACTTCTAAAAGGGTCCATGTGTTGGTGTTTTCTATGTCTATACAACACAAATTCATTTATAGTTTGTGGTCTGTCATTATCCAACCGCATAACAATTCCATCAGCCCATTGGTTAATATTACACGCTATAATGTAAATTATTATATTTATTTATTTATCGTTTGTATTCTTTCTAAAATACATATTTAAGTACCGAGTATACTATGTGCTAATGTTTTAAGATATCTTGTATTTTTGTCATCTATACTCAACAATTCCTATAAGCATTTAATTAAATATTTGAAAATGAACAGGCTGAATTGAGGAGCAAGTTAAAATGAATTGATTTATACTGAGCCACAGCATGCATCCTGCCGTTGTCTCACATCAGAGATAAACGGTTAATTAGTGATTTCTGTATCCTCACAGAAAATGGCAGAGTTGAATCAGTTCACGGCGGAGCATGCGGAGGAGGCGGGGTCCGAGGGGGAGGATGATGGGGCGCCACAGCCGGCTGCCAACAGTGACACCTCCAACCGGTCCGAACTGGTCATCCAACAGATCCGAACCACGGACCAGGATGGGAACCTGAAGGTCGTCTACCCCTCCAAGACGGACCTCGCCCAGGACATCAGCAACTTGACTGTCGTTTGGTAGCTGTGCTTTGAATGTTCACATCCAAGCATCACAAAGCCGTTTAAATAAAACACTTCGATTAGCTCGTTTTGTGTCGTGAAAGCACCCGCAGCAGTGTTGCTTAATCCTTAGCTTGAGTGATGCGCTCATATTTTTGTCTCATTCCCAAGCTAAAGGCCAATGATCTGTTTTCAGGACCACCGAGACTTTCAAGCTGTCTCTGTTTATTGATATCCAACTTAGCGGTTTCTTTTATATCAGGCACATATGTCCCAAAAGGCTTAAATAAACAAAGCTTTTGATTACATTTCTTGCACTTGTCAGTCAGTTTCTCTCTTTTCATATAATGAGCTTCAGATAATGGGCCAAAATGAATTTTAATTTCATTAAAACACAAAACTAGACCCAAGAACTTTAATGAAACAGATACATTTATTATTTATTTTGTGTTTTGCTTTATTTTTCTTTCAACTTATATGTACAAGGCTTTGAGTAATATGTATGCCTTAATGAGAAGCCACAAATAAAACTCTCAACATCTGCATAAAAAAGCATTGAGATTGTAATCGAAGAAAATCTAAGACAAGTCTACATTTCCCAGTTATGTATAATCAGTATTTTCTTTACAAGGAACAAGGTTCCATGCTATTTGAAAACCTTTTTTCAAAAAAGACTTTTACAGGCAACATTTCATCGTCCCAGTTGTTTAATTGAAGGCGATATTTATGATTTGCCCTCAGTGTGCTTCTAGTGTCCCGGATCTGCAAAAGAATCAGAAATGTTCTATTCAAACAGCTGTTTTAGTTGCAGATGTGTTAAAAAAACACTTTGCGGAGGCTTTTAAATTACTTACAGTTACAAACATAAGCCACCTCCAGGTACTTGAATGTGCCAGCACAGGGGTCTCCAAACAGAGAGTTTCTCACCCTGAAAGTACACCTGTTTTTTCCATTACAGCTGTGAATAAACAGGAGGAGAAATCAGACTTCAGAGTACCGTACCTTTCTGCACATGAACCGAGTCAATTATTGTGAAGCAATTTGGAATTGGTCACCATTTTCCCCCTTTATATTCTGATCATGTGTTTGTCCGTTTTTAACTGACTGTTCTCTTTTTTTTTCCCCTTTTACCAATTGGGAATTGTGCCTCACTCACCGTTCAGCAACTATTTTAGTCGGGTGTGAGCAGTACACGTTTTCAGTCTGAGAGGGTGGTCGCTGGTAAGAGCACGTGGTCTGGTCACGGCGGCCATAGTCAGCACCATAGACAAATATGACCTGCCCTTCATCTGACAAAGAGGTGGAAAGTTAGCATTTTCACTAAACTGAAAATAAGCAACAGGCAGTAGCCGTATTTAAACTCCAGTTGGAGCCAGATCAGTCCAACCAATCCATCCTCCACATGAAAATGAAAACCTGTACACTTACCACAGTACAAATTTGCATAGGAGTGCTCACATGCGACGTGCTGAACTGTCAAAGAACAAATCACACAGACATTAAATAATATTTAGACACTTAATAATCAAGTTAATGTGCAGCTTGGCGTTGCTGTTAGTTTAATGAAGACACGTGACTGACTTGTTACTAAGCAAGTGTAGTTGGTGTCCAGGTACTTGAAGATGCCATAACAGGGGTCGGATGTCCGAACATCATGTGTCCTGAACTCACACACCTTCTTGCCATCACATCTGTTTCAATAATGCATACTTGCTGTATGTAAGTGTGTAACACAAAAGTTAAACAACTGATTGACTATGAAGAATATTCAGTAGGCCTTTACATTATCATGTAAAACATTGCCCGCATTCATACCGATGCTCACTTGTTTTTTATTCATTAGTAACTAATAACTACACTATGAAATGAGCATGGTAAAGATTTTATGTATTTGTTTCACCACAAAGAGACAGACTTTGGTCCCAAGGGATATATGTGAATTTATTAAAAAAAACATAGTCATATATAAATCATAACACAATGAATAAAGATTGGTTGCACTTTTCAACAAAACATTACCTACAAGCTGATTCAGAGAAAAGAACCCCTGAATTATGAAGGTACCCCATCTTGAGTTCTTCCATAACATTAAAATGTTGGCTCATGTATAAGACTCATGATAACGGTAAGTATTTATTGAATTCTTTCAATGTAAATATGTAATGTACCTGTTCTTGACTAAATTCAAGGTGCCTGCTTGGGAGCACCGTGTATTTTCCAGTTGATGCTGAGGCCTGCCCTCGCTGCAGGTCTCACGGTCTGCCCGTCCATACAGAGCTGACTGCACGCTGATGACCCCCGTATCTGTTATCATGCCCCGGGTCAAAAAAGAAGGAAACCAGAGGGAAAGTTGAAGGTATAAGTTTTGAAAAAAACCATGCATCCAAGAATTCCTACTGCCCAGACATCAGATAAATCTGAAATGATCCAATTCAGACACACAGGTTTGAATGTTTCGTTCTTACCACATCCTAAACGATGGACATTTGAGTCATCATCACAGCTTATGGCTCTCTCTGTTGAGGAAACTAAAAAGAAACATATGGTTAAATTTATTTTTTTGAAAACTTTATCGAAAGGATAAATCTAAGTATTGTTACACAGTGTTTACCTGATGCCACGAGCAAACAAACTGCTTCAATCACTGGGGGGGAGAAAAAGGCACTGTCACTTTTAAATTCCCCTTGAAACAGAACAAAATATGCTCTTGAAATGGTTCCAAATACCAGTTATTGTTGTACTCACACAGTGCGGTGCTGAGTCTGAAAGGCAGCATGGTCGTAGAAGTCCTTAGTGGTTGGTTGTAGAAGATCCTTAGTCCTTAGGGTAGACTGGAATGATGGTGACAGAGGCAGGAAGGTAAAATTTATATGGCTGGGTCAAGAATTGCACAAAGGCTTGTTCATGTGGAACTGGCGCCCGTACACATGTGAAGAAAAGGTCACACAGCAACAATTCTTGTGTTGTCTAATCTGTGCCATGTGAAAGCAATCAGGAAAAAGACAAGTCAACAATGCCAACTGACATCAATGAGATAACAAGAATTCCACAAAACGACAAGCAAAACCCCCAACGGTTTTTTCTAGTGCTTATTTCCTTGAAGGAGTGTTCCAATTTGTCTTGAGGGTGTGCCACCTGAAACTGACCTATTTAACCTAGACTGGTCCTTTTTCCCCCTGTCATGTCTGTTTTTTGTTCTGATTAACAACAGTTTCACACTGTTTTGTGATCCGAAGACTTTCTTTTCTTCGTGACCGTCTTTGCTTTCCTAAACAGATCTTTGTTGGGATGCCCGCAGGGACCCTGTCAAAAATGCTGCTTAAAGTTTCAATGAAGACTAACAGTGCCCCATATTCCTGAGTTTTTCTGCATGAGTGTCTGAATGCATCCTCATTGGGTCTAGAATCTGGTTCAAATCCAAATGCCCCCTGAATTTTCATACTTTGTAAGTCGCTTTGGATAAAAGCTGCATAAGCAGATGTTGAGACTTATGATCCTACCTTCCTATTACTGCTCATTAGCTCATTAGCTTTTATTATTTTTTTGGTCGCATTTAGGTTCCTTGTATCTGTTTTAAGCAACATGTCCTTATGTTTAAGGTACGTTTGAAACGGATGCAATAATGTGCAAAAACTGATAATTTTTTGTTGACAGTCAGACATTAAATTCCTTTTTAAATAAGAGCGCACTAGTTTCCAGGGTTCGTGAAGTTCTTTTTAAGTTTTCCTCTGGATATTGGTTATTTTGTCCCATAATTTTCAGCAGCCTGTTGCAAAGACACATTTGTTGGCAGGTGTGAGCCAATTTCAAGGCGATTTTCAAAGCACAATAACAAAAACCTTGGCACCTCTCAGAAATCTGCAGGGAAAAAGATGGAACGTTTCTGAACATGCTTTCCCATGAAAAAAACATCCTACAGAGACCTGACACGGGATGGAAGATGCATCTGGATGCATCTGCTGTTCAGTGGAGCCTCATCAGAAATGGTCTGCATGGTCAAGTTGCTGACATTAAGCCATTTTTAAAGTTGGGAAATACAGAGAAAAGGCTGAATGACACACAAACTGGTCTGAAAATAATTTACAACAGGTCTTACAGAGCGATTAATTCAACCTAGAGCCTGAATCTCAACACCAGGTAAGCATTGCTATTCTCTTGTTCTCTTATTTCATTTATCTTTGAAAATTTGAATATCCTTTATTTATCTTCCTGAAACTGCATTTCTAGGTAGTTCACCTGGTTTTTACACACCAAGCTCCTCACAGCTCTTTAAACCTGTGTGTGTCTCTTTGCTTAAAGGCAATATAAAGTTATGACCAACCTTTTTTTTTCAGAAAAGATTTGGCGATTGTGAAATTGGATCACGAGTCAAAGCTCACTTCAGTGTTACTGTAAACCATGACGATGAATCAGCCGGCAGAACAGCAGTTTCCTCAAGTGGATTCCTGCTATGAGATAACGTAAATGTCTGATTTTTTGCAACAATATTTTCATGGACTTCCTGGAACACTTAAAGCACTCATTGTTCTGTATTTAACCCTTGACTTCATGGACAGCCCTAAATTTCTTCACTTAGCTGAGAGTTACAGGAATATTGAAGGGATTAATTTATTTTTGTGCACATCAGCACAAAGTTGTCAACCAAAAAAAGATGTTGACACAAACGTTTGATGCTTTGTTTTATTTGATACATTTGTTATGTATCTTGATATGTTTACAAGGACCCATCTTCATTGGCCACGGGATCTGAAAGAAAAAAACAAAAAACAAAAAAAACAAGCTTATGTAAAACATAGAAAGAATATTTTTTTCCCCCTCCATAATAGATGTTATGCTTTTTTCAAATTTAGCCCACAGATATTTCTATCAACATGAAACATTGTCTGGGATACTTACACTGACACGCATAAGCCACCTCCAGGTACTTGTAGGTTCCCACACAGGGGTCTCCAAAAACAGAGTTGCTCGCGTTGATAATACAGCTGTTTTTCCCATTGCAGCTGAGGAGGCAAAAGTGCAAAAGCAGATGGTGAAACATTCCTGGACATTAGCACATTTGGATATCTCATTTTTCTATAAAAGCGTGATAAATATCACGACTTTTCAGCCAAGTTATAAAAAGGAAAAAGCGTGAGACTCTGTACCTCTCTCCTACTTTCAGTGTGGGATTTGAGCACACTGTGTTTTGGATTTGAGACGCCGGCCGACCAAAAGCACATGTGGTCTGGTCCCGCCGTCCGTAGTCAGCCCCGTAGACAGAGATAATCTGCCCCTCATCTGACAAAGAAAAGAAGCAGAGTTTCAGAAACAAACTCACATCTGCTCTGCTAATGAGATCATCCTATGATGATGTACAAAGAAGATAAAACGGAAGCTTACCACAATGCAGGTAGGCCAAAGAATGCTCACATATCACTTGGTGAACTGTAAAAATAACACAAATCACATTAAATACAAACTAATAGCCACTTTTCTTTACACTACCGTAGGTTATATCACATGACATTGATAAATAACAACTTTGTAGAATCATGTCAATCAAACTACACACAAAGGTAAACGATTACAACTAATATTCTTATATAATTCATTCATAAAATAGTCAATAAGGTGACTGACTTGCTGGGAAGCAGGTGTATGTGGTCTGCAGATACTTTGCAGTGCCTCTGCAGGGATCAGCATCTCCAAGAACATTTTTGTTCAGCTCACACACCTTTTTTCCGTCACATCTGGAGGAAAGAAAAACAGAGTGAGCGGCATCTCAACAGGCAAAAATGAAGTTGGTTATGGATCTGCTGTGACCATTCGCTGAAGTGAGGTGAGAGACTGTACCTTGTCTTAATAGCACTGGTAGTGCCAACCAGGGAGCAGTCTGTGTTCGAAATCTCATTCGGAGGCTTTCCCTGACTGCAGGTCTCACCATCCATTCGTCCGTACAGGGCAGACTGAACGCTGATCACTCCATCTGTATCTGTTTCAGAGCATAGATGGCAAAAATGAAATCATTGGGTTTTGTTACCTCCCCACAAAAAAATGGAGAAAAAAAAACCCGGATGACGCCAAACCAGAAGTCGTACCGCAGCTCAGGCGGTGGACAGCTTCAGGCGCGCAGGTGATGACTTTCTCTGTGGGGATGCCTGAAAAAAAAAGAGATTAAAGTGTCAGTAAATCATAAGAAAATGAGTGACAGTAGGCATTGATGCTCATCACTCATATATTTACCTGCTCTTACAAGCAGGCATGTTGCAGCAAGGACTGAAAAATACATTTTTAAAACCCCCATTAAATGCAAATATAACTAGAAATCTACCAAATGTATGTATGCATGATAAGCAAATATTGTCATAGTATTGCTTTTGTTATAAGTTTACTTACAAAGCGTGCTGCTGAATAAGGACATGATTTTCGGGGCGCAGCAGTGGGACTGAAAGTGGGAGTCAACACTCTCGGTATTTATTCATTTGGATCTAGGACAGCCAGTGTTTATATTGTGAAACTTGAACCTGAACCTGAACCCATATGGGAGGGAAAGCAGACATCCAGTCCAGGAGCACAAACTTAACACTCAGTGGGAGTTTGAGGTCTTGAGATGGCCCAAGCAAAACATTAGTAAACAGGACAAAGGGTGAGGATTGGGAACTGCGTTACATTGCTTTTTGCACGTTTCCATTCACAGTGTTGGAAAGTGCTCATCGCTTTATTATTATATTAGACCTCAGATGTCATGAATACTGGCACCTTATGCTCATCTACTCAAGTAAATCCACGACACAAAAGAGGGAGTTGTCAGTGGGGAATTTGAATATTTTTCTGTCAATGGACAGTAGAGCACTGCTTGAAAAGAGTCATTTTAGAACTAGTTTTGTGAGCTTTAAAGTCCCGCAGCCGTGTCTTCAAAACTGAGTCTGTCCTTTGAATCAAAGACAAAGAACATCTATTTTGCAGAGTCTGACACACCTTTATGTGTATTGCCCTCATCACGCACACAGTGAAAGTCATCCCATGTAAGCTATTGTTTTTCAAGACACGGGAGTAATAAAATGCCTGTGTGTATAAAGACTAGAACATCCCCTCAGAGGAATACTGATACCTTGGCCAAAGAAAGGAACTTCTATACTCTAGTAAGCGTCCTTACAAGCTGTGATGAGGGCTGATAAGTCCTTTTGGTGGTAATTAATGCATTGAAAGACGGAAAATACATAACCAGAAATCCAGTGAGTTGGCATGAGATGGACACTAACTAAATAGATAAATTCAAGCTAGTTTAAAGGAAATGACAAGCAAGACATTGCAGTTAATATTTTTCTCAGCTGGACTCTAGGAGTCTCAGGTGACTGGAGACAAGCTGCCAAAGAAAAAGGAAAAGTGCACCTGGTAAACAGAAAAGTTCTCTCTGTAGGATTATTTCACGTGACATGGTTTGGCCTGGTGTGAAGTTGAAGGGCCAAAAGAAATTATTATTTTAAGGCAAGGCAAGTTTATTTGTATAGCACATTTTGTGTACAAGACAATTCAAAGTTCTTCACAGAGAATTTAAAAGCAGAAAAACAAGAAAAGAAAAATAATCAAAATTAGACAGATAAAAAGTGAAGGGTGCAGACAAAATACATTCAATTTCCATATGCACAGTTAAACAAAAGCATTTTCAGCCTGGATTTAAACACTGTCAGAGTTGAAGCCTGTCTCACATCTTCAGGAAGACTGTTCCAGATTTTAGGAGCATGGAACTGAAATGAAGCTTCACCTTGTTTAGTTCTGACTCTGGGCACCATCAGGAGACCAGAACCTGAGGTTCTCAAAGTCCAAGCTGGTTCATGTGGCTCTAACATGTCAGAAAGGTATTTTGGTACTTGCCCATGAAGAGACTTGTACACAAGCAGAGCTGTTTTAAAGTCTATTCTCTGAGTGACAGGAAGCCAGTGGAGAGACCTTAGTACTGGACTGATGTGGTCGTATTTCCTGGTTCTGGTCAGAACTCTAGCAGCAGCATTCTGGATGTTCTGCAGCTGTCTTACAGCTCGTTTAGAGAGTCCAGTGAGCAGGCCATTACAGTAGTCCAATCTGCTAGAGTCAAACGCATGGATTAGTCTTTCTAGGTCTGGTTTAGGCACTATTCCTCTGATTCTGGCAATGTTTTTGAGATGGTAAAAGGCTGCTGATGTTATTGATTTAATGTGGCTCTTAAAGTTAAGGTCTGAGTCCAGTATTACCCCAAGATTCTCGACCTGATTTTTAGGTTCCAGAGGGAGTGCCTGAAGGTGACTAATGACACTTTCTCTTAGTTTCTGTGGGCCGCTGACAATGATCTCAGTTTTGTCTGGGTTTAACTGGAAAAAGTTGTTCTGCATCCACAAACTGATCTGTTCAACACAACGACACAATAAACCTGCAGGCCTTCATTCTCCTGCTGTCAGTGACACATATCTGAGTGTCATCGGCATGGTTGTGATAGGACAGATTATGGCTAATCTTTTTCCGTTGCGTATCAAAACAGGGATGAAGGAAGCTACTTCCATATCGGGCCCCGGCTTATCCTGGCCACGGGTACATGTAGTACTGTTGCCTGGACCCGGTACATATCAGCATTCTGATACTTTATCTGGCTCCAACAACCGTTTCATATGACCCAGGTACTGGAGGGCTTCTTGTACTGTTGGACTGGAGAACCCACTTCTGTGCTCCTTTGGTCATTGAGGGCCGAGATAACCTTTGGAGTTATTGGTGAGGGAGGTGGAGCAAGACGACGGTGTGGGAGAGCTGTGGGTGCAGGAATGGGACTGGGGCCTGGGGCCTTCTTGGTGGCAACAGTGACCAGCTCTTTCATGTGGTCAGTGAAGTCCAGTGGAAGAAGAGATGGGGATGGTGACCCAGAAGACGATGGGTCCTCATTCCAGCCTTTGGGTCCTCTGGAGGGGGGGGGGCCGGGGCGCCACAATCTCAGGGTTACCGCCGGGCTGTATCATATCCTTGTCCTTATCCTCGTGTTTATGCTTCATAACAAGTTGTTGAGAAATCACACACGCAGTGCAGTGACAAACAGCGGGCTGTCTGACCCCAAAACATTTTATACTTAATTCTCATGTTTTCCAGCCTGCCTGAAGGCTAATAAAATGGTCTGAATGATTCTGATATTCTGGTGTGTTTGATGCCATTGTACAATATTTGCAACATTCCTGGATTTTAAACTTCATCATTATGCTGCTGACCACTTTGTCGGTAGCTGATTTATCGTCCATTACTTCAATCCAGCAGACAAAACAGCAGTTAATGCTATAATTTCATTCAACAGATTGAAACTGACTGCCCTCTATTATTTAATTTACTATTTGCATTCATTTGAATATCATAGTTTTAAGATATACCTGATTTTTATAGTGATGAACCACCTCTGCCTTTAGTCAGACCTCTGCTGGAGGCAAAGAGAAAGTAAGAGTCACAGAGGCAGAATAGTGTCTGTAAGGCCTCAGTTTTGAGACCCACAGATGCCGTCTGCTGGTGGATGGACAGATTGATTAATCAAATAATTCATAACTTAATCACACATGTCCTGCAAGTCTTAAATAATGTCCCTCAAAAGTGTCAAGCATTATGTTTTGGATTTTACCAAGAGAATATATTGTTTCAGAGTCCATAAAAAAGTGTGTGATAAATTAGAAAATTATTTTGAAATCTATCATACTCTCACACACACACTTTTAACTGTTGTTCAGTCACTATATTAGAATATGTATAAACTAAAAGTTATGCTCTACTGATGTGATCATATCTAATGATGGCCACTAGAAGGTAGCAAAATGTTTTTTGTGACTACCTTCCAAATAACACAGCCCCTGTTGGAGATTATCACTAGAGTTAATCGAGGCTTAATTGCTCTCTCAAATGAACCTGGTGAAAACGCAGGTGTGGACAACTCCCTTACTTAAATTATGGAGACTTTCTCTCCCGTAATGCAGTTTGTTTTGCAGAAATAAAGTGCGCACAGCAGTTTTTCCACTTGTATATTTTAATTGTTCAGTGGCACACAATTCATGTCAATAGGAAGTCTTTCATTTTTTTCTCAGAGACTTGTTTGACACAGAAAAGCACAGAAAACAGAGCATGAAAGTCTTTAAATCAACTCGGTGCAAAAAAACACCCTGCAGGGGCCTAATCGTAACTGTGCAACCTCTGTCGCACGGTGGAACTTGGATCTGTCTTATGTTCAGTAATAGGAAAGAACCCCCCTCAAAAATGACACCCATACCCCAAAAATCTCAGATGTTTTTCATCTTTTAAAAAATACAAGAGGACACACGTGTAAAAGACTTACACAGTTGGACTTGATCATTTTGGTTAAAAAAAGATAGAACAGAACAAATTAAGACACTTGTCTAAGTTATTGGCTATCACGTCATAAACTACTGAAGCATTCTCTGGTAAATGAATTTCTCTACTATGCTGGGGACTGAAAGTACAGGAGTTTACGGAGGAAATTAAAGGAACCGGGCATCTGCTTGTAGAGCCCTTTTGCAGAGTTTAGGGAAACTTCATGGTTCACCTGAAAGTAAATAAATGACAAGAGTCAGAAGTCAGGAAAGTCTCAAAAGTCTAAACCACTAAATTAAAAAAAAGCTAATTTATTTAACTCATACTCTCATCATACATAAAGCTCACCATCATTAGCATTGTGACCAAGTCGTCAGTTGAAGCATTTTCCTCGAGAACGCGGTCCAGAATCTCAACGTACCACGAGCCCGATGTCGTGTCTCTCCAGGAAACATAACCTATATTTGTCACAAGGTCAAAGTGAGAGCAGGAAAATCAATTAAATGTATATTTTTAACTGAGTACCCAGGTATTTTAAAAGGTAAAGCACAAACACACCAGGGAATGTAGAGTAGGAAACCAGGATGTCACTCGGGGTGGGAAGTGTGGCTCTAGCATCAGTTTCATCAGAAGTGCTCAGGGAGTCGCTGCTGGATGACATCGGGATGGCGTCCATCTGTTCGTCTGTTCTGTAGATCGATGGCTGATCCTCATCAGGGGACACCTCGAAGCCAATGTCTCTTTCCCCTTACAAGACAAAAATAATTTCCCATGCAGTGAACTGCCTACTTTGGGGATAATAAACTGTGTTCAGTGTCCCATACCTCCTCCACATGCCTGGATGAAGAACAGTTTAGGTTTGCTTTGTAAAGATGGGCAATGCTGGCCATTGAGGTAGTTTGTAATGAGCTGAACAGGAACATACTGCCCGTCCACACCATACACTGCACCAGGAAACCGATTGTGACTCACCTGCAAACATACATAAGAGAATATATGCTACAGCTGACAGAAAAATATGGAAGTATTTTTAGAATAATAATTAGAAGACAAAAACTTATCTTCCAGGTTAACTAAAGGTTCAGTTAAAGTATAGAAAAATCAAGTTAAATGATGGCAAGCTAGATGACCAGTAATGCCTTTGTAGCTTTAATTGAAAACCATTTAACCGTTATATACAAAGTTACTCAGACAGAAAGACAGACCAGGTCTCACCTCAGTCCCATGTGAGAGCATGATAACGACGCAGCAGTCATACTGCGAGTGGTCCTTCTTAGACAAAACTGACAGTTCATGTTTGATTTGCTGAAATGTGGAAACAAAAGTTAGCAACACATTCTTTCTTTCAGCCACGCTATTCGATGCTAAGACTCATACTTTTTGTTTCAGGTTTGTCTTGACCTCCACGATAAAGTTAAGTGCCTTGAATCTTCTCTCCAGCTTGTCACAGTCAACGTTGGACCCTCCGCGATTTTTCAGCTCACTGTTGGGTTCAAACTCCACGTTGTTTATGATGAGGCACTGACCACACGGGCTGGCATCCATTTTATAGCACTGATAAACAAATACACAGAAAACCAGGGGAGGGGGACAAGGCATTTAGACTGAAACTCCCATAAGAAGGTAACATTTGATGAATAAATGTTGCTCACCTTAATACTGTCCCGTCGTGTTCTGCCGTTTGGTCTTGGTCTAAAGATGTCCCCCTCTGGTGCTGTGACATCAACATATGTTAAACAAAAAAGGGACGAACACAACTCTTAATATTGCTTAAAGTGGATTGCATTTCTTACGTGGACTGGGAGTAGTGGTGGGCCTCGGTGATGGATAGATGGTGGCGACATCTTCGCTTATTTTAGCATCATCCACAGAAACTTTAACTTTAACACCAATAAGAGTGTTCATATTGTTAGAAGTGACAGTCACAGCGTCAGCTCAGCTTAAATGGACCATATATTCATACTTACTAACTGGAAGAGGCTTGATAACAGGACGGGCCACCTTTGTGGGTATCTCAGGCTGAAACCTAACCGCTGGGGCTCCATTCCGTAGGATCTCTGCCAGGCTGTGCTGACCTGTCTCCTGAAGGCACTCCAGAAACAGAGGAAAGGCTCGACTCCCGCGGGTCTCTAAATCCCGGACTAACTGCCTTGCCTGGTCTCGTCTGGTCCCCGCGCTCTGTGAGGAGTCAAAATGACTTGTGTTTACCGTTTAGTCCAAGCTCATGAAAACCTTTAATCAAGTTCCTAAACCTACCTTTATCTTATCGACCATGTCCTGGGTAAAAACGCCTTTTTCAAGTAAGGCATCAAAGAGGTTTGATGGATCTAATTCTCTCACCAGGTTGATCCTGTTTCGTTGTAGAATCCTTTTGTGTTGTTCCTCCATTTCCCATTCAGAACAAAAAAATGTTCCTGGCTTATATTTCTTTTTACAAGCTCTGTCGTTCTCATAAGACAAACCTCCTTCTTTGTAAAAATGAAACTTGTTCGTGTAAAAACTGAAGTCTCCGGTGTATTTTATTTAGTTGCGGTTACGCTTGTTATTTCCTTGTTTACATCACCGCTGTCTGTGATTGGTCAGCTGAAGAAAGGCAGGGTGCGCTCGATTGTTTTCACAACACGTCGCTGTTGCGCAACGAACTCTAGACATCTACACGAAGGTTGAAAGAAGCGACCTGACAGCAGACAAACCGAACGTATCCCAAAAACCGAAGCAGCAGCCAAATACTCAATCTCCCAAAATGACTTTCGTCAGCCTGAGCTTGCTTCTCCTCCTTCCTTCTCCCGCTTGCAGCAGGTTATCATCAGCGAGCCTAAGAGGAACTGGGGGATGCAGCGGAACACACCCTGTATTCGGCCACCGTTTATTCTGAACGTTAGCTAAAAACGAGAAGCACCATCCCTTAAACATGTGGCGTTTTCCCGGCTGACGGCATCCTCACGGGTTGATGGGGGATGTTGCACTGAGACAGCAACACCACCGGCTACAACTGAAATGCGTCAACGTTTTATCCGCGAGGAAAAACGTTATTGCCATGGGCCAACGCCGCTTTCTCCTATGAGTTACGAAGCTTTCCTGGCCTGTGTAGACGCCGTGCTCTAATGCCATTTTGGAGGAACAGCTGTGTGTCTCAGATTTGTCAGCCATCTAAAATCCATGTCAGTGATGTGGAGGTCCTCGGTCCAGTTTAAGCCGACGGTGTTGACGGCCCTGGTGTGTTAAGGTAACTGTGATGACAGGGTCAGTGATGTCTCTGGCTCTGGTGGTGCTCCTGTTGGTGCTGTTGGCAGGACCAGCCCATGCCGGGTCTGAGACGGACCCCTACAAAATACTAGGAGTGACCAGGGGTGCAAGCCAGGCTGAGATCAAGAAGGTCTACAAGCGGCTCGCGAAAGAATGGTTAGTATATTTTCTTACTTTATGTCTCAATCTTCACTCGGTTGTTTACTAATGACCATTTTCCCCTGAAGGCACCCTGACAAAAACAAAAATCCGGGCGCAGAGGACATGTTTATCAAGATCTCTAAGTCTTATGAGGTTAGTCATGCTTTGAATCATATTTCACAACTGCAGTGCTGTGTACTCCACATTTTGTTTATATTTTTCCAAATTTCTTGTCATTTGTCATATTTTCTGTTTTTCATGTTTTCTTGTGTGTATCTCTCTAACTGAACTGTGAATGACTCAAGCATAAAAGAGGGACATAACTCAAGGGATGAACTAGCCATATAACAGATGATTTAGCACAGAACCAGTGATATATTTTATCTTCAGACACATTGAATGCCAGCCTGTTGTGAAGATACATTTAATTGTATTTTCTGTGAGGAACAAAAAACGAATAACTAGAATTCTACAATCGCACAACAGCAATAAGAATAACAAAATCGTTGTATTAAGAATAATAAAAGCTATTTAAATGAGATGAGGGGATGTGACACTATATTACTCTCCTCTACCTCCCAACTAGATCCTGTCTAGTGAGGAAAAACGTTCCAATTACGACCGCTTTGGACAGACCGATGACACCCAGCCGTATGGCAGCAGTCGCTACGGCCATCGGCACGACAGCTTTTACTTCGATGAGTCCTTCTTCAACTTCCCCTTCAACACAAAGAACCACCGAGAGTTCACCGACAGCAAGTACACTCTGCACTTCAACCAGTACGTCAGCGACGTGGTGCCCGACAGCTACCGGAGGCCGTACCTGATAAAGATCACCTCTGACTGGTGCTTCAGCTGCATCCACATCGAACCGGTCTGGAAGGACGTGGTGCTGGAGTTGGAGAGTCTAGGTCTGGAATGGGCTGGAGAAAATGTCCAGTTACCCCGTCTCACACGATTTTCCACCAGGTGAGTGGGGCAGGTTCCCCCGTGCTCATGGGCGTCCTGTCTGTGCAGGTGTTGGAATAGGTGTGGTGGATGTTGGCTACGAGAGGCGGTTAGCCAACCACCTGGGGGCTCACCGCACCCCGTCCATCCTCGGAGTCCTAAATGGCAAAGTGACGTTTTTCCACTACGCTGTGGCAAAGGAACACCTGAGGCAGTTTGTAGAAGATCTTCTCCCTCAGAGACTTGTGGAGCGGGTAATAATGTGCACTGACAAGATTTATGTCAAATGTAATAAAGACTCCAACATATGCTAGTTCATAGGGGGTTGTCAGTATTCCTCAAAATGATTAAAACCTCTCATTTTATACATTTTAGGTCAGCGACAAGAACGAGCAGCAGTTTTTGAACACCTGGCACGAGCTGAACAAGCCACACGTGCTTCTGTTTGACCAAGTGCCTGCAGTCCCTCTGCTGTACAAAGTAAGATGTTTTTTTTTCTTTTTTCCATATGTAACGTCCTTCAGTGCCGCCAATGGAAACATACCAATCGTTCTCTTTTTTTTTATCTCCATAGCTGACAGCGTTTGCTTATAGGGACTACTTGCAGTTTGGTTACGTGGACCAGGGCCTCTCAGAGACTGCCAACCTACAGAAACAGTTCAATATTAACACTTACGCTCCGACCATGCTGGTCTTCAAGGAGAACATCGAAAAGCCCGCTGACATTATACAGGTGAAGCAAAGCTCAGCTTCTGGAAATGGAGACGGGATGCTCCCTTGCACATGAACATCATGACGTCTCGTTTTTCAACAGGCTAAAGGGATGAAAAAGCAAATAATCGACGAGTTCATGTCAAACAACAAGTTTCTTCTTGCGCCCCGGCTGGTCAATCAGAAGCTCTTCGATGAGCTCTGTCCCGTCAAGCAGTTTCACAGACGCAGGAAGTACGAGTCTTGGTTTTTCCATGTCCCGGTATTCGTGTCCCACTCGAGCTCATTTGAATCTGTTTTTGAACCTCTTTCACACCCGCAGATACTGTGTGCTGCTGATCACCGGCGATGAGGAGTCCTTTTCTTTTGGGAACCGGGCGTTTTTCTCTTTTGCTTCGGCCAACACCAAAGAAGTGGTCAGGTTTGCTTATGTGTACCAGCGGCTGCAGCAGCCGCTCTGCGACATCCTCATGCAGAGCCAGGAGAGCCAGACACCGTCGCAGGTACCCGTCCACACGTTCAGCACAGACTGACTGTTACTCCAACTGAGCAATGACATGTTTTTATTTCAAAAGATACATCTTTCAAAACATCTGGGACAGGGGCTTGTCTTCTCTGCGTTGCCTCATCTATTCTTTAAATGTCAGGCTTTCAACAACTCTTTGCAGAGTGTTGAATTTCATAAACTGAAAAATGTTCCCATTGCGTAACAGTTAAGCTGCTGCAGACTATTTCATTCAATGTTCTGTCATTTTTTTATCATTGGTCTTTTCAGCTGTTTTGCCAATGCGGTTGCGACTTGGAAAATAAAACCTTCTTAGGTTTTATTTACTGACTGGTTCCGTCTTGTCTGCTCTGGCTTAATGCTTGTTTTATCTTCTTTTTTGTCTTCTTGTTTAATCTTCTTTGGCAGGTGGTGATCCTGGAGCGGCGCAATGCAGCCGGAAAAGCGCTGTTCAAGACGGCCACCGCCTGGAACGGCAGCGAGGAAGACAAACAGCGTCTTACGGAGGAGCTGGAGCATCTTCACAAGGACCCGTCCATCCTGGTCCACGACGCCATGCTGCCCGAACTCAACAATGAGTTTGCCTCAGTGCGTTCCCGTGTGACTGAGATCCACAGTAATGTGTTGCTAATGTGACCAGTGCCCATCTGTGCTGTTACTAAGCTGCTGTTCCTCTGCAGATGTTTTTAATACGGTGGATCTATGCATCTTACGATTACCTCTCAGAAGTCATCGATGATATTCTCCACAACAACTGGTAAGTGTCACTGAGACGTAATGTAAAACCGCCTATTGGGAAGTTAAAAAAAAAGTAACTTTTTCTCCTCCGGACGTGTGGATGGTTTAGGCGAGAGATGATGCCTCTCCTGTCCCTCATCTTCTCTGCCTTGTTCATCTTGTTTGGAACTGTGGTCATCCAGGCTTTCAGGTTGGACCATGACAATGTACACAGAAAGGTTTTTAAAATAAAAAAGAAGTAGTCAGATAAATAGAATTATGTTCTTTTGTTTTTTTTGCTTTCACTGCAGTGACTCAAGTGATGATAACCAGACCAAACCAAAGACAAAAGATGGGGCTAAAGCGGAAAACGGGTCATCAGGGAGCAGCAATACATCAGGGCAAGGAAACTCTTAAATTCCTCTTGATTTTAATGGGCTTATAATAATTTACATGGCCCCTTTGCCAATGGCTAGTTTGGTGTATTGAAGTCAGGCTGCATGTCGAGGTGAAAAAACAAAACGATTTGCATTCATTTGGTGCTGTTGTCTTGCTGTCGATTTTAGTCGGCCCCCTAAAAAGAACTTTGTGGAGGTGACAGAGCTGACGGACATCACCTATATCAGCAACTTGGTCAAGCTGAGGCCGGGCCACATGAACATAGTGCTGGTGCTCACCGACGCCTCCAAGAACATCCTCCTCAGCAAGTTCGCCAAAGAGGTCTACTCCTTCACTGGGTGAGCAAAAAACTGGAGGGCAGAGTCGGAAAAAGCCGGCGGTCAGCGTTGCCTTTGTGTGTGTTTTCAGATATTATTTCCGTGTTGGTGTTTTTCTAGGAGCATGACGCTGCATTTCTCCTTCCTGAACTTTGACAAGCACGGCGAGTGGATGAGCACGCTGCTGGAGTACGCCCAGCACGCCGTGCAGGCCGATGCGGAGGAGGAGGACGGCGGCGGCGGCGGCGGCAGGCGGAAGAGGGATTACACCGGCTACGTGCTGGCGCTCAACGGCCACAAGAAGTACCTGTGTCTGTTCAAGCCCGTCTACACCGGAGAAGACCCGGAGAGCAAGTCGTCCGAGGACGAGGGTGGCGCGCCGGGAGGAAAGTCCAGCAGGTCCAGCTCTCGGGACGATCATCACCCGCCACGCAAATCCAACCGCTCCCGCAGCCTCTCCACCCTGCAGGTCCACCACAAACTGGACCGCCTGGGGCTGTGGATGGAGAGACTCATGGAAGGCACCTTGCCGCGTTACTACGTCCCAACTTGGCCAGGACTTGACAAAATCACCCCCAGCAAATAGATCAAAGACAAAAAAATAAATGGAAATTTCCTGGCACTCAAATTGTTTCGGCAACAATGGCTACAATCATTTTTAAAGATATTTAATACGTGTATGAGTTGCCAATATAACACGATTGGCTGTAGTCCACCAGAGACCCATTACTGAACTGCTGATTATCCTGTTTTCTTAAGACAGATATACTGCTACAGCCGTGTGAGGATGAAGCAAAATCACTGTGGCCCCCTGTACTCCCGGAACTATCAAACCACTCCAGCCTGTGTTTGACCTGTCAGAGCGAGTTTGTAAGACCTGTTTTTCATTTTTCACACAGGGTCCCACTTTGCTGTTCACAGGTGGACGGTGAATGAGACGTCCTGCCGGCTCTTCTCTCATCTTCATGCAGCAGAGAGCTTTGCTTTTAGGGGGTGTGAACAAGATGCGTTTTTTTTTTCTTTTCTGAGGTTTGCACAAATGGTCGATGAGGGTCTTTTCAGCTAGAACCATTCGCCGACTTGTCTGGACGGTGTACAAAACCTCCTTTGAGGAATACTGTGAAGCGAGATGCATGACACTAATATTCAACGTCTTTGCCTTTCCATGCATCTCAGTCTCGTCTTTGTTTTAGAGGGATTATTTTTTAGAGCGCTGAGTCTCTTGTGCAATATATCATGCCGCTGTCAAGGCCCCCCCCGGATCGTTAGCCTTTGATGGTGGGTGTCGTAAACTAATGATTTTCTGGTTATTTTAAAGCTGTCGGGGTTGTGTTTAAGATGCGTGCCATTACAATTAAGAGCTGTTTAGCAGCACTAGTTAGGCAGTAGCTTTATGTAGCAATGAGTAGGTTGTACATTTTATCTAGAGGATGTTTTTCCCATAAACTTCTGATCCACTGGTTTACCCTGTTTTGTCACCACCTGAAGGTGGAAAGCATGTGCTTGTTTGTTTTGTCCACATGATTAAAAAGAAAAAAAAAAGCTCAGTAGGAGTTTGCTGGTACTAATAGTCGTAGTTGCACATAATCCTCTCATCTATAGACGAGAACATAACTTGAAAGCGAATGGCAGTTTGACAGATGATTTATCAGATAATGTGATGATGTTTGCTTTTTTATGTTTGACATGTGTAACACTGACATCTGCTACTCTGAGATGTTTCAGTTAGTCTTCAGTCCATTTATCCTAAAGCTGCTTGTGATACATTCCAATTTATGTTTATCAATTAAAACAAAGACATGCAAGCTGACTGTTTTTTTTTCTATTAGAATCTTCTTCAATGAGCCTTGGCAGAAGAATTGTAGGGCAAGAAAGACTCCTGCGTTGTCTAAGGCTGTCAAGAAACTAATACTGCGTAAGAGATCTCAGCTTCCTAAATCTAACAGATAATCTACAGCGAACATGCATAAGATTTTAAATTTTAAAGAACATATAGGGGTAAATCAGGAGCAAAACCCCATTTATTGGAGTTCCAACATGGAATATATTGTATTTCCTGATTGTGATGGTAACAAATTCATCCTTTGTGCGTATTCACTGGTACATACAGGACCTTTTCTGTTTGGTCCCATCAGGTATTTCTGGTATAAAAAAGATCCTTACCTCCGACTTATCCATTTGATTTAATTTGGTCTAAATATTATATTAAAGACTAGCAAATATTATAAAGAAACCAATGTTAAAACGAGCTTGGTAGAGGCAAGAAATCAGAGGTAACTGCCAAGTTAAAGTAAAAAATAAATGTTGCGTCTGAATTATTATTAAATTATTTGCTTTTTAGTCTAGCTGTTCTCTTGCGAGTTTTAAAACCGGTGATTCAAAGGTGCAAAATATTCATGTTCAAAATGTGACACCATTGTGTCAAACACAAGTATTTAAAATTTTATGACATCTTGATGTCACTTGTTACGACCCAAAAACCCGATGTGATGCACCTGCACAAAATACATTCCTTATAATACATTAAGTCTCTCTATCTTTTAAGTTAATGGACTTCTTGACACAGCCAGGAGATGGCAGTGCAGACTCAGAGATTACTCAAGTATAAATATTATATACAAATGGATTACATCTTCTCCATTTTTTCAGCATATTTTCCTTGGTAAACATTCTTTGGAGTTCATTTATAAAAACCCAACCTGTTTTACTTATCTGTGCTCATTGCAGTTCAAATAAAAAATCCAGTCCAGTGATCCTTAAAATGACATGCACAGCACAGACTTTAGCGCACCACCTAATATCACAAAGAATAAAACAACAAGCAGGTTTAAAAAGACTGCTGGATAAACTATACAAATGCAGCGTTTAACCTTTTCAATTGAGGAAACAGGGATTAAGAAGCACCAAACAAAAAAGCAGCACCTACTTAGAAGGAACAGAGAGAGAAACAATCATTCTTTATGTATCTGAAGGGTGAAAGAGGGCAGAGTAGCAGCATACCTTGGGATGTTTCAGGGTTGCCATCTATAACCATAAGCTTTATCAAATGGAAGATTTAACATCTAATCCTAAAGTCAGAGAGGTTTCTGCTTCCCTAACCCAAACAGAAAATATATGTTTCTTGTTGTAGTTTACACTTTTCTGTTATCTGTGGTTACTTAGCTTGTTTTGTGATGACTTCATTCTTTTAGCTTATAACGACCTTCTTAACAATGTTCAGTATGTGCTTTCATGAAGGGAAGTCACTCCCTTCCTCTCAACGTAGATTTAGCCCTCACCACAGCAGAGATTTAATGGAGCGTGCATGACAGAGTTCCTCTCCTTGTGTATAGTTTGATTAGCGGAGCCATATTGACTGTGTATTTTGAACCTGTGTTTCTACATCATTAATTAACAGTGAAAGTTTTCAGCAGTATGAGGTTCACAAATGGCAATAGTAGGAAAATTTCTTTCTCAACCTCCATAACATGATCAGATTTGATTTGGTTTATTGTTAGTTAAAGAAAATAAAGTTCTCAATCAAAAGAAATCTTGCCAGTTTATAACACTGTTATAAAAATGTCCTTAAAAAACAATTCAAGGTTTATGGGAATTGCGAGGGACTGGTGGACTGTCCAGGGTGTACCCCGCCTCTCGCCCATTGACCACTGGGAAAGGCTCCAGTTCTCCCCGCGACCCCATTAGGGAATAAGCGGTAACAATAATCGATGGATGGATATTAATTATTTTTTTGTCTGAATAAAAGTCTAGAAAGAAGATTTGCAGTTCATGAGCAAATACATTTCTCATCGAACTATTCATCCTTCAATTACTCAATTTTTATTACAGAAGGAACGACAGCAAAACAAGATTGTGGATGTGAGAAAACTAATTGTGCATACTGGTCCAAAAATTTATTACAGGAAAAAGTCAAATAGTGTACTACCAATCCTTGTCTTACTTCAGTAAAAACAGGAAGTGGTTCCTTTGTTTTAGTATGTTACCATAATTAGGTCACTTCCTGAAACTAGGGGTGCTGACAGCCATCTCTTGCTTGTTTTTATTCTTGCTAACATGACAATTGTTGAGTGAGAAAGAATAAAGGGCACCATATCAAATAACCAATGGAAGAAAATGAAATTTAGACATTTTGAGTACTTGTCGAGTCATTTCGGGACAAGACCTGGTAATGTAGTTGATGAAGTGAGAAATGAATAAAGAAAGACTGGGGTTGAATTCAGAAATTTGGATTAAATTAATACATTCTGCATTTCACAATATAACAATGCACTTTTTTCTTTTGGCCACGAGTAGCAGATGGCCATAGGTTAAACTCACTGGTCCACCATGTTTCACACTTTGTTGCTTTTTGTAATTGATTGCACCCTGATAGTATGGTCAAAGTTTCCAATCATTTGTTGATGTTCTATATCCAGCCAAAATTAATTTTCCCAAATTACACCAGATAAAAGGGAACACAGATATCTATGCCTACACAGAGTATAACAAATTAAGCCACTGCTTTGTGATTAACCAAGTCTTAAACTATTAGAACTGCACAATGTCCCTTTCCATGTGTCAACACTGTCACTTTCTTATTCTGTTGCTGTTTTATTATTAGATACTGTATTAGACCAAGATTATCTAGTATATCTTAGTGTATATATAGAAATCTCAGTATAACTCTCATTATAGCTTAAGTAGATTTTCTTTTCCATGTCTTTTTGTTTCTGTAGCTTGAAGTACTGTTGTCGTTTGGCAACATATGGAGACCAAACAAACAAAGGGATAAACAGAAAAATGTCACATAAGCAGATTATTACACAAATTGATTTAGTCGGTAGTTTTGGCTGCTTTACAGAGAACAGGAAGTTATCCGCCTCTTAATGATCCTCGCTGCAGAATGCATCTTTCACATTGTGTGTGTTTTCCAAGTGAGAAGTCTCCACAAAGAGCCATCTGTCCACCCCGCCTAATCATCTGGGACACTTTTTAATCTAGTCCAAATGATGAGCACTTTCACAAACCCCATTAATGTCACTATCTTCTCATTCTGGCAGTCACTGGTGAAACATGTATGACATAATGTGGAAACTAGCCATAGATACTGCACCTAACATTAAAATGTAACATCCAGTCTCAAGATAGTTTGAACAGTTGTCAGTTTAGAAGTGTAAATGTAGTTTATTTCTCAACTCAAATAAACTCAAAGCACTACAGGACGTTCAAGATATTGTGAAAAAAAAAGCTGAACATGTACACAGAAAAAGGAAACAGCAAACCATCTTAAAATCCATCAAACATTTATTTGTGAATTTTATGACAAACAGGAGGCAGTTATATCTTGTTTTACAAGCTACATTGGTTGGAAAAAGAAATAATCCCAGGTCCTTTAAAAATGGCTGTACTTTCATTAACTCTTTTGCCATTACCATATTTTTTAAAACATATTCATTCATCTGTTGTATCGGATCATCATCAAAATGGGCCTATGTACAGAGGAAATGCTCAAGTGTGGTCTATAAAGGGAGAGAGCTACATACTTCTACAGTGACCTGGGTCAGATCAGCTGCTGACATTCAGCTTTTCTCAAAGAAAAACAAAAGGACTGAGTACAAACCTTTTCTTTCTTACCAAGTTGCAATACAAACGGGCCCATTTCTCTGCCAAGTACTCATTTTAGCTAGCTTTCATTGCATTCTCCTTTAATAACCAGAACTGCTTAAAAAAAGTACAATATTAGGTTACAGCATTAAGCAAATGTACAGGCAGTCTCTAGGTAATAGTGTAGCTACCATTATGAACAGTTAAGAATTCATCAATTCATTTACATAATCCCAGCATTTTAAAATCATAAGAATGGTATGGAGTTGGGTTACAAAATAAAAAAAAGGTTTTTGGAGACAGTGAGCAATAAGACTCATGGTTTGTGACATGCAACCTGTAAGAAATATATCTGTCATTGGCTGGTGATGTGTGACCTGTAAAACCTTTCAGTAAGTGGCCGAAAAGCCTGCTGTATATAACCTGAGGGGAAAGAGAAAATGTGACATCTGACAGGCGGGTAGAAAAGCTTTTGAAAAGAGGACTTTCATTGAATGAAAAAGTGATATCAAGCTGCTGTAAATGTCAGCTGATTTCAGATGAATATTTCGTATTGGAATTGTAATCAAATAGATACTGAAACTACTTACTTATTCTTTCTTAAGTGATCCTTTTTTTCCCAACTATTTAATTCCAAAATTCAGATCTGTGTCTGAATTACTGGTGTGTCTCACTTTTTTTTCATTCTTTTTTTTTTTTTTTTGCTTTACTCTCATTAAATCCCCCACCAGGTAAATTAGAAATTGGAGAATAACAAATATGACTGAATTATGTTATTTCAACTAATTTCCTGATATAATTAGTCTGGGAACAATATAAATATTTGAACTAATGAAAATAAAAAGGATACTTCTGGAGAGGAAAGGCACAAAAGTAACCTTGTTGTGGACAGTAAAACAGTGAAAACCCTGTTTCATTGTGTCGGCCTAGGTATACATCAAGTTCTGTGTTGTTTAATGATCTCAGTGTTATCAAAACACTGAAGAGGTAGAACTGAATCTGGTAAACTTTCTGCTGAGAGTTTCATACTTTTATAACAAACTCGACAAAGATCTATGTCATCGTCTTGCTATTTAAATACATTTTTATACACAAATTGTGGATGCTGAAAATTACATTACACTTAAACTAAATTATACCAAAATCCCTGTCAAACTGTTGCATCTAATGTGTACGCAGTCATTATTACTGTAAGGTTTTTTTAAACTTTTAAACAAAAATCTACCCTTATTGATATTTATTGCAGTTGTGTGTTTAAATTCTAAATGCGTATTATGGAAGATGTAGTAACTCTGCAGTGTATCTAAAACAGCAGCTGCTAATGAAAGTGGTTCCTTTGTGGTTTCTATTCCTTTCAGGGGGCAAAAGGTGAGTATGTTAGATGACAGAGTCAACATTGGATAGAACTTCAATACTTCAGCTTTGTCTGTATTGGCATCATTCTTGTCTGTAAATATTTTTTTTGCGTAATCTAACTGCAGATAGACAATTCTGACTAGGATAAAGAAAGTGAATGGAAAACAATGTTAAATAGCGCAAACAAGTTGGAGATGTAGCTGAAATTTGTGCTCCATGAGAAGCAAAAAAGTGTTCTTTTTTTTGTTAATGAATGAAAAATAATGTGGAGGGATTTGATGGGTTTTAATTAGCTGATTGTGTATACAAATTGTATTTGCAGCTTGTAAACCGGACACCTGTTAAAATGTTCTGTACTACCAGAGGCACCTCTTAAGTTTTCAAAATAATTCGAAGTACGCAATCCTGTTGATTTAAGCTGTCGCTAATGGCAAGAGTCTTTCAAAAGCAGCGCTGGGGCAAATATCAACTGTAGGATTTTAATATAGGAAATATGTGTTGCATAAAGAGAGGCATCAACGTTAAGTTTTATGCATAACTCTCAAGCAACTTCTGCATTTGGTGTTAACAGTTTTCTTCTTGCTATTAAGATGTCCTAGCACACTACAGCTGTAGAAAGCAGGGTAGAAAAACAGAGACAGACTTTAAAAGGCTGCTTGTTAAGTGTATCAACAGAGCATCTCCTGAAAGTGTTTTCTTCCAAGAGGTGAACCATTGAAATTGTCTTTATAGGTATCATGTTGGGTATACTAACATGTTCAGTGAGCCAAAAAACTATAACTCTGTCATGGTTTTATAATCGAGTTTAGGTTCCACTTGTATTTGTCGCTTTAAAATATATAATGTTGATTATTTATGGAATAATGGGGTTTGTTAAATGAAAATAGAAGGTTTATATGTTCAAAATGCAATGGAATGTAGAATGAAATAGTAGCTGCTTTTGAAAACTTTAATTATTGGTTTAAGCTTAAAAATAGACAAAAAAACAAAACCTGTATAACTGTGGTTATGTTTCCCACAATTCTATATATTTAAGTGTATTTGAGGGTCTAATCCTGATATAAACAGGCTGGTAGCTTCTGAAGCTGAGACTGGTTTCATGCAGTTGCTTTTGCAGTGAAGGCTGAAATGGAGACAGGCAGCAGCATAGACATTTTGGGTTTTCCTCAGTGTGTTATTCAGAAACATGCAATGTTTCTGTGAATGCCCTGTTATTAACTGCTGAGTCATTAAACGGTGCGCGGAGACCGACAATCACTCGACTGCTGCTCATTCAGACGCCTTCGAGGCAGCAAGCCTACAGCAGACTTTACAAAGAGTAGCACCATGATAATGAGACAGAAATATAAACAAACCAATATATCAGCAAAACGTCGACAAAAAGAAACAAAATTGAATAAAAATAATTTACTTTCCAGAAATGTAACCCTTGATAAAAAAAAGTTCATATATAGTTACTATGACATTCTCCAATACCTGTTAATCATTTTGTCCCTCCGTTATTGTGGTGCACGACTTTATTGCAGCTTTAATACTGATTGTAATCATGTGCATTAAACAATCTTGCTTATTAAAAATAGGCTGCTTGGTTTTTTTTGTTTTTAAGTGAAATCCAATTTTGGTGTGAGCTGACTAACAGGCTATCCAGCAGGCACTTTGATAAGTCCATTAATTACAAATATATTAACATAGCAAGCAAATGTTCGGAGGAAAAACATATAAATTAAAAAACCCTTTCAAACATGATTGTTTTCCATTTCTTCTGGAGTTTTCCCATTTACTAAAAAGACTTTGTAGTCCTCCTCTTATATTCAAATTTCTCCTGTTTGTGCAGACATAATTCTCCTTCTATTATCTTGGAATCGCTATTTAAGAAAAAGTCAAATATACAGTGCATTTTTCAATTAGAAAATCAATTTGACCAAAGTTTGCAAGTGAAGTAAATAGACCCCCCCCCTAAAAAAAAACTTTCAGTGCAAAAACAAGGATAGATGGAAGAGAGATGGAGATGCAAGCTGTTACAGGAAAGTGTTTTAAAACTATCCCCCTCCATTAGACCAGGGAATGATGCAGTGATACAGACAAAAGCTGAAGAGTCGACAACAATCTGCAGGCATGCTTTGAGCAAAGGCCAAAGACCTTCAGTTTTTTTTTTTTTAAAGTAAAATAAAAGAACAAAGAATGTTTTTGAGGAGTTTAGCTTCATGGGTCAATAGTGACAGTTTTAGCAGACTCAGTTTGGCTGTGACTGCAATGTTCATTTGATTTTCATAACAAATTGTAAATGTATATAAATATACACGTATGTATATTTATTTGTGAATGAAGCATAGAATACATGGACTGACAGATGGGTTATGCTTATGTGTAAATTTGAGTGTAAATTTGATTAAAAAGCTGGAGTAGATAAGAGTGGAAGACAAAAAAGGAAATAAAATTATTTTAGTGCATTTCTAGTTGATGTCCTTTCAACAAAGCGGATGGGGTCTCAGTTAGATGAAATGGAACCATTTCACAATGGTGACTACAGGACTGGACATGTTAAAATATAGTCAGTTAAAAGTTATGAACCTTGACATCGGAAAAACTACATCTGACTGCATGGTAAAAAAAAAATTCAAACCAAAATATTGATTCGATAAGCAGTCTCTGACGAAAACATTGAACATTTACAGGGCTTAAGCCATGGCTTCACGTCATTTTACGTTCCCATATTTGTGGCCATTTCTCTTATATCAAGCCTGAAGAGGTTTTTGACGTTTCAGTTAAAAAACACAGGTTGGAGTTTCTCTGGGGAAAACGGTTCCACAATCTCAACCATAGAGCCTTTAAATGACAACATTCTTCAATCGGGTCTAAGTCTGGTCATCTTGGGACACCCAGCTCAACACTATTTGAGCCTTTCTTTCGTGTACTAATGAAAGACACTGTAAACTTGTCAGTAATGTATAATACAGACCCACATTGGAGACACTCGCTGGAATGTTATTGTTCTAATTAATCTAAGCGGCACAATTTTCCAGCACGGCAACTGGGTTTTGGGACAAGTTACAGAGTCTGTGTCTGCAGAAGCCCCACTGGAACAATCAGCGGAGCTTTCCATCAGATAACATCTCACACTTTGATTGTTTTCGGAGCTGTAAACACAACAGAAAAGACCTTTCCAGCTGTGGTGGATGTCTTCTGAGATGTTTCATCGCTCGGAAAGTGACACATGGACTTTATATTCATACTCAAATTGTGAATGCATGCTTTCTTTTCACCTTGCCCAATTATATATCTGATATAGCTGCTTGTTCAACAGTGCGATGGCAATATAAAGTCTAACAAGGTGATCAGACCTTTGCATTTAGTACCTTTTATTCTTTATGTTGGGGATTTTGTTTTACAGGTCCAGGCCTAACAAGTTCATTTAAATCGTTAGCATCCCCTCAGTTTATTCTTGTACAGTCGGAGTGTGAATCAATGTCTGTGTTCTCTGTCCTGCTGGTAGTTAAATGAGGGTTAGATCTGTCCTTGGCATCAGAGTGATAGTCCAAGACAGGTGCATCACTGCCCGGCCTCTGAGAATCTGTGTTTGCGAGTGTGTGCAGCTGGCAGTAGTCTTGTGAGGCAGCCCGTGCGGTGTGTGTTATGTTTGGCAGTGTGCCTGTGTGGCAGGTTGTTGGACTGTATGTACATTTGGTAACGGGAGAGGAGTTGTTTTTATGGCAGTTGTGTTCATGAGGAAGTGGTGTTGCATTGTGTCTTCCTATGTGTGCTGTGGGGCAGTAGCAGTCTCATCACTCATTGCCGGTGTCGCTCTTATCTTCCGCCGCCGCCGCCGCCGTAGGGTCTTGTGGACGGTGCTTGCAGTGGCGAGCAGCTGGTCTTGATGGTCTGGCGTAGCAGGAAGGCTGTGCAGCGCAGTCGCATGGTGCCTCCTGGGAAGGAGAAAAAAAATCAATTTGCACCAAGATGGAAATGTGAATGTTTATTTCACATCATATATGAAATGTTTCATGCATTTTTCATGATAGTCTAAATGTTTCTTAAACAAGATAAGGAAAGAGAGCTCACCTCCACCCCTGATCCAGCAGCCCCAGCATTGCTCACCGATTCCTTTCCTCCTCCCAAGATACTGACCATCTCCTCTCCAGCTGTTTGTCTCATAAACCTCTTGTTAACAATCCTGGTCACGCTGTCATTGCCACCCAACCCGGCCAGCATGCCGGCACCTCCGACGGCCAACGCCATACACTCCGGTTTGGGTTCATCCACGTTGCCTAGCGCCCCAGAAACACCGAGACCTCCGAGGGGGCCGAGGCACTCTCTCTGTGCTCTGTCTGTGGGCAGGGAAACGCCTCCGGGGCCCCGGCTGCTGCAGACATTCTTAAAAAACTCCTGGACCAGTCCACCACATCTCTGAGAGCTGAGGTCAGATCCGGAGAGCGCTACACCAGAGGGTTTTCCTGCAGCTGGGAGCTGCCGAGCTGGGCTGGCAGACTGACTGGCTACTAAAACAGAAAAAGAAAAGGAGAAGGGATATTTCGACAGAATTCCAAAAGTAATTAACTTGGATAAAGACTTTTTGTACTGTTGACACTAGAGCCACAGCCCACAGGCAACGTCGTACCTAGGTCGCCCCTCCAAAGTGACTCTGTACTTCCAGAGTGCTCCACCACACTGAAGAGGCTGGACAGGCCGTCTGTGAGGCCACTCAGGACGGGGCTATCCCTGGTGGTGGTGGAACGAGCCCATGCTGAGCCACCTCCTCCACCGATGGACCTCTGCTGGAGGCTCCACAGGCTGCGGTCCCTGTTGGAGGAAGAAGCATCCAGTCTGGAGGTGGAACCTGAAAACAAAAGGGAGCCATCTCAGTTTACAAAGGTTCTAAAAACCCAGTGAAAATGGAAAGGCATGTGCTTAAAAAGAAAATTACCAGAAGACACCCTGCGCTGCAGTTTTGGAGATCCATACTTGGGAGAGCAGCATGGCCTCTCGATGCGGCTGTGAACTTTATCCAGAGATGTTGAAATCTGCCGAGTACGGACGGACGCCAGCGGGGAGGTGGTTGTCGCCGATGGACGAGGAGACCAGGCTTTGGAGTGAAGCCCCACCCCCCTGCTGCCCGGAAGGTCTGTTTGAAGGCCGACACTGACGAGCTGAGCAGCAGTCTGTGTGGATTTGGTGCTTACACCAACAGTCTGGATGGAGAATCAAAGGGGAGGTTGAGTTGTCTAATGAGACGATTGCATACAAAAAAGCCATTAAAAAAATAACAAAAAGACCCACATATATCAAAAGGATGAGGAATCAAACCGTCATACCTGACAGCCAGGCTCTTTGCTTGGTTTTCTCTCCAGAGATGACGAGCGAATGGCTTGGCGGACACAGTTGGTCATCTCCTTCATGTCGTCACTTAAGTTTGCTGACATCTCTCCGATTTCCAGGTCCCGGAAAGCAGGAGAGGACGTCATTCCCTCAACCACTCTATTAGAAGTCCCATTGCTGACACTGTTGTTGATGACACTCGGTAATGAGGTGGAGATGCAGCTGCTTCTGCTCTCCAGCAGCTCCCGGTGCTGATTGGACAGCGAGCTCAGCCACTGCTCGTAAGAGGAAGAATAGGGGGGTGCCGCCTGTTGGTGCTGGGCTCCCAGGGTGCCTATTGCAGCCATTCCTGCCTCGGCATCATTCTTTCTGAAAAGCGGGTTTCCATTCTGGGTGCACTGGGCCTCGACGGGGTCTTGGTTCCTCTTCTGGTGCTCCATGCGTCTCACAGCAGGAGGGCTGTAGTAGATCCGGATGCCAGTTCTGTCAGGGGCAGTGTAGCTCCTCTGTACCGACTCCAGATCCAGCTGGGATCCTGCTAAGCCGCTGGAGGAGCCACTGGGACCATCCCAGGTTTTACTGGTGTCAGTTATCTCAGGGGCCTAAAAACCAGAGTAAAGACAGCAGCATAAAACAATTTGACTATCCATCCATGCATCCATTTTCTGAACCGCTTATTCCCAAATGGGGGACTGGAGCTTATCCCAGTAGTCAATGGGTGAGAGGCAGGGTACAACCTAGATGATCCGCCAAACCATTGAAGGACCACACAGAGATACACAAAGACAAACAACTATTTGACTATTTGCTTAACCTCCTGAGACCCTGTGTCCTCATAAGAGGACGTTGCATTTTTGTCTCTCTTTACCATGATACTTCTTTTTTTCTTTCAGCTTTGACCTCTTGACTTCATAGCAGATGCTATCAGACACTGTTTGAAATCTAAAGTAAAATGGTTTTATACATTTCCATCCAATCATGTTCTTATTGTGTAATAGAAAAACTGTAAATGAGTCAATGGGACTGTCAGAACAAAATTGTAAAAACATTTAATTAAATATGTATCTCATATATCTTTAAAAAAAAAGCTAAAATGCATGCCAAATAAAAGCTCGGGTCTCAGGAGGTTAATATTGGTAGGTTAGGTTGAAAGTAAAGGTAATAAGGTAAAAAAGGACTACGTAAAACTTTCAATTCTAAATGGTATATGACCAAAAGCATAAATTACAAACCTCATTGTTCAGATAGGTCCAGTTCTTTCCCGTGAGGTCACCAGGCTGGGGGCGAGTACAAAGGGCTGCAACAGCAAGTTGTGTTTTCTCCTCCTGATTGGTCGTTCCATTGACCTCTATTCCTTCGAGCTCAAGTGTGGATTTGGTCCTTTCATAGAAAAGTTGATGAGAATGAAGTCATGTTCTGCTGTTCATATAACACATTTATACTGCAACTCTTCAAAAGAATCTCTCAGATCTTAGAGGTATAATTTGACTTAAATGAATGAAAATTTCAGTGTTTAATTTTCACCTGGGTGATGTTCCATTTGGAACAATTTTGTCTGCAGAGGATTCGTCACCTGGAGGCTTCAACTGCAAAAAAGAAAAAGAACAAAGAAGACAGTAAGAAAAAAAATCACTTTATCTTACACCTTCATATTCAAATCACATCATTTGAACAAATTGCTCTTGCAGCATTCTTCACTTCTGCACTTCTTTCACACCTCTGAAATCACCATCCACTTCCTCTGGGGTTATTTTAAAGAGAAAGTGGAGACTTTCTCTGGTTTAGCAAAATTCTAGCAGACTGAACAAACACACACACACACACACAGTAGATGTTGCTGAGTCAGTATGTTTCACACTTGACGGTTGATCTCACGCTATGAAGCAATTTCCCTTCAGAGTAAAGAGATGGAATAAGGGAAAGGAGGATAAGGTAGAGGGGCCTGTGTGGATAATGTGTCCACTTGTGTTGATGCACATTTTCATTTTCACCGGCAGCTCATTAAGTCAAAGTCGGACTGTGAGCATGTGGACAGCATGCTAACCGAAGCTTCAGAGACAGCAAAGTCAGTTTCCTGAACAAACCGGTTTACTTTTTAAATATTACTCATTAAATATATTGATAGAAACAATAAAAGTTGTTTAATTGACAGACAGATGAAGCAAAGTTTACACTAACTGGCCTTGATGGAGGAACCTTAGTGAAAAGAACATGATAATCACCTTGTGAAAGGGTTAATAACTGGAATGAAGAGAGGAGGAAGGAAGAGGAGGGAGATGGATGACAGAGGGAAATAAAAAATGACTGGACAGGAAAGAGGGTTAGAAAGGCAGGGCAAAGACACCCCCAGGCAGAAAACCTCAAAGTGTCTGCACTGTGCCTGTGGGACACAAAGTGACCTATGATGCCGTCCATCCTCAGTCCTGCCTGATATGTTGCAGCTGCTTGTTGATGACTGCAGTGGAGTCTAATCATCAGGCACAACTGACCATGTTTTCCTGGTGAGCTCAGCTCAGTTACACTCAGGCTATAGCACACCTTCTTCACTTCATGGCACTGACCAATTGGTTACTGTTAATATCCACAAAAGAATCCCTGGATGAAACACCCACTCCAAAGACATCTAATTTAGAGCTCAAAATCCTCTGAAGTACGGAGGATTTAGAGATTTCTAGTCATAAATGTAAATCAGTATGCCACTTTTTAATAAAGGATCTCCACTGACAGCGATCTGGGTGGCAAAACACCGCCCACCAGTTTAGAATCTAATGGAACATTCAAAATAATAACATGACGACAAGCATTACCAGGTAATGACATTTATTGCTATGATGTGTGTCTATCCACCCCTTACCTTCCCCTGCTGTGCAGAGCTGTCTCGGTCTCTGAGTCTCTGCTCCCACTGAGCTCTCTCCTGGCTGAACCTCTCCAGCAGCTCCAGCTTCTCTCTGCCCCAGTTCCTCTCTCCGATCTGAAGCTGCCGGGTCAGCAGAATGAAAACCATATTACCATTCCTGGCCTAGAGCTGCATTTATAGCTCACAAAAAAACAGGCCTTGGTGTATCACTCTAAGCTGAATAAAGTTAACTTTAACCAGCTGACTCATTTGCTTCATATCAGTGGTGCTCTTTATATACAAACGTATACACACCTGTTTAGTTAGGTCCATTACAGCTGCATAGGACTCAGCCAGAAGGTGCTGGTGTTCCTCACGCTCCCTCTTTAGTGCCACCTTCAGGTCAGGTGGATCCAGTGTTTCGATGGAGCACAAGGATGCTGTGGCAGCTTTTCCCGCCTTAGTCTCAAGCTGAAAGGTAAAAAAAAGAACAGGGCTCATTTTTAGCCTTTTTGTGAAGCCAGCAGCAACTATGAATTTTTGTTCAGTTAATTATAAGGAAACAATTGTACCAAGACAGTGAACTTGTGTAACCATTAAGATGAGTAAAACTGGCATAATTGTGATGCTTAAGCGTTGTGATATAACTGAAATTTATTAACAAAGTCTTTGGATCTAAACAGCTTAAACACACTGTTAATTCCTTACATGGTATTTAAAAGTAATTTTGAATTCAAATGTTTGTTCTGCATTGACTAAATGTGCAAGTATATCAACCTATCCTTCTGATAATTACTTATAAATGTTAGCTGCATTGTATATAGCATCTATAAAAAGAAGGGATGGGATGTATGGCTATAAAAAAGAATAAAATGCAATCCAGGAACATATAAAGTCAGAAGCCCTCATTTGAGCACATTTTCAAACTGGGATGTTCCATCATCTTTATCCCCGTCCACTTTCTGTTATCTTACCTCTTGGAATAACTTCCTCTAATCCCTTCTCTCTTCTTTCTAACCCCACCTCACACTCTCTCTCTTTTAGTCTCACCCCTTCTTGTCCCTGCAGAACCCTCTATTTTGAGGTCTCCCACCGCTTCTTTTCCCACCCTTCATAAATATGACTTGCTGTCGCAGAGGCTGTGGGTGAGAACGTTACATTTTTCATGAGCAGTTCAGCATTTTCTCCTCTGTGTCTGAGCCTTGTGGTGCACGCAGCTGACACTAAGGGCCCGTCGGTTTGAAAAACGCTAATGCTCACACACGCCCACTCCTCCCAGACCCATCAATCCCCTCTCTGTCTGACTCTGTGGTGTCTGCATTGGGTGCTAATGATACTGTCACGCAACCAATCACAGTGTTACACACGCAGAGTTAGCCCAACCCTAGTCTACCAACACAGTCATTTTCCTTAATGATGAGCATGGCCTATTGAGCCCCATGTTTAGTGAGGGTTGCTGCTGCGACCTAACACTCGAGTTTTTTCACTGGATTACAGGTGTCCAGAACATATATAGGAACTAGGTAAAAGGTAGACTTTATTTAAATCTGTAAACGTAGAGGCAGTACTTTTCCCAAGCCTGGAAGTAAACAGAGCTTATTTACTGAGATTGCAGGGTAGAAAACATTGGATTCATTTACTCAACTCTTAGCTGTCTCGAAATAAACAACCTCGCTTTCTGGAGGACACTTGATAGTTTGTAAATTGATATATCAGTCAAAATCCACCCTCCATGAGTAACAGATGTGATGAAGGAGATATTAGAGCTTCCAGCTGCTCGCTCTGTCATTAAAGAGATGGCAGCTGCCTAGGGCGTCCTCCACAGCCAGGAAAGATGACTGATTCCACCATAAATGATGGTAAAAATGGCATCTCAGATCTAAATGGGTTAATACAAAAAGAAGGGTTTCGTCTTGCACGCCTTCAGGACTCTGGACAACCTTTCTACTTCACTGACCATGTTTGTTTATCAGTCGGAACGCTGAGGATAATGTCCCGTCAAGATGCTTGACAGGTGGGGAGGAATTTGGGATTTGACACGTTTGTTAAAGCAACAGCTGGATGACCCACTGCCAGAGGCCTTGGCCCCGGCACCGTTAGCTGGTTGGTGAACATCATCTCACACATACCCACACTTTCACACACCACTGTGGCAAATTGTTGGCATACTTTGCCGGGTGCACTGTCGGCAGAGGAGAAATGGTTTACAGCTGTGGCATTTAGGTCAGGGTAACACAGGCCATCTTTGATAGGATGGTTCACACAGCGGACAAAAAAAGGGGCCATTAAAGGCCATTTTACAGATGCACATGCTGTTGTTTCAGCTCGAAAAAAGTGTGAGAATGTGAGATTTGGCTGTGAATCACAGAACATGAGTCCCAAAAAAAGCTTGATTTGAACAATTAAACCAGCACTTTAAGGAACTAAAAAGCATCTTATCTCTTCATAACACTGCTGTTGTCAACAATTGACGGTTAGAAGACAAACGATCATGCAAACCAAACGCAAACGCTGGAACGTTTATCGATAATGACAATGATCAATGAGGCCTGTCAGCATCCCTGATTCTGGGTGCTGGTGGAGACCAGGATAACACAGGAAATCCTAAACTGTGAAAACATTTACCTCTTTACAAAATATTGTTATGGATATTTTTTTCTTTTCCATTGTTTGTCTTAAATTCAGCCTATCGTTAGTTTGAAAAATTATGATTTTAGAAAGAAATAGTAGCATGATAACCCTGTATGTAATATATTGCTGCATTTTTTCCAAAAACTCATAAGAAATAGTACTGACTATATATTTTTGTCTATTAGACTACGAAACATAATGGCAGTAAATTTGAAATCAAACAGAGGAATTATATGTGTTTGTTCCATTGTGAAAACATTGACACTAGCAGTTCACCCTCCTTACCTGTGTTATGAGGCTCTTCAGCTCTGTCCTCTCCACCTCCCATGAGGCCTTGGCCCTTGCAAACTGCTGAGTGAGTTCCTGGGAGCCTTGTCTCTCTTGTCGCAGCTCTCCGCTGAGATCCTGCAAAGCGACCCTCAGGTCTGCCAAAGTGCTGCTCACAGCACTGGACTACAGGGAAACACAAGTAATCCATTACCAGAGTATGAGTGCATCTTTGTGTGCGGTTAAGGTGTTAGGTATGTTGTGGGGACCCAAATCAGTTTATGTAATCACATTTTGAAGACTTTATTTATAGGAACAGGGCCCAGGCATGTTTACAGGTTAAAGTTACAAAAGAAAGTCTCCTGTGAATCTACAGAAAATATATTTAAGACAATTTACATGTAAAGTGCTCCAAAGTCAAACTTGTGCAACTCTGTGGGAGTAAATCTGTAAACCATGTACCTTTATAGTTGGGCTGAGTGGCTGTCCTTCTGCAGAATCTCTATTGTCTACCTGGTGACTGGGGCTCTGTAGGTTCTCCTCTTCCAACAGCAAGTACAGGTCTTTCAGGCTGTTTATCTAAAGAACCAATCATAGTCAAGACACATTTAAAATCTAAATCTACACGAGCAAAATTATTCACCCATAAATTCAACAAAGTTCAACACACACTGAAGACACGCATTCTACTTTTATGAAATATTGTGTTTCAATAATTTCTTAAGATGATTTTGAAAAAAAAAAAAAAGAAGTAAAAGTTTAAGTTTAATTGAATTCTTTAAGATAAATCAACACTATGATTCTGGCATAGATTTTTTCAAAACCAAAAATATAACACAGATTAAGCTTCACACAGAGGACCAGCCAGAATCTGAATCCAGAACCCTCTTCCTATGAGCCAACAGGGTGAAAAAGCACTCCACTTTAAAGTCCGAAATACCACAAAATAAATAATATAACAGCAGGAAAAAAAAGCATGAAGGAAGAGGTCAAAAACAAAATGCATCGATCCTTTCCTTCCCAGCAGTTTCATACCTCTAAGACATCTTTCCACTCGGTGTCCTTTTTGCAGCCCAGCCTCCACTGTTTGAGGAAGCAGCGCAGCTTGAGACTGAGCAGTAACAGGGCCTGTTTGAGGTGCTGGGATTCTTGGACCAGCAGACTTCTCTCCTGACTCCAGAACTTCTGCTGAAGCCGAGCCTGGAGGCCCAGACTCTGCAGCTGAAAGTCCCGGCGGAGCAGCGCTTTCTGGTGCTCCTCCTGGAGCTGGTGGGGAAAAAGAGAAAAAGACACACAGAGAAAAATCAAGGCCAGAAAACTACGCAAATACATTTCAGAACATTTGTTTTGATCTGTAAAATCCATATTTTCTTATTTTCAATTTTCGGGTTTCTGTTTTTCAAAGGATTCACCTGCAATGTCAAAGGATATTATAATTAAAAGCCACAAAGAAAGATATCGCTAATTTATAAATACAGTCAACAACTTTTAAGTAGCATTTAACAGCATCACAAATCTAATTTGGTAGAGTGGAAAACAGAAAAATGTTGAGTATGTTTAGACTATACAGATGTCTTCTACATAAACTCAGTCAGAGTGTGTTTTAATTTGGGGTGAAAGCTTACCAGTGAGAGTTTGAGAGCGATCTCCCTGTAATCCTGTTTCTCTTTCTCCAGTTCCTCCTGAGTTCCTCGAACCAGCCCTTCTGCTTCCAACAGCTGGTCCCGGAAATCATCGGACCGGGCAAACTGGACGAGAGGACGTAGGAGAAGAAAACAATTGAGTCAGAAACACAACACAGACACCAAAGACAGATCCAGCAAAAATGATAAAGGCAGAAACGGATAAGTGTGAGAAAGTAGTTTTTCACTACATCACCCTTTAATATCCCATTTCAGCTATGGCTCAGGACTGCAGGTCCATGCACACACGCAGCACGCACACTCTCGTGCACTCTGGCACGGCTCATTTGGCTGCTGAGTGAGGGTGATCCATCGACCTACCACTGTACCATTAATGTCCCTTTTTATCCTCCACTGGGCTCAGCCTCTGGCCTCCATCAACCTCCACTTACAGCACCATCCCACCACTAGAACTCTCTACTTTCAGGCAAAAACAAATCTGACAACTGCTCTAAAATGACCCTGCTCTGAAAGAGTGGCAGGTGCTCGAAGAAAATGTGCAAAAAAAGCATTCGGGGAACGTTGATATGACTTTGATCCACCCTTTGCAGCCATAATATATATAATAAAGGTTTTGGAGTATGTTTATGGGGATATTTGAACATTCTCTCAGCCACTCTATCAGATTGACAGATGGAGAAGTGGCATCTTATCACAGTCCATGCTGGAGTTCATTGAGCTCCTGAGAGCGACTTGTTCTTTAACAAAAGGGTTGTAGGAACAGTCTGCACGCCTAAATGCCTGATTTTGTACACTAGCGGCCCTAATTGGAACACTTAATTTTGAACATTTGTATGGGTGCACACATGTATCATGTCTGTGTCATTGATACATAATCTGAAATAGCTGAATATCAGGTTTCTAGAGGGAATGGCGAGGGTGCTGTCAAGCTGAGAGCTGTGCAGAGTGAATGGACAGACTAGATATTGGGCTGCAAATCAAACTATATATTGGATATGGTAACAACCATAGAAATACATTGAATACTACTATACTACACTCCTGGGAGGCCTCCCTCATATAAATTTCCCTCGCTCTCTTTCTATCTCAGTCCTCTCGTCCAATTCACACTCTTAATCGTGGATAAGAGATGCAGACAAACAGAGTCCTGGTTGCCATGGAGACAGACCAGCAGAAGTTCAAACATACAAAGGTCTTTTCTTCCCGTCAGTTCTACGGCTGACAGTGAAGTCAGTGTTTGTTTTTGTTTGCAACATTGTGTAGCTACAGGCCACCACTGCCGCTGCTCCACACCACTGGTGTCAGGCTTTGATGATTTTTTTCCACACAGGGAGCCCATAGTGGGAGGACATTACAATAAATATAGAGGGATTTTGGGCCAATTTCCATTTCAAATATGCAATTATGAATAACTTTTGCTAGGAGTCAGACATGGTGCTGAAATGTCATTTTGTTAGTTACAAAACCTGAAGATAAAGAAATGACAGTTCTCTACAAGCAATCGGAATGTGTGTAACTCCCTAAGGAGGCTCATCATTAGTGACAGACTGCAAAAGGAGTAGATGTGACCTGTATGTTTGCATGCACTTATGCGTGTACGCCAGAAATCTTGCCCTACGGCAGAGTGAGACTTTGGCAGAATAATGCTGGTGTACAGCTCTTAACCAAATGTGTTTTCTGGCTGTCAGTCATAAGTTGTGCTGAGACTGAGGAAAATATGCTCTTCCAATATAAGTTTGTGCCCATGGTGTTAATGACCGAGCTTACCGCTTCACAATCTGTCTTGTCGTCTTGTTCCATTTGGCTGGTTTCCTGATTCTGCATCTCGTTGATGATGGATTGGCTCTTTTCCTTAGTTTCATCTTTCACTTCTGGCTCTGATTGGTCCCTATAATCAGGCTGCTGCATGCATGCATGGGCAAGTTAATGAAGAAAAAAACAAAACAAATGAACACAAAAATCATAGAGGAGACAGACAGGGATGGGAGAAGAAACATTGTGGGACAAAAAAACAAACCAAAATAAAACAAAATGGAGGAAATGATAGAAAACAGGACAGACAAACAATACAATAAGAAAAAAGGAGTCCATCCGTGTGACAACGTTCAGAAAGAAAAAAAAAAACGACAATGACTTATGGCCTCACAAGACAAAGAAAAGGATGTAGAGGAAGAAGAGCTTGCTCAGGGAGGAAAACGAGAGTGTGGAGAAAAGAAAGAAGAGGAGAATGGAGGGGAGAATGAACGGCTGAGGGACGAGGAGCAGAAATGGCAATGAGCATTGAAAAGTGCCAAGTATGCAGGCAGGAGAGATAAAACCGGAGTGGAAGATAAAGAGGAGAACAGAGAAGAAGAGGAGGAATGGGAAGGGGAAGAAAAGGAGTAAGGCAGTTAGGATGAAAGGCCAGAGCGAAGAGGTAATGGAGCAACAGGGTGAGGAGGAAGGGGCACAAAAAAGTAAACGAGGCAAGAAAAAGGAGTGAATGGGAACAAGGGAAGCGTACAAGGAAGTGTTGTGTACAAGGAAGGCAAGGTGGTAAAGACATGGCAGGATGGATAGGTTTGACGGTGTAAGGAAAAGAGGGTTTGAGGGGTGGGAACGGTGAAAGTCAAGTGCAGAAATTGATCAGTTATGGTGCCCATGCAGAAAGGTAGAGGGAAAGTAGAGAGAGAAGCAAGGAAAGGGGAGGAGAGACAGGACGGGCGTTGGAACTGGCCTCTAATGGAGTCTAAACATTACAATTTATTGGTGTCACTTAAAAAAAAAAATCAGTTTCCTCAAAACAAGGCAAGTCAGATCAGATAACCATAGAAAAACAGATTTCAGAAGGCATTTGTCTCTTGTAAAGGCCGTACATAAAACGCCAAATGTCCTAATTTTACGCCAGAACAGACATAAATTTCAGGTGTCTTGGTGGATTTTAAATTTCTGAACTTTCTAAAGTAATACTGATGAATTTCCTTGTTCTTTCATTTTATTGAGAAAACAGCCCATCTAAGGGACTTTAGAAAGATAACCCATTTAAAGACTCTGCTGAGTCAGATGTACTTTTTCTACTTTTAGAATCGTACACGTACATGGAATTTTATGTGGACTATCATCTAGGTGAAAATAGATAATCAGACTACAGTACATCATAACTCAGTGATAATCCATGGCAACCCATACACTTCCCAGTGGAGCATTTCAAATGAAAAATGCAATTCATGAAGCATGACTGGAAGTCATTTTAGAGCAAGCTCACCAGCTCCTCTGCTGCTTTACAAAATCTTTTTGGACAGTTCTTTCAATAATAAGCTCTGGAACATTCAAGCCACTTTTCATGCTGACATATTTTGAGTTTAAGTGGCAAAAAACCCATTTGGTGTATCTGTGATGTGAACAGAGAATCTTTAACCAAGTAATATTCATTACTGTACAGAGCAGTTTTGAACATGACTAAAACTATCACTATGTAAAAATCTACTTTTGGCTTAATGCTATAGAAACGACCCCATGAAAATTTTCCAGCTAACGTATTTCATGGCAAGCAGAGTTGAACTCTGAATAACACTGTTACAAATAAATGGTATCTCATAGCATCTCATTGCATGTCCATGCAAATTTCTCCATTTGAGGCCCAAAGCAGCATCTAAATACCAGTTAGGAGCCAATTAATAGCATGCAGAGGACATGAACACACACTGGCAGCTCAAATCTGACTTCATTCGCTGCATTCAAACAGCAAAGGGAGGACTGTGTCACAATGTAGAATTTGGGTCTTATATTGTTGTATTGAAGAGGCTGCGGATTTCGATTTAGTTGTAACGGATGTTGCTGGCAGAGAGTCAGATCTGAGCATGCTCAGTGGATTCATTCTTCACTGTGTGGATAAACCAAGCAGCGTGTTGGAATGGGATTGACAGTGTTGGTTAGCCAAACAAATGTTTAGGCATGGAAACCAGAGCTGAGAACAGAGAAATAAACTAGAACCAAGAACAAAGAGTCTAAAAAATATAACAACAAATTAAAGGGACAGAGTGAAAAGGAGTGAGGAAGGGGACAGTGGGAAAGGACTTCTTGATTTGTACCTTCTCCTCTGTTCTGTTCTCTGGATTCTGGCCATCCCCAGAGCAGGGTGCAGAGGTGCAGGGGGAGGCCGGAGAGGACGATCCTTCTGCCTGAGCGTCCCTTCCACCTGACTCGGGTTTACTAAGGCTGTCTACCTGCTCAACGAACGCCTGCAGCTGGGAGTTCAGGGCCTGAAGCCTGCTGGTCAGAGCGCCAACCAGAGGACGGTCCGACACTTCTGAAAGCTCAGAGATCTGGGAACAGAACAAATGAGTTTATCTAAAAATGTATTGATAATTTTAGGAAGCGTGAGGGAACAGATAGATTTAATAAATTAGATGATCCTGCATAAACAGACGAAGCGCAGGCGCCAAATCAGCAGATAAAACAATCTGTGAAGGTACGATGCAATGAGGTGACCGGAGAGGATTTTCTGACATCTCAGCAATAATAAGAGTTCACACCAGGCTTAGAAAGAGTCACAGGGAAAGAATCCAGTCTCAAATCTGACACGTTGATCAGGCAGTTTCAGAGAGGAGAGAGAAGAGGAGGGGCCGGTTACCTGGCTGTGAGGCTGAGGTTTCTCCAGGTCACACGGTTCTGCTGCCTCGTTGTTGCAGACCTTGTGATAAATCGAAGGGGAGGAGGTAAGGCAGTTGGACTCGGGGGAGGTCAGGAGCTGTATCGCCGTGGAAACCAAGCGCGCCTGGTCCCTCATGGCCAACAAGGCATCGTGGTCCTTCTGCCTGGGGCACCCGGGGGCCGCTGCTGTTGCGTCAGAGTTGTCCTCGATCCTCTTTTTCTGTTCGGCGATCTCAGGGGTGTCGTTCTCCCCTACCGGCTCTCTCCGGTGAGGTGGGCTGAGGGGAAAATCAGGGAGACCACTGTAAAAACCAACTGCCTGTGCTGGCCTATAATGTGGAATTTATTGCATCAGCAGGACTAATTCTGACCGCACTGCTTGGCCAGAGCCTCCTGATGGACTCAATACAGGTATGTTATCAAAATCAACAGAGAAGGCTTGAAATAACCTGGACGGGAGGCACTCAGCTGAGTCTCCAGCCTCTGCGTCCGTCTCCAGGGCCAGTCTTAACGAGGAGGGGGCGGACGAAGAGGACAGGCCGTGATAGGAGGCCAGATCACAGCGCTGCAGGTTGGAGAGGAGCACGCGGTTCTCATACTGCAGCTTCTTCACTTTCCCACTCAGTTCCCCGATCTGAAGCCTGGCCAGACGGAGCTCCTCCTCCTGGGGCGGCGTGTCGGTGCTGATGAGCACCGCCCCCTCCTGGATGGAGTGGACGGGGCTGTCGTTGAGCAGCCCGTCGGTCAGCGCCAACAGCGAATTGGACGAGAGTGCGGCCGTCGACGGGGGAAGCTCAGACTTGTAGCGGTTTATTTCATTCATCAGGAGCTTGTTCTGCTCCTCCATCTCGATCAGAGACCTCCTCAGCAGCTCCGCCTCTTCCTCAACGAACTGGAGATGCCTCTGGAGCTCCATGACATTTTCAGATGATGCCACCCCCCCGAGCAACGAGGCCCCACCGGTGAGACCGAGCCCCGTCCCCAAACCACCGCCACTAAGTTCTTGATGAGCATCTGGGATGAAGACAAAGTGAGAGGTTATGAAAATACTTCAGAGGAGAAGCTGCAACATAACAGAAACAAAGTGTACTGGAGACATGTCGTACAAATGGAAATATGCTTTCTACCTTCAAAAATTAGATCTAATTTGTGAGAACTTAAAGACACAATGCACTCTTAGTGCCGCTGTTTACTCATTTGGCAAACTACCTTGTGGCCCCTTCATGTCTTCCATTTCGGCTCTTAATCCCCTGTTTTCAACCTCCAGCTCCACAATGCGCCGGCTCAACAGGTTGGCCTCCTCCTCCACCAGCTTCAGATGGACTCTGATCTCAGCCTCACGGGTGTGAGGAGAGTCAGCAACCTGGGCAGAGAGATTATAAATGAAAAGAGAACGGGAATATTAATTCACTTCCCATGTATCAGTTCTCTTATTTTCAAAGAAATTTTAGATCCCTAGCGTCACCTCACTGATTTCACCTTTCAAAATGTCATGCATGGAAAGGACAAACTATTATGTTAAAATCCCAACCTCAGATATCTAAATGCTAACGAGTCAGACAAATACCAACTGTAAAAAAATTTAAATCTGCTAAATCATTCACATTTTTCTCAATGTATCATAAGTTTCAAAAGTTGAAAATAAAACAATTATAAAGAAGAAAAAAACAAATGTTTGTAATGGGAAATGCCCATTGTTTTTAAAAAACCCAAACGTTTTTCCGGGCAGTCTCACGGGAGAAAACTAGTTATGTGCTGCTTTTGGTTTTATGAGTACAAAGAGTAGGGGATATTTTCTAAACCACTATAACAACCTTATGAAACCGTTTTTATAACCCTTAACAATAAGTACTTAAGACAAGAATGCTGTTAAAAAAAAAAAGGATAATGACATGAATGCTTGGATTTCCCTTGAAGTCTCCTCAAAAAACAATCAGCCGTGTTTTGTGACTTCTTTCCACAATGACCTGAAGGTAATACCACCCCACCACCATTGTCCAAACAAAAAATTCTGGCCAACTAAATTGGCCCTGAACAGCTAATTCTTGGCATCCACTCCACGGTCCTCTCACCTCCTCCACCGTGAGCGAGGCGTTGACGTCGCCGTACAGAGACCGGTACTTGGCCAGCTCCTCCTTCATGGCCTCACCGTCCTTCACCAGCTTGGTCAGCTTCTTGCACATCAGAGCCGACTCCTCTTTGGCAAAGTGGAGCTGACACTTAAGGTCTGAGTTGTCCTCCTGGAGTGACGGGACAAAGTGGGGACAAAGACGTGAAAACCCGACAGAGAGGCTGACACATCTGCAAACTAGACACGCAAAGGATTTGCAAAATTGCCAGATCAAGAATTAATTTACATAGTTATAACATCAAAAAAGCTATTGGAATATATTAAAACGCTGGTGAACCTTCACTTTGAGTTTTTTATGATAGGTCCAGTCTTAATAAACCCTAACTTGTGTATTCAATAACAATCTTAATGGATCATTAACAACAAACAAGCAATACGAAAATTAGTCTGAACTGAGGAAGGCTGTTCACTGAGTTTGACCTGAACCAGAGGTTACATAATGGAAATATAGCTGGACAGAATAGATACATAAACAAATGAAGCAGACAAGCTGGAGAAACATTGATAAAAAAATAGGAGGGCACACCCATACTGGACCCACATTAAGCTAACCAGCCAGAACTCTTCATTTGAAGACTTTGAATGTTAAGACGAGTTTGAACTTAAAATTGAACAGATCTAGAGTTCAAAAGTCTAATCATGTGATGACTGAATCCTGTTTATAAAATGAGATACTCTGACATCTTTCCAGGGAGAGAGACCATGCAGTAAAAGAGTTTGCTTCCTGTCTGTTGAACACAAGCCTTCCAATACAGCAACTTTTCAGGGATGAATTGGCTTTTTTATACTACTTTAAATGGCCATGAAGTTTGACTAACTTGCGGCTTTTAGCTAGTGAGATCACTGTCATGCTGTGTTCAGCTTTATGGGTAAAAAAAGAAAACACAGAAAACACTGGTCTACAGCTTGTCCAAAGTTTGATCTACAATTTGCTAAGAGTAAAATCAAATTTTCTGACTTATGAAATCTAATCTTCAGAACTGAAAGTGGATACTACTGGTCCAACAGACCGACAACGCACAGAGGAAGCAATGACTAGGGATTTTTCTCTAGAGAGAACGGTAACATTGTGCCTACTTTGTAAGTCGCTTTGGATAAAAGCATCTGCTAAACGCAGAAACATAAACCTAAACATGACCAATTGTGGTGCAAAAGTGAATGCTAACTGAAATACAATTACATTTATAAATATTTTTTAAAAACATATTAAATTATATGGTACAGATGGAGCGTAAATCTAAAAATAGAGGAACTCTTGCTCAAGAACTTCTTTGTGTATGTTTTCTGTCAAACATCCAAATTCAGAGCTGAAAGAGTGAATATCTGTTCATCAAAAGGCCCAAAACAGTGCAGCTCTGCTGGGTATGTAATGAGGCAAGAGCCTGATGAGGTTTCCGTACATTGTCTGCCCTGTGCTGGTAAAATAAACCCAACACAAACAAAAAGCTTTTTACTCTACTGCCCCTGCCTCTCAGTGCAAAACTGAAGATATAAAAAACTATTTTAAATGTTTTTACGGAGGTAAAAGAACGGTCAAATCTTCTTCATGTAGGCATCTCGTTCTCGGCTGTTGCCACGGCTGACCTGAGGTGACCGTGTTCCCATTCCACAGAGGCAGCTCCGTGGCTGTGTTTGCTTTACGGCCTGTGGAGCATTTCCAACCACATTAAGAGGGACGAGGCCCGACCAATTTACAGCCATTTATGGTATGTGGTTTGGAAAGGAAGTTCAGGCTGGCGTCGGGGCCCAGGAGAAACAGCGGTGGAGAGAATTACCTTCAGTGCAAATAAACTCTCTGGTGAAGCATCAGTATGCTTGGTTTTAATCTTTCATTTTGATCTTTACTGCTCATATGCCAACTGCTGTGATTCCTCATGTCACAGATGAGAAGTACTTTTTTTCAGTGTTGGAACTATTTCAATCTGCGTTGGTGTTACTACTTACAAGAAAAGGTGAGGCAAGGTTACATATGGTTCAGAAAGGGGACATAATGTAAAGGCGATAGAGATTGAAAACACATGTTTAGAGCTTGAACTCTAATCCTGATGTAAGAAGTTGTTATGCCAGATTTTCTAGTTAAGTGCAAACACTAACAGGACGGCCTGGGGGGGCCAGAGGAGAAGAGATGAGGGTGAATAAAGGACATGCTGATCTAGCTACTGCACTCAGCCTGAGTGATCCCCAGAGGAAATAGGTCAAAGACAATGCGAGCATGAGTTGTGAGGCAGAAACATATTCATCAAATACGCAGGATTTCAGACAGTATGACAGCTGCTGTCTGTGACTCCACATAAATCAAACAGTTCTAATCTCCTCAAAGCAAAAAGCCATTCTGAAAAATATACATACGTAGTTATAAATAAAGGTAATGAAGCAGAGACACAAAAGTTTTGCATCTATAATAGAAAAATTAATAAAGTTTGCATGTTTTTGCCCAATTTAATCACATAAATGGCTAATGTTATGTCATTTGTTTTTCAGAGTTTATGGATACTGGTTGTTCTAAGTGATTTTATTCCTCACTGAAATGCTTGTCACAGAAACAAGGACAATTAAAGTCTGAACAAAATATATTTTGGGGCTATGTTACAAAAAAACTCAAGACCTGTTGATGACCATTGAGGCAGGAAATATGAGAATGTGAGATATTCCAAATGTTCATAAGCAGCTTCGAAAACTGGTGAACTCAGGGGTTTTTTTCCTTTAAGCGAATGAGCAGTTGGAAGCACCCCCGCTCCACTTTACCTGCTCGATCTGTAGGAATAACAATCCCCAACCAAGTTCACCAGAAGAACATGTGGTTACATTTGTGGAGAGGTGACAGCTGCCAGAGGCGATACAGACACCAAAAGAGGTACACAGAAAATATTATGACACGTGTCATCTATATTTGATATTTTTTGCTGTTTCTGTCAACTGCATTTGTGTATACCATCAGAAAGCAACGCGAGCCCAAACACTCAGAGCGGAAATGCCCACTTCGGTTTGTTTTAACAAATCCAAAAGAAACTTTGGCGAGAAGCTGGTTTGAAGCTTTTCTATCTCCATCTTTGGTTGGCATGCTGGATCAATGTAAATTCTCTCCAGGTTTAAGTGTCTCTGGCAGCTGACTCAGCACTTTGTTTCTCTCATTGATTACTTGAACGATGTGGAGGATCATTCAGAAGTGTGTGTGTGTGTGTGTGTGTGTGTGTTACCTGTGGAGCCGGCTTCTTGTCAGGTTTGTTGTTTGGTCGTGCTCCTCTTTTCTTCTGGGAGCTCTGCAGCAGACACAAAAGGACACTCTCATTAGTGAGATGTTATGCTTCTTCGATTTTGAAGGTGGTGAATTTGGTCAGAAATAGAGGCGAAAGCAGGGAGGTGATCTGTAGCTTGAATAAATCCTTTTCTTGGCCTTTTTCCAAGGGGAAGTTGTATTTGAGTCCTACTTTAGCAGTTACTAACTTAAAACTCATATTTGATCCAGATACATTTGGAAGTGTATATTAATATCTAAGCCTGATACTGTAATTGAGGATCAATAGAGAAGCTAATATGACCCCACTTGCATGTGGTTTGGTGTATAATACCTTAGCCAGGTCTTGTCCTGTGTGCCTTTGCAAGATTTTAAATTGCTATCTGAAACTAAGTGTATCTGAAATCACTAAGCCGCGTAATAATCCTCACTGAGTGCCCACTGAGTTGTAAAGCTCATAACCATAATAGAGTATTAGACATTATTTGGGTCATTGCACGTCACCATTACAATTTAACAAATCAGTTTTTAAAAAAGTACTCCCCAAAGTTACGAAATCACTTGTACAGCTTGTGATTTCATGCTCTGTAACCGTTAATCATATCATATTTAACTAATTATTTTTTCCACCCAATTTAGTGTTTGTCTTGTGCTATTAGGGAATAAGAAAAATTAACTACTAAATCTGCTACATCCTTCATAGTTTTCTTTGCTAAAGACACAGTGAAAAAAAAGGGTCAATACCTCTTCACATATCTATAGTTCTTACATTTCTGTGAGTTTAGCACTGACATGGGGGGGGGACTTGATTGGTAGTTTCATTGAGTTATTGTATATATATATGCTGGGTTTGCAGCGATCAACTTTGCTCTGGTTTTCAGGGTGCACTGTGGCATACTTTGAGTCAGCTAATATGTGGTATTTTAAATCACGCTATATGCTCAGGCAGCAATAAAAAATGGCAAACTCACCATACAACAGACCATAAAGTAAGTATAATCAAAGCCCAAGTCAGAGAGGTGTTAAAGAGCCATAAAATATGGACAGAGCCGCAGAAAAAATGCACTTAAACATAAACACAATAGGTATATAAAAATGTTATACGTTTTCTTCCTCATAAGTTCCATTTGATAAGCCATTACTATGGCGATGTTGATCATTCCTGTGGTGAGCTTAAGCGCTACTGAAATGAGAGTAGAATTACAGCTGTAAGGTTGATGTTACGTAGACACACACAGACACACACACACACACACACACAGCAAAGTCTGTTTCATATCTGCCCAGTAAATCAGACCATGATAAATCATCATTCCTTCTCCTAAGAGCCAGACCCAGTCAACTCACTCTCATACACACTCAGGATAGACCAGTGAATGCTCAGTCCGTTCCCATGGAAACAGGTTTTTCTCTCTGCAACGAACCACCAACAACAAAAGAAAAAAAAAAGGATGGACGAAGAAAAAAAAAAAGAGTAAAAAGTGTGCTTAAAAAAATACCTACATATAAAAGTAGTTAAAAAATAGGGAAATTGTTTTTTCCCCAACATATAAACCTCATGTGTTACAAAACGACTTATGTACAGAAGTCGAAGGTGCTATAAAACCACAATGTGTTTTAAAAGACTGCACAAGACTTTTTCAAGATAATTTTACAGTAAAACAAATACTCAAAGATAATTAATTATATCTAATAAGCTTCTCCAAGGCTGTTTAAGTGAAACATGTGTCTCTCCATCTGCTGCAGGTACAACTGGGTTGTGAGTTTCTGCTCTGTTTGTGTTGACAGATTTCTGGTGAGTGTTTCTGTAAAATGCAAAATGTTTTCTTCACTGCTGCTTTCATTACGTCCGTTTAGTTGTGCTGCAAATGATTACTCAATATGTAAATTACAAATTTGGGGAGTGTTGGCATTCATTCATGACTTCAAATCTGAGTTGGAGTCACTTTGGATTAAATGTGTTTAGTTTCCCAATAACTGAGAATTTGAAAGTTAGTCATACTTTCACACAGTTTATGAATATGGTGGAAATTACACACATGCACCTCCGCCTCTGCATACTTCATGATTATACAAACTTTTGTGCATCTGGACCTTGGTTTAGTGCAGTGCTACATCAGCATGAAGGGTATTTGCTTATTTGCCTGATTTTTCTGTGACTCTCCTATCTCCTCTGCTCCCATCCCTTTATCCTCTCTGCCCTCTTGTTCTTCCACTTTACTCACTCATCTCCTCGTTGCTTTTTTGGCCATTTTCCCACCACTTTATTTTCCATCTGCTGTCAACCTCTCCTCACCCTCCTTCATGCCAGTTTATCAGGGTGCAAGCGGCCTATTAGTGGCTCGAAACTCACGGATCAATAAGTCTGCCCTATAATGGAGCCATTGATTCTGGCAGCACACATATTGGAACTATTGGATCGGGATTTCAGCTGAGCAACGACACTCTGGGACTATTAGCAAAAAAAAAAGTCTTTTAAATGTGACAAACTGTGGTTTGAGTTGTTATTGATAACTTTTGGACAATAAATGTAGCTCAAATATTATAAAGAAAGAGATCCACTAATTCAAACAGGGCCATCAAGGGCTGCTGTGTGCAGCTTTTACAGGAAGAGAAAAATCAATGTATGCAAACACTCTTGTCACTCACACTTTAACAGTCCTTTCACAGAACAGACATTTAAATATGTCACATCACAGTACCCAGAAAACCATTTAAGAGTGACAATTGAGCCAAAATACAAAATATCACCCTGAAAGTGAAGCAGCTACAAGGAATTTAGCCATCTTTACCTCTTTGAACGTGTATATATGTTTTTCATTTATAAAATGTTGATTAAGGTATTCAAGTCTGTTTTATTTGGATTTGAGACAAGCATGCAGACTTTGATATAGGTTTGAGGGCCAGCAGTTACACTGAGTCTCTCCACCGAGGTGTATCTTTGACTTTTTGACCAAATGAGCTAAAAAAAAATGTGATAATAATTCAAATTATTTAAAGAATTACTCACACTGACACTAAAATCCGTATAGAACTACATTTTGACTCTCTTAGTAACATAAACGTAACATAAACAAATAACCCAGAGTATGCTTGTAAATGTTCATTATTCATAATGCAGAAGCCCCCCACAGTGAACAGAGCGCAGCGCTCAGGCTTTGAGCCCGCAGGTCTACGGTTACACCGCAGATAAGATAACGCATTGACTTTCACGCTATCTGATGACATGTTCAACAGCTTCTGACTGTCTCCCTGCCAGCCATTCCAGCACTAACAACATAGGTTCTGTTCAAATTCATTTCACTACGTTTAACAGTAACTACACTATTAATCCTCTGCTTTCTGCCGATAGGATGGGAGGCAGGACAAGAGAAGGGGGGTTTAACGTCTGTAATGAAGAAAAATGCAGCACAGGATCTGTCGACGATGTAACAAACGTTTATTTGTGCCTATCAATTATCTCAGTACGTAAATAAATAGTTAATTCATCTTGTTGTCCGTATTGTTTTCTTGCAAAAATGAGAAAAGGGGAGGAAAGACAAAAGAGATTGTCAAATCAGAATGACTGCATGACTGAACTGACATATGAGGAGAAATTGATCAGGACAGGGAGGCAGGGAGGAAGACACGCTCAGTAACATAGAGAGAGTAGGCAAAAACCAGGACACAGTGTGGAAAAAAAGCGGAGTGAAAGCGGGATATGTTGTCATTCTTGTTTCACGGATGAGTCGCCGCAGCCGTATGAACTCCCCCCCCTTCCAATCCAATCTAATCTGAAGCTCAAAAAACCGTGAGACATGGGAATTCTGAGCAGGGCAGAAATAAGCATGCTGACAGCCCTGATGACACAACCAGAGACAAAATGAGGGACAGTCTGAGAAAGGACAGTCACAGATGTCATTATGATGCCTTGCGGAGGACAGGAAAACCAGAAAAAACATGAGTCAGCTAAACACGAAAAAGCCAGAACTCTAGATATGGCAGTAAAATGACCACAGTGGGGACAAGCAGGGAGCAGATGAGGACAGTATGCGGTGAAAAGACGGATAAAGCCTCAGTCTGTATTAAAAAATATGAACTACTGTTCATGAGGAGATAAAAACAACCTCCATGGATAAAATAGCAGCACACTAAACGCTAAAAATATTCAGAAGTGTCTCATAAAGATGCTTTAGGGGGTGTGTGAGTGACAGACGGCAACAGACGAGTTGTTTACAGTTAGATTGTGCCCATCCCACAGGTTAACTCGCTGCAGATAAGATCAGAGCAAACAGAATAGAACTCAGACTGGCTGTCAGTGTTTAGACTCACCTGAACCAACCAAGCATGAAATCCCTAGAGACACTCAGCACAGAAGACAGGACGTGTAGTTTGAATTGGACTGCGAGGCAATTTGTTGAACATTCTGTCGATTTAACCCGAGGACCAACTTTTGTCCCAATCTAAACGTCCCACCGGTGACGGCAACTTTAGACATTAAAGCCTAAAAAGGGACTAATTGTCATATTTCATGGCCCAGTCAGCGACGTGCATACTTATTTTGGCTGTGTATGGTTTTTTTTTTCCAAATGACGGACTAATACAGAGACTACAATAAATAAGATCTGAAGGCATATATATATATATATATTTACACACATTTACGTACAAATAAAGTGAATGCAGTGCTGCAACATAGGGCTGCCACATTGCAGCACATAAATGATTGCATAACCGGTGTGTGTAAGATGAGATGAGATACTAGACATTAGGGAGGGGGGAGTCATGGGGGAGGGATACGGATGATTGGATCGCACCATCTCTCCTTGAGCTTCATGCAAAATGCAGCAAAGAAGACCCGCAGAGTTAACCTCCACCCACCTTAAAAATTAGTTAATTTACAAGGTTAAAAAGGCAACGATGTGTGTTTTTTGTCTTCTCTCTGTTTTGGGGAGAGGTTGCAATACTTGAGTGTTAAAAGTTAATGAAATGGGCATTAAATAAAATTGAAAAAAAAAAGAAAAAAGATTGGACCTTTATCAAAACGAAAGAAAAAAACAGATCCTTATACTGGGCTTTTCTTCAGCATTGGTGTTAAGCAGCTTGCTGCAGTTGTTTGCAGGCAGAGGCAGGCAGCTCAGAGCAGATACAACGAAAGCAACACCAGTGATTTCTGCAAATCCCCAGTCTGCTCAGCTCAATATGACACACTCACACACTCTGCAGTGTCTCTCACTCTTTAACACACATTTTGTGAAAACAGTATAACACCCTCTGCGTGCTGAAGTGGAAAATAATCAGCCAATTTGCTGTCAGCCCTCGCAGTATTAGGGCTTTTTGTCTGCTGTGGCGCACAACCAGTCTGAGGGCTGGAAGTGAAATCCATCAGTGTTGTTCCAAAGCTGTTTCTGTAATGCATCATGCTCTAGTTTCACGTGCTCTAATTGTCAAGCTAATTGTTTCACTACTCAGCAAAGAATTTTGATATTTGGACGTTGTAAGACTACATCTATTACATCTATTATTTAACTATTGTTCAGAAAGCAAAAATAACAAATGCACACCCAGTGAGGCAGTAACACAGACAATTCTGGTAAAAACAGCTACACAAATACAATCTTCAATAAAGCTCTGGCCATTTTGAAGAGCTACACAGTAATTTTTAAAGTACACTTCATGTGCAATTACAGAGAAAGAGCTTCAACAGTGGGTTTGAGGAGCAGCTGTGGCATTAGGCAGCAGTTTCAAGATGGCAGCACATCAAAATGATCATTAGTATTCATGGAATGGTCAAAGACTATAGCTGCAAAACACACTTATCTAAAAAAAACTTTTCTTTTGCAAAGGATGAAGTCTGGTGAAGCCTGAACCAGCTGCACGTGTCTTTTGCTGCAGCCTGTGTCTGGATTTTCATACTGTCACCTCCTGTGCTAGCATCATGCCAGGACAGAGGAAAAGAGAGCTGGATGAGAAGATAGGAGCATGAGAGAAGGGGACATCCGTGGAAAGCTGAGTAGGTGAGTTAGGAAGTCAAAGTGAGCACCTTCATCATGTGCAGAAACAGAGAGATAAGGAGGAGGAGCAGATATGCAGACGCAAAATAATCAATCTAAACGTCCCCGGTGCCTCGGTTGTCTGGGAGATAAGGCTGCACGCCGTCAGACTGACTGAGACAGAATAATATAAATCAGGTGCTTCCCCTACCAAACATGCTCTAGAATTTTTAAAAAATGCATTTTTCTTTTTTTTTTTTTTCTTTTTTTATGGTTTAAGACACTCAATGAATTGTCTAGCTGTCAAAACACACGGGGTCCCATTACTGTCTGAAAAACTGGAAAAAAAAACAAAAGGTTCCAGCTTGTCTTTCTTAGACATCTTACACCTAAAATGATCACAGCAGATGCAGACACTCTGCGGAGATGGATCATCTTGTCAAACATTGCTATTAATTAATCATCTGCAGGTTAATTGTAAAGCGAGCTTTGAATTGGCCACAGCTATCTGGAGAAAGGGTCAAAGCGCCGCACATCCTCAAGGTGCACAAAGCAGTGATTCAGCTGACATCCGCTTGTGTGCACTGGCGCAGCTAAAACCAACAGAGTGAATGGTCAATTAGCATCGCATTAGCATAGCATTACCACAGCAACAAAGAGCTGAGAGACCGATATGGCACGGGTGTAATGGCAATGGCAGATTGTATGGAGGGCAGAGGACTCCGCTGTCTGCTTTTGTTTATCCCAAACATCCCCGCTGTCTGAAATATGAAAACAAAGGATCAGAAAGCACGGCAGAAAAAGACTCAGAAGAAAAGAGGAAAGGAGAGGTGGGGCGTCATTTCAAAATGAAATGATGACTGAGGAGCAGCTCTTTGTTAGCAGGACCACTGCTCATTTCCAGCCTCTTCCATTAGAGGAGAGCTTGTGTGTCTCTCTGCCAATCAGAGCGTGTGTCTCCAGACTGCGGTTATTGAGGCAGTGTGTTAGTAGGTGACCTTGAGCAAATGAAGAGACTTTAAATCTGCCATGAATGCTTCACATTAAGTTGAATAATTCATTTAGGATACGTCTGTGCTCCTTCGTGTTCTGCGACCACATGGGTGTGTGAGGTGTGTTGGAAGCATAGAGAGATCTTTTTGCTTTAAGAGCATGTCTGGCAGTATTGGAGGCTGGACAAAGCTACTTGAAAAAAAACACACAAAAAAAACAAACAATAGACAAAGAGGATGGTGGTGTGTGTGTGAAAGTGTTTTGGTGTGTGTTTTCATCCAAAGGCCCCACCTCCTTCCTTCCACTACTGTTTCTGTCCTCGGGGTCCTAAGACCCACGGATTTCCAATAAACAGTAAATGACCCAATATAATGTTAGTCTGTGTCAGACATAAATATATTTATATTTATATTTTCTGATCAAGTGATGTGTGATTTAGCGTCCATGTGCCTCCACACACAAAGACGAGGCGGCAACATGATGTTTTCTCTCTCCACCTGTCTTCTGTTCCAGCAGATTACATTCCCCTTAGAATTTTAGGATGTCTTTCTAGTGTCTTCTGGGTGATATTTTCATGACAAATCATCTCAGTGCATGAATTAAAAAAAAATAAAACCAATGCTACAAAGCTAAAGAGGTGTTGGATGGACAGCAAAAAAGTCAGTTTTAAATATCAAGTTATGCTTGATGGTAGGTGAAGTTTTTCTCCTTTACCGTCTTTTTCTGGAAGAAATTGTCCACATTTTAAGGACAGGTTTAAGTGGGAAGTGAGGAAAGATATTAGAGACATCAGACTTCATATTATCAATATTTGATTGTCTCCTCTTCTCTATTCTGAGAGCTACCTCCGGTAAAAGATGCAGCATCAATTCACCTCCCTCGCCCCTCCTCTCCCCAAATAAATGCATCAGTGACCAAAGACTATAACACGTTGCCGTGACGACAGCTTCTGCAGCCTGTCGCCACAGCACCCCGTTGGCAGCACATTAATGAAAAGACAGAAACAGGAAGGAAAGGGAAAGAAGTAATTGGGGAGGGGGAGAGAGAAAAACGATAAGAAGAAGGGGAAAAGGAGAGAAGGTGAGGAATCAAGGAAGAAGAGCGGAGGAAAAGAGGAGGAGGAGGAGAGGGAGGGAAGGTGTTTCAGGATGGATCAAAAACAAAGAGCAGAAAGCGTGGCTGAGAATGCTCTCAGCAGGCCTCAGCCTCACCCCTTCAAACACAAACATCAATCATGACTCGTGACTCTGTGCTCTTGCCTTCCTATTTATTTGTTTTAATTTGGCAAACTCTTTGTAAATGGAACTGGGAGTGAAATCATCTGCCCACCGCCTCTGCGTGCAATCAGCTGAACCAAATGTACAGATATGAGCATCAACCGTAAACAGAAAACCCGCTCTGTTCATGACTGTGACCTGATGATGAACTGCAAACTTTGGCAAATGGAAAATCTGGAGCATCGTGTTTAATTTCTCACTAAACTATCAACGTCCACTACAACAGTGTAAGGGGAATGGCCCAAACTTTTTTTTCTCTCACTTTTAATTCCGTTTCCACTGTGAAAGAAATGAAAAAAAGACAATATCCCTCTGAGTATAATTAGATAAAATGATAGAATGCTAGCTCGGATGCTAAGCGATGGGAAACGTCCATAAAGATGATTTAGTGTTTAATATCACTGCATCATCTAAAAATATTAAGTCTCTTCTTGCTTCGAATCCAGTAACATATCATCATTCTTGTAAGCAGGAGCCATTTGAAAAGCCTGGAAAGATTTTCCCCTGGCTCTTCTTTTTAGTCATGCAAATACTTTTTTTAAATGACTAGAAAACAAATGTACTTATTGTGTGATTTTGATGATTCTCAGCTGAATCACATACAACTTCTACTTTTCTTCCACTTTATATCCTTGTTCACACTAGGATACTAAGAAGTGATTAACGGGCATTTGAAAAATTAAATCAGATGATTTTTCATTAAAAAGTGCTACTGTCATACAATCTGTGACTTATGTTTAATGAAAGGCACTCCAACATTTTCTTAGATAATCAAATAGAGAGTTTAGATTTGCTGATGTGAGTAACCTTCAGATCTAAAACGAGCACTCCACTGTGAAGTGAAATGACCAAACCATGCTGTGATCGGTTCTAATCAAATTAACTTTACATGTGTAAATTAATGTTGAGTAAGTAGATGTTGATATTTTCCTCTTCTAGGTTTGAGAAACACTATTAATTTTTCAATTATTCTAAAAAAAAATCTGCACAATGTAAAACAGGGGTTTTGTTTGCAGTCTTATTTAATCTTGTCTCACTTTCTGGCTCATGAACAGCCAGCAACCATATGTGAGTGAGAGCACAAACTGCTCCACCGACACACAGGGTCTCCATCTGCTGTGTGTGACAATGGAAGTCCCAGCAAATCACAAAACAGCATCCCGTTAGATCCTATAAATAGTGAGCCTCATGAGCAGTTCGCACCTCCCTCCTCTCCAACACCCTGGAGACCCTCCGTCAAACTGAGCTGTTTATGCTTTTGACAGGAAGCGGCCTCTAACGAGGCTAAACCCTGATGTTAACCTTCTGTTTTTAATTGACAAGATTAGAGTGAGTCACAAAGTGCAAACCATGTTGTGACACTAGTGGAAGGAGGAGAGTGATGTCAAGGATAGATAGTGTCTTCCTTAAATGTTTTCAAAAGAAAAATGACATCAAATTTAGCAGGCTCAATGCTGTGCCTTCATAAAACTTGCTGAAATGCTACAACATGATGTCATGTCTGTTTTTCATAGGAAATGAGAAACAAAGATTGGGCTTCTTTCTCTGGAACAGTTACTGTAAATGATTTGGGGGAACTTAAGACGGGCAGTATAATCTTTGTGCAAAACACACATGCAGCTCAGACACACACACACAGACACACACACATATGTGCAGAGGCCTTTCGACAAGTGTGACTCACATGTTTAATTGGGCAGGACATCTTGAAACACATTGTATATCAGCGTGTACAGTATGTCTGTGTGAGGAAGAGTGAAGCGCAGTACGCACAACAGTACGACAGTGCGTTCAGTAATTGGCAGCGTGCTATGTGTCAGTTGTGTGTGAGTTTGCCTTTTGTCACATTTAGCAGTGAAAAAATGTCTGCTTAATAAAGGAAAGCTGCGAACAGCACGTGCAGGCGTCGACGGCAGATTTGTCCGGGTGTGAGGCAAAAACACAAAAACATCTAAGTAATTCATTAATCTGCGGGGGCTTTTTGACCCCGGAGAACACGTAGTAGATTTCAAAACTACCACGGCAGGAAACCTTTGTGGGGTTCATAAAGGCAGACAAAGTGAGGCCCGTCGTGCTTTGAATGATAGCAGCCTATTTGATCTCACTGACAGCAGAACAAAGGCGGAATCTGGCGGACATGACAGGGCTCTGATGACCTTTAGGTGTGCCTTAAAGTTCAAAAGAAGACAGAGACCAACACATTCCCTACATGCAGATATCAAGCTGATACCTGTTTGATAAACCTGAAGTGTCTAAAATAATCTGCCGCCAGATCATAATCCACTGACTTGTAGAGAGTTAAATGACACACTCTGGTTGGTATTGGCTTTAACTGGCAGCACACGTATGCAGCATGTGTGTTAAAAAACCAACTGGGACACATCTGCTCTCAGAAGCGTCAGAGACTTCCTATCTGTTAAACACACCTCTCAGCTCTGGCCCTGTTCCTTCCCTTCATCTTTCTTCTCATCCTCCCTTCCATCTGAGCCCAGTAATCCTGGCAATCAGAGGCCGCGACATGAAGTCAAACAGGATGCCACAAGCCGGCTGGAGCCTTTACCTCAATGTTCCAGGAGAAAGAGACCATGAGACCTCTGCTTGTTCCCCATAAATACGTCCCTCTTAGGGGGAAAGTGCTTGAACAGTTGTTTTACATTTCTAAAGTTGAAATAAATTCCGTCAATGGTTTTTAAAATGTTAGTTTTTAGCATAAAGCGTAAGAGAAACATTTGTCCACTACTCTCTCTCCTCTTCTTTCAAGGATTCTTCCCCACCTGTTTTCTATCATGCTGCCTTTCTTCCTCTCACTGTTTTTTCAAATGTTTATTTCCTCATATTTAATGCAACATGACAGACTTATACTCTTTTCTCAGAGTCGTTCACAGTCTCATTACAGCAACATCAACAATTACGTTATTACATTAATGACTGAGGAACTGACATGATTACATTACAACCAAGAGCCACAAGCCTGAAGCTTGAAGCCTGAAGCCACATGTGCTCTCAGTGTGACTCAGTTAGAGGTCGCTGTGGTCTAAAATGACTCACATTTGATTCATTAAGATGGTACTACTGACACACAAGCAAATGAACACCAACATTCAGATATTAGCTCCCAGTAAAGGAATGAGCTTAATGTGTTTTTAAAAGGCCATCTTATCGACTCGCTGCATGGCTGAGGTTATTACGAGGGAACGGGACGTGTTGAGAATGGACAACACTCCCAATAGCAGATAAGCAACTGAGCAAGAAGACTGTCCAACGGCGTTGTTCTGTTTTTTTACTGTGGTGCTGTTACTGCCTGCCAAGCAGATTTAAAGTTATTGTACATGCAGTTACAAGCAGAACAGATAGGGAAGTGAAGGGAGTAGTGAAAAAAGAAGTCTGCAGAGTAGTACAACCGAAACAAAGATTACTTTCATGAGATGTAACTAGGGGTCTAACTTTAGCCTAAAATGGTCTTCCCCATTTTAAAGAAAGGAGTCCACGAAGAAAAAATGATTTTTCTAAACACTAGAGGCCTCCACACACTTGTAACATGCAAAGAGCCGTGTGTCTCTCTGTTTCTGTTGCAATAAATTACTCTGGTGAAGCCTCTGGCGGGGATTCAAGCCATGCAGGGGAAAGCAAACACACACACACACACACACACACAGATACACACTCACTCACACTAAACCACTTCGTTTTGCTCCACTGCTCGGATCAAATCTGGGCTCAGATCAACATGGAGGTTGCCATTCATTTCTTACCCCAGACGAACATGAGCATGCTTTACTGCACCCAGCTAAATTGCAGAGGCAATCATTAGAGCGTCCAAAGATAACTGAGACGGTGTAATTACCATCAAACGCTCATAAGTCTGACACAAGATGGCAGTTTGAGCCATAACCTGTCTTTCTGTCTCTTGAATATTTGCTTTTAAAGATTTATGTGCAGATTTAGAAGATTCCAAGGCTATGTTGGTGTCAGGCGACAACTAAATAAGAAACACAAATATGCCATTTTTTATTTGAGGGTTCAATGTTTGTGTGAAAGGAGCTACCACCTTGGACATACCTAATGTATCATAATCTAACAAAAGATAGGTTAACCCCATTCTTGAAATTTTTCTTTTGAATAGTTTATACTTATACAGTTTGATAGTTGAAAATGGTCTGGTTGAAAACGTCTGACTTTATCAAATGTGAACGTTTTTATGTGAAGACAGGGATAGGTGTTTGTTTAGCCGGGCAGAAATCCCTGCTGGAGATTTTTGTTCAAAAAGGTAAAAGATTTCTTGCTTATTTGGAGAAAAAAAAAGAAAAAGAAAAAAAAAACGCCCCGGGGTGGACTTAAGTGGACTAAATTCTGATGTTGAAATAAAAATTAAGTGTGTAAAAAAATTTTTTAAAAAATGCACCTTTCTTTTAATTAGTTAATTTTTTAAAGAAATAAAACATGGAAAACAATTGTAGCAGCCAAATAAAGCTGTGAGGGAATAAATGTTTCCTTTTGCCTAGTTTCACTTATTAGCTGTTCTAATGATCTCAGCCTTAATTCTTGCTGCTGTGACAAATCTGTCTCCTCTGTTAAGTAAAACACTCCCAAACCGTTTTCCATGAGGAACCAACATCAGTGGCCATTTGATTCTAATTATATGTTTGGACTAATATGAGAAAGCCTATTTAAGGGAGCATCCAGGGTCTATTTCAGAAGTAGGCCACAGGACTTTTAAAATCAGGCTGAGATAATTAATAGGTGGGTGACTCATCAGTATTCCAACAAGTCTGAGCATCTCTGCTCAGCTGCGCCTTCGCACTGGACTTTCATACAGTGAGAATGCCTTTGAGACAGTGAAAGTGCATCTCTGAGTGGAATCAGATCAGATTAATGATCTGTAACAGAGTGAATGGTGGCCATTTAACCAATGATGGCCTGGCCTGGCGCACCGCCGTAATGTCACAATTCCCATAAGTATCTGTCCTAATAGCTTGACCTGACGATACAGAACATTCGCTGAAACATAGCGAGCAGCTGAATCCAGATACTCATCAGGGGGATAATGCTCTGAAGTTTAAAAGGACAGACCTTCAGTAAACCGACCTTGACAGGACATTTTCAAAGCATTTCTTCACAGCTACAGAAGGTAATTTCACTTGCTAGCACGCCACACGCCTTCAAGAGACTGAAAGTGTTTTGAAGTTCAGCCCAGAAAGAAAAAAAGAATATTGACGTCCGCAAAACTGCATTCACTGACCTGTTTTCCATCCCCTCTGCAACTCTTTATTTAGAAAGAGTTACAGAGTGGAACGAAATAATGCTGGTCCATTCATTTTCAATACTGACATGTTTTCTTTTCCCATTTATTTTTTAACATGCATAAGCAGTCAGATTGTTTTTCTGTTTAATCAAAATCGATCCCTTCAAGGATTTTATAGAGATGGACTTCTGATGTGATGACTCTGTTTATGAAGAGCAAGTTCCCCTTTGTTTGCAGAACTCATTCCACACTGGCATTTTAAAAAATCAGGTATGTGTACAACCTTGTCTGAGTATAGAAACAGTTTGTATTTGGTTAAAAAAGTTCCAGCATGTTCCCTGAGCCCTTTACCAGCTAAAGTCTGCAGCATGTCCTTTTTAAATTGTGCTCTTTATAACAGTCCACTCATGTCCTTTACCATCATCGAAAAGGACAAATATAAATCTTTTCCTGTAGGATTACAGTCTTCCACTCCACTGAGCATGTCCATACCAACACCTCATACACCCTTCTCTTTTTTTTTTTGATAAACCATTACAGAATACATATTTCTATCACCCTTACACTTTCTTCTTCACCCTCTGACTCCAACCAATCAATCTGTCCTTGCTCATCCAACCTTTATCTCACCCTTCTCATTCTGTACCACCGCTCTTTCTCCACGCTTTTCATTTATCCTCCAGACTCATCTCACTTTTAAACACACTTATTTCTTTCTATTTTCTGTCTACATCTTCAGTTGATTCTGCTTTGTATTTTACATGGTTTCCATATAAACACAGTCTTTATGTTTTTGTTTTTATTAATGGGCTGGAATTACATTAAAGATACAAATAGCAGCAACATTTACTTTTATAAACATTAATTGAACAAAAGGCACTGTGACATATTAGCTAGCATTGTGAAGGAACTGGGTGCCTCAGAAAATGCAAAACACCATAAATAACTTTGTTTCCTCATTTTAGGTTCCTCCTTTTTGGTTTCCTTTTTGGTTTGGTCCGCTAATCAGTCTCTGAGGTCAGGCAGATATTTCCGCCCCAAGACACACTGCTGTTCTTAATTTTGAATGAAGATAATTTTCTTAAAATATTTTTTAGTCATACTACATAATTATAAACATGTATTTCTTTGTCTCAAACTCAACACTAATTTAAAAGGGAAGCACAAACGTTTTTATGTGGCTGAATGTAAAACGCGTTCAGAACCTCATGCTTCCCTTTTAGAATGATGAACATATTAGATCAAAAGAGCTACATTTCCTGGGATCTGCACATGAATAAAGAAAACTTCTGAAAGATGAAGTGAAAAATGTTAACTGTCAAGGCAGGGACCCTCCATCAGGCCCAACCCACCCCTCCACCAGCACCTCCCAGTCCCCTCACATAACAGCCCCTCTATTCCTATCTCTTTCAGCCAGTCAGTAAGTGTGTGATTTCATTACAGCTCCTCTTCTCTCCTCAGGCGAGCTCCAGATACCCAGAGCTCCATTCTGCCCCATTAAGCAACCAGTGATTGTTTCTGTACTGGATGACTGAATGAGGCTTTTTTCCACACAACAAAAGATTTATCATAACATCTCGAGTCGAATAAACAAGAGTGAACAAGCGAAACTGTTATTTCCAGCTTCCTGGGTTCATTTAAAAAGAGAACGAGCAGAGTATTGGGATTGTTTAAATGCACCTGTCAAAAAAAATGACGGCAGCCGTTTTGAAAATGAGCATGCAATGCACAACGCAAATCTAATAAAAATAGCTTTCAACTGCATCTCCGTCAGTGGAGGACGTCTTAAAAATGATGACTTATGAAATTATAGCGGCTATAAGCTCACCCAGCACCAAATCTATCTCAAATAAACAAATAAAAGTGATGAGTTCAGATAAAGACGATGCAATTTAGACCAAATGGGAAAAGATTAGAAATGGATACAATATTTATCCTTGGTTCAATCTCTCTTTGCCAAACTGCTGTCACACAGGTCAAGAAGTAACTTTATTTCCTGGATTTATCCTCAACTTATGGGTATTCATTCTTGATTTCCTCTAGCTGTTTTTTAGTCACACACATTGTTCTCTCATTTCTCAGTGCCACTATGAAACCCGTTAAGATCGATGATACAGTTTTTAAAAAATATGACAGTATTCCAGTTTTTAGGTAACCTCCACAAAACATCTCATACCTGAAGGTTTTTTTCTATTCAACTTGACAAAAATTTTCACCTTTATACCTTTGCATAAATCTTTGTACCTCTGACTGAGAAAAGGAGTAAAAAGAAACATTTTAAGAGCTCAACCCTCCCTCATCCTTCTTCTACATTTGCCTTTATATCCAACATATATATACATGTGTTAGAAATAATTACCTAAAACACTCAGAGAGTGAGAAGCATGCAAAAGCTTGTCTGAATGGGTTTTATATGCCCTTTACTGCCAGTTACCCATGTAGATTTTCAGATCATTATCCTTTGTAAAGATGCTAGTTTCTGAAGTGCATATTTTATGATGAGAAAAAGAGACTTTCATTTTCTCTGTGAAGGGCATAGATAGATTGTATTACCAGTTTAAAAAGACATATTAATTAAACTACTCATAAATCCCCAAAATGTTTTCACACCAAATAGCTTTTCCGTCAATTTGAGGTCTGGAAGTGGTTTAGATAAATGTACATTTCTCTGAACTAGATCTGTATTGATCCATAAAGCCACCAAGGACACATGCACTCACAAACACGCATCATTTCAGATAAAATCTGCCTTGTAGCTCTTAAGATCTGAGAAAAGACAAGCGCTGCTACTCATCTGTTATGTAACTTTGACGCTAAAGTTATCAGCGCACATGCACATAAGAGGATTTCAATGGATAACAGTAGAGGAAACAATAGCAAGAAAAGCTCTTAGTAATCACACAGCACATGGCTGAGATGGGGCACATGCAACCACCACCTATTTTAGGTAGGGAAGCAGATTAAAGGTTAATGAGTTTACAATACATAAACCAGCCAAAATGAAAAGAACATATATGGTCAGCTGTTTAAAAAAATGGCAATAGATAAACCAAAGCTGTACTAAAACATTCAATCAGCTATCTGATACTCAGCAAAGAAATTCCAATCTACAGGAACCTAAATGACAATGAAATTGGATGTCTGCAGAGGGGGTTTAAAAAGCAAATGAATGCACGAAAGACTTCACTTTAGACTTAAACTGAATCCTAACTTTTCAAATGCTTTTAGGGTGACAAATTGACAAAACCAAAACTGAATATTTCAAAGAACAAACTGGCAGAACATTAAAAAGTTGTGTTACAACAGAATCACAAGCACACCGAAAAGAGCCTCTAATTTATTTTCTGAAATGTTATGTAAAAGAAACAATGAGCACTGACGGGATGGAAAGCATTGAGCCGGAGATGAGGAAGAAGAAGACAGAAGATCCGGAAGAAATAGGAAAGTCAGCGAAGACGAGAGCACAAACTGTCTGTCAAACATGACAGAGCAGCAATGATCAGAACTAATGAGCACAGCACAGAACTGAGGAACCCCGAATTATGTAAGACAGGCTTACAACTGTGACACTGAAATGCCATGAACAGACATGCTAGGAGACTATCTTAATCAGCTCCCCCTAACATCCACCATCTAGTGATCCACTGACTGGTCGGTAGGGTTAAACCCAGAAAGCCAATGTGGCATTTAGATGTGGTCATGATGAGAATATGAGGCTGCGGAACGCTTTATGCCACAGAGAAACAAAATAAGTTTGAAAAAAAACAAGATTTACCTCAGAAGGTCCCTCTTATAGAAGATGAACCACGTAAATTGAAAACTGGCCTTTTAAATCAAACTACAGAAACACATGTGATCAGGGGTTTAAAAAAAAGATAAAACAAAAGTTATCTATCAATTTAACAGCAGCATTTTCCAACAGTAAACAATCGCTTTGCTGCAGAGCTGCCTCTGCACAGGGCTCTCCCCGGGTAACCATAGCAACACACATGACACCAGCAGTGTAGCCATGGAAACCGCGGCGCAGCCAGACCAGCATCAGCGGGAGGTGCCAGCTACTCATTTTCCACGTCTCCGCTTCCACATCACAACACCGGCCGGCAGCAGGCTGATGATGTCACCCCGCTCGGCTTCGGGACCAGGAAGCACAGGTGGGGGAAAAAAAGCCAAGGGAACGGAGACGAAAAGACAGAGAGAGGGTGGGAGAACCAAAAACAGGAACAGCGCGCACGCTGCCGTGGCAAAGGCGCCACGTGTGCTTAACAAATTATCTGCTCTCTCCATCTAGTTTTTCTCCTTGAAACTGAGAAACCAGTAGCTGCAGCTCTGAAGAGACGGTTTCGTTTCCGTCAAAGGGGTAAAAATATCATCTTAAATGTCACAGTGAGGCTGGGTTTGTATTCAAACATGTCATTTCAATATATAAACCTAAAAACTTTATGAACAACATCTCTAGAGATGAAAACAAAAGTTGCTGGTTTGCTGGTACAGAACCGGCTGGTGCAGTTTTCAGAGCTATAACAGGGACAGTCGTGTTGACTGAGCAGCCAGAGGTTGAGTCAAAGAGGACACGCTGTTTTTCCAACACTGTGGTCAAGATTTAAACTACTTCTCCTCCTAAATATGTCTTCGGACATCAGACTCAGTTGGTCTTCCTACTTTTAGTTTCTACAAAGATTCATAAGTATGATTCCAAGACCTTAAATGTTTGATTCATCTCAGCTTCATTTCATTTTTAATGATCTTTTTTACTTCAAGTTCAATTTTATTCATGTAGCCCTGAATCCAAACATTTGCTATCACCAGCCACTTATTTACTTAGAGATACATTCTCTGACTATTACCCACAATACTTCACTGGGCTCCCCCAGTGTACCTTGACCAAAAATGAGCCCCTCAAATTTAAATTCAAATTCAAATCAGGACTCCTAAACTTAATCCAGCTATCATTTCACTCCTTGTTCCACGCTCTGGTACAAAAAGTCTGCTTGTAAGACGTAAGAAGTGCTGCTCTATAGCTGCAAATGTCTGAATTTAACAAAAAGCTATATGAGAACGCAAAGCCTCGGTGGGGTGACGATTGAAGTGAGCTGATACAAACCACTCTGATGCTTTCACTGTTCTCGGACAGCAGAGACGGCGTCCAGGGGCAGTATAATGCTCCGGTGAGCTGATTAAAACTGACATCAGGACTTTTAATTCATGCCTAATTCATGAGCTAAGAGCCGCTCACCAATACTCTGAGATGCAGCTGAAATTAGGAGGCCAACGCGCATCACATTTTCACATGAATTGATGAACACATAATATAACCTCAGCGGGAGGAGTGGAACTTGTGAATTTGTGCGTATATATATAGATATGTATAAAATATCTATAATATGTATATACAGTATATAAATATATAAATATATATAAGAGCCTTTACATGTTACACTGTAAAACCTTTGTGTGTGTTTTAATCACCAGGCACAGTAATTCCCCACACAGTGGGCTCTTTTCTGCAGACCCCAGTTTGTCCCTACAGGTGAGATAATCTGCACTCCAGTCAGCTTTTATCGGCTGTAAACCTTTTAATGGGTGAGGACGAGACAGCTTCCACCCCTCCCCTCCATCTGCTCATTTCCCTCCCTCTGATGCTCAGTGTTGCCCCTCACTGGAAACGGCGAGCTGTCCACAGAGCGTTTCCAATTTATGCACCTTCTCGCAGGCTTACTCAACGCCTCCATCCAAAGTCCATCTGACCTCCATATCTCGCATGATATTCATGAGGCCCGAAAACATCCACCACACCCGGATGTAGAAAACCGTGAACCGTTTCTCACATTCGAGCAGGAAATTGGGTTTATGATTACATCAGTGCTGCTCAAACTCATCAAGCCTTATCGTACTTCTATAAACATACTAAGACATAAATATAGAATAAGTGTGTGGGGGGTTCCCCCAGTTACATCTGACAGCTGAGTTTCAGCAGCTTGCTCTGATGTCCACCATTAACTAACAATGCTGACCAAATGCCCAAAGTGCTCACCTGAGGATTTGATTAAAAATGAAACATTTTAATCAAACGGACGATTAAAAGAGCAGTGGTCCCGGGGCCACATGCAGACGAGCCCTTGGGTAAGGGACTGTGAATGGGTGGACGACGTGTGGTGAAAAAGCGCTCTGAGTGGTCAGTTTGACTGAAAAGACGCCATATGACCACAGTTCTTTTAGCATTAATGTTCTTCAAAGATAATAGTAATTCTGTCAGCAGCGGTTCTTTCAGCGCCAAACAAAGCAAGAATTCAAAGAGCTGTGGTCACACCTGGCCATGGTGACACAGCAACGTCATTGTCCATAAAAGCATTACAACGGCAAAAGGCGAGCGTTTACCGGGTGTCTATAGCAGGTTTCAATTGACTTTTAACTGAGTAGACTAAACCACAACAGATAACCATTTCGTTCAAGATTTAGGCATCCGGCTATTTAACTCTGCTAATTGACTGACATTTCAGGTTCCATGAACAGATTTGATTCTCTTTTATACATTTCTTCACTTTGGGAAAAATGACAAGCGGTGTGAAGATTTTATCCAGGGTGCTTTGTGTCTGTAAATCCAATTAAAGTATCAGACACAGTGAGTGGACAAATGGAATAAGCCGTTTGTGGTGTCCCCCTCTTGTCTGGTCTCCCCGCTGGGTTTCTGTCTCTTAAGAGCTTCCATGTACAAGTCCCTCCCTTCCTCTGGCCCTCAGCTCAGGCCTTTTACTCCCATGTGTTTGCTGTGTTATTGTTCCCCAGTCATTTCCCTCCATCTCCTTCTGTGATTCAACCACTTTTCTTCCCTCTGGTGCATTGGGTATCTCAGACCGTCTCATGTTACATCTGCTGAAGCATGAAATGACCTCCTACGGGGCACTAAAGATGCCATGATGTTGGAAAACAAAACACAAATCCTCACATTAAGTGAAGGTAATATGAGAATAATTTGCAAGAGGCTCCAGTGGAACAGTGGAAGCATACGAGGGGGTCCAGTGGATTGTGGAGATAACTATGAAATTCTTGATGAGCAGCTCATTTTATGCAAGGCTATTTGTATGATGATAAGCTGTAAAAAGAAACTCTTCAGGAAAAGGAAAGATCTTCTTTTAAGTATCAAAGTTAGCTTCTTGATAAACTGAATTCTCAGATCTATTAACTTAAACAGAAACATACAGAAGGATTTATTTAATAAATAACAGGCATTAATTGACATAATCTGCATATAACATTTTTTAAATGCTAATATTTAGGTAAACCCATATACATATTTGTACATGTATGTGCAGTACCTGATCCTACCCCCTGAGTTTACTCCTATAGCTTTTATTTCCAGATGTAAGATGGCAGAAAGATTTGGAGGACATGTGGGTGGATCACAGGCTGAGACTCAAACTGGAACCCTCCAGTAGGAGAGTCAGCCACTTAAACCCGTATTGTTACGGCAATGATCAAACAAAAGCAATTCCACCCACCCATCAACAGTGGCTCTCTGTTTAGATCAGCCACAGAACAAAAGTGGCTTTGGAGAGGTCAAAACCCAAAGACAACCGATCAGTGTTTTCCAGTCTAAGGAAAACTAGGAGGGTTTTTTAGAGCACTCACTCACATAGTGTCGGGCTTCCCCAAAGGCCGGCTATCCAGACCACTCATTACCAATGCTCTCATATAAACCTTCCACCAGAACAAAGAAAATAAAAAGGTACTTTTAGACACATTTGGATCAGGTCATGCTATGTGGACGTCTCTGTGCTTTTAACGTGATGCAATAATCTGTGGCTTTGCATTTGTTCTGCTCTGTTTCTCTTTCTATGTGCGTCAGGGTTTGCTGGTCTATAAGGCCTCTAAAGTCCCAGAGGCCTCTCTGCTCTCCTCCAGTGGTGTGTATGTCATTCGATATGTGTGCACTGTCATGTGGACAATAGCAGAGTACAAAACCTCTCACTTTATTTATATATGTGTGTGCTTGACTTTCCTGTCAGTCCCAGTGGTACCTGTGAAGCTCCAATCGACCCAGAAAACCTTCCGGCAAGATTCCCCCTTGTTTTCCCATGACTTCCCTCTCCCTCTTACTGTTTCTCTCTCTATCTATACTTTCTCTCTTCTCCTCTTCTCAAGCCCTGCTCCATTTCCCTACTGGAAATGGTGTTTTCATGTTTTACTTCTCGTGGCCAACACACTTTCCCCCAATATAAAAATTCGTTTCCTTAAGCTATTTATTTCATTTTAATCCAACCCACTTTCTGTTGTGACACCCTCCTCTCATAACAGCCACATTTTATCTTTTTAAAAAGTTATGTGGTTAATGAGGTCTATCTCTCTTCCTTCCTTCTGCAGCTCCTTAGATTTGCCTCTACCAACCCAAATCTCTCCATTTTTCTCTGTCATGTTCATTTCTATTTTTGCAACATATTCCACAATAATCACACAGTAGTCTGACAAACTGCGAGCAGGCACTGTCACTCATAGACAGGCTGCCATTATCTTCCCTTCTGTCAGTATTCCCTCTCTTCAAACTCCAAAACAGAAATAACTCTAAATGATTTCCTTTTTTTAACACGCATATCCTCCAGTTTCGGGCGTATGTTGGACTTGTTATGCGGCTGAATTCTCCCTCAGTTCCTCTAAGACCACATTTGCTCTAATCAATCACTCTGACCTAGATAAAGCTGAGTTTAAACCCGGACCACTCTGATACGCTGACCCATTTAACAGCATATCTGTGTTGATACCACAAAAGTTTCCCTTGGTGCCACTGGTGGGGGATAGACTTCTGCCAAATGTTGCAAGAAAGGGGTAAAAATGGAAAGGAAAAAGGATACGGTCGATGCCAACAGTTGATACTGTGGCTAAATTACATCATAATGGCTAATTGTGTTTATTATTTGACTCCAGGCAACCCTATCTGAAACCTGGATCTCTGGGGGCTGATGCAAACATATCACCATCAGTGTATTGGCAGATACTAAAACAAATGAGGGACATTTATTGTTCATAATAACTGATGTGCACTTCTGCAGTCAGACAGAGTGAAACAGACCAGCGGTTTCAAATGTTTTTTCCTGGAACCGCACTAACAAGTGTGTGCACACCGCAAACATGATCCCCACATCTTTAAATCATGTCTTAATTTCCATTTAGGAAAAAAAAATGTTGAAACTTGAGCGTCATAGCTCTGGTCATAAATGTTTGAATAATATGTTGAGTTTGAGAACTCACAATTCTGATAAATATGCAGCAATGTGGGCAAAACAAGATGTGATTTTCTCCTGACGTAGCCAAGCCAGGTAAATCAAGTGGCAAGTGGTAATGATATTGCTGCCATGTTTGTTTGATTCAAAACAACAGCAGTAAATACCCCAGGTGACTTTAAAGGTTTCAATTCAGATTTTATTTTCCATTTGGTGAGGTTTTTCTCTCACATCAGTCAGAGTTACTGTAAGTTTTGTCCCTTCAGGATTTGTGTGTGTGTTTGGCTGCAAGGCCTGTGTAATCTAAATTTGATTATCTGTACCATGGCAAAAGGCTCCAGAAAACCAGTTTGCTTTCAACTCAGAATGATTTCCTCCTGTCCACACATGCTCTATAAATTGTCTCATACTAAAACCTGGGTGCAAAACACATGCTGGAATAGGAGAAGCAGCACAAGTAAAGGACACGCAAACTCTGGTTTAGAGAACAAAAATCCACATTCAATGCTATCCGTCTCTCAGTCTGAAGCTGACAGTTGTTGTTGCGTCGAACGGATTTGCATGCTTATCATCGCATTGTTAATCATGCGTTAATCATTCCATGTTTGAACACACAAACCGTGATGCCGGCTAAAAGCTGCCCTTTTGAAATATCAAGGGTGCACTAATTGGTCAATTATCTGAAAAATTGCCGGAGAACAAAGTAGCCGCTCACTTTTTGTTTGAGGTGTATCAAACTAATTATTAGTCAGGCATTATGCAAATGATGTTACAAAAAACAAACAGTAAAGCTAAGACAACAAACATGGCAGCTCTGTGTTTTGGTAAAATCGTTCCTTTTTGGTCAAACTTAGTAACTTAGCGTATAATTTATTTGAAAGATATGGGGCTCTTGAATATATCCTATTTATGAGGGACAGCCGAGATAGTACAGCTGAATGACATCATGAACATGTAGGTGTATTGATGTCTTCAATTTAAAAAAAAAAATGTACCTTTAAATTGTCACACTAACTTTTTTGCTCTACTGAAGGACACTGGCACACACAAAGTCCCACATGCACACTACTGAGTTTTCAGCTGCCCTTGTCCCACATCCCTCTACTTGCTATAAACAATGGATAGCACTTCCTGGAGGTTAACAATAACAGGGAACAGTTTCCTTCAGGAGTAAGTGAGTAATTAAAGAGACAGAAAGGAGCATTAAAAAGCACGTCAAATTTCTCATTTGCGTCTTTTAATGACCAGCGTAAGCTCATGTTCTGCTCATACCTCCAACCAACGGGAGCCGTGAATGATTTTTTTAAATCACACATATTTCAGATGAAACAGATTTTTTTAAAACCAGCTAATTGGTGAATATTAACAATCCAGTCTATTATATATATATATATATGCGCCCAAACAAACAGAGTGACCTTCTCCCGTTTGCATGAGTCTAAATCAGAGTCCGCACACATACAAAGAAAAAGAGTGAGCAGCCTCCTGCATGACCTTCACTGGAATGTGGGATTTAGACACATGCAGAGGTGGAGACGGCGGCTATCTATGTCTACCTCGGAGAGGTGCAAAGAATAGAAACTGAAAACGAACAACTGGTGGAGAAAAGAATGAAAAATGACAGGAAAAAACGAGAAAAAAGCAATAAGAGAAGCAATGAATGACAAGGTGTATTTTTCCTCTTCACCCTATGGTCACTGAGGATTTCTTTTCAATTAAGGCTCTTATCTCCTCTGCCTGCCTTATACCAAGACCCCACATGGTACAGACCCCTTATAGTGCCTTTTCCCCCCTCTTTCAGTCAGTATTTCCCTCCATTATTTCCATCTGTCTCTTCCATCGTTGCCTTCGTTTGAGCGTTTGTGTTTTTTTGTTTTCTTTCTGGCTTTTCTACCTTTTTTGGATCTGAATCTCCTGCTTTTAGCTTCTCTGGCTTTTTTAAATTTTTTATTATTCCTTTGTGTTGGGTAACCTTGAGGCAGTGTAGCCACAGCTGGAATAAACGATTTATGGTCAACATCTATGTGTCCTCCGCGAACAAAGAGCATCAAGCGGGAGAACAGCACTCATCTAAAATTCATGCTTAGCTTGACACGGAATCCCTTCTTTTTTCTCAAATGAAGACGAGCAGCATGCAAACGAAAAATAAATACTACATATCTAACAGAGAAAAAGTGGGATAAGAACCAGCTTCATCATTTAGCATTCTTATCACCACAAGCAAAACAGTCCCAAGACCAGTTGATTCTCCGATTTGTCTTTTCTAAAGGGAGCGTAGAGAAACACAAACACAAAAACACTGCATGTACAATTATTCTTGTCTGTTTGCACACACACACTGAGTCATGACCAAAACAAAGGGGATACCAGAAGAGCTGCAGTGAAACAGAGAAGGGCTGGAAGCCAGCTTACACAGCTTAAAAAACGTCTGAATAAAGCCGGGCGGTGGCAATTTATTTTGTTTTCAGTGCAAATTTTTTGGTTTAGGACTTAAAACCGCCAATTTGCAACATATGAAAGCCATTTTCTGCATCTACCAGTGAAGGGTGCACCTGCGTGAAAATAAAAAGCATTCTCTCTCTCCTTCTGCCCCTCAGTAGCTCTAACCCATTCTCCACTCCATCATATCAGCCTTGCCCCCTTCAAAGGTCAAACAGCTGGAATGGATCAATGGCTTGGGAAGGAGAATGGCAGCAGATGAGAAGAGAGAAGATGGAAGGAAAACAGGAGAGAAAAATTGAGCGAGGGGAGCGAAGAATTTGTTATGAGGGAGGTCGGCTGGGGGCGAGGCCAGGTTGGGGGAGAAGACAGACAGGGGAGAGGATTTCAAATGGCAAAAGGAGACAGAAAAGAAATCCCTGCATCAGCATTCCTGCCCGTCTCTGTGGGAGTGGCAGGAGAAGGGAGGGATGGAGGGAGGCCGGGTAGTGATGATAAACATGGAGACATAAATTAATGGAGCAGAGGAGTCGGTGGTAGAGTTGGAAAATTAAGACAGAATACACAGTTTGGTTACATTATATTGACAACTCTTTAGTTGGTGCCGTCACAGTATATCACAAGGAGCTGTGCACCACCATAACTTTAATTAGCCTAATATACAGCTTCAATTCACAGGAGGATTCAGGGATCAACAGAGAAGCGGTCCAATTAGCAGTGTTAAGACATCCAGTGTTACGCTTCCAGAATGTAAACGCTTCACATGAGAGCTGTGATTCGGTTATTGACGAGACCGGAGTTGACAGCAGGCTAAATTGCCAGTATTAAAAAAAGAGAGAGCATTGCATTCTCACGTTGAGATGGAAAATAGATCTGGGTTTTATTTCTTGTTTTTTGCCCAATTAAAGTTTTGCTGGGGTCCAGAAATCACTAAATACAACACCGTTACATAATTATCCATCCATCCATTTTCTATATCGCTTATTCCCTAATGAAAGTTGCACTTTTAACAAATTAAAAGCCCACTAAATGTTGAATTGGAAAGGATGAGACACTGTTCTAGGCGAATGTACTTCCCCCCAAAATGGAAACCGTTACTCTTTCTGCAGCTGAATTAAGAAGACCATTAGTTCTGCAGACAATAATCCCTCTCCAGTTTCCAGTATACTATTGACAGCTTACAGCAGCACAGTAAAGGTCTAGCCATGTCACTGCAAACTGCTTCTTAAAGAATATCGATATCAGAGCAGACTGTAGGCTGCAGCTGCCTCATGATCAATAATTCACAAGCCAACCTTACACCTGTGAATTTTAAATCCTTCACTGTCTGAGCATGCTCCCACGTATGTGGTGAAATGCCTTTTGTCCACTCTGTCTTCATTACGTCCATGTTTGCATTATCTCTCTATTTCAATGGGGGTTCTCCTACTCCTCCCACAAATTTGGGGTTTCTGGGACACGCTGAAAATCCTCGTGTTTGCTCACAGATGATAGTTGAGACATTCCTGTGCAAATGAGCATGAACACAATCAGGGGTCAGCTCCGCTGCTCCACAATTCTGCACAGCACACCCAAAACAGCTCAAGAATGCCCAAAGGAACCCCTCAGAAGATTAAACACCTGATGCGGCAACACACTGATATGGAAAAATGGAAAATAACAGGAAATGTACCTTGCTTTTCACACTTTTCTGTAAATGAGCTACTATGGCATATGCAATAGAAGGAAGGTCTTCACCGTGAGAAGTTTTGTTGCACTAATGCAAAAAAAAACTTTCTTTAACTTCCTGCTGATGGAGACCTGAAATAAAGACATTCAGCTGCTATATCTGGATCGCCTGCAGGCACACCTGCATACACTTTCTCACACACATTCATGACAGGGAAAGGCAAAGAACAGAGTGATGAAGCACTGAGCATCCCCACCAGCTTTCTCCGAGCTGTCCACAAGATGCAAACTGGCAACGCAGCTGTAGGACTGGAATAATAGTCTGACTAGACAAAAGCAAACAGACCTTGTTGCCTTGCCAGCAATCCAGGCATCCATCTAATCCTGACCTACATCAGGGTGCTGGTTGAGGGCCAAGGCCATGACCGTCAAACATTAGAGGAAACACACAGTGGGTAAAAGCAAGAGAGGAAAAGAAGATGGGAAAGAAAAGTGGTCTCATTTTCCTGCTTGGACAAAAATGTCCAAATGCAGGTCAACAGACTTTTTTCAGGGCTAACCTGAATGAAACATCAATTTATTTGCACTCTTTTCCAAACGAAGCAAAACATCAGCCCGGGTCGGTTTGTTTTCTCTTTAAGCTTGCCCTGACATCAGTTTCCGTTTTTCTAGTTCATGGCAGTGTTTTTTGGCTGTGCTTTGTCTCACAATAATGCTCCTGGAGAAAAATGAGTGGCAGAAATGAAGTTAGCAAAAAATATATGAGGGCAGAGATCGACTCTCCTAAGGCCTTGGGACAAAATTAAGTTTTCTTATACACATCCAGACATCCATCAAATTTAAAGACTGGTTTGCATATTATATCCTTTATCAGGACAGGTTTAGTAAAAGCTCCAGTCTTTTTCCAGCTTAGTTGGGCAAATGGTTTTCTCCAGCTCCACATTAGATCAAATCCAATCAAATGTGCTCTTCATCAGGTTTCTAAGTTTTACAAAAACCAGTTGAGGTTCTTAACTTTGACTGTGACTCGTGGGTCAACATGTAACTCTAACAAAGGGTAGAGGTTGAAATATTCCCAAAAGGGATACGAGATGTAAAAAAACAGGCACTTCTCTACTTTCTCATACGCCAGGGAGAGATGTTCTCAAGAATGCCTAAGATGCAGGTATCCTCCAATAATCTGCAGCAAAACTAACAGGAATAATAAAACTTATTTACTGAGAGCATGCTTTCAAACATCCCTTCTCTAACCCAGTAGCTGACCTGACTCGACAATTCAATTATTTCAATCCTACCTTGTCAATCTCTTGCTGGAGGACCTGTTTGGCGATCTCCAGGTCCTGCAGTCGGACCCTCATCTCCTCGTTCTCATGATCCAGACGACTCCTCTTCTTTTCCACACTGTCCAGTTGGCTGTGGAGACGGATGGATACATCCTTCGCCACCTGAGGGTGAAGAAGGGTTCAACTCATTATGTAAAGTGAAACGGATCCTTTACTGTCATTTGTTCAACTACAAAAGACAGTCATGACTATTTGTTATCATTTTCTGATATTGTGAAAACAATAACTACCACATAAATGATGATACTGTGAAGTGTGTCCACAGTCAGTTTCTATGTGAGACAGAAGATAATTAAAAGCAGCCTAAAATGGAGCTGATATTTTATACATAAAGTGATCTTATGAAAGTCTGATCACCAGCCCCCTCGGGGTAGTAATCCATTAAAAGTTTCTAATGTCAAACTTGAGTCATATCACTGTTGGCGGTTGCAGGGGAACAAAGAAAACTGAGGGACCTCCCCATCTGATAACAGTTTTGGGATTTGGTGGAACTTAAGCAATTATAATCAATGTCAATACAAAGGTGTTTTAAGGCAAGGAAATCAAGTGGAAGAAGAACATGAAGAAGAACCAAGGAAACCAGAATGACTGCCCTCCCTGGTTTAATGTCACAGTTTTTGGACTGAAAGTAAATATGAGTGGGTTTTTTTTTTATTATTAAGAACTTTAGAACTTCTCATTTTGAGCCAAGTAAATCTAATTGGTTTCATAGCTCATAAATGCACTTAAACCCCATTGACCTCAATAAAAAGCGCACACTGATTCATTTTAGTACTCAGAACTGGCCCTGTGGATTTATTGCTCAGTCATTTTATTTATTTCATGTCCGTCATACTTCTCAGGACCAGCATTCAGTGATGATGGACTCACACTCCAAACACAGCATCCTTATTTCGGAGAGGTCCAGTAGCACGTTGGAGATTCTATTTAAGGAACATGTCTTTAACTTCTGTCCTACTTGACCATGACAATTCGCACAAGTCTCCACACACACACTCTTTCATGTCTCGTTGCTCCTCCGTAAAATAATTCTGAAGCATAATTGTAAAATTGTACAAATTTGTCTGTATGAGCATCTGTGTGTCAGTAATTGAAAACTTGCCAGTGTGAAGCCCAGACCCACAAAGGCCCTCTGTCCAGCCCACTGTCCTTCTGACCAGTCGCTCTCTGTGCTCCACCAAGCTCCAATTGATGTTATTATCTGTATGCTTTTTGTGTGTCCGCAGACTGGGGATTCTTTCTAGCCCTGTCTTGTTTTGGTAGTTTCCAGTCGTTCCAGTTGTACTCTGGTATTGTTTCTATCAGTTATTTGCTGCACTCCACCTTCTCCAGTGCTGTTCTAGCGTCGATGAACCGACACTCATCTTCTAATTACAGTGTGTCTGTTGTATTTTAAGCATCAGTGATTTACAACATAGTGGGGGTTTTTTGCGGCAGTGAGTCATTAACATACTTTCCCATTTTTATAATGTAATACAGTATGCAAACATCTTGGCAAAATTCATAAAAAACAATATACATATTTCAATGGAGATAATGGGTTTTGTATGATAATGTTAAGATATTTTTCAGCTCAGAATAACATCTGTCTGTTGAGCTGCTTAGTGCCTCAGACTGTCTGCTGTATAAAGCAAAGCATGTATTACACAGTATGTATTTAGAGCTTTTCCTCTGCAAACAACTACTAGTCATGGCTGAAAACCAAACAAAGCAAACATGCAGACTAAGCAGCTAAAAACTGAGCTGAAATGTGCTGTTGAACAGCACAATAAAGAAGAACCAGACTGCTGTGAAAATGTGTCCTTATTCCTTTTAAAATCCACAACCTACACCATGCTTTGTGGCAAAGGATGAAAAAAGGTCTTATTTGAAAAAAGCAGAACTGAATAATCTCTCATTGCAGAAACCAGCACCCTCTGAGAAGAAGAGCTTCTTTCCTCTGACTCAAAAATGGGAGGATGTTTGCCAGCAGAAACGATTTTGATAAAATGCATAGTTTATAGAGAATCTTTAAAAGTTGAAAGAGGTTTGAATGAGTTAATGAAACGGTTCAACCTTGTTTCAACCTCATGCATGCTGCTAGCTTCTCTGTTCCTCCTCCTCTCCTCGTTTCCATAATGTCCCCTTCAACACTTCATTGTGAGTCTTTGACTCCTGCTAAATGCAGTATTGTTCTAATGTTAAAGGAGAACGTGAAGGAATTTTACCAAGCAACATAGCTTTAGGATGTAATTAGAATTCACGCCGGGATCTCCTGAGATGGGAGACAAAGTGTGTTTCCGTTCGTGTAAGAGTTTTAAAAAAGACTATGTGTGTCCCAGAGGGATGGGGGAACAGCAGAGGGAAAAACATCAAACCTGCAGAAACAGAGAACACAAGTGTTTCATTGACTTTTGCTTGTGAAAGAAAAACCCCAACACACACACACACACATACACAGGCAACCAAACAAACAACCATGTCATTTTACAAGTGGCAGTTTTTCTTTAAAACGATCTCTTTATACAAAGCGTGGCAGTGTGCGTTTGTCTGCAGTCTACAACCGGGGTCTTGTTCCTCCTGCTATCCTCCTGTCTTCACTTGGGCCACAAACACATACCCAGTAAAAGCCCTCTGATCAAATCTACTGGGAGGAAAGTCGTTAGATGACGGTTATGGAAACAAAACAGCTGTGTGTGGGTGTGAGAGTGTGTTGATGTTTGTGAGAGGGCCCCTGTGCATTGTAAAGTGATGGACATTCTGTCAGAACCTCACAGTTGGGAGAATTGTTACAGAAATGACTTCAAACATGAGCCAGACTTGGGACATTTAAGAAAAGGTTTGAAGTTAGACCAGCAGAGTGTAGATGTGCTGAAAAGGACAAAGGCTGTCTGAATGTTTTGCCACCACTATCTAAACTAGCGAAAAATTAAAGAAGCATCAAGATTTTATGCCGCATTTTGAGAGACGTGCTAGAAAAACAAGCAGCTAGCTGCAGGATCAGTTATGGAAGGAATTGTGAGCCTGAGGCTATAAACAGAGAACAGCAAGTTGACAATTAAGTCTGATATTAGACAGGTCAGATGCTGCGGCACATGTGAGGCCCTGCAATGCCTGAGTGATGTGTTTGGAGTATGTTACAGCTAAACATATGACTTGTGTTAGGGTGTTTATTCTGACACTTTCCATCTTTATCTAAAATTGTCCAGCTAATTTTAAATGTTTCTTGTCTACTTTGTGGGCCACCAAGAAATGAACAGGAATGAAGACTAATGAGATTATCTTGTGAAGTGTAACACATGATTACGCTTTTAGTTCCACAGTCAAACCATTAAAAAAAACTACAAACACACAAAGATGAACTCATTGCCCTGCTCATACCTTCAAATTCCTCATATTGCAAACACCCCAAGCAAGTAATGTGCTGAAACTACAGGTCCAAAATGTGGCAGCTCCATGGTGTAACCTGAACGAATTTAAAAGGTGTTAATGCAAATGCACTGGTCCAAGATACCACAGGGAACATAAAAAATAATATTTACATACATATGTATATGTGTGTGTATATATATATGAAAATTGACATACATATACACTGTGGGCAGATGGTCCAGCTGCTTTAGTTTGTATGTATTCATAAAGAAATGCATTCTACCATATTTAATTTGATCTAACTTCTCTGAATATGTGGGTGGCAGCAGCACACCGCCGGGGGAAAAGTGAAGTCTGTCCTCACAGTAGACAGACAAACCTGTAACACCTGCTGAAAAATGCATGTGTCCCAGGGGAGCGACAAAACATGCAAAGTTCAGAAACGCCTCAGTCAGTCCTCTTCAATGGTGTTTAAATTAGGATCTGCCATTTCAATGTAATGCGCTTTACCACATTGTCAGATGAAGACCTCAGTTTGTTGTATTTTAAACTAACTTTATGGCGATTAACTTTTTGGGGTGGCCCTGAGGGGCTTTTCTTTTTTTACAATCAAGCAAATTTACATTTTTATTGCTAAATAGATTTACGAACCACAGTTAAATCTATGGGTGCTTATTCTCTTTACTCTTGTCTGTTTTGGAGTAGCTTCTGGTGATTTAGCCATTCTTATAGTTACAAAAAAACACAATAATTCATTCTGACGCACTAATCTGACAGAAACAATTGTCCTGGCTGTACTTTAATTCTGTTGTTTACCACGTTACAAATCACCAAGGCTTCATGCGGAACGATGACTCAACCGAAACTGAAAAGCATTTCAGATCTCATAGCCAACCTTGGAAGGGAGGGTATTGTTCTTTTTAATGAGAAATAAAATATGCTTACAAAGGGGGGCTCTGTAGAATAATCGAATGCTTACTATAGAGCTGAAGCCATCAGTTTACAGTGCAGGAGTTTATTGCAGAATCAGCTTGGAGCAGCACTGACAGATAGGGGACCCTTTTTTCCCCTTTTTTTTTTAATCACACCAGCAATTCCTGAAACTATTTCTATTGGGTTTCAGCACGTCAGACGTTAACTACTAATCGCACATCGTGGTGCATCGAATAAAAAATAAACTGTCCTAATTTTCCATTAAAGAAACGTCATGTTGTCAATGTAAAATATAGGCAGAGGTTGAATATGATCAGACCACATTTGAAAATAAACTCCAGGTAAGAGAGCACACAGGTTTTGTGAGTTTAAATTAATTAAACAGTAGCTTGAAGACTGGTGCAATAGTGGTTCACCGACAGTCTCACACTTGCTTTCTGTCTCCCAGACTGTCTCCTGGATGCTTCTTGCAGAATCCTTTCATTGCACCAGTTCATCACTGCCATTTTTGTGTCAGTGCTGTCATCATTTACAGCCCTAGAGCCCAACCGGGATACTGAGACTTTTCACCACGTGTTGGAGGCATCCGTGGAATTTCCGCATGCGCTTGATTTATGATTCGGGCTTAAAGATTTCAGGAGAAGGCAGTTGGAAAAGGTTGAGTTTATTTTCATTCCTGCTCAGCTGGAAAGGTTCTGCGGGAGGCTCCCGGTAGCACTGACGTAGCCTTGCGTGGCAGCGATGTTTGGTGCTGACCTTTTCCCTTGTCCGACGCTGCGGCCTGTAAGCACCCACTTAGAGGATGTTACATCACTGGTGGCGTGTTTTATGTCTATATATAAAACCTTAAGTGTCAGGGAGAGCAGTGCGACAGCTGTGTTAGTTCACACTGTGGTCAACTCTCTCTGGACAGAGGGAGACAGAGACGAGGAGGGATGAAGGGAAGTAGCAGAGATCACAGGCAAAAATGACGAATTCCCAAAACATTTGGGTTCATCCATCTATTCATAATTCGCATAATTAGATTTTTTTCACTGTTTAAGATGCATTAAAATGCAAGAAAATGGTAAAAGTTGGTCAAATCTCCCTGCAGTTATATGGCGATGGCTTCATATTGCACTTTTTAGTCCAAATCAAGCTAATCAATGCGGTCCGAACTGGGAACTGCGCTTGATTAATGCCTTGATTATGATTATGATTCAAGCCTTTGGATAATATTCTGAGGAGGAACCAAATCATCAAATCTTTTGAATATTCCACAAGTATTTTCAAAACCCGTCTGAAATCTACTGATGTCCACAGACTGTGACAAGCTGAGAACAAACCTCAAACCTGCCTTTTTGCAAACGACTACAAAGGGGGACTCCTGTGGTTGCAAAACGAAAGTGACTGGATCGTAAATTGTCCAAGTGAAGAGGTCGATAAATTCTCCTCAGGACAGAAATATTGAACCTGTGAGAGCCAGGATTATGGAAACTCAGAGTTTGGAGGGTGTATCACTCTTGAACATTCACAGAGTTAAGTCAGCATATGCAGCATTATAATGCTGACATTACAGAGCAGAAGTGTGATGTTAGCACAGGCGTGCTGTGCATACTGTCAGCAGGGATGTAAAGGGAGACACTCTAATGGAAACAGCACTTATGGAGTGTTTGTGGAACATGGTGCTACAATCTGGGCTTAGAATCTCTGTGTGTTTAGGCAGTATATGGGAGAAAATACAGTAGAGACACTTCACTCGAGCTCACAGAGAAAAACCAACTGAAGCGAGTCCAGCTTTAGCTCTACACAGTGCACACAAAAATGGGAACGAGCTGGACTTTGACCCTGTTCAGATAAATGTTCCGGACACTGCTGCCTCTTCCCGCCTCGAGCCTAATGACTTATGGAGAGTGTGTGTGTGTGTGTGTGTGTGTGTGTGTGTGTGTGCTCTAATACCACTATCTCTGGAGACCAGTGTGAGTCCAAGGGCTTGCAAATGTGGCCATTTTAACCTCACATCATCAAAATGCCTTGATGAATAAGACTTCAGCTCTGAGAATCTCAACTGGGGGAAGTTATATAGAGCATAAATGTAAAAGAGTGGGACAGAGAGGATTTGCTCTTCGACTTATAAACATGAAACCTAAAACATGTTCACTGTGCAGCACATATGCTCCTCTAGTATAATGAACTAAAAACTAATGAACATTAAAAACTGAAAGGACAAGGGGCATATATTGTCTAAGTTTCATCATTATGTTGACTGTATAAAAGTCATATTGTGGGCCGTTCCTACAAGTTACACTGACAAGCTATTGTTATTATTATTCAGGACCTTAGAGTTTGTATAGATTTAAATACACACACACTGTAAAGTGTCTTGGTTTACACTATAGAACTCTGCTGTCTTTCCTTATTAGGGCACATAGAGTAAAGCTTTGAAGGCATTAAACTGCTCTACACATTCTTTTGCATTGTTGAAAACCTAACTGCTGTATATTTGCTCAAATGTAACACATGTTTTCAGGCAGAAATCAGATTGAAAGACCTGCTAAACGCCAGATGAAATCATCCACTTAATGCTGATTATTCATGGAAATTTTCCTCTGTGGTGACTTCATGTGAATCCAACAACCATTTCCGTTATTCATATATAAATAAATATATATGTGTGTGTGTCTCCAGATGTCTGCTCGTGGGAATAAAGGCACTGTGTGAGTAGGACAGGAAATGATGGTGGAAATTCTCATGGACACTGTAATGGCTGTAAATACCCTGAGGAATCCCCAGTCTCTCTCTTTTACAACCCCACACACACACTGTCACACATCATATGCAAGCAAGAGGCTCACAAGACGTCAAAATTGATAAATGAGAGCATGTGATGAACATCAGGGGATGTTTTTGTCACAAAAATCTTCATGTGACATATCTGCATCCAGACACAATCTCTCTGTCTAGTCAGTTCCCCAATAAAATAACCACTCTTTAACTTTTTTGAGAAGTAGAGTTGGGAAGAAAAAGCACAGTCAAAACAGAGAGAAAGCATCAGAGTGGGTGAAATCTGCGTGTCTGTATTTGCTGATTTGTTTGCATTTACATGTGAGTGAGTCAACAGATCTGAAACCTGAAGCATCAACAGTACTTAATCCACTTAGGAGCTTAGCAGCTCAGCATTTAAGGTCAACTTGGATCTTAAGCTGTGAAACGTTAGGTGTGTCCAGGCCAAACTTTGTCTCATGAAAGTAGAGCAAAAACAGAACAAAAAGCTGAATCCCTTGTTCGTTTGTTTTTACTTTCTCAAAGAAACTCTCAGCATTCACACAACCACCAACATTTTGTTCTTCTTCAAACTTTCTAACACACAGGTTGATTTAGGTTCTTTTTTAAATGTCTTATTAGCTTCTTATGCAAACAGCGAATTTATGCAGTGGAGAATCACTTTTTTGCAAACACACATTTGAATAAAACTGAGAACAAATGCTTGTACCGAGCATTTTCAGTTTCTCATTAACATCTGAGAGGCTGTGGTTACATTGGTCAGTAAGAAACGTATGGGGAAGACTGTTTTGTGACGGTAACTATGGTACAAAGCATGTCTTACATGAATTCAGAATGAATAGTTAGACTTGGATAGTGTATTTTTTCTGAAATATTTCCTGAAGATTGTTCGCAATGCTGCATAATATCTTAGGACAAATCAAGCAACTATTTTGAGAAGTTGTCATGAAATTTCATTGGAGAGTTAGTAGGCTTTATGTACCACTGAGGCAATCAAATTGGTTCAGATTTTCTCCCTCTGATTCAGATTAAAAAGGGTTACAACATGGTGAGCTGGGCCACGTAGTGAAGCATCTTATGACGCAACCCTCAAACTGAATGCAGACCTGTGAGGCTGGAAAACCTCCATGTTAAAGAGTTTGCTGTTCTGGATTTTTCATCTGTCGATGATAAGACACCAGGATCTGAATCACTGGAAGCATCACCCGGGATATGAGGATGGATTTTGATTTTCTAATCAATACATTATCTCAGTCCATAACTTTTGTTTACACCTGGCCAAATTCCAAAACAAACCTCCCTGGATTTAGGTTTAGAAAATTTGAGATCATCCGGCCAAAATTCATGGAAACTCCTCCCACCACATGAGTGTCTTGTGGACAGATGGATGACTCGTATCCTCCGCCCATTACGTTAAGCAAAGAAGCCAGTGGCTCTCCTAAAATTCCTATGTGCTCTTGTAATTTTCTGCTCCTCGTCAGGATCCAGAGCTTTTGCAGCTGCTACCCTGTAGCAGCACTGGTCAAGTGTTTTAGTCACTGTCCTCTTTTATTTACTACACTTATTTTCCAGCACTGGTGAATCAAAGCAGAGTCACAGAGGCAGTGGGTGTCTGCGTTTGGAGGGATCATGATGAATAAACAAAGGAGTGACTCTAAGAGAATAGCAAGAGAAGCTCAGCGACGGCTTTAATGCACTCACAGAAGTGCATGCTCGCACACGGAACAGCATGGTGTAACTCGACCTGCCATCTGAGGCCGTGGCTCTGCCGCCAACAAGACGGCCGTCCTTGTGTTGTGAGAGAGATTCTGAGAGGTCCTAATTTGTCTCCCGGCTGAGCGTTTGTTCTAGATTTCTGTCACATCTCTGCTAATGCAGTCAACAGATGCAGACTTCACACACTTTTCTTCGCATGCTTTTTTTCCCATCATCACTCATTCTGACCTCAATCCACACCAGCAACATGTAAATTTAGGCCACTTCTCAAACCAGATGTCTTCCCCAAATGATGTATTTATCTCATCTACATTTACTTCTTTGCTGTACATTAATCTATGTTTCCTTTCCCTTTTCTGTCTCTCCTTCAGAGTCTTTGTCTTGACTTTCTTCCTTGCTTCATTCTCATGCTCCCATTGGTTGTTTTGAATTTTCAAACCGCAACCGTCGCGGCCTTTTTTTTTTCTCCAGTCCCCTTTTCAGTCTCAGACTCACAGGATGTGGACTCATCCCTTTCCTTCCCCCCTTCCTTCCATCCGAACACAGCCAGATGGTGAGACGGCAGCTGAGAGACAGACAGCAGCAGCAGGCGGAAAGCCTCCAGCGAGCGATATCACACCGTCTCACTCTCACACTCTCTGGGTCTTACAGGGTATAAAGGCTTCATTGTGTCCTCCTCAACACAGAAAATGTCAGAGGAACGCTGGAAATTTAACAGAGAGCCGCTACAGCCTAGGGTCAGCGTGACAAAACACACTCAAAAGCTTCACCCTGAGCTCAGTGTGTTTAAGTAAAAATGTCCGTTATCGAGGATTCCCGGCGTGACTGGAATGATTATCTGCATAATCTGTGAAGGGCGCCAGCATTAACCATGCCCCTGAATTCGTTTTTTGGGAAAAGCTGCCAAATGACTGATCTGCACAAGCCTTAAAATGTGATGTCAACCGACAGTCCTGTAATAACGAGGCATTCGCTTTTTCTAATTCGGTGTGACAGTCCATACATACAAGAAGCAATTAATACAAATTAGAGACGCTCTGACCTCATCACCTACAGTATAACACATTCCCATGACAGCCCCGTGGCACGCACAGTCCCTTGACTTAGACAGTGAGAAATAGGTCATATAAGGTGTCTGTGAATATATAAACATGATCCAAAACAGAATCTATCCCAGAACAGCTTCTTTTGGCATCTGAAGCGACACATCACTAGCTGCAGTGATGAGTTATTTCCTTTGCTATTTTTATCTTGTCACTAATACACAAAGCAGATGTTCCTGCTCCACTTTTTTTTTTATTATACAAGCTAGTATGCTGTTCAGGAAAAAAAATATTATGCCTACCAGGCTTTTCTGCGGTGCGGTAAGCAAAAATTTCCACAGATTTCCACAAATGTTCTAACAGTGGTAAATGTCTGTTAGAAACTGTGTTTCCTTTATTCAAACCTCAAGTTTACGTTTTTCTAGCAGAAGCTTAATAATTTAACTAATCGATTAGCTGATAGTAACATAATCACACGATGGCTTACTAGATTGCCTCCAACTTCACATTTCAAACAAATCCACATTCTTCATACGTAATTTTTTCCCACTTTTTTCCCACAATGTAAGTTTTTCTCATGTTTTCCGTGATGCTGAGCTTGGAGGACTTACTTTTACGTCTTGCTCCAGTGTTCTTATCAATTCCCCGTCCACCTGGCCCGTCTGTGCCACTCGCAGAGAGCGCCGCTCCGCCTTTCTCAGGCGGTACTGCAGAATGCGGCAGGTCTTGTTTGCCTAAGGAACACAATATTTCATTCAGTGCCACTGTCCAAGCTTTGTTGCTTTCATTCATTTAACAGCACTGACACAATTTTTTTACCTTAAATCTGTGTCTCAGGTTTTGGCAACATGGACATGGAAACATAAGCTTATCTTTTAATATTATATTATAATTTCTACCATAGCAGGTATGTTCATTTAGTAAATGGACGGAATTCATTCAGTTTATTTATATAAATATAAATCACAAGAAATGTCATGTTTCTGTGCTTGAAAAATACAGTGCGAATTCATTGTTTGAAAACTCCCATCATTCATCTTATTGAGTTCCAATAATCTGAGTTGGTTAAAAGTGTCTGTCAACTGACTACATTAAATATGATTACTATGCCTGTGTGTTATGCAGTTTATCTGCTCAGCTCCGAGCTGGACTTTGGTCATTTAAATGCTATGAATGTCTAATATTTAAATATTTTGCCAGGAATATCAAATTTATGTGTATGTGTGCTAGTTTGTGATGGCTCGAAGTGTTTAAGAACACTGATTGGTTGTCCTAAAGTGCATTTGTGTTCAAGCAAAGCACCATAATGGTCTCTCTGCTCATCCTCACGCTGCCTGGTTTTGCAGATCAAAGTCAGTATCAGATGATTATCAGATGATTGATAACCTGTCGCCTGACTTGTCTGCTTCTAAACATTTCACAGCCCCTGCCTGTCCTGAATATTCAGAATAGCAACCTAAGATACCATGAAAATATGCAAACACAGATCCAGTAAATCTCACGAGGCATCACCATCTGCCCCCATTTGTACCTGTTCCAGCTGTTGCCGAAGTTCCTGCAGCTGGTAAACATCGTCTTCCATGTACATGTCCCTCATTTCCAGCATCTCAGACCTTAACTCCTCCATCTCATCCTGGAAAAGAAGAGGAAAAGATTGCTAATCACTAACAGAATATAAAGAGCCAAGTCCTCTTACAATTTCACCCAGCTCAGAAATGTCTGTGAATGTACATTCAACTGTAATGATGCATTTAATTTAGGACTCCTTGCTCACAATAACCAAATCTTCATTTTCATCATTCATATTACTACATACAAATGTGTTTCTTCAAAATTCCCAGCTTGTTTTTTTGTCCCCTTCAAAAAAAAAGAAAAAGAAAATGGGGTTTTTGCATCAACACAAAGAGCAAAGGAAAACATTTAAAAAAAGATAACAAATCTGTGTGGAAATTGTGTGGAAGAGCAATGAATCACTAAAAACCCAAACTCAGTCAAAATTGTTCACAGCTGAGTTGTTATAAGCTTCTCTTTATGACAAACAGACATCAAATATTAATTTCAGCCCGGCAGCGTGAATTGCATCACCCCTCTCATTCTTATTTAAGGTGAAGCTGTAGTTGTAGGCTGGGTGTCAGCGATGAAATTATTAACCTCGAGAAGAGGTCTGGGTCACTCATCCTTCTGGGACGGCCACTCGGGCCGCGACACAACAATGCCTTTTGAAGTGTGTGTTCACAAAACCTTCAGCATGTATGTGCGTGTTTTGCATAACACGCAGCGGGAAAAAGGAGAGGCTGGAGTAGTAGTAGTAGTGCTGTCATGATCTACTACAGTAGAGAATGTGGGTCAGCTTCTGCACTGCTACAGTAGCAACAAGGAGCTCAGGGGAGGCGTGCGCTCGTGTGCGTGGAATATGAAAATGAGTTGGGGCACGACCATGGGCAGGGCGCGCCCGCCTCGACATCAGCACAGAATAAACTATGAGTATCAGAAACATTTTAACTATAAAGGCAGCCGGTGATGGATCGGTGTGTTTGCATCTGCCATGGAGGTGAAATAGATTGCAGCACATCTGCAACAGAGGTGATGAGGACGGAGAGCGGAGTAGTTTGAAAGGGGAAAAAAAGAGGGAAGGGTAAGTGAAAAAGGGAGACAGATATCGCAGAAAAAGTGAGGAGGAATATGCTAGATGGCAACAAGGAAGGGAAAGGGAAAAAAAGGAAGGGAATAACAAAAGCATTAAACAGATGCAGACATCATCTTATCCAAAAGAAGATCGAATGTGACAGGAAAGAGTGAGAAAGAGAATAAACTAAACCAGAGAATCTCGGTTTAATGTGGTGGGAGATGTGGGACAGAGTTGGTCCACTGACCTGCTTTTCAGAGCTAACTAACGGAGGAGAGGGGAGATTGCTGCTGTCGTGTGTGAAACAAGCCAGTCAGGAGAAGAAACCAACCAATCAGCTGTCCCATCCAAGAGTCAGGCAGTTTAATGTTACAAATCAGACTCTTCTACCTCCTCATGTGAGGAACGTTATATTCTTGAAACTACAAACCCAAATCAAGGCGCTGGATACATTTACGCAGATTTTGCATCAACAACATTTGTAACACTCGAAATATAGCTTTTACTTCTATAATAAAAGCTATGAGGTGACTTAAATGTTGGGTAAGATTTTCAGTTCGTGTTGAGTAATATCAAGTTTATCCGATTTCCTAATACTGCCAGTCGTCTAAATGGGTGAGTCATGCTACCTGTGCACCTGACAGAGTAACAGCCCACGTACCTGCTGACACACTGACTAAACTTCCGTAACCAACTATTTTTTGTTCTAGTGTGCGTGGGGGTTTCTCTCATTGTGATATGACAACAGAAGGCCTCTCTAAGCAGCTCAGATGCTTTTTTAGAATCTGAAATTGGAGTCACAGGATAGACCGTCTCAAGACACTTTAGTGTTTTAAGGCGGTCTTTTAAATCTTTGAGTAACTGCCAGCTTGAGTTATAAAATGAGGACCAAAAGCCCTGATGATCTACTTGTTTAAGTTAACCTGAGTGATGATTCAATTCATTTTCCGACTTTGTGCTGAGGGAATGGCACTCTAACCGGATGTGGGGGAGGAATGGAGCGGCGCAGACTATTAAACAATTAAAATGCTGCTTTCATTTAATCATTCCAAGTAATGGAAAAACAAGTAAGTGGCACCATCACCCATATTTTGTGTTGCAGGTGCAGCAGGTTTTAAGTAATTTCAAACACAGAGGCTGCTCTAGAAACACACACTGACATATAAAGATAAAAGTAGAGACTCAAATAAGGCTCAGAATTTGAAATATAAAGAAATGAGCATGAATGGGGAGAAATAAGAAGAAGAGGCCAAAGACTGAGGATAGGAAAAGGTTAGGAAACACTTCAGTGGTAGTACTGTGCTCCTCTGGTTACATACAAGGTGTTCCTCCCAGCTGCAACAACACACATGACCAGGCTTACATGACTGCATGAACTCCCATGAGGCTTTGTTGTGGTCCAAACCACCTTTTATCTCATGTTCATTCAGCAAGAACTCACAGTCACAGCTTAGATCCAGATCTCAACTGATCTGGATAAGAGTGTTTGTAAAAGGGTAAGATACAGAATTATCTTTACTTTTAAAAAATAATATCCCAATTGAAGCGTACTTAAACATTTAAGTTGATCTTTTACTTCAAATAGACATGTTCATGTAAACCCAAAAACGAGAGTCAACTGGATTTGTCGAGTTGCTAACACAGAGAGCCAGTCAACGTGCCATTTCCATCAAAAATCCCATTAATGTTGATGTTGCAACATGATAACTGAAACAATTTAATGCATACTGGTATGGAGTAAGAGTAGCAAGTACAAAAGTGAGCAATAATCACACTAATTTATAGAATTTCCTAAACAAAATCAACATGATAGTTCGTAGGTGTGTGCCGCTGTTCAGTGGCCACCTTCAATCAATCTCTAACCATTATTGGCTTTTTCTGGTGCCTCTGAGTGCTTCAGGACATGCTCTCTAATTGATTCTTTCCCTAATTAATCAATCTCAAAAGACAGCTTCATGTGGATTCCCTTTTATTACATTCCACTACCCTCAGGGATTTTATGAGTACTGATGGAATTATTTTGATGATATATCATCCAAATGTAAGTCCTCAGTGTTTGAGATATGTGTAAAGCATTGGTATCATTGCAAACAATCTGGAGAGTTACACTCTAAAGCCCTCTGAAAGACAGAGGGATGACTTGGACAATATCCTCACTTCATGAACAACTACAAACCACAGTGACCAGGTTGTGATGTTTTCCTACTGAAATGTACCATTGTGTGGCAATATGGCAGCATGTTTTTGGCCTTGTGTCTCCAAGGGTGCAGACTTTGTATTGACAGCATCATCATTCCAAGTGGTGAGCCTTGGAAGGCCTCCAAAGGAATCTTTACAAAGCAGGAAAATCAATAACTACACGGTAGACTGGTAAATAAACCGAGCAGTGCTTCTTTTTGCATCTTGGACACATTAGTCTAACTAATTGCTCATTGAGCTGATCGTTATGGTTTCATGACCCTTCCAGTGGCATCCTTGATCCAGTGTCTGATCCCTCTGATGCAGAATGACTTTGGAACAGTTGGATTAAGCGAACAACACGAATAGCCACACATTCACAACATTTGCTGCACTTACTTTGAGGTAATCGTTTTCAGATCTCAGCTCTTCTATTTCCCTGACAAACTCCTCGTGCATGCCGTCCATGAACTCCTCGGTGAGGTCTGAGAAAGCCAGGGACGTGCTGGCCGGCACCCTGCTGTCAAACGAGGTGGCGGATCGCTCGTCGCCGGGGGAGATGCTTCCCTCCCCGGTGTCCATGCTCACGGAGAGCCGGTCTTTGTCGTCTCTCTCGGCCGTGGAGCAGCTCTTCTTGGCGGCGGCTGGCTGGCCACCCCCGTCCGCCGACGCGCGCTCCCTGTGCGCCTTTTCCGCGTCCGCTCCCCCGCCCCGGCTGCTCCTCGACTCGGCGTCGCTGCTCACGGCGTCCGCTGAGAGTTTGTTGTCCTCCGAGGCGCAGTCCGACAGCTCGGAGCTGCTGTCGGTCGGGGAGAGCTTCCCGGTGGCGCAGCCGGAGTCCTTGGACAGATCATCGGATCCAATGCTGGCGTCGGACACCTTTCTCCTCCCGCCGAGGTTTTTAACCGCCTTGGAACCCGAGGTCTTGGTCGACATCCCGCCGGAGAGGGACGATTTCCCCCCTGTTTTGCCGCCGGATCTCTCGGCTTTCCCGTCTTTTCCCAAAAGACTCCCCGCGGGGCTGCGCCTGGAAATGCGGCTGCCCAGATGAATGGCTCCGGGCTTGACGCTCAGAGTTGGCGTCCCGATCCCTCCGCGGATTTTCGTGAGCGACCACCCGGGCACATCCTTGGGTCTGGCGGGGGACGGGGCCCTGTTTATCTTCTTCTTCTTCTTCTCCCCGGGCGGCGTCGGGGGGAGGTCGGCCGCCCCGGGCTGCGCCCCGCCGGGCACCGCGTGCTGCGCCTGGCCGCTGTCCGAGCCCTCAGTCCCGCCTCCGCTTTCCATCTTCTGCCGGAGATGGAGTCTCCGTTCCTTGGCCGAGGCAAAGAAGAGGTGAGTCGGGGAGCTGTTGACATCAACCTCCTTTGTTTTTGTCATTCATTCCGTTTAGGGCGACACTATGAAAGCAGAAATAAAAAACCTCCTCTCCGCTGAAAGAGGAGGCAGAAGTTGGAGTGGGAATGACCAACTGCAGAGCCACACAAAAGGAGATCGCTCCTCCAGCCACAATGGGAGCCCACAGAGCAACAGGACGGCTCGGGGAGTCCAAAATCCACAAGAAACAAACAAAGAAATGTAATCCGGGTTGCCACTAGACGTTAAATAAATGTACAAATGATTCCTTTTGTTGTCCTCCTCCCCTCTCTGCCGCGGTGGTTTTCTCTCTTCCCGGCTCCTTCTCAGAGAAATTGTGGCTGAGAACAGGGAGGCAGTGTAGTGGCTACGGTCACTATCTCCCCTCCCCTTTCTCCGCCCAGATAAAGGGATGCAGCCCTGAGGAAAGGAGCGAATCTACTCTGCAGCTCTCTGTCGCCACCGCGGATTTATTTGAGAAGAACACGCTGTGTAGACTGAGGTGACGAGACAGTGACAAGACTGCATTTGGAATGCGTTTTAAAAAGATGATTTATTTCTATAGCCAACAATTGAATGCAATAAACCGATTAAACCTTGTCCAATTTCTGTCTAGCGTTAGATCAGTGTTCATATCAGACCTATATCAGATAGCAGCACAGTCCTGACTATAGAAAATCCCCCATTGTAGCCAAGTCAAATCTGTGCCAAATTATTAAATCTGACGGATAAAAGTGTATAAATAAACCATCATTGCTGATTTTCTGCTTTACAAGACCTATTGTGGCCTCGTTTGCACATTGAAACTGTAGCCTCAAACAAGTATAAGTTATTCAACACAGACCTGAATCCACCAAGCAAAACAGAGGCACATAACCCTAGAAATGAACCCATTGTGTCTGAAACTGAACAACTTTACAAGTAGTTTGTATCAAACACGGGTTCCTCCAATTGCTTTAACTTGTATCTACAAAAAATGTCTAGGATAATATTGCAACATGTTGAACAGGTGTCTCCACACTCTCACTTCACACTTTCTTGTCAAAAGGTCCAAAATACCTTTTAAAAAGGAACTAAAATGTACCATGAAGCCTGAGCAATTCAAACGAATGTGAAAAGACTGAAAGTTTCCATGATTCATCTAGCTAAAAGTGCTGTACCTCCTGTAAAGTACCTGAATAGACTGCAAAGTTAGCCCCTATGGACATACAATTTCCCTCCATGGTTAAGTTGTCGCATCTCTTAATGCCTGAGCTCAGAATCTTGCTTTAATCTTCTCAGGGACTGCCTATAAAACTGTGGCCATCATCTGATTAATGTCTCATTGCTGATCCAGTGCAAATGATGAGTATTTATTTATTTATTTTGGCTGAATCAAACTGTGTGGATGATTAATGAGCATGTGACCACAAGCTCCAGAGTGGAAAGCCTTGAAATAAAAACATTAATTTGACTCAGATCAGCATTTCAGTGTCATGCTCCTAATTAGTCTTCCTGAAGAGGTGCCAAAGGCTCGACCCTGACCATGTTGAAAATGGTTCTATGTAGCGACGCATATGACACCTGAAAGTCTCTTAACAGCACTGAATGAATTCATTTTATTACATTTTTATTTTCCTTGAATTATTTTATGATGTACGGCACTTTAAACTTAATTGTGTACGATTTGTGCCATTTGTGGCCATTTGAAGCTCTGTTTAGTACTGCACACTTTATCATGAATTGAAATAAATGTCATGCTGGATTATTGTTGTTTGGTTGCTTTTATCTATTCAATGTTTTATGTAACTGAGATTCTGTATACTGAATTTCAGTATTCTTTGCTCCCATGTTTTTTAAGTACTGTAAGGTCTTTTTCAAGTCTACTGCTTTTCCCAAATATAGAAGTGCCTTCAAATAAAAAATAGGAAAAAAGACTTCCTTATATAGACTTATCTTGATTGACAATGTTATTTGGTTGGGAAATAGTGAGAAAAGATTGTTTGAAACGTGGAAACAAAAGATCCATTGGTGTCACAGACAACTCAAACATACCTTCCTTTATCCTCACAATTCACAGGACAGTTAGTTGAAAATACTTGAGGTGCACTATGGAAGTTGCAGCCACAAGGAGGCAGGAAATGTCAAATTATTCACTCGTTTTAATATCACCATGTGTTTTTTCCATTCTGAGCAGGTGGGTTGCACCTCCAAATTATGCAGCATTTCAAGCATTCATGGGGAAAAACTCCTGCAGGATATTTCGAAAAATTCATGAGAAAATCTATCCTCATTTTCACACTACTTATTCATACTTTTAAAGTTTCACCATGAGTTGCAAAGTAAGCAGGAGTATGAGTTGCAGAGTGCAGAAACTCGTATATCAGTCCACACCCTGATTTTATTTCATAACTGGTGAAAAAAAGGTTTGGAGGTGCCTTCACAATGAAAATGTTCTACCTGTACTTTTACCTCTAGTGTGCATTTCCTCCCCTCACAGGCCAAAATCAAGTCCATGTCATGTTGCTGTGTTATTCTGTCCGTTAAAGTCAGAGTCTCTCATTTAGAGTTTGGAGAAACAGAGTGGACCGTTGAAACATTAATAAAGAGGCTGTCCAGTTTTGGTGATAAAATGCATTCAATTAATTATTAAGAAAATTCCAAACAGCACTCATCCCAGCTCAAACTTTTATGTCTCTCCCTTTCAGCTCTACCGTTTGACCCAAGCAACCGAATCAGAACGTATAGCATCCATTTCTGAAAATTAAAAGCTAATCATGCATTAAGGGTTTAATTATCCTTACTGTAAATGTGCCAAGAGACATGTTTGTCATCAAGCCCAATGTGAAGAAGATTTCTCTGTCAACAAGAACAAGGATTTTTTGTATCCATCATAAAGGGACTGTAACGGTATAGGTGCATCTTAGTGAATATTAGGGCACTGTTGCACTATCTTAATGAGTCCACGGAAACTCAGAACGCCAGCATTGACAGCAAGTGATTTAAACATCAGTGAAATTATTTCTGATTCGCTTTTAATGTGTGCTAAAAAATCATTTACACTGCAATTATACAATCTAGATATATATTCTGCTTTATATAAAAGCTGCCTTTTAAATCAAACTGACAGCGATTTCAAAGTCATAAAATAGAAAAGAAAGCTTTCAAGTTCTTTAAGTTACTTAATATCCTGCAGCCTGCTTAGATATTTGAGATGTGGAGAGGAAGTGAATCATCTTCTCTGCATGTTGCACATGGACTCTAAAATTATTTTTATAAGAGGTCTAACATGGTTGCCCCCTGTGGTATAAAAAAATCTTCAGAACATAGAAGCTTACTTGTGAAAACATTACCTCTTGGCATCTCTTAATTGGCTCCCTGTAACTTTGTAGCTTTATTCTATAACTGAAGTAAACTTTTTTCAAATTTCCATCATATTCAACAGAGTTTCCAAAAATCCACAGCCTTGTGAGAGCAGTGTGGGCAGCCAGTTTCTCTTATACATAAAGTCTGTGGAACAGTTTCTACTTTACATATTTACACGCACTCTTCAGCTTGTAAATGTTTTATTTGATCTCATCCCTCTGCAGACATGAGATCCACTCATATCTAAAACTCAGTCCACAGTGCCTTACCGCAGTTTGTCTGACACATATTCCTTCTTTTCTGATATTCTGAATGTCCAGGTCCATATTGTTTTTACAGTCCATCAGTCAAATAATGATTTTGTACCATCCATATATCCTCTGGAATGTAATGATGAACAGCTAAGAAACGCATTGCTTGTATAACTACAGTACAGCTCAAAGATAGGGGATTTAAAACTGGTCTACTGGCAGACCAGGCCTGCATATTACCCACAGAATTTTTTTTTTGGGCCAGTTAAGTCAGTTTTTGTGAAGAGATATTGCAGTCTACGTCAGAAAAAGCAACACACGTAAACAGTCCTCAATTAACGTGTTGGAGCTCACATCAACCCACTTTTTGCCTGAAAACTACAGGGAGGTAACCCGGCCAACCAACCAGCAAATACAGAGACAAAACAGTGAGCATATTTCTCTAATTATGTGTGGAAAAACTAACCTGATGTGCCCCACATTGACGTCCAGTTTGGATAGAATGGAATACATTCCAGTCTGCTTTGCCTGAGAGAACAATGATAACAGAAACTTGCTGTCTTAGCAGGCTGTCTTCAGACCAATAATTGGAAAGCAGATGGCAAGTGAGTTTGGTCATTATATGGATGAGCTGCATCAGCAGTGACACGGCTTCATTCACTTGTTTTTGCTGCAGATTTCGGGTCCACTTTTGTGTTACTTTTATACTTCAATTCTTTGCACTGGACTTAACCAGATTCTTTGTTTCTATCAAAGATTAGAACAACAGGATGACTTACTGTCTGCTATATTTCTGATATATCTAACGCAGGGCTGATGAGCAGAGTGACAACAGGTGAGTAAGTGAGTAATCATTAGGAAACAGGTGTGGATATAGACCAATTTGTGAGGACTTTTGGTCGTAATTTCATGAACAGAAGGAAAATAAACTAAACCAGACACTAAAAAAGAAAATAATTCAAACATAGTACAAATGAAATGCACAGATTCATAACAGACCCGAAAAAAGAGGACTGAAAACTATAACAGAACACAAAAATGATAAAGATCTAACATAAAGGTCTGATTTAAAACAGATCCGAATCAAAACACAGAGCCAAGACTGAGTCAATACACTGCAAATAACCAACCAACCCTGTAGCACAGCCCTGCTCATAACCAAACTATTACAGGTCAAATTAGTCTTTAACTTCATTATGTTTTACTATTTTGTTTTTCCTTAGTTGGAGATTATTAGAAATATGTGCAAATTTTAGTTTTCCTCTTAGGGAACCTACTGAACACAAACATGATTTAAACTCATTTAAAAACAGTTTTTATCTTAATCTACTCCACTTCTCTATTTTTTTCAAATCCAGCAGGCCAACAGTGGCTCATTGTTGTCATCGAACCATGTTTTTACCACTTTTGTGTGTGGTTGTTTTACAGGCCTCTTTTTCCTCAGTTCATTGCCAGTTAATCAATTCAGGGCCACAAAGAGACAAACAGCCATGAAATCTCACACTCAACCCTGCAAATAACCAATTTACCTCACTTATGTTCAGACTGTGCAAGGAAGAGGGAGTAATCGGAAAGAACCCACACATGCATGGGAAAATCCTAATAATTTTACACAAAACTGTGGGAGAAATAGTGAACCATCCGGAATAGTACCCGCCACCGTGCCATAGATTAACTGGTTTCCATTTCCGAATGGTATATCTGCTCATGATTCAGTACACAATTTTGAATATAACAATCTTGATCACAGTCTTTCCAAATCAGTGTGTTATAGCAAATAGATTTCTGGTGAGTGTTTTAAGTGAATGTGTAAGCCACTGAGAGGAGAAGTTTAGCAAATCTCCATCTCCATCTAGTGTTGAGCAGGAAAACTGCAATAAAGGCTCCCTATGAAGGGGAACTGTAGCAACAACCAGGAAAGAAAAATATTCTTTTTTGTATATTTGTATAAGACATCTAAAGATCTGAGCATTTTGCCAACCGGAAGTGATTTCAAGTGGTTATTTTTTTTAGATGAAAACTATTAAACTTCTTTTCTGTGTTAATGTTTGGAGGCAGAGAAAGACTTCTGTTTTACATTATTTTCTGCAAAAGGACATGTTAAAAGGTTGGTAGTTATCAATCATTTCAACTTGAGACAGATCAATTAATAGTAATGTTACTTTCACAGATTATATTGAAACTTGTCATAATAGTGGAATAGAATTTTTCATAACCGTACAATTAGAAAATAGCACACACATGCCCATTGTTTAAATGGGAATTCATTATGATGGCGTGATCATTTGTATGTATGGTACATGACTGTGTCTTTGTCTGCGCACTTGTGTACAAGCAAAGCTCTGTGTCCCACTGAGAGCCTGAATAGAAATTATTTTCTCCTCCAGTGTTCTCCGCCTATTCCCCTCCTCCTCTCCTGCTCTCTCTGATCCTGGTGTTCTTTTTTCCCCGTCCCACCATCATGGTTGTTATGTAACTCGGGGAAAGGCAACATACCGCTCCTTGTCTCAGCAGCAACTAATTAAAATAACCAAACAAATATGTTTAAAAAGACAGCATCTTTAGTTTCTCAATATTAGTTTCCATAACAAAACATGTGTTTTTTTATAAGTTTGAATTTTCTTATTCTTTGCTGAACAACCCAGCTGCTTCACTGTTCACTGTAAACAAAATTCCATCATATCCTGTGGCTCTGATAGTTTTTATAATGAGAAAAATAACATATGTAATAAAAATTTTTAAAAAGAAATTGTTGAGAAACATCAGAATCACACAAATACTCAAAAACATTTACATTAAAAAAATGCATGGCTGTGCAAAAGATACTATCAATGCACATCACACTAACAGTATATCAGAGTGGTGTCATGCTCTGTTCTGCTTAAAGCAGGATGCCAGCTGTGCCGAACATATCAGTGACTGTAAACCTCCATTATTGATGAGAGAGACAATACACTTTTGTTCAACTGATGTCTTAGGTACATGACGTGAAAATAATTCCAAAAATTCAAAGGTAGCATGTTAAACCACAAGAGAAGTCCACTGTCAAAGTCTAAATCAGTCACATTGAATTAGGATCAGTATATGATGCAATAGCACTTAACTTTAAAACATCTGTGAGCAACGTAAGGTCACTGCTAATATTCACAATAACTTTATCAATCTATAACAGTACGACACCCACATGATCCTACAGCACAACATAAATCAGAAAGCCATCTTACCCTGTTCAGGTAATCAGCTCAATAAGATAAAAGGACGAGTCTAAAATATGAACCCAAACTTTATGCTTGCTCCCCAATGTACATTATCATAATTGAACTCATTAAAGACAAGAATTGAAATGGCACTTGCTGGGAAAATTAACTCTTCCTCAAATGCTTGAATTAAATACTAAGACCTTGAAGTTTATTAAGGTAACTTGATTAGCATTGGTCAGTACTGTTTGTTGTTTGCAATTACAAGTTAAATTAAACATGGAAAAGTAAGGTATCTTATCTTTTTATTTTATTTGCATAAGTTGGAGGCGTTCTCTTTCTCAAATCTGATTGGCTTTCTCCAGTGTCTGTCACTCATCTATTGACGCCCTTCTTCTAGCTACTTCCGCTTCTGTGTCAAGACAAGACTACACACTAAATTCCTGCCCACATCCTCTGGACTTGCCAAAACATTAACACTTCTAATTCAGCCAAGGTAAGCTAAAACACATTAACATATTTTTCTTATGGTGTTCTGTGTCAATTTCAGAGGAGTACATTTTGCTTTTCCTTTTTTTTCATGTTTGAAACTGTTGGTAGCTATGCTAGTTAGCCACCTTTTTTTTGTAGCCCGCTCGGTTACTGTAATGCAAGCTGTCAAAAAGCTCAGAGATGCAGTGAGAGTCGGTACTGCCAGCCTGGAGTGGTGTTGCTTGAGATCAAAAGTGGCCCAAATGTCTATTTATATACCGTATTTCAATTGAAATAGTTGCTATTATTAATATACGTATTCTTTTTGGGCAAGCTAGATCGATACCAGATTTTACGCAATATGCTGGCATATTCAGGATGGTTCTGAGTTCTGATGTTTGAGTTGCTGGTTCAGGCTTTGTTGGATTTTCCTTTTTTTAAAACAGGTTATTTTAACTAAATCATGCTGCTAATGCAGGCAGTCCAAAATCAGCGCGATGAAAATACAGATGGTTCGAAGAGAAGTGTGTGGAACCCTACAAGCCCCATAGCTGTAAGATTTACACGCACGAGCATCGCCTTTTTTACAGGTATGATACAGATCACAGTGTCCATTCCTGTTCCCACGTTTAATTGCTCAGCAGAAATAAGGAATGTCCCCCTGCCTGTTTCTCTTCCCACTGCCTCCATCGCCATTTAGATCTGAGTCGCAGGACAGACGAAACAAAGCCTTGTCTTGAGCTCGGGTTACTATCGGTCATTGACACGAAGGTTTGCTTTTACACAGCAGTGTTTTTATCTCCCCTCTCTGAGAGACCTTTCCTCTGAGGTAAACACTCTACTGCAGTATGGTAGTGTGTCGACCTGCTGTAATGGATAAATGTAAGCATATACTTTCGTATTTAAAAAAAAAAAATCTTATCATTTTATTAATAAAACAAACGTTATGTTTTAAGTGATGGATGCTCCAATACATACAAGCATGAGAGTAAAGGTTAATGCAGTTCTATGTGAAATATTGCTCTGTGAAGTGTTCAACTAGAGCACAAGAATAAGGAATTAGTCCAGTATAAAACAATTAATCTGAAAACATTGTTTTATTGCTCCATTACTCAAGACTTTTCCCCTTGAAATTTCAGTTGCTATTATTTTGTTTTGTTTCTTCCTCCCTGAGGTGCTCTAATTACCCTCACAGTAAGTTGCTATGGGAATGGTCTCTATTTGAAAGGGGAACATCCATCTGTACCAACGAATTGCCGTCCTCTCATCACAAGAGTGTGAGGCTGTTATGCAAAGACTTGTTTTGAGAGTTGTTCTGGCAGTTCAATGGTTGCCTAGTCGAGTGTTCTATTACTCCAAGTAAAGGATGATGCAGTTGTGCAATGTGTATTTTTGACATCTATGGTCAAATTTAAGGGAACAGGAAAACAATGTTGCAAGGCATGTCCTAAAAGTCAAGTTTCAACATTGCTGAAAGGAGCGTTGCAGCAGTAAACGAATGCAAAAAGTGGGAGTCAACCAAGTTTTTGCATTTCAATAAAAAATATTTTTGCTAATTTCTTGGTTTTCCAGTTGACAAATTATCATTTTTAAAAAGGATTAACGATTGATTTAGGTATGAAAAATCACGTAACCTTTAAACTTATATTTTTCTTCAATACTAATTTCTCAGTTGCATTAACAGGTACAGCACTAAACATGAAAATAGTGATTTGTCTGCATGTCAGTTTTGCTGATACACCCGTCTTTTTGTGTGTTATGCATCAGCAGTTATAAGCCCGTTTTAGCTAATGTTGGCAACCATCTTGGCAACAGAGTTATTACTGTATGTTTAATTTGTGATAGGACAAAGTAGCCGCTAATCAACCTCCACTTTTACACACAGCCATGTATTGTTTTTCTCTGCGTTTATTGGCTTAATGTCATAGGACGCTTATGTTAGTCAGCAAGGACAAACTATGAAAACAAGGCTACATAATATCAGCAAACTGTCAGCGTGGTAATTATAGGTACTGTAATTAAATATTGATCCTGATATCATTTCACTGCATCATCTACTTTTGCCAGCCATGTTATTATTTGAACAATTAATTTAACACAGATATCAAACATTATGCTCACCATAGGAGTGCTGTCACAGCCTTAATTCATAGCTGTCTTGCTAATTTAGATGCATGGATAATGTTGGCCCCTGTTTAGATGCAGTGCTCCTTCTGTGCATCAAACTGTATCATTTACACATTAATGAGCTCTACTGCAGCCACTTCATCAGCCATTCCATTTCGGGCTAGCTGGAAATAATGCAAAACCTGTGAACATCGTGCTTTGTTTGCGTTTTGTTCCCTCTTTCATCTTTCCTGTCGTTGTTCACTGATGGTGACAACAGTTTTTTGCCAGCATGTCAGACCAGTGTTTTCTCTGACAAAGCTGCAAACACAGACTAAAGGGCTGCATGGATTCTTAAGAAGGGACCATAACTTGGTTGTTGATTAATTTAATTTGATCATTCTCATCTGTCTGAGGTGGAAAAAAAGAACATTTGAAAAATTAAAAGTTAATATTGATTATTGACAATTTCCCACCTATATGCCGGCTGGACCACCAGAACACATTCACTTAGAACTCCTTAGCCCGAAAAAAATCAGTCTGTGTTTCTCAAAGCAACATTTCTGCACAAGGTGATGAAAGTGAAACTAGCTTTTGGGTGGGCACATTTAAGGTATCAAGGTATGATGCTGAGCAGGCTTTTCATCTATACACATCCTAGCAGCTTTTCCACCCCAGCAGGTATGGCCGGAACATGCTGACTCATTTAGCTGAATGGAGAGTTTTTATCTGTTTGTGGGTGTGTGGGTGTGTGTGTGTGGGTGGGTGTGTGGGTGTGTGTGTGTGTTTGGATCTGGCTCTGACGCTTTGCTACAGGGTTAGGACGGAGGTCAAGAGCAGAAACATGAAGTCTTACTCATCATCATGTTATGTCAGGCTGGGACAGCCATGGTTGGTTGCTCTCAATATCACTTTGTTTTTTTTTATCATTCAGGTCTTGATTACAGATTTGAAGTTGGTCTGTAAGGTAATAGATGAAAACTGTCACAAAATAACAGAATAGCATATTAATAAAGTCACTTTGGTGGGAGGGTGCATGGAGTTTACATATTAAGTCAACAAAAGAATTTAGCTAATTCTGATAACTGTTCACTGGAGCACTGCAATGTATGAACATGATTATATCTGTTTATGAGTTTGGAGCTCTTTATGGTGTCTTGCTCAAAGGTAGATGTGCTGCGACTGCAAAAAAAAGAAAGGAAAATAAATTATAGAAAAAGGTGTTGAATCACTTTTTCAGAGAAAAATTAAGTTGTTTTTTTCCAGCTCCACTAGATTCGGGGTAAGTAGGTTGAATACAGTTTTGCCCTTTTTTAAGACTTTATTTCTGTATTCGTTTAGCTGCACTTCTTATAGGAGTCGGTGCTCCAGATCCTGTATTCAGATCAGAGCTGCAGTTGGATGCAGTGCATAAATGTTCTTAGGTTAGTCTTGTGATTGAGGTTGAGTGAATTCGATTTCATACTTTAATAAAAAAGTCATTTGTGGACTATTGACATTTAAAATCTCTTCTGGTCTTATGATGCGAACCTCAGTTGTCCTGGCTGCAGGCAGTGCAGATATGACTTGTTACCACAGATGATATAGAAGATATCCTATAGAAGAAACTTAATAGCATGGAAATAAACTTATATATGACTGGACATACACACGCAGAGGGTGTGGTTGTTAAGGTAATTAACTAACAAGACTAACTGGTTATTGGACAGATTAAGCCTTTAACTGTTCAGAGTTCACAATCTTAGAAGATTCACTTCTCCATAGCAACTGTCCTCCAGTGAGCTCCTGATCTAGTTTTCTTCTTCTTCCGTATTTTTGCTGAACAGATTAATGCTCCAACAGGAGCTGGCGCAAAATGCTGCTGTGTTTGAACTCGGTCTCACACAGTTGCCTGTCTTTGCTTCACATTTCCTCTGTTGCCTGTCAGGCTGCATTCACTCTAAGGCATTTTCACAGATTAGCAAATGAAACACATTCACTTCTTTCCCAACTTTCTGCATGAGCATGAATGTTGGAACCAAACATGTCATACAAACAGATCTGATAAAGTGTACTTGCGGCAATCTATCCAGGGCATAACCCGTCGTCTGCTAGAGCTGGGTTGGATTCTCACAACCTCCGAATTGGATAAAGTGCTACTGGATGGAAAATTAGAAGTATTGTCTGTCCATTGTTCCATCATTGATATATTTGGCAACCAGTTTGCAGTGTAATGAACATCACATGGTAGTTTTTGGTGTCTCGGGGCTTGAGTGACATCCAGTTCTAAAAATCAATGTGTCCAATTGGGTCCCAGCCTTTATCAAATTACATTTTCAGGAAAGTTACTCGAGCATGAGGAGAGGTTATTGTCCATTTTGAGAAGATATTGATCTTGCTAGACACAATTTTATTCATATGAAATAAACTAGTTTCTGTTTCTCAATATTATGTTGAGAATGTGAAATATTTAGGATATTTTTCGTCCTTTTCTGCACTTCCACTAAACCCCTAAACGGTTCCGTGCGTTGGTTACATTGAAAGTCATGTTGTCATTTCTGGTTGTAGAGTTCTTCCAGTTGTGTGCCTCAGTGTTTGTGTAAAATTGGCTTCATGTTTGTGCTTCATGTGCAACAGAGGCGTGTCAGCTATTGAGGTAGATGCTTAAAGAGAAGTGTAGAAGTGTGAGTCTGTCAGTATCAGGCTTTGTCCTGCACAACTCCTCTCCGTTCTGTCATTGCTCCTGTGGCTTTGGATGTTTTTGACAGCTCTCAGAGGACCACAGTAATCACAGGCTCATCAACCCAGTGTGCACTTTGGTAGGTCTGTCTGAAAAACAACAGAAAATGACCACAGATATTCTGCGTCTATCTTTTCGGGCTTGTTATTTTGATCTGTATAAGCTGTGGTACTGGCTCTGTCTGGCTTTATTTGAGCTGAACCTGTCTGATAGTTTCATTATTTAAGCAACATATTCCAGACAAAGATGTTTTGGACTTCAACTCTGTCAGTTACATTTTATAACTCGGTATTTGTTGTTTACATTAGAAGGGGGAGGCTAGCCATTTATAATGAGGTCATACGTGATAAGTTGTTGTCCAAGAATGTTTGTCCCAGAAGTGAGTGTTTGTGGTGTCCATTGTTTTATGCCGTCTGTTTGGCCATCACAGGGGTGGTGCGAGGCAGATGTTAATGCTGCACAGTTCAGCTTATGATGTTATGACTGGATCCCACAGCTCTTCTTCAGCAGGCTGTAATTTATGGCCTAGGTTAAAAGCAAAATGGTGAATCTGCGATAATGCATGCAAATCTAATTTCCTGCCAAGTTTGCTCAATTAGCACATGTACAGACATAAATGGCATTTTGTTCCGGTGCTGGAGTTTGGAATCAAATTTCTCGCTGCATCAAAGATAACATGTTCAGGGCCAGAAAAGCAAATGCTGCCTCGATTTTTGAACGGGAGATACACACATACCTTTTTGTTAAATGAGATTGGAGTGGATTAGCCGGGCATTTGTAGAACACGGAGTACTGAAGCACGGAGGCATGAAATATGTGATAAGGGTTATCACAACTTAAGGTTAGACCATGTCTCATCTCCTCCCATTTCACAACTTTACATGTGCTACACTCTTACAATTGAATTTGTTTTATGCCCCTTTTAGCCTCTGGCTAAATTGGTTCTTTTTCAAGGAAAGCCCTTTATATCATGAAGCTTTGTGTCATATCAGGCTTTATCCTGTCGATATTGGTTAGATATCTACAGTCAACTCCCACTTTGCAGTCTCTTTGTGTTAGTTTCAAATGAGTAAATACATCTTCTCTGTGTTTGTTTTTAATGTAATCTAAAGTTAATAGCACACATACCAAATCCAGAAGGAAGCAGAGGTGGACACTGCGTTTGCTGTTTAGGTTATTTGAATAGTTTGAATAGCTGCTTGCTGTACACTCTGTGGGCCTTATCGATTGTAGATGCTGAGGCCAAAGTTCCATTTGTGCTGAAGGCGTTAACTATCTCTGGCAAAGGTAAAATCCATGCGGCATGCTGAACAAAGGCAGAGTAAGAGGAAAGGAAAGGGAGAGCAGTTGTTTCTTACCTGATTCAGTCGCTCACACTCTGAATTTAACGTTATGAATTCAGTTGTGCTCGGATTTATTGGCACTAGAGGTATGTAAAGATTTCCTAATACATATGATAGGTGTTGTCTTTTAGTACTTTGTTGGTCTTTCATTTCTAAAAGGTTTGTACACTCTTCAGAGACTTAAAAGATAAAAAGTTTTATTTTTTATATGATTAGTATTTCTTAAAAAGTTTTTCATACACAGTCTTTTCTAATTTACTGTTATAATGGAACACTGTTCAGGTCGGGTTGCACAATTAAGACAGAAAAGGACTTTGATAAACACAAAATTCAGAGCAAAGGAGGAAAGATAGTCAGGCTAATTTAAGCTTTAAAAAAATGTGCACACTTGTTTGTTATAAAGGTGAACATTCTCAGTAGAAGGATTTCAGTGTCTCAGCAGTTTGACGGCATTATTGTTAGCTAACTTGATCAGAGTGACCATCTTTCCAAATGCACTGAATGAACCAAATTCCAGTAATTGGAACTTGGCACGTTCACTGTTTTCCAAGTGCAGGAACACTTAGATTCTGTCGAGCAGCAGCCAGACGCCGACTATCACACCAGCTACCTGAAGCTGCATGAGCTGTAAAGGTAAATAGGACTGTGGAGCCACATCTTGTTTCTGTTTCTAAAGCCCGTGTAGCCTCCAGCAATATCATACACTCAAGGTGAACTTTTCACATCCATTGTTAAACTACTTGAACTTGAAATTCATTCGCTCGTGTGTAACTGTCAACTCCCTGCCGAGCAGGCTTGCTACCATAGTCGAGTATGTTGTCAAAGTAGCCGTGTTTGCTTTGCTTTGTTCCTGTGCTGGAGGAGATTTCCTGGAAGTAACCATCAACCTGCTTTTCTCGCTATTTGAATATGCCTCCTTCCTAACTTTCCCCATAGAGCTAGCTACTTTTACGTAATGGGATCAGATTGAACTCTTCTTATGATATCACACATCTCTTTTTCTCACAGATTTTTTAATAGTCCAGATCAGTTCAAGTCTGAATGTTTAGAGCGTGTATCTGAAGTGAAATAAGTGAATGGTGAGAGAATGAATTTAGCTTTGTTGTGCTAGAAAGGCCATTTGATGCTGTTGGTGTCTAAGCAACTACTGAGCACCAGCCACAAACAGTGAGTCAACATGTGAGTCAACATTTGTCAAATGTGCCATTTGGGCTTTGTCATTGTCATGAAACGGTCCAGTTTGGTTCATGCAGACTGTAGTGTTAGGAGAAATGATGTGACGGAGTCGGTAAGAATTATGTTCTGTCATACTGAAGTGCAATGAAGTGGGCAACAATACTGAACCAAATATAAAACAATGTGTTGTGCTGCCTAAGAAGAGAAGTGTCTGCTTCCTCCTAGAATTGGATCAGCGACTATTTGACTCATCGATCTGTTGGCTTCCGTTGATTGTGTTATACTAAAGAGTCCCAGCCTTGTTTTTTGGGTGGTTTTATTCCTGCCGTTGGTGGTCTGGTTATCCTCAACGCAGAGGCATTTAGGCCGGTGCAGTCAAAGTTTGCTTACTCTGTTTTAAAGCAACAACTGCAGGGTAAATCAACCTATTATAAATAACAAAACAAATAAAAGTCCACTGAAATATAGTCTATTACATTCAGGGTTTTGAGTTGAAACTTTGTGGGGCTAACGTACCAAACAGGGGATAACAAAGACTCGAAATGCCTGTGACAGTGGTGTCCTGATTATGTAACTACTGGACTAGAAAACTCTCTGTTTGCACTCATTGGCGCATGATGGACAAGATTGTTGCTCAGACAGACTAAGCAGATTTTCAGCCCAGAGCCCAAATAGCTCGGCATGACCTCCAGCATGTTTTCTCATTAGAAATTTTACCAGCGTTTTACAGTCTAGTAAGGAACATTACAGTCATCTGAAAAATACAGTGTTCTTTTCTTTTCCTTTGTCAGTTCAATGCTTCAGAAAAGGGGAAAAAAGTAACATTGTTGGCTGTTGTTTTGTTTCACTGCGATGCCAACAAACAGATGATGGATTAGATAGTGTTGTAATGTTTTCCATCTATCTCAAATGTATTAACTGTAATAATTTGTTTGTTTGTTTTTGTGCCTACAGGTAGCTAATTCGCCAAGTTTAGCAACACCAAAGGCAACTTATCTCTCAAGTTGTGGTCATCCTCTTGGTGTCTGGTGACTAAGAGGCTCACCTCCTCCGACTTACATCTCCAGGTGTCAGTCTTCTGTAGTCAGACCATCATAAATCAGCATAAACCGGACTCTGGCACCATCGCTGCTGACTTTGTGACACTGCAGAGGGTCCCTGTCCACAGCTTTCCTTTCAGAAGAGCTCTGTTGGGACACTACCAAAAGGAACATGTGCTAGAAGCTGAACATCTGTCCCAAACTGCTGGTTGGATTTGACTGTAGAAGATGAGCAATGAGGATGAGTTTTACGACGCCGTCACTGGTGGGTGCTCAGTGTATGTTTTTGTCCCATTTGCCTTCTGGCAGATTAAGGTTATTAGTTTGTGGTCTAAAATATTTCTCAAAGAAAAGGATAGGAGTAATCTCACCCAAATTGTAGATTAAAAGATAGATTTTTTTTCTTTTTCTTCTCCTGTTCAGGTATGATTAAAAGTTTTTTAAATGTGTGTCAATGTGCTATTCTGCCTCTTATCCAGTTCAAGTGATCAAATTATATAGAACTATGTGAATGAAAATTAATATACTCCAAATATTGAACCATGTCTAACTCTCAAGGATAAACTGATCAGACAGGAGGCATGAAACCCCAAAGCAGAAATCAAGACATCTCTGTTTTTTAGTATTAAACCATCCAGTGGGATCTAATATGCATCACTGATGATCAGTTGAATTATTCAGAGGTCGGCTGTCTCACAGTCCTGAATATCTTTGTCATTGTTGTGTTTTAGAAATGAATAAAATGGAAAGACAGGAGAAAAATAAGCTAAATTACACTTTGTTTTCCGAAGAATTGGTATCTGATTAAATGTTCAATTACAAATTGAGATTTCTTTTCTTTTATTGTAATAATTTTACAAAACAGGGAAAGCCTGGTGGGGATAGCCCGCAAATCAACACAGTGTTTGTTCAATATCTTACATTGATGTCCACAATATCCTCATTCTTTGAGTGATAGCACTGATAGTGATAGTCTTTGTGTTATTAGTCTGATCGTCTTTTTCATGTGAGACAGATGCAGACCAGAGCTGATGCATCATTCATTAGTTTATGTCCAGTTAGTTAAATGTCATTAGCATCAGGTGTCATCCAAGATGACCTTGAAATTTAAACTGCATCTCAAATTTTAGGCAGTGGCTGTGGGCTACATTTTGTCACAGACTTTTTTTCTGTTATACGTTGAAAAAAAAGGAGTGGGAAAAGTGAAACTGACTTTGTGTGTGGATAATACTTTTGTTTCAGCTTCATGAGATTAATATTGATATTTATGAATACTAGTTGAGAAAGCTGTAAACAACTATAGAAATATAAAAATTATTCCTGTTTTCTTGCCTGTCAGGAAAAAAAAAAGACAAAATGTAATTTTTGTTTTCAGAGGAAGTTCATGATCAGGGCCAACATGGCTTAGTGACCGGTTTAAAGGATTGATGAATAAATGTGGTTAAGTTGGTTTTAGGGCACACGTCGTTCCTCAGGTACACACCCTTCCCTTCTGGATATGTTTTACACAGAATATAGGCGAGAGTCATTTATTGCTGGCGTGACATCAATTCTGTGACATCCATGAATGCACATCTTCCATATTTTGATTTATTACTGACAGCTGAGAGGGTGTGTAAGCTGACTAATGACAAACTCTTTAGTTCTCCTCAGCTCGTGTTGTCCTCAACTCCACCCTGCAGCATGATTTAAGGCATGTGCTGTGGCACAACCCAGTTCAGTAAACTGATGAAAGGAAAAGCCTGAACAGAGCATAACATGACATTTTAGATATTATTTTTATTTTTATGCCATATACATTTTTAAAAGATAGCAATAAGACTGTTTATTGACAGTCTTTATACATTGATATCTTCAATTTGACTCATGACTACGAATAAAGAAAATAGCTTAAAATTGACTCACTGCTGTTTCTGTGAAGAGATTAGTTGGGCAAACTGTTTGAAGACGATCAATAAAATTTGCCTGTTAAACACAGGCGAAAAGTTCCTGATGCAAAGCAATATGCAAAAGCTGGGGTTGTCCACAATGGCCCACTGTTGCCAATAAAACCCTGAAATTTAGTCCAGAGTCTATTTATTCTAATGGGGAGCTTTTGAAATGGTTGATTTTCACATCTGCACAGAGTGTGACCTTCATTTTTTCTTCTCCCGCAGGCCTTGATTCAGACGAGTCGTACGAGGGCGTGTCGGAGGCCAGTTTCAAAGATGCGCAAGTGTTTGACTGCAGCAGTCAGAAAAACAATGGCTCAGTACCACAAGAGAATGGCGTCAAGAAACACAGGTACTCCCACATTCCTGCAAGACATTCCATCTGCTGTGTGCACCCATCATGTCCTTTATAGAAACTATTTGAATCCTTTTTTCTCCTGATACTAAAAAAACAGGGCTGTGTCACATTCTGTACTTTGAAAGAATTTGTTTCAAACAGACATTTGTTTTCCCACAACAATTTACTGACATTCACGCTCAGTGGGGCTTACTTGGTTGTCTCAAATAAAAAGCAATTTCTACTTCACGTTTTTTATGGTTGTCAGAATGTGGCCCACTTGAGGTTCACTCCTTTGTCTGCATAGCTTTTGCTATATTTTATCTACATCTGTGCTCCTGCTAACAAACCTGATAGTTTGTGTGATCCTCTTATTAACCAAGTGGGGCTGTCTCTGTCTCTTGTATTTTATTTCAGGACATCTTTACCTGTGCCCATGTTTGCCAGAAATACAGTCAGCGTCTGGAGTATCCTAAAGAAATGTATCGGACTGGTAAGGGCATGCTGGTTTTCAGAAATAAGGTGTTCCTTTTTAGCAAACAGTGAAGAATAACAAGATTAATCTTGTGCTGGTAAAGACGTATACAGCTTCAGACTTTGGACTGTTTGGATCCTTTTACAACGACGACATATATTGATTCATGCACCCATACACCACAACAAGCTAATTTTACTGTAGCTAAGTTTGATTCTTACCCTTGAGTTTTTAAATAATATCACAATAGAATTAATTAAGGGGGTCTTATAGTACAACAGTTGAAGTTGTGACAAATGTGAACAATTGAATCACTTGAAATAACAAACAGAAGAAATAAAGTTATTTTGGATCAGTACTTGCTGACCTATTCCCAGTGCTGTGGGACAGGTATTTGAGAAAGTGAAATGTTTTCCCACAACATTTTAATTTAGAAGGGGCTGTGTCATTTTTTCTTTTCAGGAACTGTCTAAGATCACAATGCCCATTGTCTTCAACGAGCCTCTGAGCTTCCTGCAGAGAATCACCGAATACATGGAACACACTTACCTCATCAGCAGAGCCTGCGCACTGTCCGACTCCATAGAGCGCATGCAGGTCAGAGAGCACGTTCACTGCCACACGGCATAATCAGGCATAGCCCCCCTCAGCTCTGCACATCCATCTGAAATGACACCTTGCGTTGGTTTCATAGTCTTAACATTTTAAACTTGATCATAGTGAATGCTAATTTGTTCAGCTTTGGCACAGTGTGAAATTAACCCATCGCATACAGTGAAGAAAATGGTTCCAAATGACTCCTGTTGGTTTTGTACATTTTACGTAGCATACATGCTCACACATGCCAACCGGACCTGACTGTGTTCATTTTTAGGCAGTAGCTGCTTTTGCCGTGTCAGCAGTTGCTTCTCAGTGGGACAGAACCGGAAAACCCTTCAACCCTCTGCTTGGAGAGACTTATGAACTGATTAGGTACACACACACACACACACAAACACACACAAGTAAACGCACTAACAATCACATACGTCTTCTTTCAAGGTAAGTTTTTACACACAGTGACTTCTGAACATTTTGTTGTCCCCCTCACGGCCCTCTACAGAGAGGAACAGGGTTTCCGGCTGGTGTCGGAGCAGGTATCCCATCATCCTCCTGTCAGTGCCTTCCACGCAGAGAGCCTTTCCGGGGACTTTGCCTTTCACGGCTCCATCTACCCTAAACTCAAGTTTTGGGGCAAGAGTGTTGAGGCAGAGCCTAAAGGAACCATCACACTAGAGCTACTCAAGTAAGCCACAGATCTGCTTGTGTTGCTATTATTTTAAATCCAAAAAGCCCTTCCACAAAACAACTTCTTCTTTTTCCTTCCTTTTTTTCTTACCTTTCTGTTTCTTCTCCAGACACAATGAAGCGTACACATGGAGCAACCCATACTGCTGCGTCCACAACATCATCCTGGGCAAACTTTGGATAGAGCAGTATGGCACAGTGGAAATAATCAACCACAGGTTTGTGAACCACAAACTTATGATTTTATTTATTTATTTCTTATAGCCGTGTATTCAAGAACAAACTATGCATAATAAATGGAGCCACATTCGTATATGAGAGGTGTGCTGGCTCAACTGAATCCTATTTACATTTAAATGAAGCTCAGTAAAGCTGACAGATGTGAACGTTACAGCTTTCCTCAAGCGTCCTCCTTTTTATTCTTTCTCATTGTTTACTCTGATACTTGAGACATCCATGTTTACTCTCTGTGTGGCTTCGCAGACAAACAACCTCTCTTGACCTGTATTTTCTCAGAGCGCTGTGTGAAGCCCACGCTATCCTGGCTTTTGCCTCGCCGTGTGTCATGCAAGCTCAGAGGCATACATTCACACCAAGAGCTGCTCAGCAGTTTCTCTGTGTTCTCAATGTTGGTTTTTGCACTGAATAGATGAATGCTCATTCACTGCCTATACTGTCATCTCACATAACACCAGGGTTTGAGGATAGCTCTGATATATCAAATGAATAAAGCAAAGCAATGGCTGATAAGTTTAATAGATTTTATCCACACAAAGAAAAGGAAATTAGAAAAGAGTATTTTAATTCCTGCTTTGTGTCTAGTTCACTTGAATTAACTAAAAACTCTGGCTCTAACGTTCTTTTTCTTTACCTTTTTTACAAATCGCACAGCACTGGAGAAAAGTGTGTGTTAAATTTTAAGCCATGTGGGATGTTTGGCAAAGAGCTGCACAAAGTAGAAGGATACATCCAAGACAAGAGGTATGACCTTTGGAATTAATTTAGTATTTTCTCATAAAAAACAGCAAATGTTTTGATAGTTCCTGTATTTATTTGCTTCTTTCTCCTCATTTTCACATGTCCTTGCTTCTTCTTTATCCTTTATTCCACTCTTCTGTTATTTTTCTTGATTCATTTATTTATTTCATCTGCTTGTTTTTGTTCTTTAACCTCCACTCTTGTTACTTTCTGTCCTTATTTTCTTGTGTTCTTTGTCCCATCTGTATTATTTTGACACTTTCCCTCCTCCTCCGCCCGGTGTTGCTCCCTTTTCCGTCTCTGTCCAGTAAGAAGAAGCTCCGTGTTATCTATGGGAAATGGACAGAGTGCATGTGGAGTGTCGACCCTCAAACCTATGAGGCTCACAAGAAATTGGAAAAGAGAGGAGACAACAAGAAGCAAAAAAATGTGAGAATAACTGGACTTCTGTGTCTCATTCAGCAGCTAAAAATCATATTATGTTGCCTTTTTTAAACATGTTTTTATATATGATTACTTTTTGTCCTTTGACAATGTATTAAGGTATTTTCTTTCTTGATTTTCTTGGTGTTTTTAGCTTTCTGTGTGTTCTTATCCAGGTAAACCAACAGGCTTGTGTCATTACGGTTTTAGTTTTCCTCATTTGTACGTAGTGAAGTGCAATAACTGTAAACCCATTAAGTCTTCCTGAAAGTTTGGAAATGTTACTAATTAAAGGTCATTAGTAGACTGGAATAGTAATTGCTTTTGTATCTTGTACATGAGACATATTTTCTACAAAGTGCTTTATATTTTTTAATATACCAGTAGTTACCTTGAGTGGTGTCATTTCCAGGACGACCATGAAGGAGCAGACAACGAAGATGCAGATGACATGCCTGAAGTCCAAGAAACGGTGTGTGTTGTACCGGGAAGCACTTTGTTGTGGAGGATAGACTCCCGACCAGCACACTCTGCTAAGGTATGAAAATGAAATGCACAGATATGACCAGAAAGGTGTAAATTACATTCACCATAAATTAGCAAGTCCCATTTAAGAAGGGAGTTCTTTCTGTCACATGCCATTCTTTAATTCTTTCTGCTTACATAAAGTCTAATTCAATTTTTTACCATGCAAACACATTTAGGTAAATGTCATAATATATTTTGTTCAGTTTTTAAGCAAATCAAAAAAATACCGTAAAATAGAATTCCTTTCCTTAACGACACACTTTTACATACATAAACTCAGGAGCCCGTGTTCCTTCTCTTCCTCCCACAGATGTACAACTTCACAAACTTTGCCATGTCTCTAAATGAGCTGGATCCTGGTATGGAGGCCATGTTGCCCCACACCGACTGTCGCTTCAGGCCTGACATCAGAGCCATGGAGAATGGCGACATGGGTAATTTTAGATGAATTTCTCATTCAATTTAATTCTTCTATGTCTTTACCAAAACATTTAACTTCAGAGGAACTATAAAAGGCTATTGGTTCCTGTTAAGCAGCACTTCTGCTGCCAAACAAAACCTAGTACAGAGTAAAGTTCAGTTTTTCATGTGATACAAAGAGCAAGACAATGCTGCCACCTGCTGCTGGATAGCTGCATTGTTTCTTGCGTAATCATGAAATACCTCAGTTGTACAAATATTTAAAGAAAGATGAAGAAGAAGCACACTCATGACTTTGTTTGCTGTTGCAGATGAGGCCAGCAGGGAGAAGGAGAGACTGGAGGTGAAGCAGAGAACTGCCAGAAAGGATAGAGCCAAGCATGATGAGGGGTGGTCAACTAGGTAACAAACACCAACTCATACAACCTTTAGTTATGCAGACAAACTGCGATCTCCAGCATTCTGATTGAAGCATTAAAACACAAGGAGTGGCACGCCACTACAAAATAGAAACATTGTGTAACTGCCCCCCTTTTAGGGGACGTGGAAAAAGCCCCACTCTGGTTTGAATCGATCAGAATCCCAGCCTGAAAAAGCAGCCTGCTCTTTACATGTTAATGTTAAAGATATTTACAAATTGAATACCAAATTGTTTTTTTTAAGATACAAAAAAGGGTGCCAAATAAATTGTCTGATTTTAGGTGGTTCCAGATGACCGCCAACCCCTACACCGGCTCCCAGGACTGGATCTACACTGGAGGCTACTTCAACAGGAACTACCAGGGTCTGCCAGATATCTACTGAGGGACTTTACGCTTCATCTCTTCCTCATCCTCATCTATACCCTGACACAGTGTAAAGAGGAATAATAAGAACCCATGCCCCTTTTGCTCCCATATTCATCTCAGAGCCTTAATCATCATCCTAAACTCACTGACCCACCCAGCACATATTGGAAAGACTTAAAAGGCCAAAGCCCACAAACCATCTCGGTGGATTTTACCTCCAAACTACCAGCAAGCATCTCGCAACTCTCTGACCAAGCACTATATAGAGCACAAAATCATATTTTTTTCCAGTCAATCCCAGTGACAGAGAGCTGATAATGCCCACAGACACACAGGTCCAGTTTGAATGTCCAAGATATTTGTAATCAAACTCCTCTCTGAAGAACTTCTGGCATACCTCTGGGCTCATGCATTATAAATATGAGTGAAAATGAACTGAGACTGAACTCGTCACAATGGTGGTTTGATGTACATGCACAGAAGGTGAAACCCAGTCAACGAGGAAATCAGGGATGTGAATGTTCCTTTGACTGAAAATGGATTTTGAGGACGTTTTTTTTTTTTCTTGTTTTGGAACTTCCTTAAAACTCAAAAACCTAAAGATAAACACAGGTGACAGGTCACTCTTTAAAGAACAAATGTATATGTTTGCTTAAACTGGTCTGGACAAATTGAATGCAGGCATGCGCTGATTCATATTGCCAGGTCATGGCCCTAAAACATACTAATATTTGTTGTTATTGTTTTAATAACATTCATAAGACAAATTATGTGTCGGGGTAAATCAAAAGAACTTCGAATGAAAATTTCATTGGGTAGAAGAGCAGAATGCCACACGTTGTCTTACCGTTTAACCTGGTACTTCAGTTTAGAGGTCTGAAAGTAAAACGTTTTGTGACCCTCATCTAAAAACCGAGTGAGGGTCATCACATAGGCAAGATATTTGAATAGGCTTCATATGAGCAAAATATCCTGACTTCTTTTGAAGAAAACTTCAGCATTAGGCACAGACGGAGTTAAGAATGAAAGTGAAAGAAAAGATTACAGTGATATGGCATACATGCTGAGCATGTGAATGAGTGTGTAAATATGTACACTTAACGATAAACACTTACAGACACACTAATCACAGGAGATTGTTTTTTGTGTTAATGAATGTGGGGAAAAAGTTAACCTAAAAACTATATTATTGTTCACCTCATCAGCATTGCTGAAAACGGAGGGAAAGACATGTCCTTGTAATATAATGTAACATACAGCTGTAGACATTGGAGCGTGGGGGTTGGGTCCGTGGACAGGGCTGCTGAGGTCCAGGGGCTCTCGTCTAAAAAAGAAAAACTTAAAAAGAAAAATCACATTAAGGGAAAAAACTCACCAACAGGCAACTTTGGAGATGTATCATAGCAACACACAAGACGGTCACAACGATTGTAGTCTTTCTTTTTTTGGTCCGCATCCAGCTACTGTATACAAGTATGTGCCTTGGGGTTCATGTGCTAGATCATCGCCTTGTTATTCTCACAGTCCACCTTAATAAAAAAAGAAGAGAAAAGCATCCTGATGAATGCTCACACAAACTGATTGTTCAGAGCTTCCAGCTGATGAGCAGGTCTGAAACTCAAAACAAAGACCAGTAACACTAGGACACCCATGCTGCATGACTTTGCCTCTGCAGATGTTTGAATCATGCTGAGATTGAGAGATTGACAAAAAACGAAGAAAAAAGGACCCAATGCTGCACCGATCAAATGTGGATTTCATTCTTTTTTTTCCCGTTCAGTTTCGGAGACGAACACCTAAAAGTGATGGTAAAAGTGTAAATGTGTGAGATGAAAAGATCAGCCGGGCAGTGGGATGCTATTATATTAATGGTCAAAAACATTCCTTTTCATTCCACAACATGAAGGCTCAAACCTATGTAAAATCAACCTGTCAACAGAACTGCTCACTTTCTTTTTAATGTGGTCGAATTCAAAGTCAGATCTGACCTGTTTGGTCTGGTGATATCGGAGGTTTTGACACCAAACATTTACTGCAGATGTGAAAAAGTCATAGTAAAAAATGAGGGGGAAAATCCGAACCTGGAGGTCTGGATTTGCTCTTGGACTTGTCCTGCATCAGACTGATGGAAATACCCTGATTTCCTTTTTTTTTCTTTTTCTTTTTAAACCAAACCGTTATTTTTGCCCCATCCTTTAGTTTGCAAAACCAACTCTATGCAACATTTGCACATCTGCATGAGCAGCATGTGTGTGGCCTCTTCTTGTACATTCGCTTTGCATTCCACCTTTAGTCCCTTTGATTAGTCTTGTGCATCTCTGAATGTTGACTTTGTCACTGTAGCTTTTTAAAAACATATTTCAGAGAAACGACTGCAGCGTGTTAAACCATTTGGCACTACAACCAGTCACAATGTTTTTGATGGGTGTAACTAACACAACGATTTAAAAAGCAAAAAAAGCACTCCTGTCATGATCAGTGCCTGGATTTGTTTCCTTTTTTCCTTTTTTATTCAGGTGTATTATTTATGATGTTTAAGGTTTTATGAAACAGCTATGTTGTCTTTTTTTTCTTTTCCTTGTCGTTGTAGCCTGAAAAGATCTATATTGAACTTTTTCTTTGGTTTAGTGAGGACTTGAAGCAAACCAGTGAAACGTCTTGACTGTGGCTTTCATACCAGTCTGACTAAGCAGCCGGTGTATTAAGCTGGTGTGTGATCACCATCTTCTTATAGGGAACGCGTTTGGCCACATAAATCCACGATTAGAATCTACATTGTCACCACTGTAATGCTAGAAAAACAAAAATCCCCATATTTTTCTAAGGTTTGTTGAAAGGCTGCTCTACAAACACTACTCGAGTTGCACTGTCAAATGTTCAAGTAGTGCTTCAGGTAGTCTAAACATATGTCACTCTCATAACTGCTGATTTGGGACTTTCACCTTACACCACTTCTGCTCTGTCCTGTTTTTTTGTTGTTGTTGTTACTTTGAGTGTTGCTTCTATGCTGAATTTTATTTCTCCTGGACTGTGTTGTCGATGTTCTATTAAGTGCTGCACAGCAGTAATCACAAAAAATATGGTATATTATTTTGTGCAACTGATTTATTTTTATAGTATTTAAACCGTTTTTGGTGAGAACATTGTACCAGATGTCTTATTTTGAGGTGGGGGACTGTAAGGGGTCATATCCATACAGTGGACAGCTAGTAGATTAACAAATGGGGGAAAATGTCTACTAATAAAATTCTAATTTCAACCTTTTAATGTCTTCTTTTTCTTACATGAAAACAATATTAGTTTTTATGTCCTAATGGGATATTACTTCAGTGTAAATTCTGGAAATATTGTTTTTTTTCCCCCATATAAATTGTGTTTATAACTCACTGTGTGGCTATCTTAAATTCAAACTTTTCCTGGATGCACATGAACTTGTTCCAGTTACAATATTTTACATGTGATAATATAAAGGAAGATGAGGTCGTAGTTGATTGGTTGTTTACTGGTTCCCTGGGTAAAGCAAATGTGTTCAGCATAGCACGGTACTCAGATTTTGGTTCTGCTGCCATAATGCTGAACAGGACATGGTTGAAGGAAAAAAAATGCAACCAAAGGCATAAAGCTCTGCAATAACTCGCAGTGAGGGCCAACCAGTACTGCTGGTATAATTCCAAAAGAATAGTTACAAGACCATAAGATATTCAAGGACATTTAAAGGAGCTGAGAGAAAAGCACACTCAGTTTTTTTGTAATTCATTTGTCTTTTATTTAGTTTCCTGATTGAAATGTATTGTAAGGTCATAATTTGTCATTCATCACATTACATGGCATGATGCACCAGGTCTACTACACCCATTTACAGGAGGAATACACGGAAACATACACAAGGTTTTACAGTGGGGAAACAGGAAGTTTAGGTCATTGTACTTACAACAGTGGATGGAACACTTTGTAATCGTCTTTTGGCTCGCAACCGTTTTCTGCGTTTTATTATTTTAATGCTTTTCTTCAATCGGTTGGGTTATTATATTTTTTTAAACACATCTCCGATGTCCCGTTCACCCTCTCCCACCATCTAATAATTGTCCACCCAGAAAGAAAAAAATACTTGGAAGCCAAAATGTTTTTCCCATTTTTTTTTGTTTTTGTTTTTGATCATCTCATTTTACAAACACAACATGTATAGAAACTCTACACGGACCAATATGTTTTTTTTTTTTCAATATCCGAATACAACATTTTTTTTTATGACTTTTAAACTGTCTGCACGAGCCAGCCACACATGTACACAATGCAATTTGTCATTTATTACTGCTCTTGTTATGTAGTTTGTCATCTTTTTTAAATCACAAAGCACAAGTACTGGCAGGGAGTTGGTCGCTTGTACACACTCCAGGTTGTGTGTCCGTTTTTACTGCAAAGGCCTCTCCCATGCCCCTTGTGCACGTGTGTATGTTGGTACGTGTGTGTGCTGCAGTATGCTAACATGTTTTTCGATTTACATGTTGTACAGGACGTGTCCTTTATGGCATTTACATGTTTGTTGGAAGCGGGCTCTGTTGGGTTCTCATCTGGTATTTACACTGGAAAAAAGATGACAGCCCGTGAGGTGGGGGGACAAAGGGTGGGGGGGGGGTAGGGCTGGGGTTGGATAGGCTGGGTGGGGAGGTGTTCAGGTCATGCACTTGTCACTTAACTTTGACTCATTACATGTGAAGGATGGAAAAAAACCTCTCCCTGATGGTTTTACAGTGAAAAATGGGATTTTTTTTTTCTCTCATGGCTGTTTGTTTCGGCATTCTTCCTCATTTACAACCTCTCACCTAGGAAACATTTACTTTTCATATATTTATATATGCATTTCTTCTCTTCTAAAATCTTCCTCTGGTCCTGCTTTATGTTGCCTGTCTTCAAGACCAGCCAGGCACCGCTATGCTGACAGAGAGCAGTTCACATCTCCATATTTTGGTCAGAACAAGCACAGTCCCACAGTCTGGCTTTTCCAAATAAGTATTCCAAGCCTAATTTTGAAACAGAAAAGCTGGTTGATTTTCATGGGACTTAAGGAGTCAGATTTAAAGATGTGTTGACCTGTTACACCTTAACTATCTGCAATTTGAACTGTTCACATTTTCAAATGGATAGAAACCCTCACAGATATTATTTTCCACTGGGATAAAGATGACCACGTTTATTTTGAGAGGAGTTCAAATTTTTTGGTTGTTGGGAAACACTTTGTTGTATTTGGCCTTTAAAATAGTCAACATTTGTGCTTCAAATCTCTTGGAAAAACAGGCTGTGGCTCGGTGGTTCTGGTGGTGTTTACTGTGATCTGAGCATAGCAGAAGTCCATTGCATTTCAGGATATAGATAGACACCATGCAGAGTACAGACAGAGACCACGACTGGCTAGAGGGCAGTAACAGGATGGCTTTCTTCAGTGACCAGTGTTGTAGTATAAAAGCCCTTGCTGCTATGCATATTTAAACCCCCATCAGAGGCTGTTTTAACACCGGAGCAAATGAAAAAACAAAAAAATAAAAAAAGGTGACATTTCCACTTTTCGACACAGTTCGTGTTGTCTGTGTACTCGTGGCTGTGTCATTCACATATGAGCGACTCCCTCCGGTGAACAGCGGCCACGGGACCCCGTCTGGGCCACAGTGTTCAGACCCGGACCCACTGCCCCTGCACCCCCCCCCCCCCCACTGTCCTCGCTGCAACGCTGCATTTAGTGTGTGCTTTCCTGAGGCAAAAGTGATTGAAGATTGTTTTATTGAACTTTTTTTCCATTTTCTTTTTTTAAAAACTTCCAAAACATACAACACACATTAGAGGAAGTTGGTATTAATTTCGGGAAACTCTAAACTCTCTCTCTCTCTCACGTTGTTCTACTTGGACACCTGGTTTTAAGCTCTTTGTTGAAATCACTGGTCTGGTGGCAGTGTATCTGTGAGGTGATGCCTATTAGGGCCACATGCATCAGATGTGCAACCAAACAGACTGAAATTGAGTAATGTATCCAGAATAATCAGATTCTTAACTCTGTAGCTGAATTTCACTTTATGGAGGCGGGAAACGGAAGAATAAAAAACCCTGAAGGGAAATTAATTCCTCTCGATATAGTGTGACTCAAGTTTGAATCGAGAAGATAAAATGGGGGGAATTGCAAAGATATATGAATCAATTCACAGCAGGTTTAAGTCTGTTTTGTTCGGAAAAAGAAAGTTCCTTAGAAAATATATCATTGTGATAGATAAAATAAACAGTCTGTGCAAACAGACTTTGAAGGGTACCACTTAGTCATAAACATTTAGCTTATTTAGATTTTAAAAATCTGATTATTATGGTTTGGTTTTAATCCTGCATTAGATAATTTCTTTAAACCTAATACATCTCTGTTCATCAATGCCATATAGCTCTCTTATCTCTCTCCATATGATAAAATAAATTCTTAAATAGATGAATTATCTAATAAATGTATTTAAAAAAATATACATATTTTTAATCTGATATTTTTACACAAGTCAGTGACCTGTGAGGCTCAACAAATAGTTCAAAATGAGCTGAGATTAAGGGATAATTTTATGTTGGATAAACCACATTTTTAAAAATTGAATTGTCTATTAAACTGTTTTTACTTTAACTGCCTTGTTTTTAATGTGCCACTAACTCAACTGAAGTCTGATGCTAAGTTAAAATAAATATTTACTTTCTTGGAAACAAAAATTTATCTTCCTGGGCATTTGGCTAAGAAATCAAGTATTTTAGTTGGTCAGGCAGAGCACATTTGAAAGACTCACAATAAGACACACAGCAGTAAACTAATTTTGACAGCTCAAAATTTGGAATGACTCGAGTAATGCTTTGCTGGTAGTTTACAGCAGTTTCAAGACAAATCTAAGGTACAGATTTTCCATCATGATTAGTAATACTTTTATATCAGAGTTAGCTCTTTTAAGTCAACTTTTTAAAATATTTTTTCCACAGACAATTTCTGAGAAAGTATAATAGATTATGATGTGGTGATTAAAAAATCTAAATAAAGGAAATATTCTTTTTCATTCTTAAACAGACCATAGATATGTTTAAATCTATCTCATATATATATATGTTTATTCATTATGTCTATACTTTATATATAAATCTCTTGACAACTTTTCCAAATTCCCGATCCAACTCTGGTAAACTAATCAAGATACCAATTCCTACAGAGATGAGTTCAAGACAACTGGGATCTTTTGCTGTTGCTACTAACTGAATGGAGCACTGGTATCAATAACAGCCAGTGGTAGCATGTTTTTCTTGCTCTTTTGTTTTATGCTTAAAACCTTAATTCTCAGTGAGAATCAGTTGGAAGTATTTAACTTCATTTACAAACCACCTTTCCTTGAAAACAATATGTAAGCAGTGCTTGTTTCAGTCTGAAGCTACAAACTCAGAGTTACAATTTCCCAGCTGTCACAAACATATCTTCAGCCCCCCCATCTCATGGGGAAGGGACCCTGAACCGGTTAACATAAACTACTTATATCGCTCTCTTATTTCATAAACTTACATATAACAACTATTCCACTTATTTCAAACAAAATAAATATGATATTATATTAAAACCCAGAAGTGATTTAAAATGACTTATTTTTCCTCATTGTTGTTTGCATGCCTTAACCTCCTGAAGCTTCTGTTTGTCCCAAATATGATTCATTGCATAGAACGACTGGAGATGAGAGGTCGCCTCTTCTGCCCACCATATTTCTCGTAGTTTGAACTTGGTGTTGGTTTACTTTTCTTTTCTTTTCCACATTGGATGACGGTTGTTAATTACACGCATATACAACCCCCACACACATACGTACAAACATTAGGAACAGAACAATATAGAGGTGACTGAGGTTTTTCTGCGCCGGGCAGCATGCGAAGGTTCCCAGCGAGCGTTCACACAGACAATATACAGCAAAAGTTGGTCGGTTGGTTTGTTTCGCTGAAGGCCTCAGAATATTTGGCCAGAAGGAGTGCGTTTTGAGTACCAGACCACGGGTCCCACAATGCACTGCAGGAGCAACAGCAGGGCAAGCACTGACCTGAGAAGTTTCCATGACAACTGACAGTCAGAGAGGTTTTTTGAGGGGGTTAGGGTTGCAAGTCTGGACTCCACCACGATAGAAAACCAAAAAGTAAAAAAAGGCGAGTGACTTTTTGACACAACCAGGTGTGTTATTTTTGGTTCCTCAGTCACGATGTTTTTCATCATTTTTTTCCCATTTTGACACCATTTCCAGTGTGCTTTCTTGTGTGCAGTGTGCAGTTGACAGAGTGAAAACACATGCCGACACACACTAAGGAGTGCTTTGCAGACTCCCACCAAAGGTCCATCTTGGAGGATCAGAAGAATCACATGAAAACCCAAACCCCGAGTCCAGTTCTACTGCAATGTGTGACTGGTCTGCTTTTCAGTGCCTCTCTGCTGCCCTGCAGTGCTTTCAGATCGGACTCCAGTTGGCTAATGCAAGCAGTGTATCGCTATGACCCACTGAGTGGTCACTTGACAGCTCCAATGTCTCATCGGTTTGTTGGAGGAAAAGATCTCGATGGTACTGGTCGTGTGGTTTAAAGGTGAGCTCCTGCTCTCAGCAGTTGGGCAGCAATGGAGCTCCTTTCTGTGGTGTGTTTAAGTAAGACTTGAGCAGAACATCGATGGTAAGTTAGACAGACAGAAGCAACACATTTCTATCCCACCATCCATTACAATAACACCAAATTGTGCTCTTTGCGTTCTTACCTCTTACTCTATTGCTTTGATAATTATTGATTAGAAAGATCATTTTCAGGGGCTTGATGAAAATAATTACCTAAAACTAAATTAATAAATTAATTAAAAAATAAATAAATGTTTAATATCACAAACAATTATCAAAAATTAAACATTAATTTGAAAAAATAGAAATCATTCTCTCTCTGGCTGGCATTCCAGTTGATATTACTACATAAAAAAAACAGGGTGCGATGCAAACATGGCCACAGGATGTAAAAAAAATCTCACTTAAAAATAAAAAAAATTCTAAAAATGATTAAGGCGATATTGGTAACCAGAAACATAAAAGCCAGGCAAATAATAAAATGAAATGGGTCAAATAAAGCAAACACAGAGAAATGACAGCCTCTTCAAAAAAGCATGAGTAACATCAGAGAGACAGGTCTTGTGGGGCGTTTGGTGATTGCCATTTTTCACAAATACTGCAGGTAAATGTTGTTTTCATGGCTTTGCAACGGCAAAACAGCAACTCTACCAAACAGCGTCATTCTGAACCCCAATCAGATCATTTCTTGAGAACACATTAAAAAGAAAAAAACTCATCTTGCTCCTCTAACTGCACCCCTGTGTGTTGCTCCAATCATGTATCTTCTTTGCTATTACTTTTAATGTCTAAGATGTGTTTTCCAGTGTCTTTATGGCCTCTGGTAAGTAACGATGAACAGTGTAAGGTCTTGAATATAAAGTTCATGCATTCCAAATTCTTACATATGTTTTTTTTTTTTATCCACTACACTATTCTTTTAAGACATGGCAAGTCGTGGATTGTTAAACAGGAATAAGAAAGAAAGAAGAATCAGCATTCAAGAAACTAAGAGAGGTGAGGAGGGGCGTGGGTCACAGTTCCAAGCTGGAATGTAGATAGAAACAGAGAAAACAGTGGAAAGAAATGCACACCAATGCATTCATTCTGTGTTGGCTGCATTGTCATCATTGTCTTTTCTTCATCTACAGTGATATTTCTGTGACTTCATTTCCTTCTCAGTGCTTGGTGAAGTAACAAGACGTCTCTAGTACCAGAAAAACCTGCAGTAACTATTATTTTTTCCAGCTTTTTCTTACTTTGAAAAGAGATTAAAAAGAGGAGAGAGGCAGATTGTCGCTGTTATTCCTTATTTGAGCACAGGACTAGGAAACCGAGGATCCCTGCATGCCAGAGCACGTGTAGCAAATCTAAAGCTCTCTGCCGGCCGGGAAAAAAAGCAGCTCTCTTTAAACGAAGCGGTCGTTGGGGTGCAGACCGCTCCTGCTTCCATCTGTTGAATCTGAAGAGTTCCAATCCACACGAAGAGGTGAGGTGGCGTAGGGCCTTCTTTGTCTCTTCTTGTGTGAACCGCCTCTGCAAATCTCTGGTTTTCACAGAGTTCCCCTCACAAGCAAGTTTTCTTTGCCGTAATCTTGATTTTTCAGTGCTCTTTCTGAATGAGGGGGCAGAGATGTTTGCAGCGGCTGATGGGTATTTCAAGAGGCTGCACTATGTTTTACTTCTGCGGCTGGGGGGGGTGAATAAAGGGGCTCCTCTGAAGAGGGACGTTGGTTTGGGCTTTGAATGATCTAAACAAATAAAAAATAAAAAAGAGAAGAAGAATATTGTTAAAGATACAGGAAAAACTGAAATACAGGCTCTTTGCAAATAGTATTAAATGTGTTGACAATATTCATAAATACTATAATCCCTCTGTTAGTGTTAACAATGAATAATTTCAGTCAGTTCTAAAACAAAACCCATTGACATAAATGTGGTCACTGCACATCTGCAATGATGTAGTAATAAAGCTGTCCACTAGGTGATGTATAAACTTAAGAAACACTGTTCTATTTGGTCAGAAAAGCCATCAACATTTTTGGATTTCGACACCTATGCTTTTTATTTTGATGTTTAAAAAAAATTTATGAGTCAATTTTATTTGATGAATCCATTTGATTAGTTGTGGATGTCTGTGCAGCAAAGAACTAAACCAAAACATCAGCTCCCAGTGCCACAAACTGATTCCTGTTTAATAAAACTATCCCTGCTGCAAATTGGGTTCACACTTCTCAAAGCTCACTTTTATTTGCACGTCTCATCGAGAACGATTTCTACATTCTGATTCGACACATCTTGCCTGTTGGTGCAAAAAAAAGGATCATGATAAACAGATCTGAATGAAGAGAATTTTGTAGAAGTAAATATTTAACTATATCCAGAAATATAGAAGAAAAACAACATTCTTGTGCAAGCGTAAACCAACAGAGTGAGGTTAGAGAAATTTAAAATCAATCTGTGCTGACAGTGCATGTGGAACTATAATGGAAATGAAAACTGATATCATGGTGCTGCCTGAGAAAACTCAGGGGAAAAGTCATTTGTGCATTCCAGCACTTTTCTTCCCAGTACAGAAATCTGTGGAATACAGAAATGTTGCTACCTTTTCTGGATCTCATTTAGAATAGAGGTAGAAACCTTTTCTGTGGTCAAATTAACCGAAATGTAAAGTTTCGTTTAAAATCACAAACGCTTCCACCTTAAAAAATGTAAATGAGAGGGACCATCGTGGTCATTAAAGCGTACAGTTCAAACGTTAGCTGTATTTTGTCTTTCAAACAAAATATACATGAAAGAGGGTCCTGAGCTCCAACCTTCCAAAGTTTTATGAGATTTCGGTTGGTAGTTTTGTGTTTTTTCGTGTATTTTTTTTATTTATTTTTTTATTAACTAACTTGATCAAGGATATAGGTTCCTTCTCTTTATAAATGAAACACTATGTGCATACACTAATATATAAACATATATAAGCATTACAAAATTTTACCATTTGTTTGAGCATTTCAGCTACATGAAGGCTTTGAATTATTTGCAGATTTTTTTTGCTTTAATTGACCTTTTATTCACTTTCAAGCCTCTTTCAGAAAATACAGTTATTTGGTCTATTATCAGATATGACATTTCTTAAATAACAATGAGAACATAAATGCAAAAATTCACTCTTTCAATTTGACTTTGATCCCAAATGACTTTCACATCTTACCCGTGTGTGTTTACATTTACTGGTTTTATTGCACCTTAATGAACCTGATCCTTGGGAGGACCAGAGCCAGCGCACATCTGAAAATGTATTTATGTATATTTTTAGAATCCCTGCCTTCCATTTCTCTTTCCCACTGTGCCTGACCCAGATTAACAGCTCCAAACAAGCGCTATAGCACCAGACTTAATCTGTTCCAGTGAACACAGGGGCCCAAAGGGCTGGGACACACCGCACAAATATACACCGGCACAGCGACACACACAATGATGCATGCTTGTAAGCGTACACACAGACAGACTCACAGGGCAGTGAGAGGAGAACAGTGAGTTTTTAGTCACAATTCTGTGTGTTTTGGGCCATTCATCATTATAAGGGCTCCCTCCCAGTTACTCCAGATAAGGGAAAATTTAATTCTTCACCATCAGTCATATTCAAGACAGTAAAACCCTTTTAATCTCAAAATAAAATGACAAAACAAACATGCATAAAGTCTGGTCTATGAGGAGATAATTCTCCCTGTCAATGTGAAAGAAAGGTATATGTATCCCTGACCTGAAAAACATCAAACACCACAGCTAAAGTGGAGGATAAAATAGTGTATCAGATCACAAATAACCAACCTGCCCAGCCCATGGGAACAACCCATGACATGCAACTAGAAAGTGAGAATCTTGACAGTAAGACGCCGTACAAGTGTGAGAGCAAGGCCGATGACAGGAAAAAGATTTATGACAACTGGAGCAAAGTTTTGGGAGGAAAAAGATACGGTTAGAAAAACCTCACTGACAGTGGTGGCCCAGCACGTAAGGGCACATTCAGCCCAGGCTCAGAACACAACTTTCTATAAAACACTGGATGCAACACTCTGAAAAGCAACTGCTTCAAAGTCTGCCCTTCCCTCCATGGAGCATCAAAGGCTTCAGTGCCCGTTGCATGAAAGCACATCAAAAAGATGGACAAGCGTATAGCTTTCCTGGTAATTCCTGCCTCTATTTTTATAGTTTCAGCTTACATAAGACCCATCTATTATCAGAGGTGAAATGAGCTGCCGATGCCGATTCAGTCCGCCTTCGAACATTTACAACCACAAAGGACCGTTTTGCTTTGGCAATCACATTTTGCTCAGCTAAGTTAAATTGGAACCTACTGCATGATGGTCATACCGATATTTGGTTTCTGTTAGTGAAACATGAGTGGAAATGTCACTGTTGGTCATCTATTTGATATCTATGTCAAGACCTTTCCTCGTCTATGGAATCCAGACAGTGAATCCCTTTAAAGACTTGAGTTTCAAAATATCTCTTCTTATAATTCTGTGCCTTTTGCTGAAGAATGTATGCATCACATGATATACTGTATGGAAACATACAGGCTGTCTGCTGAAAACAAGTTTTGTCTGGGGGCATCATTCCCTGTCAGTTCATTATATTTTTGGACCTTCATGCTTTCATTATTCCTTAATCCTCAGATGCAATTCTGACTTTTGTGATGTTGCCTTCAACATGAAGATAAAAGCCAAAACATGATTTAAAATGCACCAGAAGAAAGCCTTCAAATGAGGCAATCAGAGATGCATCTCAGTTTGCTGGACTCAGGGTCACAATGAGCTGTGATTACACACCAATTCATTTCTGGGAAGCACTATATTTTTATGCCTCGCTTCATGAAGAAACAAACAAAAAAGATCCTCCAAGCCTTCCTCTGATCAAATCTGGCGTTTGATGCTGTATTGTCATTTTCCTGCTTTTTCTTTTCAGGATAAAAACTGACTTTGGCCGATTTATTTATAGTCCAGCTGACAGCAAAGCTATTAAACTCTCATAAGCCAGATGTCAGTGATTTTCAAGAGCAGGCAGCAATATAATAACTTCAGAAAACACCGAAGCAACCGTAGGGGCATCAGGCAAATTAATACAATTTCGGGGATGTAAACCATGAATCCTGCTAAATGATTAAAATTGTCCATGTTTTAAAGCATAATTTTCCACAGCTTCAAGGATCGCTTTGAGATCAGTTTTGTTAAATGAAAGACTTACTGTCCGGTCTGTCAGAGAGTCGGGCATCTTCTCTCTGCCACTATGTGCTCAAGTTGGAAACATGAAGCATCCAGGGGGTTCCAATCCATGTTGGCTGTAAGAAGAAGCAGCGGGATTTCAGTCAACGGGCCATTTTTCATTCTCAACATCTGTCCCCTAGTGCTTTGATTTGCTCTTGTCACCGGCAATTGAGAAGAGTCAGTGTTTTATTTGGCAGTCCCAGGTTTATGAGGTCCCATGCGCACTTTTCATTTTATCTGCCGAGTATTTTATTGTAACCTTGCTAAAACCTATGCAGCAGGCTGTGTAAACTGAATGGATATTATAGAAATCACAACTGATATTGGGAATTGTAATAATAAAAGCACGGATATAATTTGAAGATGACCTTTCTGACTACATTAGCGTGGAGGGATCTGACTATTTTTCCTAATGAACCTCTTTTTTTTACACATTTTTCTTTTAGGCATGGTTTGGTTTGTGAAACGAAAATAAAGCCTTTCAACTAACAGGGTTAGTTCAGATCATTTCTTTGTACTGTTATGAGCCCACAAGGTTCCATACGTAATCTGTCTTGGTTTATATTTGTAACTGCTGACCATCAAACACTAAATACAGAAATCCCTAAGCCTGTGATGGAAGGCTTCCCTCTAGGTCTGCCTGCTCACAGCCTCTGAACAAAATGGCTCAGAGAAGCTTTTAAGTGCCAGTCAGGATGTGTTGATCTATGCATGTGCAAAAAAATATAGATACAACTGGATTTGTAATTGTGCAGGTTGGATATGACGTGCATCACAGTATTGTAAAAAAAACCCAGTTATGTTGGTTGGTGCATGGACAAGTTCTTTTGCATTTAATTTAGTAGGAAGCAGGGAAAAAAACAACATACTTAGAGAGAAAATTTCATATTGGGAATTAGGCAAGCACACAGCTTCGGCATTCTGATTTAAATGTCACCTACCGCACCCAGTTACAAGTTCAACCACAAATGAAAAAGGTCAGAGGCCACTGTTTGTACCAGTCTACACATGAAGATTTTTGGAAATCCACGACTTTCTGTTTTCCTGATGTTAAAGTGCAATAATGAAAGTAATTAGCAGTTTAATTTTGGTATTGTTGGGGTTTATGAAAAGATCCAAGATGTGGTCACAAATGAAAATTTGAAAGAAGGATTCTCCTGGAAAGTCTATCTAATAACTGTTGCTGATAAATGACATTGGGGCCTTCCAGCTGGAGAATCAAAACCTGCATACTTTGATTTAAAACGTACATGTTTTTGTCACATTTGTATATTAATACCTAACATACTCACCAGTATGCTCGGCTCTCCTTTCTGCCACTCCTCTCTCCTTCTGTTCTCTCTTCTCGTAAAAAAAAGTAGGGGGAATTTCACAGGTTTTTCTGGTACAGGGCCTCAAGACTTCATTATTTTAAACTTCATAGTCCTGCAAATGCACAAATGTTCATTTCAATTTCATACAGACCATGTGTCAAAAATCTGCAGCTCGACTGTACATGAAAATATAAATATAAACATTCCTTTTTGCTGTGCTTGGATCTACTTATATTACGTGATTCTTAAATGCTCAAAGATGCATTAAAGATTTTTAATGCACCTGTCAGTGCTCAGACCCTGCGACTTAAAATGTAATCAAACACCAACCAGTTGCCTTCTTATATATTTTCATTGTTCTGGGATTTTAAGATGTTAAACCCCTCTATTATTTCATAGATCAAGGCTCTTATTTAAAGCAAATCCAATCAAACAGCAGCCACAATCTAGTCATTAATCTTGCATCTAAATCCCTGGTGGTGGCATTGCAGTGAATACAGTATCCTCAACATGCAACAGATTATCAGCTGCATTAACGCATGTCTGACAGAGACCCTGTGTCAGTGGTCATTTGTCATTGTCAGGGCTAAATCCTCCCTCTCCACACACAGAGCCTAAAGGACTAAAAAACAAACTTAGATAGAAAAAACAATCACACAACAGGCAAAGAAACACTGCTCACACGGTGGCAGTTCTGTGTAAACCAATTTAAGCCGCCCCCTCCCAACTGTCTCCAAGAGTCAACATCATCCGTCTGCAGTCCTGATGACTTCCAACCAGTAACCTCTCTGACTCACTTGTCTGACTATGGTTCTCTAAAAGATTGAAAAAATATTCCCATCTCTTTGCTTGTGACTCATGAACCTGAAACACTTTTTTACTCTGACAGGCACAATAAATTGGTTTTTCCATTTGTTCGAGACATATTTAAATCACTGACTCATCTCTCTTCATTGTTTCATTGTCTCAATGAGCTCCAACATCTTCTGAAACTCTCACTTATGAAGAAGAAAATGCACCCACCTTTTCTTATTTCATATCACCTCAGAACAAAGAGGTGAACTTCTTGCCAAAACCAGAGATAGCTGGAGAAAGGTGGACAAGAATCAAACGAAGAAACATGAATACCCTCATAAACGTAAAGCAGTAGCTGTTGCTGTGTTAAACATGTGCTGCTCAGGCCTGTCATTCGTTTCATGATGAGCCTGTGCAGAATGAGGACTTTTTGTCCAGGTTGGCTGATGTGCTTCCAACGATCAATCTGATGATTTAAAACAGATTCTCTCTTTGTAGTTTTTACAGCAATGTTTCCAAGAAAAATGTTGGCAGCCACTTCTAGCAGACTGCTGCTGAGCCCTCAGGTTCCCGTGCTTGCTACCATCAGATATCAGTTCAGTATCTACCAGAGGGTTATCATTTAGGGCAAGTATTTAATTAATGTCTGGTCACAGCCAAATCCCCTGTAAAGTGTGTGTTGATTTATGTGCTGGTTTGTTTGCTGTACCTTCTCCCAGCTTGCCGGCCTGCTCAGCAGCTCCTCCGGGCAGAATTTTGGATAACATGCCGTCTCCCTCCATGCCAGGCGGACCTACTGCTGCACTGCCGATACCTCCAGGTCTTGGAGCGGCCTTGGAGCCTGGACAGAAAAGAGACAGAGTGAAGAGATGGAGTGATGGACAGAAGAGGATGCAGATAAAGAGGAAATCAGAGTAATCTTAAGTTTAATAAAGCCATTATAGAAACAATACATTTTACACTTTTATGACATTTTGGGTCTATTTTGTCTTATTTGTTCACTGCTGATACTATCAAGGTCGTAATTTATATAATGCAAATCGACCTCTATATTTCTCAAGTACGATTCTGTCTGATTCATATAGTTGCCCAGAGCTCTCTGCCTTTTTTTAAATCATGTCTACCCGACATGCAATGCAAGCAGGCTTTCTTGTTCACTGACTTTAAGTCAAACTCATAATCCGCTCCATTTTATAAGTAGCTGGACTCCCTCCTCATTTGCTAGTCAAGTTTATTCACTCAACAAATGTCTTTATGGAAAATACTGACAAAAAGTAGTCACTTTGTTGCAAGATCGAATAAAACCCAGCACACTAAGCATTTAAAGTCCATTACTGGGTGGCCAGTTTACTTTATTGCGGACTAATCATAATCTAAATTGTTGCTTGGCATATTCAGGGTGATCTGCAGCCATGAGGAGAAACACCTGCTATTTGTTCCCCCACGTTGGGATTTTGTACACATTAATCTCAGATTAGACAAATGGCACACAGTGCTTATATCATTTCAACACAGGGGAAAACAGCTGGCAGACACGGGAGCGGCGTGAGTCTGTCTCTGTGTGTTTGTGCGTCAGTGTGTGATATGTATACTATACCAATGCCTGTGAGAGGGGGCTGGGCAGTCTTTGAGGCCATGACTGGTGCTGCCTTTGCTCCAATAGCTGTTGCCGGAGGTGTGTCAATCTTTGTCTAAAATGAGGCAGAGAGACAAACATCCCAGCATTTAGCTTAAATTCCCAGTAAATCTACTGGACGGTGAAGACTGTGGGGGAGAAAAACGTGTCATACAACCAGAAAGGCAAAAAAAGAGTTAAGAGAAACGTAGGATTTTTCTGTGAAAATATGGAACAAAGCCTATGTTATTTCATAAAATTGCCCAATTTCCTGAGTCCGCTCATGGCCTTGGCCCAAGTGGGCCCTGATAATCTCTTTAGAGTACATGCTCATTTGTTGCCCAAGAATCCAAGTATTAGAACTGTAGGCAATTCAAATGAGGCCAGTATCAAACCCATGGGGCTTGTTCCTCAATCTGTTAACATGGGTTCCACATACAAATGTTGGCTGGGTTTGGGGGCAGCCCCAGCTTGAAGGATGGAGTGCTGGCTCAATATGTTGTGTTAGGAAAGAGATTTGAAAGGAGGGGGGGGGGGAGTCAGCCAAAGCAGTGAATGACCAGCTCCACTTTTTATGGATAAAGTGCCCTTGAGCAGCATGCATAACTTCTCCCGAGGTGCTGCACCTGCCCTCTGCTATGGCTGTGTTTACACTCCATGTTGCAAGCAGAAGCATCAGCTTAGAGTATTTCTGCGCATTTGTCTTTCCAAAGGAATCCAGTTCTGCTGAACTGTCTGCAATACATTGTTCCTTTTTATGAGTCTAGCCACTCAAATTGATCTTTCCTACTTCTGTGACCAAAGAACAATATAACTGAGACTTTGGTGACAGTCATTGTTCTTGTTACCTGTATTCTTACTGTTTGGATACAAGATACTGTTTGCAGAAACTGTGTTCGTGGAGAATTAGAATTTGTGGCAAAGGAATCCTTTCAATTTTCACTTCCTGCTGCTTCGACAATGTAGCCACATGAAAACCATGAAAAGCATTCAGCAGTCGTCAGAAATATTTTTGTAATATGTTGGAATTTCATAGTCAATGCCACAATCGCAATTTCACACTCCAACTTGCAAATAGATTTACATGGATTTATGGAGAAAAATCAGGGTGAGAGTAGATTTTTGCTGGGAGAAGTCTTGAGTGCCAATTTCTGTGCGTCTAGCAGGCGGTGAATCAGCTGTATTGAGTTATCAGCTGCCTCAGTGTTAATCACAGTGTTAGATAAGACCTGCCAAGAGAGGCGCAGCAGAATTTCAATAAACCATCTGAACTGGGACAGGAGGGACGAGCTCTTTTCGTCGGGAGCATGGACGGACACCAGGAAAAATTATACTTGGACCAATAGGACCGACAGGCAGGAGAAAAAAGTGTGATTACGTGAAGATGACAAAATGTGAAAACACAGTTTTGTGATGATCAAGAAAAAATACATATTTTGAAACCCAAGAAACAACAAAAATAATTATGTCAAGTCAAGACGGAAAGTAATATTTCATGAGAGGAATTTACATTGTGTGCAATAGCAGTTAAACTATTATGTCCAGATAGTATTTATCTGTGTAATTTAAAGACCAAGAAAGATTTAAAGACTGAAAAAGAACAAATCTGTTCTATTTAAGCTGACAAAGATGCCATGCTCCTCTGTATCACATCAAAGAAGATCTCTGCTCACCATGGTGGGTGGTGTGGTTCCTGTTGGACCCGTCTGCCTGGCCTGGCCCATGGGTCCACCTGCTGGTCCCATCTGCCCTGGTTTAGCCTGTGCCTGCCCCATGCCCATACCCATCCCTTGTCCTTGAGCTGGTGTCTGCTGCTGAGGTCCAGTGGCTGGTGTGGCACCCGGCTGCCCTGGTCTGGATGCCGATGTCTGGGCTTGCTGTTGGAGCTGGGTCCTCTGTCCAGGAGCCCCATCGGTCTGAGAACCAGGACCACCCTGTCGTCCTGATCCCACAGGCCCACCGGCAGAGCCCTGCACCCGGCCAGTGCTGCTAGACCTGGAAGAGCCTATACGGAAGAGAAGAGGGTAGATTGGGGGGTTTTTGCACTTAACGTTTCAGACTAACAGTGACACATCTGTACATTCGTTTCTTTATAGATTATTCAACGTGATTATTTCTGTAGCCTGAATTTATCAGACTGAGAAATTTAGGTGACAAGCAACTAACACCTAACCAGTTATTATATATGAGCACTCTTCAGAGCCACAGCCACAGTTCTTTCCTCAGAGAAAACAGCTCCTTCAACAAACTTATGTCCAATGTTGTTAATTAAAAACAGTTGATCCCTGAGGGAACCTGTTGACTAACAAAGACAGTCCAATGTAACCTTAAGAGCCAAGGCTATTAAATATTTATGCTGATTGAATATTGTCCTATGAATTTGATTAAAGGATCACATGAATGTTACTGCAGCAACCAATCTAACATGTCTGCATTCCCAGTTCCAGGAAAGTTGGAACATTGGGACAAATTAAAACAGGACTAAATGACTTGCCAATCAAATTTGCCACAAGTAGTAAAATGAATACGCTACAAATACACAATCAAATGTTAACTGTGTTACCTCAGCTTTCCTCTGAACAAAAGTCAATGAGCGTTAACGAGTGAAATTATGCCAATATAATACACCCCATATAACTAGGGGTAAGGGCTATAAAAGTAAAATTCTTTATTCTGGGGTGCACACGTATTATTTATCGTTTATCGTAAGCAAAATGCATTTTGTTCCACATCTACAGATATGGTTCATTATGACAAGCAAAAATCTGCATGTGTCAACTTCAGATTTAACTTGGCATTGTTTCACCTTTTTCTTTATCCTATCATCTGCCTCTCTATCCTAGAACAACAACATATTTCTGCCACCATATCAAATGCTAGTTATAATGGTATGTTGTAGGTACCTGGTGGTTGACCCTGCATGTCCATGGGACCCTGGGACTTGCTGCGTGAAGACCTGTGTGGGTCCCCCTGTCTAGAGGATCTTTGACCATGATGGTGTCCAGATGGATCACGGGAGTAGTCTGAAGAGTGATACCCTCCAGACCGCGACTCACCACGCCTTCCCGAAGAGGAAGATCTACCTGAAGGATCATGCCGCATAGAGGGGTCTTTGGGGTGCCCCTTGGATGACCTAGATGATCTTGGCTCATCTGAATGACGTGATGTGGAAGAGTGGCGGCCTGTGTTGCCATGGTTTCTGTGGTCACGGGATGATGAGTGTCGCCCTCCATGGCTATACTCATCTTGGGGCCAGAGGTCCTCCTCAGGAGGCTCTTCGTATTCGTGGTAGGTGTGTTTGACACCATGCCGACTCCTCCCAGATGAGTGGCTGCTGCCGTAGTGTCGAGAACTGGAGCGAGGCTTCTCAAACCAATCAGTTTCTTCTTGGCCCAGATGGTAGGCTTTGGAAACCGAGAGCAGATCACAGTCAATCTCCATGTCGTTTGGAGACAGCGGCATGCAGGCTGAAAGAAGGAAAAGGGCAGGAGGAAGACCAACCGCATGCGAAAAAATAAAAGGTGGGAAAGACAAGAAGAAAGGCAAAAAAAAAGTTTTACAAACATGCAGTCTTTGACTTGAGACAATACAAGACTAGATAAACACGATATAACAAACACTGCAAAACAATCTAATTTAAAAGCTGTATTTGTTCAAAATTAATGAACAATGACAAGCAGGACAATGTTCGCCAAATAAACCAGTAAATCCAGGTTGTATTTTTCCCTATCATTATTTCAGTGCTTTGACTGAATTGATTCAGCAGCCAAAAATGACAGAGATATAAGAGATTGTTTAGCAGTGTTTACACCAATACCAACAAAACATCAGTGCCAAGAACATACTTAAGAACATAAAAACCCTTTGAAAACACACACAATGCCTTGGTGTCGTGCAGTGACCTCTCAGTGAATCAGAGTTCAGCGAATGATAAAGGTGACCACGTCAAGGAACCATGCGAGAATTGAACAGACAGACGACTGGACGTACAGGCGAGAGGACGAACGGGCAGGCAGACAGACAGACAGCAGTCCACTGATAAGAGAGCTCCAAGTGACTCAGGAAGATGACAACATTGGCATGCAACGGCTATCTCTGTCTCTGTTTTGCTTTCTCTTTGTCTTTGCTAGGCCTAGCTTCTGGGTGGGTGGGGGACGTTTAGATAAACGGTGGGAGCAGTAGTAGGTAGTGAGACTGTGTGAGAGTTCAGCTCCCACAATTACCTTCACTGTCAGATACAGCGCAATGATAATCGTCTATTATGTATGTATCATCCGATTTGTAGACGTGTGTCCGAGGAAGGTCCCTTATGTGGTCTTGAACATCTGGCAGTGAGTGACTGGAACCATACTGGCCATAATAGTATTGATATCTACTGCTGCGACTTTCATATGGGTCGGGACCTAAGCTTGAAGATCGCCCAGAGCCCATGAACTGCCCCAAGGGGCTCAGTGGGCTCTCCTCCTCTGAGTATTGCCGGGTTGGGTGACGTCCCCTGTAGCCAGATCGGTAGGAACGGTCATCTCTCTCGTAGGATCGACTGCGATACCCATGGTAGTCCTTGGAAGAGATCTTGTCCATGCCGTAGCCAGTGGAACGGGAGCGGCCAGTAGGGGTGTAATAAATCCGATCGTCCTCTTCCACCATCATACGATTGTATCGACTACCATGAGTAGAGCCGCTGCCTCCATCATAAGTATTCCTTTTGAATCCGTAATCCTCAATCAGCTGGCGCCCTCGAATGTGGGAGGAGGGGTATGCCCCTCCTGTCACTGAGGAATACGAGGCTAGATCTGCCTCCACATCCCGAGCCTCCTCAATTGGAGAAAACTTTGAGATTTTCTGCTCCATACTTCCCAGCTTCCTGTGCTTGCTGCGCTTGGAGGACATGACTGCAGGAGCCAGAAGGCTTCTGGATGATAAAGGTTTTTGTACCCCGGAGCGGATGCTGCCATGTTTGTAGTCGTAGTCATAGAAATAGGTAGATCCCCCACCCATGCTAGCGCTCACGCTGCTGCTGCTGCCCCCTAGAGGTCCGTGCCTGTAGCTGCTCTTACCCCTGCCGTGATGGTCGTACAGCTCATCCTGCATCGCTGCTTCCTCCTCAGGTGCCCTGCCGTAAGGGGAGCTTCCAATTCCCCCACGCGTAGTGCTTCCAGCGGTGCTGCTGTGGCCATGGATTTCACCCGGGTAACGCCCACTGCCACCATGATGCATCATATCCCCCGTTGTCGTGCCCAGCCCATCCTTTGCCGTCAGCTCGCTTACATCATCAATCATCATGTAGTTCCTTGGAATATTCTGTTCTAAGCCTGGAGCCCCATACATTCCATCTGCTGTGCTGAAGGTGGACGGAATGTCCACAGGGTGCCCATAAGCATTGGAAACTGTGGAAGTGTACTGTCCATAAGAACTTGCTGTGGTGGTTGTGTAGCCATAAGTATTAGCAGTGGTTGTGGTGTACTGGCCATATGAACTGGCTGAGGTTGAAGTATATGGACCATAAGTGCTTGGTGGCATTGTAGAGTACCCACCGTAGCTGCTTGACACAGGTGCAGAGCCATAAGGTCCATAAGAGCTTGCCATGGTTGTTGTTCCCGTGTACTGACCATAAGATTGGGCCCCACTGGAAAAAGTAGCATCTTGGGCTGTGGTTGTAACAACAACTGTAGGGTTGCTTATTGTCTCATAGTTAGTTGGCATCTTGTGTTCCAGATCGGCAAGTGATGTCTGCCTGGGTCTTCCTGGATGAACTGTCAGGATATCAGCTTGGGGCTGCCCAGGATATGGAGTTGTTTGGTTGGGGTAGGAAGACACAGCACTGGGATAGGGGGAGCTGTGGGTGGGGTATGGTGGCTGACCAGGCGGTGCAGGTGCAAAACCAGTGTGCCCTGGTTGAGGCTGAGGCTGAGGTGCAGCTGGTAACCCCATGTCTGTTTGGGGGTATGGGGGCTGAATTTGAGGGTAGGTGTGAGATGGATAAGATGTCTGAGACTGGTAAGAAGGTCCGGGGGGGGCATGGCTCTGAAGGGGTGTAGGTTGTGGCAATGCCTGCGACTGTGACACTGTTGGGTAAGGAGGCTGGTTGAAAGTGGATGACTGGTATGGAACACTTGACTGCTGAGATGGTGCAGCTGGTTGGCTCTGGGGGTACTGACAGGATAGGAAGGATGAGGTTGGTGGGTACTGGGCTGCTGTGTTGAGGTCGCTGGTAAACTGACTAAGTGGAGCAGTGCTGGGTCTAGTTGTTAGTAGTCCGTTTGTTTCGTGCGATGCAGCTGCAGCTGCTAAACGCAAGTTATTCAACTCACTATCAGACATATAGTCCCGAGTATCGCCCATACATCTTAGGTAGGCAATGTCTCTCCTCTCCCTCTCTTTTACCAATGTCTCTTTCCTCTGATGGATTCCAAGTTCTAAGTATCTCAGTTTAGCGTCAATCTCTTTCTCTTCCTCTTCCAGTTCAGCTTGCTGTTTTCTCAGTTTGGTCGACTCCTGTTCCACAGCCTTCAGCTCATGGGTGAGATCTTTGAGAAGGCTAGCTTTAGCGGCCAGGCCAGACCTTGAGCTGGGCTTGTGGCTGGGCACGGAGGGTAGGTAGGCCTGTTGGAGGGCAGGCGTCATCATGGGCAGGTGAGCTGATGTAGTGGTCTCCTCTGGAGGAGGACTGGGCAGGGTTCGCTTTACCTTGCGAAGCAGAGAGCTCTGCTGTAAGGCCACCAGCTGAAGAGAGAAGAAGAGAGGGTGGGGGTGGGGTGGGTTTGGGGACATAATAACAACATACAAAAAGAAAGGGAATGTTTGGTAAAAAAAAAAAGAAAGAAAGAAAGAAAAGATAAGAAAAACATGGTGAGGAAAATAATCAATATGAGACAACAATTAGATAGCGCATAAGGATAGGGATGCCATATCAAAATTGGTAAAAGTATAGATTGAGAAAAACAAATGAGTGAGTTGCCAAATCAAAATGTGAGACAGAGAGGGATCATAGATGAGGGAACGAAAAAGACACACAAAAGCATGAATGAGTCAAGACAACAAACAATGGATACATGAAATGTGGACAAAGATTAGTGAAGATGAAGAAAGGTAAGAAGAAACACAGGAAAAAAATACAAATGAGAAAATAGAATTAGTTCACAGGAAGTAAACATAATTGAGTGAGATTTATGGAGAGGGTTGGCAGTTGGAGAATTGTAGTTGAAAAAAGTCGGAGGACCAAAATGGATACAAAAGATGAAAAGAGCAAGAGGAAGGGTAAGGAGGAAAGCTCAGAAATAGAAAAAAAGTAAACAGAGGATCCAAGGAAAGGACACAACAATGCAGGACATACAAGGAAGACAGAGGACAACATATAGACGAAGAGACGAGGACAACAGGAACAAGAGTGAGGTTTGTGTTAGAAGATGTACAACAATAGGAAAATTAATGGAAATTATGATGCAAGTTTCTGGTAATGTATTTGCTCATAATGCACACATCTTACATATTTTTAGGAACCTATTGCTGAGTAGTTGCTCTCAGGGTTTTAAGATTAACTGCACTTTACTAATTACATTTTTATATCACTAAGAATACATAAATAAAATCCAAGTGACAAAAATCCAAATCCAAAAATGCTTCTATAGCTTTAAGTGAAGAAAGCTTTTTTATATGAGACGACTGTCACATAACCTCTTATGAACTTAAAGCATATAACATCATTTAAAAAATAATTGCTTCCTTTTGTTAGCAAGAGAGACGATAATGATATGTTCAACAAGCTATGGAAGTTTTGACTTCTGAGCCGCAGTCAAAGGAAGGTGTAAAAACAAAAAACAAAAAGCACATGTTTAAACAGCAATTTATGATCGTATGATGATTTTTTATTAATCATAATTTTTGGGATATTGGACAAGCACCAGGCTCTTTATGTCACTGTTTATTTTTTTGTATAAAGATCCAATAAACGTCTTATTTTCCTTTGCATGCACTGCACATTACAGTGCATGCAACTGAATTAATTCCTAAGAGCAGGAGTGAAGGAGATCTATGAAAGTCCAGAGAACGAAACATGAAAAATCTGTCAAAATGATTTAAATCATCCACATAAAACATTAACTATTTTCAAATACCATTCTTGAATAGAATAATATGTAGAGTTCTTATCAAAGTAACGCAAACGCCACCCAGTAAACACAACTAGGCAACCTAATAATGAGCTCTTGTATTGGTTTGTCAAATGTGAAAAGTTGTTTTATTAGTGTTTTGTTTCAGTGGTCAGTAAATGAATCAAAGGTGGAAAGCCTCTATTCATTATAAGCCATCACTTGACTAGATGAAAAATCTGCAAAAAGAAAAATATAGAAATGTGTCTGTTAATTCCTCTGGAGAAGCAGATGATTTCTTTTTTTTATCCTGAATCCCCTCGGGTCATTTCCAGTTCACAGTGATTAAGCATATTAGTCTAACTCATGAAAACTGTGTTATGAGGTGATTGGAAGTTCAATTTTTAAACCAAGATTGTGCTGCTATAGTTCTCACAAAAAAACGAACAAAAAATCCAGTTTACCCCAAATACTACAATACAAACACAACCAACACTGTATACCATGAACTCATAAGGGAATGTCCTCATTCCCAAAGCATGCACACCTGGAGTTTTATCATACAGAGAGATACGAACTGTAACTACAACACATTCAATGAGTATGAAACTTTTATTTACTGAAAGAACAACTGCACATAAAGAGTAAAAATGTCAGCAATTGAAAAGCCACTCAGGGAGTGAGTTTTAGCAGAGTGTCGTTATATTACTGATATGTCATATGCTGAGCTCAGATTATTGCAAAAGCTGCCCTCAATACCAGCCTTTGGTGCTTTGAATTTTGCAATTTAAAATTCACCTTCTTTGCATTTTAACAATTCTGTTTAAACTAAAATTTGACTCTGCTTTTCCTATTCTATCCATCTGTCCATTTATACCACTTACCCAGCTGTCATTGTGTGAGAGGCGGGGTACAACCTGAACAGGTCGCCAGTCTTTCTATTTCAGCCTTTCTTAATAATTTTGAAGATATTTCTTATGTGAGCAGATTAGTCTGAGTGACTTTACCTGACTCTGTAGTGCTTGTTGTTGATACATGGAGATCCTGGCCTTGGTATGCTCATCTGTGGTAGGGCTAAGAGGCTTGGGGTCTGACATGGACCTTTGGGTGCTTTTGATGGGTCTGGGCATTGAGGGGTGTCGCTGGGGGGACTCGGCTGTGTAGGACTTCTGCTGAGGTGAGACGTGGGCCTTATTCAGTCTCTCGCTTGACAGAGAGTTCTCAAGCAGGCGGTGAGGGGACACTGGAGAAACAGGGGAGTAGAGGACTTGTGGAGATTTTGGGGCTGTTTGCTGTTGCCGGATGATGCTGGAAATGGACTCATTGTGGAGATGGTTATGAGGCTGGTAGTTGATATCAAGTGGGTCGGGACGGCGTCGGTCAAACTTGGCTGCATTTGCTGCGATGTGCTGCTGGCGCTGCTGGGTCAGAAGGTCAACTGAACTGGACTGCTGTGTTCCGGTACTGGTAGAGGAAGAATACGGGCTAACTGTTGTTGGCACATTGAGCTGGGGAGGAACGACGCCTTGTGACTGAGCTTCTGGATCAGTCTGGCATGCAAGAGATTGTCCTTTTTGGGTTCTTTCTGGTCCTGAAATGTAGTGCACAATTTCAACTTTGTTAGGGTCGGGCACTGTGACATGGATTGCTGGGGAGACTCTTCCTAGGTGTTCTACTTCCGTCTGGCAAGACATTTCCCTGATGGTCTGGATGGCAATACTGGAGGAAACCATCTTTTCAGCTTTGTTATCAGTAGTTGAGGTGGTTGTTGTTGCGGAGCTGCTGGAAGCTGCGCTGGACTCAGTATGCCGAGAGAAACGGGAACGTCTTCGGCGGACTGGATGCTCCATTTCAGCTTTGTCATCATCGTCATCCGTCTGGACAGAGCAGTCAACGCTGCGTCCACGCCTCCTGGTGCGGTGTCGCATCATGTACCTGGAGCAGGTTTAAGAAAAAATAAAATAAATTAAACAACAACTCACTCGTTAGTTTAAACTTTTTCACAATTATTTGGGGCTGTACAAGTTTTTTATGCTTTAACACACAAAAAAGACAAAACACACCTACGCTTAAAATAAGCTATAGTGTAACAAGAGATTACAACTGTATCTTGATGGAGCACAATAATTCTTGTGTAACTGCATAAAGATAAAAAAAACATATCCTTAACCAGCCTACAAAATTTTTAAAAGCCAGGAGTATTCATAAATGATCTGCTTGTATGTATCTAGACATTGTTTAGAGGTTTTTAACTTTTTTTTAATGACAAGAAAACTAAAAGTAACCCATGCTTTAGAAATGTTTACAAACACACAAGTAGTTTAATTTTTCGTACATATCATAGATGTAGGTTCCCATTTTTTCACTGCACACAAATCTTTACCTCTCCTCCCCATCTTCATCATCAGTTTGTACACAGCTATCCACAATCCTGCGGGGGGAGCCATACAACACCACACCATCTCCATCCAACGTGTCCCTGCTCAGCCTGCTCATGGAACTGTGTTTCCTCATACTGGCTCTGGACTCCACATGCTCCTCCTGGGTCCTCAGACATATCTCAGAGGAAGAGTTGGGCAAGGAACGAGAGCTCATCTGAGACTCCATGTAGGGGTGGAGTGGTTGTCCATGCACATCCAACTACAGGCGAAAAAACATTTGTTTAAAAGATTGTAGGTACTGAAATAGTCTTACAAGTGAAGAAAAAGCAGGACAGGGTTGATATTCAAGTCTTAGTTCAAAGATGTGGCATTAAAAAGTGTCAGACACAAGAAATTAGGCAAAATTGTTTCACTCAAAGTTTGGAATTTCCATTTCGTATGGATTTTGTATAACTTATAAACTACAACCAGTATTAGTCACTCCACTCACCTGCGTGCTTTGAGCAGCAGCTGTTTTCTGCCTTTTCTGCTCTACCAGCTGCTGTTGGAGCTGCTGCTGTAAAGACTGGATCTGATCTAGCTGGGACCTCTGCTGGGCCAGCTGCTCCCGCTGGAGAACAAGTTGTTTCTCACGTTCATGCTGCTGTTGCTGTAGAACCTAAAAAACGCATACAGAAAAGGCCAGGCAGAAGGGTGTGGTGAAGAACAAAAGAAAGATGAGGCAGAGGAAATAAGTGAAACAATAAAAAAAAGAGGTTGATAAGAGACAGTTTGGGAAAAAGCAGACAAAGAGAGGAAGGATGGAAAAAGACACAGTTTGACTGCATTAAAAATGATCAGCACAAAAATGCCAACCAAATCACAATATTCACTGAACAGAATGTGGCATGAGGTTCCTCTTGTGCTGATGGATTAGTTTCAAAATGATTTCAGGTTAGTCAGATTTGTATATTTAGCTAAATCAAGAATGGAAGCGCGACAGAAATTAAATAAGACATGTACTGGTTGTTGCTGTTACTAGTCATACAATGCTCATAATAAAATATTTTATGTATTTTCTCTAAAGCTAAAATGACAGGCTGATGCAAGTAAAGGGTTAGGTTTCTGCATGTTATGCATGTTATGAGATGCATAATCATTCCATTTCTAGTTCATTCTCATTTCGGAAGGCTTCCACACCTGTTTAACTGAGTTAACTTGAAAGATTTTCAACTGCTTGTTCTATTAAAAGAAGGAGAAAATAGTTATGTTAGCTCTTTCGTTAACTGCTACAACATTTTGCAGTGATGCTAGAGGATGATTAGAGAATTACATCCTAATGTAGATAGTCAACTTTTACAACTTCAGTCAAATTTTCTTTTAGTCACAAGTCAGACCAACAAAGGAAACATAAAACCAGTTTCAATGTTTTTCTGATCATAAACGAACAAATCATAAATCAATCATGGGCACCATATATTCCTGAAACACAGTACAGGGATTTTCATGCACCCTCATAGAATATTTCTAGGACAAAATATCGCATGCAAACAGTAGATCTGTCATAACTTAAGCCAGACACAAGCTTTTCTTTTAAGAAAAATAATTCTTGGGTCAAGTCATGAAACGTAACTATCAATTTTAACAGTTTAAACACCAACCTCTGAAGATATCAAATTTACTTTTTGGATGAAAAGAAAGAAAATCTCCAATAAAGCTGTCACACTGACAGGAAGCACATGCATACAAATAAATAAAAACGTGCATATACAGAACTTTTGACATAATGATTATTTTTGGCAGATAATGCATTGAAACTGCAGATTCAAACACTGAAAAACAATCTCAAGCACATGGAATAACACAGAAAAATAAACCATGTAAAAACCAAAAACTAAGTAACACTGTAACCACAAGTAACAACTAAAAAAATAATAAAACACAAAAAAGAAACTTATGTTCATCACAAGACACCAGACAATAAAACACCAACTTGTCAACTCTTCATTCCATCTCCTGATTTTCCCTCTACCTGATCCTTGATGTTCTGTAGCTCCTGTAACTCTCTCTGCACCAGCATCTGCTCCTTCTCCCTGTGTAACCTGAGGTCCATCCTTTCGCGTTCAAGCTCCTCCTGCAGACGCAGTTGCCGGAGTTTCTCGAGCTCCACACGTTCTCTCTCCATTTGTAGCAGCTGCTCCTGCTGTCGGTGAAGCCTCTCTGCCTCAGTTTCACCTTCCTTGTGTATGGCACCTGGTGGGGGGAAGGTTGGAAGACCACCTGAAATGGCCAAGCCACTGCTGGGGACAGAGGGGCCTCCTGGGGGTTGGATGTAGCCATGGGTGAGTGCAGAACACAGAGGTGGGTAGGCTTGGGCAGCAGGAGGAGCCTGTGACTGCTGAGCAGTTGCAGCCTGTTTCTGTTGCTGGCTGCTTAGGTGTGCTTGGGACAAGTTTATTGGTTGCTGCTGTTGCTCAGATGGTATGACAACTGTTCCTGGCACTGAAGTGACCTCTGCTGATGAGGAAGTCACAGTGGCACCTTTGCCAAGATACACAGGTTCATCCTGGACTGATGAGCTTGCAGCCGTCACAGAAACAGACACAGAGGCTCCTATGGGTGCTAAAGTGGCTGCTACAGCGGTGGTAGTGGCAGTGGCTGAAGTTGTCTGAAGAAGGCCTGGTGCTGGGTAACGAACTGGTGCTTGTCCAGTCAAAGGCATTCTGGGTAGTCTGGTAAGACTAGATAGGGGTACGGGCATCATGTTGGGGGAAGGATATGGTCTGTAGACTCCTCGCAATAGTGGTCGAAGGACAGAGGCAGGCTGAGTTGTTATCGGAAGTGTTGATGCAATGGGGGTCTGAATGGTGGAGTAAATCATTCCATCTGAAGACCTAATTGCAGCAGGGTACATGGCTCTTAGACTTGCCTGTCTGGCATTGATGAGGTTGGTTAGGGCTTGACTGTGAGAGATTGGCTTCCCATCAAGTCCAAAGAGAAGGTTTTGCCTCATGCCAAGACCTGCTGCAAGTCTGGCTCCAGGACCAGTATTTCTCCCCAGGCTGCCAAATTGCAAGTCTGGATTACTTCCATACCGATCCATGGAATTAAGTGCCGCACACATCCGGCTAATCTCTCTTGCAGTTGTAGCACTATACTGAGCCAAATTAGCTTCTTGGAAGCTGGCAATGTCACGAGCAGAATAACCATAATCTGAACTGATATTGGACAAGGAATTGTATCTTCTAATGGGAAGCACTTGGCCTGCAATGTCTCCTCCATGCCGTAAATCTGTATAGGATCCATATTGCATCCCCATATATCCTCCATAGCTCTGTTTCATGGCAGTTAAATCCACTGCAAGATCACCTGAAGGTTGGAGATGTGGCTCAAGTTTAGAGTGGTAGGATTGTAGGCTAGCATCGGCAAGGTTTGTATCAGACATTGAAGGCTGAAGTCTACCAGGAAAAGGTAGTGTATATGCCTTATGTGCATCCATTTGATACTCATGGTAGCTTTCAGGTTGTCTCTCTTGGTCAGAGTCATAGGTGGTCGGTGGGGCTGATGGTGGCCTTATGCCTTCTTTCTCAGAAGCACCAACACAGCTTCCACCAAATGGAAGTCTGTAAACAACATCACAGCAAGCTGGTTGGTTGTCAGGTTTAATTTGGCCTCCCGTCAGATCCACGGCATCCTGCCCTTCTTCAACCTTTACAAGCTGAGTCACTGCTCTAACTGACTCTAATCCTCCATCCATCTGCACTACCATACTATGTGGTGACATTGACATTGAACCCGGAGGACTAGGTTTTCCTTTCAGCTCAATTGGACCAGTGCCGTATAATTCAGGGTTAATAACTGGTGATACAGCACTAACCACAGCCGAAGCAGTGTTAGTCTGACTCACTATAAGGTCTTTTTTGAGTAAAGGTGAGATCTGACCAGTAAGGTTGTACCTGGAAAGAACAGATGTCTGTTGTTGCTGATGTTGTATGTGATGGTGTTGCTGTAACTGTTGTTCAAGCAGCTCTTGCTGTTTTTGCAGCTTCTCTTGTTGCTTTTGAAGTTCTCTCTGCTGGATACTGAGGTCTTCCAGTTTGGCATCAATTTTGGGTATTGATGGATCAGTTGGAGGAGAAATTGGTGGTTTGTTCTGAGAAAGACACACTGCTGAGCCCATGCCCTGCCCAAGGTCTATCCTGTTTTGATGGGGATCACCATACACCATTGACTGTTTGGGCTGGGTTATGAACATAGAAGCAGCCACGGTGACACTCACAGTGGTTGGTGTTGTGGTCTCCTGTGTATTCAAGTTCATGATAAGTGGTTGTACAATTGTTGAATGTCGGCCGCCCTCGGATCCACCATGGTATTTCCTACTTTCTGTGGCTAAGGAAGTGAGATCCATTCCCTGATCAGTCATAATAATTGGAGCTGGTTTGGTGGCTGTCCTTAGATCCACAACACTTCCGCCTTGGATCATACGGCCCTGTTCTACCCTTGAAGTACCTGGGACTGTGGATATTCTACACAGGGAGATATTATCCATTGACATGGACCCTCTGGTGTATATACTCGTTGTGGTAACCATACTTGTTCCCACATTAACCTTCTCCACTCTTTGTGTTCGATAAAAGCTGCGTGTCGGAGAATGTTGGTAAGGTGGTGTGTCTGGTGGGCTGCCACATGGTGAGTAGGCTTCAAATGTTGACTGGCGGCTAAATCGAGTTGGTGATGATAGGGGTGAAGTAGCAGTGTTTACTGTCATTGGCTTAGCTGGGCTTGCTGGTGGGGAATATGGGGCATCCTGGGAAGACTGCTGCCGATACAGTCGTGGAGAAACTGATCGATGGGATGTTTGGGTTCCCTGAGCCATCACTGGAGAATTTGGCCCTGAACCAGCTGAGTCCATTCGTAATGCAGAGCTGAAAGTCTGTGTGGAGAACTCAGCAGTAGCCCTTCTGGAGGGAGAACGGGTTGGACTCTGTGGTGGTGGGGATGGAGAGAGAGGAGGACTGGTGCTTCTGTAGTAAGTAGTATACTTGGGAGAGCGAGGCTCAATAATCCTCTCGGTAGAGGATGTTGAGCTGTCCCGAACTTGCACACCCCTGGTTTCCCCAACCCGTCTGGTGATCACTTCTCTTTGACTGTAGGCCTGGGTAATCTCTGCAATCTTGCTGCAAACACTTGAAACAGTAGCTGATGAAGGGGCTGAACTTCCTGTATGTCGACGGCATATATCAGATTGGGTCGATGTGATAGTGTTGCTTGAACCACTTTGGGAAAGAGTTACAGCATCTCTGGCATAAACTCCATAAGCTGCGATAGTAGTTGCAGCCACAGCTGGAGATATTCCATTCTTTCCTGCTTGGCTTTTGATCTTATCTTTGTGTCCATCCTTTGAAGTGAAGTGCTGGCTTACTCTAACATCGGGTATCCGCCCCCCTGTCTCGGCAAAGGAGACAGGAGCTGAAATTTGGGTGGGGCTGGTTCCCGGAGTTAAGAGGGCATTGCTTTGCTCCAGTAGCTTGGCAAAGGCCGAGCCTGTATCCAAGAGTTGCTTGTCTGGGTAAGAGCTCTCAATCTCAATCTCTACCTGCTCATCTGTTGCTTGCTGCATCTTGGTGATGTTCTGAGATGTTTGCCGGATCTCTTCATAGATATCTGTTTCTGTCTCTGCAGCCTCATTGTCATATCCTGATTGATCTTGTTCATAGTCATACTCATCCTCATAATTTTGGCCATTGATGTCCTCCTCATAATACTGACCGTGTCTTGCATGTTGCTGTTGTTGCTGTTGTTTTTGAAGCATCTCTGCCTTCCTCATCATCTCTTCATAAACTTCCTCAGCACTCTTCAGAGGTTTGGAAGACGAAGATGGTGCACTGGTGGTTGTTGTTGTCGAAGATTTCTCTACCGATGAGTAGAGAGACATAAAGGTAGGAAGGTTGTACTCACTGCCTGATTTGTACAGTTTTGATTCATATCCCTCAGCCTCTGAGTCCAGACTTTGGGGGGAGTACTCAGAAGCAGAGGAACGATGAAGCTCTTCCATTTCTGCTGCTTGTCTCAGTTCTTCTGTTGGGGAAGCATCTTCAATAGGTGAAAGATTGCTGGGTGGTGTCTTTGACCTTTCTCTACGCCTTTGTGCCCTCAGCTCCTCCTTGTCCCTTTTGGTCTTTCGTGCCGTGCTTCTTATTCTCTGTTGTTCTACCTCTCTCATCTTCTCTTGCTCTCTTAGAAGTTCCTCTTCCTCTCTCAGTTCGTCCTCTTCTGAAGAGTCTTCAATGGTGGGAAGCAAAGGACCATGAGAGCGGTGTCGTGCTTTCCTCTGCTGCTTGGCCTCTTCCAGTCTTTGCCTCCTGCTTGGACTACTATCACTGTCTTCCTCCATCGATGATATCGATGTAGGAGACTGACCTGAGCCATATGAGGATGAAGTCGGTGGTAGAGTTGAAGAATAGTCACCTCTGGAGCGCTCCTCAGGAGATCCTGTTAGACTCTCCATCTCCAGTTCTGGTTCCCGATCAAGGCTTAAGTCATTTTCATTGCTCAGCTCCATATCTCGACTGTAGCTATTGGTGTTGTTAAGTTCAATCGTTTTGAAACGCCTCAAGCCACCTTGTGATGCCATTACATCTTCCTCACCCTCTTCCACTGACCCTTTATAAACATCAGTAGAACTCTTTGTTTCCTCCTCAAAACTACTAGAGTGGTGTTGAAGACGCCTTTTTTCCTTCCCTGAGTCAGACACTATATGTTTATGGTGGGTTTTCTTAGGTTTCTGGTAGCCATAACCTTCATCTTCTTCATCTTCATCTTCTTCCATCTCTTCCTCTTCCTCAATGTCTTCATCAGCACTCATTTCCATTATTTGTCTCCTCATGAACTCCTCATCCGTCATTTCTGAAGGTTCAGCTTCCTTTTCCTTCTTTTTCTTTTCTTTCTTTTCTTCCTTCCCTTCTTTGCGTTTACTTTCCCAGTCTACGACATCTTCTTCTTCCTCCATTATGTCCTCTAGTTCCTCATCAGAATCATACGCATCCGGTGGAATTGAAAGAGAACGTGGACGTTGCTTTCCTCTCTCATCCAGGTCTCTGTCTCTATGCTTCCTTCCCCTTCTGTCTGACTTCTCTTCGGAGAGGCTCTTCTCCAGCAGTGGCCTCATGGAGCTCTCAAGCTTGGTGATTTCAGAGGGGCTAGGTGGAGAGCCACGTCCGCTGATCCCTCTCTCACTCAGTTTCATCTCCTCCTCTTGAATTAGACCTGTAATTTCACTGTGGGAGCTGGAGATGCCATCAGAGGAATAGCCGGTGTCACTGAGGCTTTGAGGGCTGCGTGACAAGTCATGGGTACTGTTGTTTTTTGTATCCTAAAGAGGAGAGAAGAAAAGGAGAATGGTATTAAATTTAAGGGAAAAGAGCTATCTAAAACAAGGTATAAATTGATATATTTCTACATTAAATTCATGTATGAATTTATTAGTTTAAAGATGTGGTATTTAAGTCCTAGAGTAGATGATGGGAATTTATTGCTAAAAATAGTTTTTAAAACTTTAAGGATGTTTGAATATGTATTCATATATGTTGACCGAATTCTGGACTTGGAATTAAAAAAAATAATAAAGCAATAAGACTGGAGGCCCCTCTCAAACCCCTTCTTAAAATACATTTTGGTGAATTCTGTGCAAGCTCCTTTAGATATAATTTTGGGAAATTTCTATTCTAATTTAATAGGTTTTTAATGACATTTGATCAATGCAAATTATACATTATTTCTAGAGCATTAACCATCAAGTAATAATTGGCTATGCATATATGTGCATATTTCACTTTAAATAAGGAGTTCTCATTAAGTTTGAATGATTAGAATGGTGTGAAACTTCGTTACTAAAGTTATCATGCAGAGTGGCACATTTTAAAACTGAAAATTGCTTAAAAGCAAGCAAATCACTGTTCACTAAAAATGATTTGATTAAAATATATTCTGTATGACTATTTTAGTACTTGTGCCACTTAAACTTTAAAGAATCATTCATACATTTCCAGATTTTTGCTCAACGGCATGACAAATGCAAAAGAGACAGCATTGAATTCACAAAAATCTCATGACAAGACAAAAAGCCTACACATCTTGTTTCAGATTTACAATGACAGCAGAACTGGAAAACAATGAGTGGTTTAATGTTATTATCAATGTACTGAATCCAAATAATCAATGTGGGACTGAAACAGCTGTAGCTGGCTTTTGAATAAAGTTCCTAATGTGGGATTTAATTAATAAAATCAAGATGTATTAAACAGCAGCACAATTTAACACAGTTTTACAGCATTTTACAGTTACAGAGTTTGTGTAAATGTGTAAAATGTATGAGCCATTGATGAAAAGAGATTAGTCAAGGTAGGGTTTATTCATGAGTTAAATATTTTGGATACCGAAGTCAATCAGAATTACACATTAACATGGCTAAAACATGAAAGCTCCTTAAAACTCATTCATCATTGGCTCTGTCTTAGATGGTGGTAATAACATGCCAAATCTTAATCTGGAAGGGACTAACCTGGTAAATAATGTCTTGATGATTACAATACTTTAAAATTATGTACTTTGAGCTTTCTTGACTTTCTTTTCTTAACAGGTTCCAAGATATTAAGGTCTGCACTGCACTTACAGTACTCAAAGTACAGGAATGAAGAGTTTAATATAATCATGTCATGTGTGTCTTCAAACAGTGAAACTGTGAGAAAAGGCACTGTTTCACTTGTTTGCTCCTGTGTCTTTCTCCTTCACTCTGTCTTCTCTGAAGGTAATGCATGAATGATTTACTGCCACTTGAAACCTGAGAATACTGTGAAGAGGGAATGACAAGTTTTATGGACACCAATGTATATTCAACAACACAACGGTAAAACAAAACTCTGACTGCGCTATGATCACCAATGCGGATAGAGTTAAAGATGACACACTGAAATGATGGGTGGCAGAGATTGTTTTTTTAATGCTTTACAAATAGAAAAATGGTCTTTGGAAACCTCCGCAAGAAAAAGAAAAAGTAAGGTACAAGCTTAATTTAAGGTAGTAAATATAGCAAAAATCTATAGTCCAGACTGGGCAATAGAATAAGCATTTGACGGAAAATAAATAATTGAAGCCTACGGTAGTTATTGAGAGAAAAGACTATACAAGTAAAGTGCCAAGAAAATACAGTCAGACGGGTTTTCATTATATTGTAAACAAGTAGGTGATGCCAATCATATCATATTAAATCTTAGGGCAACCCCACTTGCTACTGTAATCATGACCTTCGTGTAATAAATGCATTTTCAAATAAAACAAGCAGTCGTCATCTTTGACAACAACATTTTACGATGGAATTTTGTTTTTCATTTTAACTGTAAAAAAAAACAAGCCTGATGGATGAGTGTACTTTTTATAAGAGAAACATGCAGGTAAAGACTTCAAATATTAATAACAATGGATAAACACATATTTTTGTTATTTTACCTGAAAAAACAGAGTACAACAACTCTGCAAATGAATGTGTGTGTTATAAAAATAGTTTGGTTAGTTTTCACATGTACTCTGGATCTGTTCACGGAAACCTTTGCACTGTGATGATAAATGTAACCTAAATCAAGTCACATGATACACAAAAGACAACAAGTGTTTTTATGTTTTGGGAGTTCTATATTGGTTTGCCATTCTGTATCATATTTGTACTCTGGTAGTGTGCCACTTCTCTGTCATCATGGAAAACAGTAACAGTTGCAGCTCTCTCGTCACAGTGAAAACTACAAAGAAAACAAACATGTCTTTCAAGCAACAGGTTCTGTTTCTGTGTATGTGACGCTGCATGGATGAATCCTTTAGAGGGAGCATAACTGTTTGGTTTTGGCTGCCTCGAAATAAGGATCTGGTGAGCATAACATAATGTCAGAATGAATGAATGAAATTAGATGATACGTCAGTCTTATTATCAAAGTGGCCATCCGGTCGGTGCGCTGACATGGCTTGGAAGTCGACCATGTACAAAATCCTATAGACCACTTTACTGTGATACTGAACACAAGCAGAAGTTTCCATTAAGCTCATGAGGCTTGATGGAAACATGAAGCACTGTCACACTGAAACAGGCCCAGAGTTTCAACCCTCATCCTGCAGTCATGCATGTTGTATTTCAAGCACATGAGACTGTGTGTTACTCTGTTTTCATTGAAAAATATCGTTAGTATTAAACTGTTAATATGTTCTATAGTTTCTCAGTTTAGCATGTAGAGTTGTAAGCAGAACAACATAAATCTGTATTTAACGGGAAGTAAAACAAACAAGTTGGACTTACGTCATAATGCCTGGACTTCTTAATCTCTTTGATTGGCGTAATCTGCTCTCCTTTCTTCTGGGATAGTTTTGTCTCTTTGGGGGTTTGGATCTCGTGCTCTGTCTTGGGCTTCGCCTCTGCTGGTTTTGGCTGTTTCTGGGTCTCAGTGGTTGGTACTGATGCTGTAACTGGTGTTGTGGTCTTGGCATCAGTTGGTGGCTTGGCAGCCGTTGGTGGAAAGGGTCCACTGACACCACTACCAGCCTGCGGTTTCTGTGTTTGGAGCTGGGCTTGCTTGGGCCCCTGCTGAGCAGGGGGCTTGTGAAGAGGGCTTTGCTGACTGGTTGTCGCCGTTTGACGAGGTGAGCCCATCGGTTGGTGCTTGGGAGACAAATGTGGAACAGGTAGAGGAGGTTCATCGAGACCGCCTCCTGACATCAGACGCTGAGTTTGGCAGTTGAGACATAACCACTCTTTTTTCTGAATAAGAAAGGCAAAAAAAAGAGAAAGAAGCAGTTTATGATTAATCATATTCACCGCAATTTTTTTTTGTTGTACTATGGATGTGATAAGAAAAGAAAAACATGGGTGACACACACAAAACCTTTTAGGTAAAAATATGTATAAATGGTGAAATCTTTTATGCTTTTTATGTTTTGAGAGGGTTGTTTTAAAGTGTCAACGCTAAGCCAGAGAGCAGGTGTCATACGAGTAATTATTCATTTAGGAATGAATACATTTCTAAACATTTCAACAAATTTAGATTAAAATATGGTAATGGGAACATTTAAGTGATATATTGCCAGTTTGGATAATAGAAAGCTCTCCAACGCTCAATAAATAGATACAATAACACCATCAAATTGTGGAAACTGCAACACAATCAAGATTCCAGATGTGCATGTTTAAACAGGATACAGGAGCACATTTAACTGATACCATTCAACGTCCTGGTTTAAATACCACTGACAACTTAATTATCAAAATGATATTGTCAACATTACACATGTATATCGCACCTGAATAGCTGTCTGCATGAGGAAGTGCACACACATTCCCATACGATGCACACTGGGCAATCTTATTTCTGGACAGGCTGTCAGATCTGTAGCAGGCTAAGCAGAGCCAAGGGAAGTGTCTTAAAGGCCAAGTCGGTCTGACAGCTACAACCCATTTTCATCCCATCAGCTTCCCTCACAGAGCTTCACATGTTGATAGACTGACTAAAAATTTAGACTAAGCTCCCCATCACGTATACTATCTTGGATAATCTCTTAATTTACTCTGTTCTGTTTAAACGGCCTTATTGGGCAAACAAAAATGCTTGCCAAATGTTGTTAAATAATAAACTGACTTGGAAAGCATTTATGACTTATATGTAGCAGAAGAAATATAGATTAACTCAATCTTACATCGTCTAACTAAAACATTTGATTTATTTTGTGACTAGTTGTAGTCACTCTTATGGGGGCTACAAAACCTGAATGTTTTGGTTCGTGGCAGTGTCACCTCAGTCGAGTCATGCAGTCGATGCAAAAGAGGTTTTATCCATCAGATTGAACAAACTTCTTCCATTGTTTGTGTTCTCACAGGCAATGCCAGCAGTGGACACTGGTCACACTAACACAGACCAACATGGGTACCATGGCCACTGTGTGGCCAGCCAATCAGGTTACCCATGTCAGTAGCCATGTCAGGGCCAACCTTCCTAACATGCATCAATGCGCTTTAGATCTCAGAGGCCCCATCATCGGTTTACTGGGTTTACCTTCTTGTATTGCTTTTGCTATGTCCGAAAAATATTAGAAAAGAAACATCCCAGAAAAATAGCTGCTTCTTTGCTATGATCCCGCTGTCTAGACACAAAAATTTGACCCACGGCAAGGTCGCTCAAAACCTTATGTCTGACTATTTTTCTGTTTCCGACATGTCAACTCCTGAGGCAGAAGGTTCAATTCCTGCTGGATACATGCCACCCACTGCCAGATGCCACTTCAGTGAGATACTCAATGATTTTCACTCAAGCCATCATCGGTCAAAATGCTCTGGTGGAGTGGTGATCATTCAGACAATTATTTGGCCTTTACTGTCTGTGGCTCATGGGCTGTGATACATATTGCTAAAGCCCTTCTACATTAATCCGCGAGCTGTTATCGTTGTCTGCCTCATGGTACCAAACAAAAAGGGTAAAACTTTAGAGTATTCGTGTGGAAACAGCAGTGTGCTGTAATGATGCATGACACATACAGATACAAGATGAAAACAGCTTCAGACAGTAGGAGGATTGGTTGGATGGCAGTCAAAGCAGCTAAAGAAAACAGAGGAGGTGAGCAAAAGAGAAAACTAAATAGATCCAAGAGAGTACAATGTAAAAGGGAATGTCAAAGAACAGAAAACATGGTCAAAACCAGCAACATGGGATCAGGCAAGCTGATAAAGGTTGAAGGTGGAGAGCAAGATCAACAGGAAGTACCAGTAAGCCTACATATGATGGAAACTAGTAGAAAGGTTTTTAAACCAAAACAGGAAACAAGTAACCTTCAATGACACAACAGTGGCAGAAAATAACTGTAATTGACAACTCTATCAACAAAAAAGAAAAAAACAACTTTGAGGCTTTTTTTTCTGTTGGTTCATCGCACAAGTTATCCCTAAACTGTCAAAATGGTGAAGATCATTGTAACAGTGTAACATTTTTAACTAAAAAAAAAAAAAAAAAACTGTACATTACAAAGAAGTGAAGAGGGAGACAGAAATACGGCATCACAGGACAGGGTCAACATAGTCACATATTTAGAGTTGTACCACAGAATTATGAGAATTTAGTCCATTATGCTTTTGCATAACTTCTTTTGTTCTCAGTATCTTTCCACTTGCCACCAACATCTGTTTTTTTCTATTATATTGTGTCTGTCTTTATCCTTGAAAGCTAATGTTATTTGAGGCTATTTTACTAATTTGATGAATAATTGATAGATGCAGCACTCCCTCTTCAACACTTATCTACCATCACAACTCTTCTCCACCTGCTTCTCCTACTAAGCCTCCACTCCTGTTCGTTCTTTCATTAATGACTCTCCCGCCTCTTGAGTCTCCCTTATCTTACTGCCCCTGCAAAACACTGATCTATCCATTTTCTATGATTTTATATGAAAAGTAAAAAAACTTCTGAAGAAAATATAAATCACTGTTGAATAGATAGATTGCAGAATATTGCATAACGCAACTTTCAGTCTTTTGTGAAAATGTTTTGAAATACAAACTTTATCGTACATGGCAAAATTAAACTAAGTGCAAGTCAATTAAATGTCGATGAAAAAATGTCAGCCACAAGCTAAGTGTCCAGCTCCTCTGGTGCATTACTGTGCACTTGCCTCAAACACCATTGACTCATTTTTTGGTCTATAAAGTGTGCTCATTCCTTTCTCTTCCCAGACAGAGTACATCCACGCTTCCAGATTACATCACATGTTCATAGTGTATGTGTGTGTGTGTGTGTGCAGTGTCCTGCAGAGTTTCCCAGCGGTGCCCACTTAACCTATATAGCACAAACAATCTGGCCTTTTCCCCTGCCGCCATCAATGTACACTAACATGCTCCATCAGTCCTATTCACTCAGCAGAGGTGCACCAATCACTTAATTGCGCTCCACCCCATGAATTCACAGTTTATTTTCCTTTTTAAGTATCTTTTCATATAATTGAGCATTGTTGCTTTCCCCCAAATCGGCCATTGAATTGCTCTCTCTTACTGCTCATTTTCTGTCTGTCTTTGTTAAAGTCCTGAATCTCTTTTCATACCTCCTAATGGAAAAAGAAATGGCCCTTTTCATGCATCTGACACTCAAAATGTGTTTCTTTCACCTCTGGACCTGATTTAAGACAAACATACAGCGATGTTGGACCACAGGAGAAGTTTGAGGAGAAAAAAAGACAGGTTTGCTACTACTGCACATGCATTTTCAACTTTAGACTTTATTGAATGGTTTGGGAGGAAAGCGCACCTAAACCTGCATCTAAACAAAGGGCAGAGAGCAAATGAGAGGATTAATCAGGTTCCAAGATCATGCGAGTGATAATTATACATTAAGAGGCAAAATAATGATAGTGGGCTCATTCTTGACTTTTCAGATCAGCAGACAGGATAGGCAGCAGCTAAGTGTGGTCCAGTTCAGGTCATTACGGGTCTGAGCATTCATGTTCATATAACAATATTTTGCATACGTGCAATTATAGGTCATGTCCTGCAAATCTCCACTCCTTCACATGTTAGAATCTCCATTTTGGTCTGCACTTGGTGGGAGTTATTTTAACGATTTTATTTTTACTCTTAATTACTCTCCCAACATTTTCATCTGCAGTTTGTGTAATTCCTCTTTGCACCACACGATCGTTAAACTCCTATCTTGGCCCCCCTCTCATCTCATTGCCTGTCACCCTCAGCTTCCTTTTTTTTCCCATTCCCTCCAACTGAGTAAGGGCTATTTTTACCCAGATACCATTGTTCTGCTTGAGCGCACACTTCCCCAGCGCTGGCTGCCGCTTTAGGCACCACTCTGCTGCAGCACACATAGACTCACGAGCACAAACACACATGTAGACACATGGCTCACATCAATGCAAAATGGAGGAGGCCTTTGTAGCTGTGGGCCTACCAGAAGAAGAGAGGGATGACAAGTAGAGGGAGGAAAGAAGAGAATGAGAGGGGAGGCAAAGAGAAGCCCACTGGGCAGAGTAAAAGAAAATTGGGAAAGTGAGTGATGCCACACGTGTGCATGAGTGCATGCACATATACAGTAACCCAGCTCAGCTTTTAGTGATGGGGGCTCCCTGCTGAGTCTGAAGTAAATGGCTTCAAGTGGGAGCAGAGCAGAGATGACACAGACAAAATAAAGAGAAAGATCCATGAGTGGAGATGTCAGCCGGCTAAAGTAGAGAGGAGACAGCTGCTGCTGAGGTTTCACTCGCTGCTTCCCTAACAACAGCTTTCCAGTTCGGCAGCTGCATAGAACTTTAAAAAATGTGTTTGAGGTGAATGGCTCCCATAGAGGAAGATGGTTCTGTAGATCCACTGGGATTTCCTGCTCATGATGAGCATTCAATTTTTGGAAAAGGATAAGTTAAATGTATGAAAAGTAATTACCATTTTTTAGATGGTGTTATAAAAAACCTTCAGCATTACGTCACACTGAACACATCAAAGAAAGCTGCCTAAACTTGTTCCTACTGACAAAAAATGTTGGGTTCATTGCTGTTACCATATTGAACTTAGGAAAGAATGGGAAAATGGAATAGTTGCTGTGATGGACTGGAGGCCTATCCAGGATTTTTCCCACCAGCCATTTAATGGCAGACAGAGTCCCCTCTGTGACGCCAAAGTGAATAAAATAATAGAGAAAATAGAAAAAGAGATCTCTTTGTAAATCTACCTCAAGCACAAAAAAACAATGAATAAATAAAAAGTTAAACTAACTAAAAATAACATTGAAATTGTCTACACGCCTGGCAATACAGTTGAGATTGGGGTCAGATTTCCCTCCTCAGGGCACAGGTTGCATCATGTTTGTCACTGTGTGGATGCAGCCTGCTTGATGACAACAAAAAAAATAGATTGTTTCTTCCACATGGATTGCCTCTCTTGCTGCTTTTTTCAGAATTAGGATAAATTTCAGTTGCTGCTTGTCAAAATTCAGTTATATTTATCTGAGCTGATCATGGACAAAATTCGTGTTTTTAACTAAAGGACTGCATGGCGATGTTGTGGAGCACTGCTACCTGATAACAAGAAGGTTTCTGTTTTGAGTCTGGGTGGATTTCCACATCTCAACGTACATCATGGATCTCTCTGCGTATTCTGGCTTGCTCCCACAATACAAAACCATAGATGTCAGATTAAATGGTGACAGTAAATTGTCCCTAGGAGCAGGCATGCATTATTAGAAAAAGAAGGGTGCGATCCAGCTAAGACAAGGATAGAAAGTATTGGAGTATGAGAGATAAAAGAAGACAAATTGAATGTGAGGAGCAGGAGAACACGGGTGGAAGACAAGGAAACACAGGAATAAATAAGCGAGTGTGAGAACGTATAAAAAAAGGAAGGGCAATAAAGGAGGATGAATTATAGGAGATGCTATTCTCATGGTTATATAAACCAAACACAGTTCAGTTCCATTTCACAGATATTTTAAAAATCTCCTTTTTCCTATTTTATCATCACAGTAGAGCCTCTTTAATTATGTAACCTTATTGTGAGAGGCAGAGCAGTGGGCACAGGGCTGTGTGTGTTTGCGTTAAAGCATTCACATTATGTTTTATTGCCCACATTACACTGTCACCTTTTTCACTTCCTCTGCCAGCCTAACAGCCTCTCTTCAGAGACCATGCAAAACCTCGATGAGGCTGATCTGCCCACTTGTGTCCTCTCTCTAATATGACATGTAGGAGGATCTCATTAGCATATGTTGTGAATTCATAGCTGCCAAGATGATGACACTATGACTGCAACAACTGTGATCTCATTGAAAACGAACCATCCGGAGAAAGATTTGCTTATCAGCATCTTTTTAAACCCAAAACTACTTTCAGGTTGAAGTTTTAAATAGTCCTCAAATAATTTGCTTTAGGGTGACTTTGAGACATGGCGGAGAGAAGAATGCATGTAAAAAACAAGGTTTGCTATCACACAAATGAGTATTTTTAAACACATGCTTCTAATAAAAGCATAAATCTGATTCATCACTGTGTGCATTTAGGTGAAAATTAATTTAGATGCTGAATTTTTCACTCAGGTCACCTCAATATAATAAGTAATGTTTACTTTTGCCATAGCTTTCACAATAGAAAACATACAAGTCAGTGTTATTAATTTACTAAATTACAAGATCGCCTTCTCTGTTGTTTGTTTTGTGTAATTTTTATGAAGTCTGAACACTAAACTCACACAGTATTTTTGCTTGGATTCAACCAGGTCATCCACAGGTTTTAACCAGTGACCTGGTCATGACAGGAAAGCTTTGAGACAGATGCCCCTGTGGCAGACAGACACACCAAGAGTTTTTCCCACAAATATGTCAAAAAAGCTAATCTGAACAGGCTCATTGTCTCAGTGGGACTCACACATACAGCACGCATACAAATAAACACCAAAGAAGCACCGTTGACACTGAATTGTGGAGGATTGTGGTCCCCTGTAGGACTGTGTGCATGTGTGGGAGTGTGTGCAAGCTGCAGGGATGAGAGGATTTTGACTTATGCAGTAATAGGATGGCAGCTGGCCAGCAGCTAACCAGAGCAAAGCTGCAGTGGGTCTGGCTATCTTACTGTTGGCTCAACAGAGAATATGAAGACAGACAGAACAAACTGAGTTCCATAACTGCTTCAAAACAAATGCGCAACGGGAAAATGAGTCCAATAACGACAATTCAATGTTACAGACCCACTCGTTAATCTTTTCCACATTTGCAATGCATCACAATATTTGGAGATGAATGGGGACGCTGAGAGTTGTCAACAAATTTTAAGCCATTCAAACTACATCATTTATTCAGCCCTTTCAGCACTTTGTTTAAAAAATTCCAGAAACGAAGCTGAAAACTAACAGGTAAAGCAACAAAACAGAAGGTACGTGGTGGTGGACATAATCTATTTGTTTTAGTGTGGAAAACAAAAGAAAAAAGGATCAATCAACTATCCATAAATGCATTCTGCTTAGACTTAGGCAGAAGTTTGACTTTCCAAATAAATTCCAGACGTTCATCTGAATAGTTTAAAACAGCCTTGCTTTTGAGATGACCATCGAACAAATAGTCTGATTGTTAATTTCATTCATCTTTAAAATCATGGTCACAATATAAAATCCATTGAGGCTTTCTTTCTCAACCAATGAACCAATGCATAAAGAATACATTCCAGCCACATTTCTGAAATACAGTTGAATTCCCCAAAGCCTTTTTATGCATCTAACCTGACTTGTACTGCAATATGAGATTTGTGTTAGTTCTGTTTGCTTTAAACAACCACTTCCAGCATGTAGGAAATTCTTTTAGGAAGGTAAAGAAGATATGGGAGTGGCACTAGGAGAGTGCAGATGGAGGAATGCACAAAGCTTGACTGAAAAGATCAGAGAAAAGTTCGGAGTGAATGTGGATGAAAAAGCATGAAAGTCAGTGTAATAGGAAAGGAAAGATCAGAAAGAAGAAGAGCGAGAAAATAAAGAGGAAATCAGGGTGAGCAGAGAAGAAAGCCAAGATGTCAGTGAGAGGTTATAAAGATATTAGTGAATCAGAGAGAGATGAGTGGAGGATGAGACGACCACAGCGGAGAGGTAGAAAATATAAAATGAGAGCCAGATTCCACAAAGTTCAGCAAATTAGTTCAGCCACATAAAGCAGTACAGGCTGAGAAATACTTTGGAGACAGTACCTCAGCATGAGTTGTTTTAGGAGTACTTAGTCCTGTTTTGGTATTTGAATGGATTTGTGCATTCGTGTAGATGTGCATGCGACACAATGCTTGTGTGTAAAGTGGCACAGTACCTCTCCAGAACGGAACTGATGTTGACATTTAGACAAAACACAAGCTGTGTCTTTTAAAAGAGCAACTCTGAGAGCAAAGCTCTGTGAGCTGACAGGGCTTGATGTGATTGCGCCTTCTGCCACTGAGCATGAGACGGAAAATAAAAAAGATAAAAAACATACCTGTCGTTTTGTTATTTCTCATTCCATCCAGTTTAAAACAAGCCATCCAGGCTATGAAATCCAGTCAAAAAAGGAGGCTTGTAGACTGATTTGTGAGCTCAAAATGAATCATTCAGAGATAAGAGCAAAAGGCACATAAGTTTCCCCAATCAGCCGTGAGATGTTGCTTTATTCAGTCATTACCAACCGCTCTGAATAGATTTCTCCATCATGATTTCTAAGAGGAAAATAGGACGTGATAATTGTGACTTACTAATGCAATTCTATCTGACTTCTGGGTAATTTGCACTTTCAAAAGCTTGCACTGAAAAGTTGCCTCTTTGAAATGCAAAAGTGCTGAGAGAATGTTTCAAGTGACGTTCTAACCTGGTGAGGAGCATTTTGTTAGGATTTTTCTTATAATACATCACCTGTCCATGTGACCTCAGAAATAAACAAACAGACAATATAGATTGAAAAACAAAATTATGTTTTGATTTATTCGTGTGTATTCGATGACATAACGAATCGGTCATTTCTCATTTACGATAACTGTAAGAGTCATTAGAGAGAAATTGTTAGGTATGTGCATTTTCATTGACAAGACTATGGTGGTGACACCCTCTATTGTATTTGAAGTCCACCTGAACACACATTCAGCATGTGAAAAGGTCAGCATCATCCGCCCTTCACTGCTGACTCAACTTACAAGCTCCTCTGACTGTTCTGTGTGTGTGTTTGACTTACAGCGTGCTGAGTCAGCCCCTAAAGCCGCTCACACGCTGCAGCAAAACAATATGTGGGTCAGTCTGCACTCTGCCATTCGAGTGCCGAAAGGCCACTCTGACAGATGTAACGGCACTTATGTGCCAAGTGACAGTCGGCCATCAGGTACATCTGGATTCTCAACGAAAGTCTCTCACTTCTCTGTTTTTGGTGGAACAAACACTCATTTCTGGTACTGTTGGACCCCGTAAGCATGGTTTTCTAACTGATTTATAACATTCAACCTGTTGGTGATGGAGAAAAAAGGCAGCAGTGCACACAGAAAGCTTATCTGTTTTAACTTAAACTTAACCTGTTACAAAATAAAAACTGAGGAAGTGAGGAAACTGAAAAAGCCATGGGTTAAAGGAAGCTATGACTGAGTGACTACTCTATATTAGTATATTGAGTACACACTGTATGTTTTAGTTTTTTCTTAATTCACACGATACGCTTATTTGTCCTTAAATTTACACAAATCTGATACTACGCTACTCTGATTGAGATATCCTGACTGTTAGTTTCAAGCCGGTTGCAGTGTGTCCATATGTTTGTTTCCCCAGATGTTGGTGTTGTGAGGACCCCGTGCATGGGATCCTCTGATAAGATAAACATCAGTGCCACAGATACAGTAGGCACCAAAGGGTGAGATCTAAAGGCACATATTGTTTTTATTTTTAGGTCCGTTTTATATGTCCACCGATAGGTCACCACTAAAGTCTGTCATACAGAGGGAAGCTTGTTGCTGGACACCTTTTCCAATCAGTACATCTAAGTGCATCTCTGGGGAACAAGCCAAACACAAAATGTGCACAGTTCTTATATTCTTATTTTTCGGTTGGTGAGTCACATGAATTTCCTGTCCTCAGTCTAGTGTCAGGATGTATTAAAGCCTGAAAATCCTTATAAAAGACCACAGCCCAAGTCTGTTACCCTTTTTTTCCACAGCAGGCATCTTATATTTTTCTCTGTGTTCACTGCAGCGTCACAGTGTTGGCTATGTACAACCACAAATTTAATATGCAAATAAGAAATATCTTTAACAAAAGAGGGATGAACATAAACACAGTCATTTCAGAGACGTTCACCCTCCAGTCGAATCAGATTTCCCTGCAGGAGTGTGCTCTCTGTGCAGCCTGCCCACCTTCTCTGAGAGGCTGGGGCTTCAGATCAAACATGCTGCCACTAATCTTCCCACTTTCCTCCCAAAAATTCTCTTTATTTTTCCTTCATCCTCACCGTCACTCAGATTGATCCTCTTGCTTCTTCCAGCCCTGTTTTTTTTTGCGACCCTCTTTCTTTTTGCAGCGTTTCATGTTCTTTCCTCAGCTCTAAACGCATTCTCATTTTCATTTCATTTTATAGTATTTGCAAGGACTATCGTTATTTTCCATCCTGTGCTTTCATTCTCATGTCTGGGAGTGTGCACTGCCTGGGCGCCTGGAAATCTGCAGTGGCTGCAGGAGCAAAACAATCCCAACATGGTGATTATTTGTCATCTCTGGGCAGTGATGACACACTGCCTGTCCATGGCTGCAGCTAAGATAGGCATTGATTAGGTGTCACTGTCAATCCCCTGCATCCATCAATTGTTCATTTCATACAGAGAAGGACAGAGAAGACTAACTAACTGCTGTCCCACCTCTGTGCGAGCAACCAAGGATGGAGAGATGCAGCAAGACAAAGACAGATTGACAGTGATTTTTAATTGGTTTTAAGGTAGAGATTATTGGTTGAAAAGTATTACATTTAGTCTTTTCTGTGAGACTTCATCTTTGTCACCCACAAAAATATTCAGAGACTTCATGAAAGTTAAATTATATAAATACAGAAAATGAAGGTTCTACTGCAGAGCCGTGGTGACAAAGTACCACACGACTCCTCCTAAATTGATCAATGAACAACGAGTTGCAGAGATAATTAAGAAGCTTAAAGTGAAAATGATGCAAAATTGGATTGCTATCTTTCATCACCAAAACATTAGTCAGTTAGGGGATTTAGCTGAGACAGCAAGTACACAGGGCAGTCACCCTGAGGTCCCTGCAATCTGTTTTCATCAAGGACATAAAAATTCACAACTGACAGCACTGTTGTAAAACACAATGAGAAGTCAAAGGCCAAAGGCTTGTTGAAATCAAAGGGGGAGTTATGTCTGCAACACTCCTTCATCCCTAAGGTCGGATGTGGACAGAGAGAATGCGAGTATAATGAAGGGGAATTAAGACATAATTGATTCCCTGAACTGAGTTTGAGTTATACTTCCCAAATATGAATCCATTGGGTGCTTTTTCATACAAAACTATCAATAGTTGTTTATGAAGATGAGGAACTTCACTAGCACGGGAAGTTGATTGTGTGCATCTTATTTATTTTTATTTGGTTCAAAATCTGGAGTGATCACACCTTTCTTTAGGGTCACTCCATATATGTATGAATCTGTTTTAGAAAAGAGATGTGGAAAAGTAATATGGCCCTGGAAATGATAGACTTTATGTTCAGACCTCTCTAGGTCCTCATACTGGAATAAATGATGATGAAAAAAGTTTGTTTAAGGGAGAGGGAAAAGAAACTATGGAGAAAATGTGATAAGATGTAACAGAGAGGCAGAAAGAGAGCAGAAGGAGGTGGATTGTGCTTATCAAAGTCAAGGATCCCTCCTTACGCGATAGAGTGGAGAGGGAGTAGGCAGCCTTAGAATACAAACTGCTGAGCGGCTGGTTGCAGCTGGATTTTTCTAGTTTCAGCTACCAATGGATCACAAGTTGTGTTTCCTTTGCCTCAGGAGACATGACAGCAACTCACATTGAATTCCTGGAGAGCTACTTTGATCCCAGTCATGATCACTTCAAAGATCTTAATTTTTATTTTTACTGGGATTCAGATAAGTGAATATTATCATCGTCAAAAATATCAAATCTAAAAAATCTTACACAGTGACATGAATAGTACATATCTTCATCCCCTTTCAAAGGCCTTTTTGTTTTTCACCCCCCTTTTCGCCTTGGTACAGTCCAATCCTAACCTTTGTGCTCATTCTCATGTAATTCTCCTCTAGCCATTCATCACTTTCCCTCCCTTTTCTCCTCCCTAGGCAATCCAGGCTCACTCTCTCATGGCATTTTTGAGAAACAATGTTGCACAGATTTGCCTGTATACAATTACAGTGTAGGTGTGTATAATTGTGCATGCGTGTTTGAATGTTGTGGTGTCTACGCCAATTGGCTTCTGCTTATTTGTGTGTTCTGTTTCTGCAAGAAATGTTATTACAGAAAATTGTCAGAGCATTTACGGTGAAATGGAGGTTGTAAGTGTTCACGGTGGCCTTGACCCATCGAAAAATATGCATAAATAGGGAAACAACACGTAATTGCATACAAACTCATATCTTTCCACATCCAACATCAGTCATAGTCTCCAACTGTGCTGAGCAAATTAACAACATTCTGGCGACAGGATACATTTGATAACCCACACCTGCATTACACAAGGACATACTGCATATGATGATTCACATGTGAGAGTTTGTGTTTAATGTGTAATCATGAATATGAAAGTATCAGTGTTTTAATTCAGATTTAAAACAAGGATAAATAAAAGGATGAGTTCATTTAGTTGTTAACACTTCAGCGAACTTCATTTGTCCATGTTTTCATGTTAAAACCTTCACATGTGCCTTCAGATTAGAGCAAATTATTTTATCTGTTCAAAATGACTTCAGTGTTCGTTTGCACTGAATGTGTCATTAAAGTATGCTACTGGATGTCTTAACTTACAAGTTGAAACAGTCACTGCAAGACTGTGCATTAATTCAAATTTGATTAAAATACTTTAAGAACTTGTTCATAATTCTAGCCTATATTTGTGACTCATTCAGTGTGTACTCCATTATCTAGAAAATGTGTCCTTACTGTATATTTAGCTCATGTATAAAAACCTTACAAACACTTAAGCAATGTAATCCAATGTAATACCTCTGCACCCTGTTTATTATCAGTAGCTGATAAATACTGTCTGGATTTGGGGTTTTTTTGGCAATACAATGTTTTTTTCATTAATTTTTTTCTACTATTAGCAGCTGTTCTTCACTGACCCAGTAAATTCATGGCTCATTTGCATATACAATATATCATCTCAATGTTTTATTTCAGTTTCTCGTCACGTATTTCTGTATTCTAAAAGACTGCATTGATTGTTAAGACCAAGACAATGTAACATTTAGCCAATAGTGATTCAATTAGTCTGCTGGTTCTGAGTTTTTTTAGTTATTAGTGGATGACTTTCAAAGAGCAGCAACAGTCACAATATTCACACAGGTTTAAGGAAATTAAATGTATGCAGTTGACTTATTTTTTCTTTCTGTGCACATTAGGTTTTTGCACATTAAATATGCATTGATATTTATGCTTGCATTTCACTTCAGAAAGGATAAAAGTGGCAGATCATTCATCCCCGCCTGGTCTTTACAAATTCCACAAGACAATTTAGAAAATTGCATGTCTGATACTGTCTGTTTACTTGAAGTGATCAAATTGCTGAGTCCAAAGAGTTTACATCAGCATGCATAATTCCATGAATACTAATGTTAAAAGGCAGCAGAGCCCAGAAGCAGAGGGAGAATAAGGAGATAGAGAGGCCAAAAAAAAGGCCTGGAGGGGAAAAAATGGGGATGTTCAGAGGCGGTAATAAAGTAGAAACACGTGAGGATCCAGGGGGGGTGTACAGTAGCAGGGGGGATAAAACTTCCCTTCAAACACAAACACAATGGTGCACACCCCATGGAAATCTTCCATTCTGTAAGCAGCAGAGGGGGGATGGACCTCACAAAGCAAATGGATCTCACTGGGTATTCCCTCCAGTTTATTTCCTCGTCTCCCAAGAGATGCGTCCCCTCTGACAGTCCCACAGCCTGAATTAGCTCACTCTGTCGGATTTGTGCTCAGTTTCACAGCTGACTCAGCACTGAGGTCATTTCCATGGTTTTCATCTCTCCGTCCTTCACTTTAAGTCTTGTTTTCCCATCTGCATTGGTGGTCACACAGTGCTTTCCCACTTTCTCTCAAGCACTTACATCTATGATCATTCTGTTCTCATTTCACCATCTAGTCTTGTAAATATCAAAGTAATTCTCTCTCCCAACTCCTCATGTGTGGATGATCACATATGCAACCTTAACTATTGATCGAGCCAACTAACCATGTGATTACTGATGTCTTTTTAAAACTCTTTTTTTTTGCACCCGGTTGCCAAAACACCATTTTGTAAATAAACTTATTAGTTCAACAGGCAAAAGGCTCAACTGAATAGAGAGCTAAACTGATTAATACATCTTTAATTGAAAAGCTAATTGGTTTGATGTTAAGCTGATATAAGTGTTGAATTCAAGATGATAATTAGAATGGCAAGGAAAAAATCAGTGCATCATAATTCCTCCATTAGGATACCCCAAGGCTTAGTTTTGGGATCTTTTCTTTTTGGCCTAGTCATCCCCACTCATGGCTTTTCCAGTCTTTGCTATGATGACACACCAGAATGATGTATCAGACATGGGTGACATATGTCTACATGGGTGAGGGGAACATCATTTCAAATAGAAGCAAACGTAATATCCAAATCAAAACAGAAACAGTTAAACATCCATATCAACAATGGTTTCACGAAAAGAAAAAAATCCCTGAAAATGTGACTGCTCAGGCATTGAGAGCTTGCAGTTGTAACCTGCGGACACGTGTCTATAGCTAAACACAGAACAATAAGTTGGAGACCATCTACATTTGCAAGCGTACATATCACAATCTGTGTCTGTCGGTGTGTGTCACATCTTGGTAGCTTTTCATTGTCTCTGACGGGCAGCAAAGCAAACAGGATTTGACAGTTGACTGGCAGAGGGACCACCAACATTTGTCATGGCAACCACAGAGGACACTGTCAAGCTGTCAGGCGATGTTTAGATACAATACTGAAGTTATTAAAGGTTTACACTTTTATTTAGATTTCTTAATTCTTAATAAGAAATAAAAACACTGATTAAACTAGCAGCAATATGAGCATCTGCAGCATTTTTATTCTCATGCTGCCGCTTTATAAAAAGGTCTGTTTTACTGCAGTCATGTGTAAGATATTCACTTGGATTTTGACGGCTTTAATGTGCAGGATCAAACATCAATTTCAGGCTCATGTTGCAGTGCACTGGTCTGGCCAACAGTACAGATAGTTTACCACCTGGATCATTGCCTGTAGCTGTGCTGTTACGGCAAAACATGGTTTGCAGAATTGAGCAAGGCCTGCACAGAAAAACAAATAATATAAAACAAGTTTTTGTTCAATATTTACTGTGTAATTTATTCATGCACTGATCAATTGGGATCCATATTATCACAGAGGGTGTTTTTTTTTTCGGGCTGATAAACCGATCATTCACACTCCAGGACAGTCTGTCAGGTTGTCTTACTCTAACCGAAAAGAGCCAAGCCATGCTGTACTATTCTTTTTCCAGATTGGAAATATTTGATCAAATGACTTTTACTGCAGTGTCACATAAGTGAACTCTCTTGCGATTTTACATTGAGAACATTTTACATTCAAACCTTCAAAAAGAACTTTCCTGTCATTGTTACAGTTGCAGTTCATGAAATTAATCAGTGAAACAAAAATAAAAATAAAAAATATGAATGGTCCCTTCATGCAGAGTCAGGTTTGAAACACAAGGGCCATATATTTGATAATTTTTCTCATGAGATACAGCAATAGAATGAGTCTATTTAAAGAATTAAAGTGTGAAATCTCTTTTTGTTGTGACATCATAATACACTCTTTCCCATTCACATGCATGCACACACTCCTACAAACTGCAGCAGTGTTTAAAGTCTACTAACTGAACAAATGAAATAGGCTGCACCATACAATAACAGGATAATCATATTTGGATGTGATGTGTGTGAGTCATTCACCCTTTTTACTCAATAATCAGTGTGAGTCATGATTGTGGACGTGTGCGCGCACTGGATTTCCTCTAAAGAGCATTTTTTTTAACTTACATTTGTTATTGTACTATGTGCTTTTTTTCTTTACAAACAACCACAGAGATCATTCGGCTCATGAGTCATTTTTCTTTTTCAGACAAATAGAGTGTGTGAGAAAGATAAGGTTGAAAAGAAAGGCAGATTAACATGTTTGTCTTTGATGGGAGACATCAAAACCCGAGAGAGCAACAGAAAGAGCCCTGGGGGAAAAAACATCACTTCTTACCTCAGTTCATATTCCTACGCAAAGGTTCAAATGTTGCCAAGCTTCCTGCTGTTAGACTTTGTGTCCTACTTCCAAAAAAATTATAGACAGAAAATCTGAACTTTTGCCTTGGCACACAGGCAAATAAAGGACTCCAGTTCCCACCTGCCAGCATGACAGTGCCACAGATGCTCACAAAGACTGGCTTCTACTACTTGGGCTAAAATACATATATGGAATCAATAATCAATCTGTTTAAAAGTACCTCAGTGTATCTTTGATATATTTTACCTCCAGTCAACTGTAATGACTCAAGGAGCCTCATGTCCTTTACATAGTACCATACATTACATATGCACATAATCAAATCATACGATTTTCTAGTAAATAGCTTGCAGATAAGGTTAACTCGTCTTAGTCATTTTGAATTTTGAATTAAAAATGTACAATTTAGTGGTACCAGTTTGGAAAAGGTCAAAATAGAGCAAAGATGAATACTGTGATTCCACATTCCTTCGAGAGAAATTCATGTTTTTTCTATTGTCGTTACAAACTTGAAATCACAAAGAGAAATTGAATTTACCACCTTTTCACTTTGTAAGGGAATTCCCACTGTATCTATTGAAGTATCATGCCCACACCTTTGGGATTCAACATGTTCAGCGTCTTGTTGGACTTCAGTGGGAGTCTCTATTTGTGTCTATGAGGGGACTCCTAATCAGCTGTGTATGGGAGGGAGCAGCCCATGGGAGGGAGCAGCTCTCCTCTCTGACCCATTTAAAGGCAATGCGGTACAAAGAATCCTGAAAGTAGGACATGCAAAGAGCCAACTTTGCAGGTCTGTGTGCAGGTGTACACACAGACAACACACACCTGCCTCTTCGGACCTCTAAGAGGAGCATATTGATCCATCTTTGTCTCGTTCCATTAAGCCCTCATGTCAAATGTATTGTGTACTATTGCTCCCATGAGATCATAAAATAGCTCCATTTCTATAGTGTCTCTTCCAATGTGGAGAGGGTAGTGCACAATATGATTTTGATGTTTACATTTAGCCAAGGACGTGCTACTTTGCCCCTGGGAGAACACTCTACATCCGCCTCCACAATGCTGCAGATTGTAGGTGTAAAGAGTTTGTTAGGGGCCAACTGAAAAGCTAGTGGTTTACAGTGGGATTGCCTTTTTGATGGGGAACAGAATGTCAACACATGAAATTTCTGCTTAGAACAGTGGCTTATTTTTACAGACGGCCCAGAACTATTTATAGAGTATGACCTCACCTGTGCTCTTGAAAAATTAAGCAAAACATCTTTGGGAACGGTACATTTCCTTTCAAACCACCCCAGCTGCTCCTCTGTGGTTGTAAAGCAGGAACAAACTCACTGCCCTCATTCTCAGCCTCTTCTCCTGACATTATTATTATTGTCTTTTATGACCCTCTGTTGCACAGCCCAGTCACTGTATTTCTGGACTTTATATCTAAGGTGTCTGGAAACATATAGTAAAGGGCATAGCAGACTGATTGTATAACTCAATACCTCTAAATCGATGCAAAATTCTCCCTTTGGTGATCTTTCAACTATGTTGTTGTGTTTTAGGATTGTGTCATAAATTTGGATTTCAGTTGCTCTAAAGCATATATATATACCGAAACAGTTTCTTTTTGCAAAATTATTATAGTTCACCCTGTAAACTTGCAACATAGAAATGTAATCTAAGGAAAGATTCAAATCCAAAGTCTAACACTTATGCTTTGAATAATACAATTTCTCAAATAATACTCTCTACTGTCACTGTTTGTTCAGTAGTTTCTTGAAAGTTCATGTCTTACAAAATATGCTACTGCCAGAGTGCCTCAGCCTATAGGTTTTAAGAATCTGTGTTTACTTATACAAACTCCTTTTGTTACACCAGAAGGGTTTATATGCAGAAAACAAAACTAGTTATAGAGAGTGAGATATGAAAGACTGATGACTCTGGGAAATGGCTGAGAGTAAAAAGGAAAGTAATAGACTCCACTGTAACTTATCTGTACAATAAAAGAAGACAGAAATCAAGATTACGTCCAGAAATGGAAAAAATATTAATAAAAATGATATTAGGACTCTGGGGATGGGATGAGTTAGGCAAGCTGAACTGTGAAGAAGGCTGGACACAGAGTGGGAGAGGAATCGAGACTCAGGGTTGGGATTAAAGACCGTGTGAGGATCAAATAGAGGAGATAAACGTCACCTACATCTACAGGAGAAGGAGTTAGGAAGGAGAAAAGAGGACAAGAATTGAGGATACAAAAAGGAACATTTCACACACACACACACACACACACACACACACGGAAGCAGGACTATATCATCTGGTGGAAACAACAGCCGAAAATAAACATTTAGTGTCATCACACCGACAGAAATGTCTGAAAATGGCACTTGTCCCTCCCACCTCCCGAGCACTTGGTTATGTATACACCAACTGCAGGTATTTACGGAACCAACTGTGACTGTCGGAAGTCAAACACGCGATGCAAGGTTTTGACGTCACTCTAAAAGAAGAGAGAAAAGCTACAAAAAGCTGTCTTGAAGTTTTCAAGATGAACATTAATAAACTTAGTGAGAGTTGAAGGGGCAGTGGCAGGACTAAAGAGCACATACGTGTCCAGTTTGGACCCAACATGAGCAAATCGGGCGGGGGTTGAGAAAAGGGTTCACGGGGGACAAGATGAAAGGAACAGATGGAGAAGTGGTGGCTGAACAGAGGCTTAGAAAAGAGGAAGTGGAAAGTAGGAGGAGGTCTTAGCTGGGGAGGGTGAGCTGTTGTATTATTAATCGTCTTGAGATGTTATGAGGTGCAGCAATGAACTGTCGGTCCATTAGGAACTCTGTCCATCCTGCTGCCGCTGCCGCTCTCATCCTCTATTTTTATTCTGAGTCATCCCTTAGTAAAGAAACATGACTCACTATAGGTCCATGGCTGCAGGTTATTTTAGTGCACGGATGCATTATTTTTCAATAACATACATTTTTGAAGGCCGTCTTAATCTCAGATTCTTAGACAAGTTACATCAAAGGTTAAACTGCAGTATAATCACTATTTCTTTGCGCGGCCATAAATATTCACAAGACTTGCTGTCCCTATCAATAAAATGGTAGTTTCATCTTTTTTGCATATTTGCATCCACTTGATTTGAACAGAAACAATATTGCATATCTATCATCCCTGGAGAAACTAGATCTGCAGTGTGATGAGCTCTACAAGACCTCCCCCACACACATCCATGTTTCTGCTTTACAAAATTCGAACAAACAAGTAAGTTAAAACCAAAATAACTTTTGCTCTCCTGTTAAAATACTGCATTCATACAGCAGTTTCTTATAGATTACATCCTAAATTGGGTAACATTTAGTTAATGGAAAAATCTGAATCCCAGACATGCAGTGCAGTGTTCGATGTGGCTTGTGAATGACATGCAATCTAATATCACTGACAAATACCGAACCATACACACACACGCACACACACACACTCACACACACACACCCAAGAGTGGAGGAGATAAGCATACATGTTGTAAAAAATGCAGGAGAGTTCTTGCGTGATGTGACAGCTGTTCTAACCTCCCTGTACTATTTTCAGATGCTGACCAGCAATTCTGCTGAACCGACCGTAGAAATCGCTGTGACACACACAAACATACACCGCGCATATACACCCACTCATGCAAACTCACACATGCCAAGTGGATTACATACATTATGCTCACAGATGCACATTACAACGCTCTCTTTACCATGTTAGTCACCTATAATTACACACATGCACACACACACGCACACGTTGGCTGATAGGTTGACATGAGAAACCACAGTGAGGTGGATTATTGTGACTTGGACATCAAATGCTGACAGTGAGGATAACTGCATGTCTTTGTCTGAAAGTGTGTGCGTGAGATCTACTCACTGACCATGTTCCTCTAATTCGGAGGTGTCTTCGAGAGCTGATGTCCTCCAGGTTTTGTATGATTCCCGCCTTCAGCACACCTGATTCAGATTAAGTGCATCTCTCCTAAATTCTGCACAAGTCTGCCAGTTGTGCATTGATTTGGATCAGGTGCGTTAAAGCAGGGAAACACCTCAAATCTGCAGGATTGTGGCAGAAGACCAGAGCTGCCCACCCCTGCTCTAATTGATAGATAATCTTCAACTGCACATGTTGGTTAGAAGCATTTATTTCTTTGGTGTTGACTAAATGTCAAAGAATTTATGGAACGGTAAAGGTTTGGTGCTGTTCGATTCCTCCACTCCATTACACTGTGACTCGGAGTGCCTGTCTCTGCTTATCTATTTACAGATTGTTATCTGTCTCCTAATGGGTTGCACTGTGGGGGTGATGGTAAGGACTGCTGAACCTTAGCAAGAGTGTTTCTGCCTCTCAGGCTGGACTTTGCATGCTTTTTTTTTTAAATTCTCAATTAGTCCCACAAGGGACTGAGAGTCTGGTTGTTTGCCTCATTTGTTTGTATGGCAATGGTGTACCCTGACTCTCACCAAGGCATCATGAACTACTGCCTGACCACACCCCGGGGAGGAATGGATTGTGACTGAGAGTCCGAAGTCGCTCCTCTTCTTGAAGCCCTATGGTGACCTAGCAAACCATACTGGTTTTACCCACTTGCTATACATTCAGCTTCAATGAAGCCATGAATTAATTCACTGGACAAAAAAAAGTTTAAAAAAATAGGACACCAGCTGGAGCAATGGAAACTACTAAGACTGCAAAGATGATATTAAAGAAAAGGAAACACACACAAAAAACAAAACCCTTTACTCTACTGGCACTAATGACTTCAGTAGAGTAGACAGCAAATTATATAATGACCAGTCAGCTCTGTGGGAAATAGTCACACATAAAAACACATGAAATGAATCATGTTGCCCTTTTTGGCACAGGATGGAAGGTTGTCTCTCATTGTGAGACTGTGATTTCCCAAAAGATGGCTACCAATCAGGGAGTCTTTCCTACGGCAGCAAAACAGGTTTTTCATCATGTAAACATACAATCTAAAGACATGCTCTTTCAAACACATGAATGTTTCCCTCTTCGTACCTGCAGTGCTTTATAAATCCTTTTTATAAACGTTTTGTTATGTGAGAGATCATACAGTAAATAAAATGAGAGCTGAGACCACACATCAAACTGATGGAAAAATATTTGACTGACAATTTCATTCTGAACACTCCTTGATCGTGACAGGTATCAGGCAGACCCAGTTCTACTGACCACCCTCCACCCTCCTTCCTTTCTCCAATAGAACGTAATGCAACGTTTTTGTCAATCAGTCTGAATGGTGGTCCCACTTTGCACAGTTCTATTCGAATCAAGTTGTCATCATTTGGCCCTCAGGAAAAGACTTTTGTCTCTCTTTTGAAAAATTTCTCAACTGCCTCACATGTGCTGTAACAGCAAGTGGGTTTTCCAGTCTGACAAAACTGTAATTTATTGTGGACATATTCTCCACACTAGTTGACTTTATCAGGAGTTGATCTGAAGTGTCACAAGTAAGCACTGCGCACACACAAATTCACACGTGGACAAACAACTCGATGGATCAAATGTCACAATCAGTAGTCACTTGTCTTCAGGTGTAGGTCCAGCAAACAAATGCAAAGCCTCACTCCCTCACACACACATTTGGCAGTGGAACAGTGGCAGTTCTCCCTAATAATTGTTCTGACAGCAGTAGAGACAGCTGCAAAGGCCTTAATGACAAACTGGCTGAAGAAATGTCCTCATTCACTCATTCACTAACACCTGCATTTATGCATGTCTCCAGTTTGTGTGTTCAGGCACTCCATTAGTCAGTACTGTTCCCCAGTTTGTATCATGAGATGCCCTCCTGTAAAAGTTGTATTGATCAGTATCTCTTATGTTTAAAATTTTGATTTGAGGGGAAAATAGTGAAGGAAAGGCTAAGAACTGGATGAGGAACAGACATGGGTGAAGCATGTGGCCCACTAAAATGTACTAACATTTAATCAAACTCCAGGTATTCAACCAGCTCCCAGAGTAGCCAGTTCAGATGGCTGGTTTATGGTAACTGTCAAAAAGTTAAAAGTGCAATATTTGTTTTAGTATTGACCAAAGTTTATGGCCTCAGATTAAGTTTTTGTTTTTTTACTTACTCATTAAAAGGTATAACAATTTGCTTACTGGGGAGATTCTAACTTCTGGTATGAATGTACACAGCAGTCTGCACTCATAACTGATGGAAATATTTATGTAATTCATCAAACATTCTGTTTTGGAAGTGAAACTGCAGCACAAATGTTATTTTGCTCTGATACCAAGTAGTGAGATGCCTCAGAGGTTAATGAAGGATTGATATTAACAGTGTGGCTTCAGTTTGAGAAGAATCATAAAGCGTGGGGAAAATTCCTGTATTTGCAGTCCATATATGAGATCATCCCTCCTTTGATGCCAGCTTTTTCTCCTCTCCTGCCCCACTCCCCATCACGCTACTGTTCTACTGTCTTATGAATGAGTGGTGTGTGTGTGTGTGCATGTGTTAGTGCCCCTCTGGACTGGAGGCTGCACGTGATTCAGCTGTACATGTCTGACTTCCTCTTTGCTTCTGTCATATTCTTTTTCCATCTGTATCTAACTCCAGTTCACTGCTCTTACTGAATGTCTTCACCTTCACTTACGATTTTCTCCTTCTTACAATAATTATTTATCTTGTCGTGTTCCTTTTTTGTCTTTGAATCTTTATTTCTTTCTGTAATTTTCAACCAAGGAAATTGGAGTTAGAAGGGAGGTTAAGCAATGTATATACACACATGGGTGTATATACATATGTATGTATGTGTGTGTGTCAATATCTACAATTTACTGAAAAATAAATCATTTTCAAACATTTATCGCTCCTCTGTTTGTTTTATTCTGTTGAGAGCCACCACCCTCAACTCACATTTGCAGACTAGCATTCTTTAAGACCTTTTGATCTTCATGAATATGAAAAGTTAAATGGAGATTTCTCACGGTCTAAAAATTTTCTTTAAGTACTGTTCTGCCATACTGTGTGTTTGCATGTGTGTATATACGTGTCCTATATTTGTTACAGAGGCAGTTATATATATAACCCTACATATTATCTTTGGATGTATCTTGAGGCAGGCACAGCACTATACAGTGCAGACTTATAAACAACTGTACTTTTCAAGAACCCTCCAGGGTATGGTGCAGCCCATGCATGAATACATCGAGTCACTCCCAATCTGCCAGACTATCTGACTGACTTGCAGGCATCTTTGATGCTTTCTTTTAATCTGTTTCCCTTCTTTACTTTTTAGGTTACATATGTTCAGTCCAATTGACTTTCACACGTTTTTTTCATTGCGTAATTATTTCCTTACAATCGTCCTGAGTCCCTCCATGTTGCCCCTCTCTCTAACTTGTTTGTCTTCCTCTCTTTTCTATTACTTTCCGTTCTCCTTTCAGCTCTAAGCCTGAATCTGGATCGATAAAAGGGAGGTGAGAGAGCAGCGGACCATTACACTTGTTTCATTGTTCTGTGAGCAGAAGCCCTTTAGAGGAAAGAAAAAAAGCTAAACTGGAAAGGATGTCTGTTTTTTGTGACTATGTTTCTCTTGAAGCCTTTGTCCTTATTTTTTTTATTTCTGCCCTTGCTATTTCTAGTCTTTATTTGTCTGTCTTTCATCCTTCTGAACGTTGTCTCATCTCAAAAATGTCTATGAACCAGGTCCCACTGTTAGAAAGATTTTAAAAATGGTAAACACTAGCAAAACTTTGACGCGTTTTATGTTTTTCTCAGACTGTGACACTTACTGTTGGACTCTGCTCATACTAAAAAAAACTGAATGTTATTTTGATTCCTTACCACTCACCAAAACACTATTATTCCTCTTTCTTATCTACAGTGCTAATGACACCACAGAAAACCCTTGACCTATGTAGTCCTCAGGTGAGCCAAATACAGGCTGTTGCCATCACTCAATGAGAGGGCAGTGGAGAGAAAAGTCAATAACACTTCATTTCCTCAGCATTGTAGCCTACAGAAAATAAGATTCTCAGACACTGGGAATGATCACACAATAAATGACTTCAAGCATTCAATTGTGACTGCATGTTTGAGGCATGAGGTGACTTTGTAATGTTTTCTGGCTCACATGCCTCTCATGAATGCAAAAGATTCATTTGTTATTGAAAGAATGCTAGGTTAAATGAAGAGTCTCTGTTTCTGCGTGGCCCTGTAATGGACCAGCAGCATGTCCAGCTGTGACGGGCCTCAGCCTCTCCACAACACTATACTATTGGTATGGAGCAATGAATTGATATATATTTAGAATTATCAACACTGTCTGTTCAAAATAGTGACTGTTATATTAAATCATGTGAGGCTGATATCATTTATGAAAGTGCCTGAAGTTAAAACCAATTCAAGTTAAGTCAAATTAAAAAATTAATTAGGAATAAGGTGTATGTCCTAAAATGTAAAATTATAGCAAAATTTTAAAAACTGAAATGCTATTAAATGAAACTTAGTAAATGGGTATTCAAATGAATTAAAGAAGAGCGTGTTTTGGTAAAAAAAAAAAAAGGAAAAAAAAGAAAAAAGGATTTAACAGAGGGACAGACAGCTGGCTACATGTAGAGCAGCACAGAACTAATTAAATGGAAATGAGGGGAAAGAAAAATGCAAAACTCATAGCCAAGATATGAGACCAGAATGGGTTTCTAAAACAACGAAAGTGAATTAAATTGACTATTGTTGTTTAAATACAGATACTATCACATAATGTGAATGTAGAAAAGAAAGTGAATGACCCAAAGAGGAAGGCAAGATAGTGTTCTTACCACATCCAACTATTCAGGAGGAAAGAGTCTAACAGTGGAATGAAAAGCAGTTTCTATTTCTGCTGAGTGGTATTGATTTGTCTGTGAACTGTGTACTGTATGTGTACTGTATGTGTATCCAAAAAAATACTATGAAATGCGTTTTGCATGTTGATATTCTTTCATGTACTTCAGTTCAAAAGATTTTCACTGCGTGCTTCATTTGATGTATATGAGCTGTTTCTCTTACCTCCACCAGGTGTGGCGTTGGGTTGAAGCCACACAAGTTACACACTTGGCTCTGACACTGTGTGCAGGAGTTGTAGTTTGGCGGGTCCGAACTGCCGATGTTGAGTTCTGTTTTACAAAGTGGACAGTTCACCTTGGGTTTCACTGGCTCTGGAGCAGGTGCTGCAGCCGGCTGCTGCTTATGCAGCACTTTCTGCTGATGAGGTGGTGTTTGTTGATGTGGTCCTTGCGATAGGGGTTGTTTACCCTGCTGCACTTTTTGATGATGGGCAGGCGAGTGTTGTTGAGGCATTTGGTCTTGATGGGGCATGGTCTGCTGCTGTTGCTTTTGGGTCGGTGCATGTGGTCCACTCATGGTACCTCCCATTTGAGTTGGTGCACTGGAGCCTCCTGTTCGACTCTGTGTGAGTTGGCTTGGTGGATAAGGACCTCCCATTTGGCCTGGCACATGAGGACCTCCCATTTGACTTGGTGCATGAGGACCTCCCATTTGAGTTGGTGCATGAGGACCTCCC